>OU342739.1:162300570-163500570 GCA_910589765.1 Avena atlantica | reverse complement strand
CGACGGTTCAGAATCTAGAAAGGTCCGATATATCTGGGGGCTAACTTTCCTTTGAGTTGGAAACGCTGCATTCCCTTCAATGGCGACACTTTCAGATAAACAAAATCTCCTATGTTGAAGGCGAGGTCTCTACGTCTCTTGTTGGAATAACTCTTCTGTCGGGATTGGGCGGTCTTGATGTTCTCACGAATCTTGTGAACCTTCTCTTCTGCTTCTCGTATGATGTCGGGTCCGAAAATATGACTCTCTCCTACTTCCGACCAGTTCAAAGGGGTGCGACACTTTCTTCCGTACATGAATTCAAAGGGGGCCATTTGCAAACTGGCTTGATAACTGTTGTTGTATGAAAATTATGCAAACGGCAGACAGTCTTCCCACTTGGATCCATATTCTAACACACATGCTCTCAGCATATCTTTGAGTATTTGGTTTACTCGCTCCGTTTGTCCATCGGTCTGAGGGTGATATGCGGTGCTGAAATCTAGACGGGTTCCTAAACCTTCTTGGACTTTATTCCAGAATCTCGAGGTAAACTGAGTTCCTCGATCCGATACTACTCCATGCAAACTGAAGATTCTAGCGATGTACAACTCCGCTAGTTTCGAACTCTGATATGTGGTTTTGACGGGCAAGAAATGGGGGACTTTGGACAATCTGTCCACTATGACCCAGATAGAGTCATTTCCCCTAGTAGAAGTAGGTAGTCCAGTGATAAAGTCCATCCCTACAGAATCCCATTTCTATTCCGGAATCTGCCATGGTTGCAACAATCCAGTGGGTCTTTGATGTCCTGCCTTGACTCGCTGACATATATCACACTTGGCGATATAGCTTCCGATTTCTCTCTTCATCTTATGCCACCAAAATTGCTCTTTTAAATCTTAATACATCTTAGTTCCTCTGGGATGGATAGAATAAAGAGTATCATGAGCCTCCTTCAAAATAACTTCTTTCAATTCAGAATCTGCTGGTACACAAAGGCGTCCTTTGTACCACAACACTCCTTCTTCGTCCTCGGTGAATCCGGGTACTTTGCCTGTACCGATACGACGCTTGATTCTATCGATACTAGCATTTTCCTTCTGCGCCTCCTTAATCTGACTGATCAAAGTGGGCTGGAGTTCTATGCTAGCCAAAAATCCTTCACTTACTAATTCCATTCTAAAATCTTCCATCTCCTTGTGCAAACTTGGTTGCTCCTTCAAAATCATGGAGTTCAAGCGGCACGGCAATCTGCTAAGGGCATCGGCTACCACGTTGGCTTTACCAGGGTGATAGTGAATGTCCAGGTCATAATCCTTGATTAGCTCAATCCATCTTCTCTGCCTCATATTCAGCTCCTTCTGAGTGAATATATACTTTAGGCTCTTGTGATCCGAATAAATCTCACAACGGTTTCCCATCAGGTAATGTCTCCATGTCTTCAGGGCTAGAACTACGGCTATGAGTTCGAGGTCCTGGGTTGGGTAGTTTTGCTCATGTTGCTTCAATTGTCGAGATAGGTAAGATATAACTTTGCCTTCTTGCATTAGCACACATCCGAGACCAATCTTGGATGCGTCACAATACACATCGAAGGGCTTCGTGATATCCGGTATGATCAAGATTAGGGCTAAAATCAATCTCCTTTTGAGTTCTTGAAAACTCGCTTCACATTTGTCGGTCCATTCAAATTTCTTGTCCTTCTTTAGAAATTGGGTCATGGGTCTGGTGATACTAGAGAATCCTTTTATGAATTTGCGGTAATATCCCGCCAATCGGAGAAATACACGAACTTGGGTTTGAGTGGTAGGGGCTTGCCAATATTCTACATCTTTCACTGTGGCAGGGTCAACGGCAATTCCTCCGGCTGATACAATGTGACCGAGGAATCCTACTTCCTGTAACCAGAATTCACATTTGCTAAACTTTGCATACAGCTGATGCTCTCTAAGGGTTCCAAGAATGGTCCTTAGGTGTAGCTCATGTTCTTTTTCTGATTTGGAATAAATCAGAATGTCATCGATGAAAACAACAACAAACTTATCCAGGAAGTCCATAAAATCTTATTCATGAGGTTCATGAAATAAGCGGGGGCATTGGTTAATCAGAAAGACATGACTGTATAATCATACAATCCATATCTGGTGGTAAAGGCAGTCTTTGGAATACCCTCTGCACGAATCTTGAGTTGATGATAGCCAGTTCTAAGATCAATCTTAGAAAACACCTTGGCACCGGTCAACTGATCAAACAAATCTTCTATCTTGGGCAAGGGGTACTTGTTCTTGATGGTGACATCATTCAACTTCCGATAATCCGTACACAAACGGTTACCTCCATCCTTCTTGTCCACAAACAAGATAGGTGATCTCCATGGTGACGCACTTGGTTGAATCAATCCAATTTCTAGCATGGAATCCATTTGCTTCTTCAGTTCTGCGAGCTCTGACGGGTTCATACTATAGGGTCTCTGGGCTATGGGTCTGGTTCCGGGGATTAGTTCAATGATAAACTCGATATCCCGATCTGGGGGCATACCGGGCAAAACATCTGGAAATACATCGGGGTATTCACAGACTATCCGGACTTGGTCAATGGTAGGTTGGGCTATACTCTTGTTGCATTTGAATTGGCGAGGTAAGGTTTCAGATATATGTTCGACTGATATTCCGGCTGTACTGGTCATGGTGATGGATTTCTTGGCACTGTCAATCAATCATTTATGTTTGGACATCCAATCTATTCCTAGTACTACTTCCAAACCTTTAGTTCCGAGTACTATCAGATTAGCATAAAAATCTATGCCATGGATTCGTATAGGGACGGCTTTGCAAATTTGCCTAGCCTTGGTGGTTGATCTGGGAATTTGAACAATCATAACATGCTTCAGTTTGGTTGGTTGAATTTTACTAGTGCATGCAAATTCTTCGGTGACAAATGAATGCGATGCACCAGAATCAAACAAGATTCTTGCAAGTACTGAATTAACAGAAAACATACCCAGCACGACGTCTGGCGCTTCCTGAGCTTCTTCAGCATGCATGAGAAAAAGACGGCCATTGCGGTTGAGTGAATTCCCTGGGGCAAATCTTCTCCCTCGCTTAACACGACGTTGCTGCTGAGCTGGGACATTGGCATTGGGGGCTGTAGCATTCTTCTTGTTGGGGCACTCGTTGGAATAGTGGCCTTTATTTCCACAGTCATAACAAGTCACTTGCGACTTGTCCTTGGCTGCGACAGGCACATCATTGCTTCCAGTCCTAGGGGCAGTGTTGGTGTTGGCGGTAGCATTGTTGGTGTTGAACTTGGGTGGGGCATGGGTGAAATTGCTAGAGTTGCCGGGGTTGTTGTGATTTCCTCCGGGTCTAGGGTTTCCACGGTTGGGGTAGGTCAGACGGATCATCGGGGGTCTGTTGGTTCTTGGGGCAAATCCTGGAGATGGGTTGGGGCGATACTTTGGGGTCTGATGGGTTCCTGGCTGATGTATCATACGACGCTTGCGGTTCTCATTGGCTTGGTTGATCTTTCCTTCCATCTAGATGGCAGAGTCGACAAGGGCTTCAATATCCGCAAAGGGAATATTGACTAACACCGTCTGCATCTCGTCATGCAGACCATTCAGGAACCTCTCCTTCTTCTTGGCTTCCATGTCTATCTCGTCCGGGGCATACCTAGCTAATGACAAAAATTTGTCACGGTATTCCACTACAGTCATCCTTCCTTGCTTCAGCTCTCTGAACTCGTCTATCATTCTCTTGATCAAACCCGGTGGCACATGGGTTCTGCTGAACTTGACCTTGAATTCCTCCTAGGTCATCATCTGGCCTCCGGTCATTGCGCGAACGCTGTTCCACCATGCCCTGGCATCTCCTGCTAGATAATGGGTGGCAAACAGAACTTTCTCGTTGGCTTCCACTCCAGCGAGTTCTAGGTTATTTTCCATGGTTTGCAGCCAATCATCGGCGTCTAGGGGTTCTTCTGATATACCTTTCTTCTTGATGTTGCTGTTCTTCAAATCCGCCAAGTACTTTGGGCAATTCCGCTTCCAGTGACCTTCTCCCTTGCAGTAAAATCACTCAGTATCAGGCTTAGGTCCAGCCCTGGTCTTCTTCGTCGGCGCGGTAACTTTCTTACCACCCTTCTTGAAGTGTCCCTTTTTCTTAGACTTGCCTTTCTTGAATTTGGTGGTCTTATTGACCATCAACACTTGGTGCTCTTTCTTGATCTCCACTTCTGCAGATTTCAACATAGCAAACAGTTCTGGCAACTGCTTGTTCATGTTTTGCATATTGTAGTTCATCACAAAGTTCTTGTAACTTGGTGGTAGTGATTGGAGGACACGGTAAATCCCCAAAGCATTAGGAATCACTATACCCAAGCTTTGAAGTTTGTTTGCGTGCCCAGACATCTTAAGCACATGCTCACTGACGGAGCTTCCCTCTTCCATCTTGCAGTTAAAGAACTTTTCAGAAGCCTCATAGCTCTCAATTGCCGCGTGAGTCTCAAAGATCAATTTGAGATCACGGACAATATCATGTGGGTCTGAATTCTCAAACCTTTTCTGAAGCTCCGATTCTAAACCATACAAGATAGCACACTGAACTGTGGAGTACTGAGTCTTCCGAGCGAGGTAAACATTCTTTACTTCGTCGGCAGCATCAGCTGCAGGCGGGTCACCCAGCGGTGTATCCAGCACATAGGTCAAATTACCAGCTGTGAGGACAATCCTCAAATTGCGGAACCAATCCGCAAAGTTGCTTCCATTGGTTTTCAACTTTTCTTTCTCTAGGAACGCATTAAAATTGATGGTAGGGGCCGCCATTGATCTACAACATATTTGCAATAGTTTAGACTAAGTTTCTGACAAATTGAGTTCTAATTAATAGTTAAATTAATCTAGGTGAACTCCCACTCAAAACAATATCCCTCACATTGTTTTAGTGATCACATGAACCAAATCCACCACATCAACACCGATCATCACGAGAGTTGATATAGTTTCAATGGCGAACAATAGACATGTTCATCATATCTACTATATGATTCATGCTTTACCTTTTGGTGATCCGTGTTCCGAGACCATCTCTGTACATGCTAGGCTTGTCAAGATCAAACCTTAGCTTCCGCATGAGAAAATCTGGCTTGCTCATGTTGTATACACTTGCGGAATCTAACACACCCGATCATCACGTGGTGCTTCGAAACAACAAGCTTTAGCAACGGTGCTAACTAAGGGCGAACACTTTATGACTTGAAATTCATGTGCATGAGGGATCATATTATAATGCTGCCGTCGTTAACTAAGCAATACAAGATGCATAAAGGATTAACATCACATGCAATTCATAATATGTGATATGATATGGCCTTTCTTCTTTGTGCTTCCGATCTCTATCTTCAAGCACGAATCATGATCTCCATCATCACCGGCATTGCATCAAGGTCAATGACGCTTCTCCATGGTTGTCGTCCACCGGCTTCAACTATTACAACTACTTTGAATAGACACGCGGGTCTTAACAAAATTAAAGACAACCATATGGCTCCTGCCGGTTGCCGACTTACAATAAGGAACATTGCATACATCAAATATAATCACAATCATGGCCATATCACATCACTGCACACCCCTGCAAAACAAAGTTAGACGCCTCTACTTTCTTTGCATGTTTTACGTGGTTTGGGGCTTTCAATAAGTGACGTTCTAACTTATGAACATGAACCACAACATTGATACTAGTATTGAAATCACCCGTTGTAAATTGAATCTTAACTATGCTAGGAGAAACAGGCACCCGCAAAGCCACTTATGCAATACAAGTTGCATGTCAAGCGTGGAGCAAGTCTCATGAACGATGTCATGTAAGGTTATCCCGGGCCGCATCATAACAACATCCCGCAAGATGCAAAGTACACAAGAAGCAATCGACAATAAAAGCATCAATGCCCACAATGACCATTGTGTTCTACTCGTGCAACAAATCTACACATAGACACGGCTTTGATACCACTGTAGGGTTTCATAGCATGGAAAACAAAAATTTTCTATCGCATACAAACAAACAAGCCAAGATCTATATAATAGATTGTAGCAACGAGTCGATGGAATAACTCACCCTCGAAGATTCCAAAGTGTTTAACGAGAGCGGATTCCCGTGGGTGATGTAGTCGTACTCTTCCCGATCTTAAGATCGCGTAGACGACCCTTCCGGCGCTGCGTTCCGGCAGCGCTCCCGCAGTCGGTCACACGTTCGGTACTTGATGAAGACCTTCCTCTCCCTTGTTCCAGCAGGCAGCGGAGGTTGTAGCACTCTCCTCGCGATTCCGGCAGCACAACGGCGTGGTACCGGAAGTAGAGGGCAGATCTCGCAGGGCTTCGCCTTAAGCCGGAGCGAGTATGGTGGACTATTAGAGAGCCCTCGACAATCTAGGGTTTAGACACGCCGAGTAGGGGGCAAGCCGGAGGCTAGGGTTAGCTAGGCGGCGGCGGTTTGCCCTAGGGCGGCGGCGACAGTGGAGGTGGCGGCGCCGGTGGCTAGGGTTTAGAGGTGGAGGTGTTGGGTGTCTAGGAGGGGAGCCCTGCCCCTCCTTTTATAGGTGGAGGGGCCGGCCAAGGGGAGGGGAGTCCCTCCCCAACTCGGCTGGGAGGTGGGCCGGCGGTGTATGGGAGGAACTCCTCCCCAACTCGGTTTCCACCCCCCTCTCCACTTCCCAAAAATAGTTGTTTGACTTTCAAATTGGCGTTTGACTTTTTCAAACTAGGATTTGATTAAACCCTTTATTTTGTTCAGCGATGACACCTAGTACATGATGAAATCATACCAACTTGATATAACACATTCATGTACCCTTCCCCTCCGGAGTGCCGGACATTCCGGAACCTTCTAGAACATTCCCGATGAAAACACCGGAACCATTCCCCAACTCCGAAATAGGACTTTCCTTATATGAATCTTATTCTTCGGACCATTCCGGATCTCCTCGTGATATCCCGAATCCCATTCGAGACTCCGAACAACATTCGGATTCTTTCTCTTCATTCCATAACTACTCAAACAACGTCGAAACCTTAAGTGTGTCTCCCTACGGTTCGTGAATTATGCGGACATGATCGAGACACTTCTCCGAACAATAACCAATAGAGGAATCTGGAAATTCATATGGCTCCCACATATTTCTACGATTACTTTGCGATTGAATGAACCACTTACATACGATACCAATTTCCCTTTGTCTCACGATAGTTTACTTATCCGAGGTTATGATCGTCGGTATCTCTGCATACCTAGTTCAACCTCGTTACTGATAAGGCCTCTTTTCTTGTTCCCGTGATATGTGATCCCTTGTGAGCCAGTCACATGCTTGCAAGCTAATTGGATGACATTTCACCGAGAGGGCCCAGAGTATATCTATCCGTCATATGGATGGACAAATCCCACTCTTGATCCATGTGTCTCAACCAATACTTTCCGAACACTCAATGCCACCTTTATAGCGACCCAGTTACGGTGTGGTGTTTGCTGTCATAAAAGCATCCTTCCGGTGAAGGTGATATGCATGATCTCATGGTCGAAGGAATTAGGTTACTATGTATCAGAAAGCATATAGCAATTGAACTATTAAAATGACTTGATCTTTATGCTACACTTATCTATAGGAGTATGTCCACCATATTATTCTCCTAACGATATGATCTTGTTGTTAATAACATCTCAATGTTCATGATAGGGAAACCACAATCATTTATTAACCAACAAGCTAGTATTATAAAGAGGATTTACTAGGGACTTTAATTTAAGTTTACTAATCACACAAGTATTAATGTTTCCTTGTTAATACTATTATAGCATGAATGTAAACATTTATCATAAACACAAAGATATAATAATAACTACATTTATTATTGCCTCTAGGGCATATCTCCAACATAACTAGGGTCTCCTATGGTCAGGATGGCTCTGATACCAACTTGTCAACACCCGGATTTTTCAATCCTAGATGCCTGTTATGCCATACATCACAATCCCAGGATTACCATTTTTGCGAGACATAACAGAATTGGATACCATAGTACATCATCCATTACAAACGATACATAAGTTATTACACAAATAGGGATCTCACGATCCAGTTCTTAATACAACATCAAGCAGCGGAATACATAATAATAACGGTAGCGTAGGCGAAGCTCCATCTTCGGGGTCACAGGCAATGCTGACGATGGGAGATGATCCTAGTTGTCGTAACCTCCCTGGGGTCCATCCTCCAGGTACTCCTCTTCATAGTCTGGCCATGGGAATAGCCAGGGACAAAGCCATGAGTACTCTTTAAGTACTCGCAAGCTAATACTAACAGGTAAAGGGGTTTTTGGATAATAGGACACTAGGCTCTAGGGTTGTTTTGCAAAAGCCAGATTTATCTCTACTAAGTTCCGAAGCTAGTCACAATTTTATAACTCCTAGGTGGGATCTTGTAACTCAGGTCACAACTCTGTTGTGGTCAAGTCAAAGTCTCAATTCATTTCACAAGTCATTTTGAAAAGTCTGACGGGGGAACAGTATGGCCACTCCAACTGTCCATAACCGCGGACGCGGCTATTCAAATAGTTTGACACTCTGCATAGATTTTACACTTTGACCACAACATTTGATACATCCGTCAGGAACAAATCCTGAATTCACCATACTCAGTATGCGGATAATCAATCCTAACCTTTCAATTACACGCCCTAGTATAAGCACCTCTCCTGTGAGTTTGGCCTCCCAACCATGACCAACTGTCATCTTGGGTACTGCACAGGTGGACAATCTTCATAAGGTAGCCCCAGCTCAGACATTGGCCGTGAGGGAACTAATACTAAGGTATATAAGTTTCCAGTCAAGCCCTACCCAATATTCGGGTATTGTGGTTGTACGATAAAATTGGAATGGTATCGCATCCAGACAACCATCCGTTTTATAAAGGGCTAAGGCTCATGCCTCAACGTTTTCATCACCAAAATCATCAAGTGTTCGGAAACACATGTCCAAAACATTTCAATAGAATGATCCATCATTCCAAGGTTTTCATAACCATTTTTCCACCAAGTAAACCCATCTAAAGTTGATCAAGTTTTATGCTTAGCACTAGCATCTACAGGTGGGGGTAGTACTAATGAGAGGTGGTGAACTAGTGGAGTTTCAACTAAGTACAACCTTATATCTTAGGATGATATCAAGGTTTCTAACTTAGGCCAAATTTTATGCTCTTTATGCAACCTTCAAAATCTTTCTAGTATCTACAAGTCACTTAAGTCAACTCTAAGTTAAAGCTATGATAAAGAAATAAAGTAAGAAGCTTGCAAATAAAACTAGGAGTGGTTTATCAAGTGGGTATGATCACATATGCTTAAGGCATATAGTAGGCATAGTAACAAGCAAGTATTTGCTTGCACAAAATCAGTATAAGCTTGCTAAATTGCAAGTGTTAGCTTGCATAGGTCAACTTGATTAGTAAGGCTTTCCTTGGGCAGAGCAGTGGTTGAAGTTCTCCTCGGCTTCTTCTTCGTAGTATCCTTCTTCCTCCTCGTATCCTTGGTCGGTACTAGCGTCTATGAATAAATACGAGGTACACAATCACCAAACAATACTTAACTACTTGCAATCATCACACACAAGGGTCCTATAGATGATCTAGCATCATCTCTAACATTACAAGGTTAAGGCTTGATTTAATTCCTTTTATTTTTAGAAAAGTAATTTCTACTTATTGAAAAACTACTTAAGATTTAATATTCTCCAAACCAAACATGGGATCATGTTGACACATGTCATCACCACATATTGTAGTCCATGGGAATGTGATTTAAAGTGGTGTCACAATTTAATAAGGTTTTACCCTTTTATTCTAATTAATTAAAGTGGCTAGAAATGCCTATGTAGCATTATTTTATTACTTGAACATTATTTCTGCAAGTAAACCTATACATATTTTTATATATTCTGAAAGGTATGGTTAAATGTGATTTTTGAGAGTTGGAATCAACTCAAAAGCTATTATGGTATAAATTTGAAAAATGTTTGAATGCAGAAAAGCTTCTGCCTTGTTATTTTTACTAAGGATGATCTACAGATCGAAATGACTTGAATCCAATGGGCTTGGATTCAGCATTCACAGACCTTTCGAACAAAATTGGTTTCATTCAAATTGGTGCACTGGATCGATCTGGGTTGATTTTTGAAGTTGGGTACAGAAGTGTGTTTGAATTAAAATAGAAAAGATTTAATTCAAATCACTGGGCTGCGCGGGAAAAGTTAACGGGCCGGCCTGCTAAGCGCGGTGCTCTCGCGAGCTGCTTAAGTGGGTGTCCCCACTCGTCAGTGACACGGGGCTGGGCGAAGCGGTATGAGGCAACATGGGTTGTTCGATCTGATTCTAATCCAACGGCTAGGAGTCATCGTCGACGCGAGACAACGCCGACGAGAACGAAACCTAGCGCGGCCAGTGGGGGGTGCTGGGGGCTCACCGGGGTACTGGCGAGGGTCGGCGAGGCGGGCGAACGACGAAGTCGACGACGGCGAACTCTGGGGTGGTTGCGGCAGCTCCTGGGGTGGACGAAATTGATGGCTCCCTTCTTCTCTAGAGGCGGCGGGCTCTGGTGAAATTCCAGCGGGGTGGTGCTCGCCTTGCTCTGAGAACGGTGTGGCACGATCAGTGAGAAGAGGGGAGTGAGATGGTGTGAAGAAATCGAGCGGGGGTGGCCTCTATTTATAGTCGAGCGAGGGGACCGTCGGGGCGCACGGTGAGCTCGTCGGGGGCCATGTTACAGGTGGCTATTGGCATGGGCAAGGGTAGGGGACGGTGTGGTGTCTCCTGGCGATGCTCAACGACATGGTTTTGAGGCATGGGGCGGTGCGGCTTGGTCTGGAACGGGCGATGCTCTGCGCGGCAGAGGCGGCGTCTTCGACGGCGAGTGGTGGCTATGCGTCACGGGGCGCCGAACAGGGATGTCTAGCGGTCTCTTGGGTCGGTGGGGATTGTGTATGCACGCGGCGAGGGCAGCACGTGGTCTGTGGGCTTCGGTCGAGGGTGGTGCTCTGGCGCACGCTCGGCATGGTCTCTGGCGGCCTGGGCGCGGTTCGTGCGCGTGGTCCAGGGCTTGGCAAGGCTCGAGCAGTGGACAGGGAGTGGCGGTGGACGGTTGGCTGCCTCCCAGACATGCTGGCTAGGCTTGCTGCTGCTCCTAGCTTGCTGTCGACTATGGGTTGGCAAGGGTGTGCTCGGCTGTTCACCATTTATGGCAATGGCAAGCTCACAGTGGTGCTAGTGCTTGGTTAATCTTGCTAGATGATCTACTGAGCTGGTTGTGAGCTAAATGGGGAACAAGTTAGGCAAGAATCACTGCTCACAATAGTGTTTGATGTTTGTTTGATTTGTGTCTGCAACCTGTTTGATGAAATAGCCGCATGAAATCAAGTTTTGAATTTTGAAAAGATTTTTGGTGGGTTTGCTAGATTGGTGCTGGTGAGTCTGCAGATGCTTGGGTTTTGAAAGTTGAGCTTGTTTGAGTGGTTTTTGAAAAAGTGGGATCTTCCCATATGATAAAGATTCAATTTTGAATTGTCATTTAAGCTATGCATTTGAAAGTTTCTGGATGATCACAAAGTGGGCCTTGATACCTTGTTATGAGTACATTCAAGGGGTGCAAAGATCCAGAAAAGTTTCCATTAGGTTCTGAAAGTTTGAGACAACCAAAGTAGGCATGAGAGTTAAATTGGTCAAAGTGACCATTCATTTAATATATGTGTTTTGATTTACTTGCCTTTAGGAAAAGTGTGGGAAATGTTTTAGATGATGTTTATTTCACCTAAGAAACATTTTACAAGCAATGACACAATCAAACAAGGTGGTTTAAAAGAATTTCAAAATCAATGCATACACATATGCATGCATTCATAATTTTAATTAGAAAAGTTTTTGTTAACCCCAATCTTAATGATTAGAGTTTGATGTTCCAAGTTTAGTATTTTTGGGATGTTACACGTTGTCACAATAGATCACCATTGGATCCAATGCGCTGGGAACCACACCCAGTTTCGTTATGAACTCCTTCATCCAAACTGCTTCTGAAGCAGCAACATATTCCACCTCCATTATTGATCCCGCCACCACGGGTTGTTTGGAGTTCCTCCAACTAACTGTTGCTCCATTCATGAGAAATACGTATCCGGATTGAGACTTAGAGTCATTCGGATCAGTGTCGAAGCTAGCATCGACATAACACTTAGTGACGAGCTCTTCTTCATCTCCGTACATGAGAAACATATCCTTAGTCCTTCTTAAGTAATTAAGGATATTCTTGACCGCTATCCAGTGTTCTGAACCTGGATCAGATTGGTATATACTATTCAAACTAATAGCATGTGCCACATCCGGTCCTGTACATAGCATTACATACATTATAGAGCCTATGGCCGAGGCATAGGGGATCCTATCCATTATCTCTCTTTCTTTCGTCGCAGCCGGACTTTGAGTCTTACTCAATGTCTTGCCTTGCAACATAGGTAAGAACCCTTTCTTACTTCCGTCCATTTTAAACTTCTTTAAAACTTATCAAGGTATGTACTTTGTGGTAGCCCAATTGGACGACTTGATCTATCCCTATAGATATTGATGCCTAATATATATGATGCTTCACCAAGGTCCTTCATCGAAAATTTGTTGTTTAGATAACTTTTAATCTTATTTAAAGATCTATATCATTTCCAGTCAGTAATATGTCATCTACATATAATATTAGAAATGTCACAAAGCTCCCACTCACTTTCTTGTAAATACAAGCTTCTTCGTAAGTTTGGACAAATCCAAACCCTTTGGTCACCTCATCAAAGCGGATATTCCAAATCCAGGATGCTTGCCTCTTGGGCATAGATGGATCCCTAAAGCTTGCATACCTTGCTAGAATCCTTAGGATCGACAAAACCCTTTGGTTGTACCATATACAACTCTTCTTCAATATTACCATTGAGGAACGCGGTTTTGACATCCATCTGCCAAATTTCATAATAAAAAATGCAGCAATTACTAATATAATCCTAACTGACTTTAGCATCGCTACAGGATAGAATGTCTCATCGTAGTCAAATCCTTGAATTTTTCGAAATCCCTTTGCGACAATTCGATCTTTATAGATGGTCACGTTACCATCATCATTAGTTTTCTTCTTGAAATCCACTTATCTCAACGACCTTTCGGTCGTGAGGTAAGTCGACCAAGGTCCAAACCTAGTTTCCGTACATGGATTCCATCTCTAATTGCATGGCTTCAAGCCATTTGTTGGAGCCCGGGCTCATCATCGCTTCTTCATATGTCCCAGGGTCATCATTTCCATCAACCATGAAATTCATGATAGGATTTCCGTATAGTTCAGGAGCTACACATTGATGACCCACGAGTATAGTTGGTGTATCTTAGTACTTTCGATAAATTAGAGTGTCGAACCCAACAAGGATAAGAAGGTGTTAACAAGCGGTTTGGATCAAGGATTCACTGTAAATACTAGCAAACGGATTTTCAGGGGTTTTTGGTAATGCAGATAAATAAAGTGCAAGTAAATAAAATACAATAATAATAATTGCAGCGAGTGGCCCAATCCTTTCTTCAACAAAGGACAAGCTGGTTGTATTACTTATGATGACCAAATGTTCTCGAGGACACATGGGAATATTGTCAACTGCTTTCGCTTCATATAGTCGATTAATCTTCATTGGTTGGATTAGTGTTATGGGGGTGAACCTATGCTAATGTACTACCCCAACTTGGACTAATACACACTTGTGCTTATACCCCTTTCAAGCATCCGCAACTACAAGAAAGTAATTAAGATAAAAATCTAACCCCAGCATTAAACTCCGAGATCCTACACTCCCTTATGCAATGGTTTCCTAACGGGGGTTTAGGTTTCTGTCACTCCGGCAACCCCACAATTAGTAGCTAAGTACACAATGCATTCTCCTAGGACCATAAAGGTGAAGTATCATATAGTCTATGTTCACATGACACCACTAGAAGAATAGCACCCCAACATAAATATCAAAACATTAAATATTACTCAACATAATTCCACTACTAACAACATGACTTCTCCCATGTCCTCAAGAACTAAACGAACTACTCACAAGACATCATATGGATCACGATCAGAGATCTGAACATGAACAATAATCCAATGGTTTCACTCAATAGCATCAACTACAACAAGTAATCAACATTGGGAAAGTTTCCCCTATGAACTACGCAAGATTCAATTCAATTGTTACAGCGGTATGGTGTGGTGGTGATGGTGCTGGTGGTGGTGATGATGATGATGATGATGAGGATGAGGATGAGGATGATCCCGATGAAGCCCAACCCAATGATGGTGTCAATGGCGACAATCTCCCCTCTTCGGGAAGGAATTTCCCCGGCAGATTTCTCCCTGCCGGAGAGCTTTTTCTCTCTATAGTTTCCGCCTCACAGAGGCGGCGGAATATTTCTGTGATTCCCCCTGTTTTAGGTTTTCGTGCGAAAGATATATGCGAAAGGGAGACGCTAGAGGTGGGCCAGGATGTCCACACCACTTGGCCGTGTGGCCTAGGGAGGCCCATGCCTAGGGGTGGTGTGGGCTCCCTGTGTCCCATCTCCGCTCCCTTTTCTGGCTACCTTCGTCTTCTGGAAAAATAGGAATTTCCGTATATTTTCTAGAATTTTCTGATCTTTAGAAATATTGCATCTAGACAACGCTTTTTCCAGCAGAATTCTGACTCCGGCAGTTAATTCTCCAAAAATCATCAAACATGCAAAATAGATGAAATAACATAAGTATCATCTCTAAATATGAAATATGTCAATTAATAACAGTAAATTATGATATAAAATAGTGATGCAAAATGGACGTATCAACTCTCCCCAAGCTTAGACCTCGCTTGTCCCCAAGCGAAAACTAAACTTAGTAAACATGACCATAGGTTTGTGGAGTGATGTGTCGATAAAGAGAATACAGACAAGAAGCATCACATTTATCAATACACAAATCATAATTGAAAGCAACTCACTCTTATATAACTTAGCTTGCAATGAGTAAGGGAGTCACAATAAAGGTGCACAAAGAAAATCATAATTGGTGATGGCAAACTTTGTTCTTGGTCAGAGAACAAATAACAAATCATACTTATTTTTGGGCTAAGCTTTTATAATGAAGCTTATATTGCAGGAGTCTCTTTCTCAAACATAACAGTCTCTTCACCAACAATGATAGCTTTCAAAGTTATATTCATTTGGGTAAGAGCATTGTGCAAAACAAGGAACGTAAGAAACAAGATTGAATAAATCAACTTATAGATGATTGAATCACAACAACTCAAATGCTTGCTTGAGATAGAGATGAATAGGTTTAGTGAATCAACATAAAAGTAAAAGATAGGCCCTTCGCAGAGGGAAGCAGGGACTAACAAGTTTTATAAAGCTTCCAAAAATTATGGTACTCATTAGCTTTGAGCTCTCATTACCCCTATCATAAGCATCTTGAAGTGATTAAGGTTAATGTGAGGGCAAATATGAGTTATATGCTTGAAAAATAACAAGTTAAAAATCTCATGCACCTTAAATACGAGTACCGAGACCTCATGCTACTCAACTTTGGTCCCGGATAAGTTCTTTTCATTAAGTATATGTGTATCATAGAGAACCGCCAATGGGGTACCCCTTTCCCCATGACACAGGAGCTATCCCATACCAAAATGACAAGGCAACAGACAGTGGGCATCTCAACAATATTTTTATTTTCTATTTGCATAATTTTTTTATTGAGGATGCTTCATAGAATGCCCACTATGATTTTGCTGCAATTTTCCACCATGATTAGGCATGGCTTGGTCTGGCCGCCCAGGCATTTCTCTAACACATATACAAAATGGACTTACAAGCTCCCATCTCATTTCACACCGACGGCATCCATCACAAAAGAACATGATATCAACTAAATAGGAATAAGTGCAATGTTGAAAGCGTGCCCCATGACAACATGGTTTTGATAACTCCCAACTTACAATTTGCAAGCATATAATCATCATAGATGGTCATAATGGTTCAAATTTATTAAGTGCAAGAAATAAAGTGTGCCATCAAGTTCGTGAGAGCTTTACTAACTAATTTTCCCATAACAAATTTTTTAATTTGGAAGATAGATAAAACTCAAGAATTTACTTGGAATATCGACGATGCTAATAGGTGGATATGGTGGACACAAATGGCATAGGTTTTGGTTTAAGGTTTAGATGAACGAGAAACATACCCTCTCAGTAAATGTTTTTGGCTAGCAAGGATAGGTAGCAAGTATAAGAGTTGAGTGAAACAAGCAAACATACATGTGATGGAAACAATCATGCAATCTTCCTTGGACGCACAAAAAATCTTAACTTGAGAATACTAAGCTTATGAGACAATCAAGAAATAAATATAATGAAATAATATATCTACAAGTATTTTTCTCTTTTCTACTCAAGCCTCAAAATATTGTTGCTACTGGCCAAAGCTAAGTTTGCCAAAACCAACTAAATTTACTTGATGCTCCCAAAGTGATACCAATACTAGTAAAAAGATCAATCATATAACATAAATTGCAAACTAAAATAAGATGTGCAAAAAGTAAATGATAAAACTTCTCATTAATATTCCATAACTACAACTCACACCAAGGGATACATAGATAACCAACTAAAGGAGAGATACTTCCACACTGTAAACCATCCTATATGATAACTTCTCTACTCATGATATGACTCTACTAAAAAGGTAAAAAGATAAAATATAATGATGTGATATCGTGGCACTCCCCCAAGCTTGGAACTATCACATCCCAAGATTTTCCAAATCTTGTAATGTGAAAAATAAATGAATAAAATAAAACTTTGTTTGATTTTCAGGACCAGAAGAAACTTTTGAATTCAATTGGAACCTCAAACTCATTTGAATTAAATAAAACCTAAAGGGATTTAAAAAGATAAACATTTAATAAAAGGAAAAATAAAAACATTTGGAAATACTATTTTGAAACTCTTAAATGAAAAAGATTTGTTTTCAAATGAGATAGAAGTTTATAAATATTTTATAAAGACAAATTAAACCTTGGCCAAGCTTTGGAAATTAAAACATTGTGTTTTAAATAAAATTAGCAAAGGTTTATCTAAATAAATTAATAGTGAATTAATATCCAAACTTTATTTAAAAGGTTTTACCAATTTAATTGAAACATCAAAACTTATTAAATTATTTAAAATAAGTTTTCCAAGTATTTTATATTCACAAATAAAACCTACTAAAGTGTTTTGGCTTTATTTTAGAATTCAAAAATAAATATTTGAAATAAAATAAATCCAAATTGATTTATTATTGAAAGTCTATTATATTTAATGGACTCTAAAATAAAAGATTATTTTGTTTTAAACAAGTTTCCAAATATTCTTTATTTCCAAATAAAACCTACTGAATTGGTTTTGAAAGTGTTTGGAATTCAAATGAAGAATTTATTAAATAAATCAAATCATATTAAATAAATAAAGGACCCTTTTTATTTAATTAATAAAGGGATCTTAAAATATTATTTTATTTTGAGATTTAGTTTATGTTGATAAACAGAACCAAAAACTCATTACAATTGTTTGAATTGTTGGAATTATTTGAATGCTTGAATAGCTGGATGAAATTCAAATCAGAAAAATAGATTTAGAAATAGAAAAAGATTTAGACAGAAAAAAAAATAGAACAGCCCATCATCTGGCCCAACTAACCCAACAGCAGCCCACCTAGCCCACCTCACCCTCGCCCCCGAAACGTTTTTCTTCACCCCAGAAGAAACCATCAACCTCACTGGCAGGTGGACCTCCTCCTCGTTTCTTTTCCCACTGACCGATAGACCCCACCTCCACTGTTCTTCCTCCCCACCCACGCGACCCCTTCTTCCCCCTCGTCGCCGTTTCCTGCAATAATTCCGCGGCTTCAATTCGTCATAATGCCGGGCCTTTACCTCGCCTTGACCACGCACCTTAAATCGCTCGCCTCTCCTCTCCGTTTCCCCTCAGTCACCCCGCAGTATCACGCCCCCAGGCCGCCTCAATTCCTCCCCGAGCCTCTCTGTTCTGGCGACCTTCCTCGTCGAATTCCAGCCAAGTGTCACCGCCCCTTGCCTCCCTGTGCACGCTAGCAGACTCCCCACTCCCAGACCTTCCTCCCCGTACCACCCATTCGACCGCGGGCGCCCCAGGGCCTCGACTTCGACAAGCTCCCGACGTCGCCGCGTTTGTATTCTTCACCGACGACGTCCACAGGTAGCATTCGACCACCCCGCGCCTCCTCCTTCACGCTCGCATCACCGCAATGACTTTGCGCGTCTAACGCACCCTCTACTTTGCTTCGGCACGCACTGCAGCCTCGCCCTCGACCACGGCCACGCGCAACCGACGCCAGCTGGAACTCCGGCGAGCAATCCACCTCGCTCCCGTACGCCCCTCGACGAGATACTGACACGTTGAGCTTCCGCAGGCATCTACGAGCACGGTGAGCCAGCCCACTCCTCCTCTATCTCCCTGTATCACCGAAACCGTCGCGAGCAGAGCCGCGCCGCCGCGCAGCCGCCGTTAGCGCCGCCCGTTCCTGGCAAGCGCCTGGTAGCCGTAGGATCTTAATCGCATGGCCACGATAGATTGACTGAACGAAGGGGTACGCGTTGATCTGAGCCGCACCTGCCCCTTTAATCCTGCGGTCCACGTTGTCGATCCGGCCGGACCGGTACCGTCCAGTTAAAACACGCCGCGTGTCCCCTGGTTTGTTTAAAAACAGATTTGAATCAGATTTAATTGCAAACTTCAAACCCTTGTAACTTTCAAACCACACGTCCAAAAATTTCAAATTTTATATCAATGGATTCAGGAGAGCAAGACCTAAACAACCATGGCCTTAGTTTAGCAAATAGTATCTGTTTGTTTGCTTGTTTTTGCCGATTCTTTTGTGAGCTTGTTTAGAGTATAAAAATTGTTTAAAATTGATTTTAGGGTTAAATCTTTTGCAAATTGGTATGTTGTGACCTTACTGACGCTAGGAACCAACCCATGATTTTGAAAATGAAATTGGAAAAATTTAGAATGGATTACTTGAATTAGACTATTTCTAGCTAAATAAAGATAATGGTTTTATTATGAAAAAGGATTTTGGAATAAAAACCTTAGGAAAATATGTTGATTCAAAGCTACTGACCCAAAACAACAAATCTTGAGAGTTAGAAACTTTGGGTGAAGACTTAAAGGTTTTAGATTTAATAAAACTAATTTCCACCACATAAAATGTAAAATGGATTCTTAAAATAGATTTTGAGCAAACCCCCTAACTAATGACTTTGTCATTTTGGTAAATGACCAATTTGGACCTTACAAAGTTTATAAACCTAGTAGAGACCAACCTTGCAATAGAACCCTCTTTTGCATGACTTAGATTCCATTGCTTTGTGAGTGTGAAAATTGTTTGTTTAAACTTGGTTTGGAATGTTAGTTGATTTTGTGTCTTGCTTGATTGACTTGTAGTGAAATTAGCAAAGTGTGAGACTAGCAAGATCAAGGAGTGAACCACCATTCCCTACCAAAAAGGAAAGTTACACTATCATACAAAAGTCCTACTATTTTCATTATACTTAGTGGATTTTGAAAACATGCATGAAAAGATATTTCTGTACCTATGCTATGCTAAATCCTAAATAGGATTCCCTATACACTCCTTAGTGGAAATATTGAAGTTGTACATGCTTAGCCATGCTATGTTTTGAAAAGAGATACATGTTGAGATTTTACAAAGGTTGAGAAAAGTACTTGTGTTTTACATAATAAAACAAGGACTCAATGAACCACCTAGGTGGAGGATACTTGAAGTTTTGGAGAAGGTGGAAACAAAAGGAACCATGTCTATGTCAATCACTTTGTGTTGTGCTCCAAATGAAAACCACCTAGGAAACTTAGAGATTGAACATGTTTCTCCAATTGTGGCTTTCGTGTGCAACCACATGCTATTATGGCTCAGGCTTAGTCAACTACAATAGGAAGACCCATACATTGTCTTTAGTTACCGGACATGGGGATCTGGAATGCTTCATGGGGGCTGAAGACAAGCTAGCAATGATGTATGGGAGGACCTTTTGGAAAGACTTCGTCACATTCTCAGTCTGCCAGTACTCCATCTTGGTGAGCACTAATCCAGTAGGCCACTGGTGGAAACAAGATGGGATTGTGTCATGTGGGTAAAGTGTACTCCTTCTGCAGAAGTTAATAAAATCTAAGTACTTAGCCGTGTCCCCGGTTATGGACAATACTGAGCAACTAAAGTTTGAACTATGGGAGATCTCGACATTCCAACTTCTAATATAAAAACTTGATGCACTTGGGGGTACCAAGGAATTCAAAGAGATTTTGTAAAGCTTGTTGCACTTGGGGTTACCAAGGTGCTCAAGAGCATGATGTACTTGGGGTTACCAAGGAACTCATGAGATTTGATAAAACTTGTTGCACTTGGAGTTACCAAGTAGCTCAAGAGATTCTGACAAGGACTTGAACACTTGAGTTTCTACCAAGGAGTTCAAGGATCTTGGAAAAAGAATTTGACAAAGGACCAAAACCATTTTGAAAAAGATAGGATAAATACTGCTTTATGCAAATAAGCCTTAAACTCTACTTAGCCAAATATGCATGTAATGATAGGATCCACTCATAATATACAAAGTAGTGAAACTTGCCAATACAATTCAAATGTATTGACCTTTGTGGCTGTAACTTGTATGTTGCAGGTTTGATTGATTTTAGTGAAGATTGTTTGATTAGGATTACAAAGTCTACAACCAACATCTGCCTGTGGCACCTTGAAGATGAAGGACCCCATGATTATAGTTATTCCGCTGCAATGTAATGTATTAGCCAAATGAGCTATGTATGATGTAATAAAGTTATGTTATTCCTGGTTATAAAGTTATGTTATGACCTTTGTACCTTGATATTACATCTTAACTGTGGATGCTAGCTATTGATCCAGGGACTAGCATTTGTAAAACACAGGAGGAATCTACCTTATCAGGTTGAGACCTCTTCAGATGGTATCAGAGCATTGTGTTGCCTGTAGGATTTGTAAACCCTAGGATTGGACAAAAACCCTTAGAAAAATAGGAGTTGTTCTTGTTCCAAAACTTATTTACAAAAATCTTGTAAACTCTTTCCTCAACCATTTTGGTTTCAACTCTACATCTCTTCTATTTCAAACTTGATGGAAAAACCTACCCATGGCCAAAAACTACACCATGTGCAAAGGACTTCTTCAATATCTTCAGCTCTAATGACTTCAACATCTTCAGCATATTCACCCAAGGACTTCCAACATGGATATCACCAAGGACTACAAGTGAAACAAGTAGATCTTACTCAAGATTTAGAGACTGAGGGAATGCAAAATAAGAAGGAACCATCAACAACTTTGAAGTATTGTGACCAAGAGATTTTCTCAAGGAAACCATGATCCCATACAAGAAGAATCATGAAGGAAGGAAAGATCACAAATGAACCATATAGATGGACCACCATAATTTAGATAAGTCAAACCACCAACTTATGTGGTGTAACAAAAATATTTTGTTGCCTAAGTATGTGCTTGAACTTTGTTGTTTGAGTGCAAAGTTGTTTATGAATGTTTGGTTTGTGATTGCATGCACATTGCTGGTGTGAATTGTGATGTGTGTGATTAGAAATATTTCCTTAGAAATATCTTGCCTATTCTAATCTCCCTTCAACCCAAACAGATGACTACTCCAAAAGACTCCAAGGTTGATGACACCAACACCAACCAAGCTAACAGCATGAAAGAACTCATAGCAACCCAACACCAGTTAAACCAACTGACAGCTCAGTTCATAGCCAACAATAGTGATAAAGATCCATCACTGCAAAGGTTTTTGGAAGAGCAATCCCAACTGATGCTTAAGGTGACTAATCAAATGATCAGCATGGAAGAAAACTACCCCAAAGGAGTTTATGATAACAAGGATGATAAGAATGTTGTTCTAGATGGAGCCCCATCTTGCATTATTTGTGGAGACAAGGATCATACTTCCAAGGAGCATGAAGGTCAATGCCCTAACTGTGAAGAGGATCATCCTGTTGGACAATGTCCCATCTCCCAAGCTACTTGTTACCTTTGTGAAGGAAATGACCATGTTCCTAACCAATGCCCTATCTACTCCATGGTAGAGCAAAGGAAACAAGAAGGATCCGAGTCTACCAAAGGAAAAGGACCACTTATACCTCCAAACAAGACAACCCAATTCAAAGGACTAAAGAAACTTAAGAAACAAAAGCAAGACATGAGCCTTGCACAATGTCGTAAATGTAAGGAAATGGGACACTACTCCAGTGGATGCCCAGAGAACAAGAAGAATAAAGAGATTGACAAAGTGTGGTGCAACAACTGCAAAGAGTTAGGCCACTATGTAGCAACTTGTCCACAAGAGCCACATAAAGAACTCAAGGACATCCATTGTTTCAACTGCAAGAATTCAGGACATTATGCAAGCAACTGTCCCGAAAGGATGAAAAACAAGTTGAACCAGCCTATGGAGAAACTCAACCTTGGCCCATGAGTCAAGTATGGAAACCAAAGACACCATGCAAATAATTACTTAGAGAAAATTTTTCCCAGGATCCCAAGAAGGACAAGATGTAAATTTTGTTTGAAATTTTTAAGGGTGGTAGTACCCTAGTTGTTTTGAACTTGCTTGTAACCCCAGCCTTCCCAAATCTCGGGACGAGATTTATTTTAAGGGTGGTAGCCTGTCACATCCCAAGATTTTCCAAATCTTGTAATGTGAAAAATAAATGAATAAAATAAAACTTTGTTTGATTTTCAGGACCAGAAGAAACTTTTGAATTCAATTGGAACCTCAAACTCATTTGAATTAAATAAAACCTAAAGGGATTTAAAAAGATAAACATTTAATAAAAGGAAAAATAAAAACATTTGGAAATACTATTTTGAAACTCTTATATGAAAAAGATTTGTTTTCAAATGAGATAGAAGTTTATAAATATTTTATAAAGCCAAATTAAACCTTGGCCAAGCTTTGGAAATTAAAACATTGTGTTTTAAATAAAATTAGCAAAGGTTTATCTAAATAAATTAATAGTGAATTAATATCCAAACTTTATTTAAAAGGTTTTACCAATTTAATTGAAACATCAAAACTTATTAAATTATTTAAAATAAGTTTTCCAGGTATTTTATATTCACAAATAAAACCTACTAAAGTGTTTTGGCTTTATTTTAGAATTCAAAAATAAATATTTGAAATAAAATAAATCCAAATTGATTTATTATTGAAAGTCTATTATATTTAATGGACTCTAAAATAAAAGATTATTTTGTTTTAAACAAGTTTCCAAATATTCTTTATTTCCAAATAAAACCTACTGAATTGGTTTTGAAAGTGTTTGGAATTCAAATGAAGAATTTATTAAATAAATCAAATCATATTAAATAAATAAAGGACCCTTTTTATTTAATTAATAAAGGGATCTTAAAATATTATTTTATTTTGAGATTTAGTTAATGTTGATAAACAGAACCAAAAACTCATTACAATTGTTTGAATTGTTGGAATTATTTGAATGCTTGAATAGTTGGATGAAATTCAAATCAGAAAAATAGATTTAGAAATAGAAAAAGATTTAGACAGAAAAAAAAATAGAACAGCCCATCATCTGGCCCAACTAACCCAACAGCAGCCCACCTAGCCCACCTCACCCTCGCCCCCGAAACGTTTTTCTTCACCCCAGAAGAAACCCGCAACCTCACTGGCAGGTGGACCTCCTCCTCGTTTCTTTTCCCACTGACCGATGGACCCTACCTCCACTGTTCTTCCTCCCCACCCACGCGACCCCTTCTTCCCCCTCGTCGCCGTTTCCTGCAATAATTCCGCGGCTTCAATTCGTCATAATGCCGGGACTTTACCTCGCCTTGACCATGCACCTTAAATCGCTCGCCTCTCCTCTTCGTTTCCCCTCAGTCACCCCGCAGTATCACGCCCCCAGGCTGCCTCAATTCCTCCCAGAGCCTCTCTGTTCCGACGACCTTCCTCGTTGAATTCCGGCCAAGTGTCACCGTCCCTTGCCTCCCTGTGCACGCTAGCAGACTCCCCACTCCCAGACCTTCCTCCCCGTACCACCCATTCGACCGCGGGCGCCCCAGGGCCTCGACTTCGACAAGCTCCCGACGCCGCCGCGTTTGTCTTCTTCACCGACGACGTCCGCAGGTAGCATTCGACCACCCCGCGCCTCCTCCTTCACGCTCGCATCACCGCAATGACTTTGCGCGTCTAACGCACCCTCTACTTTGCTTCGGCACGCACTGCAGCCTCGCCCTCGACCACGGCCACGCGCAACCGACGCCAGCTGGAACTCCGGCGAGCAATCCACCTCGCTCCCGTACGCCCCTCGACGAGATACTGACACGTTGAGCTTCCCCAGGCATCTACGAGCACGGTGAGCCAGCCTACTCCTCCTCTATCTCCCTGTATCACCGAAACCGTCGCGAGCAGAGCCGCGCCGCCGCGCAGCCGCCGTTAGCGCCGCCCGTTCCTGGCAAGCGCCTAGTAGCCGTAGGATCTTAATCGCATGGCCACGATAGATTGACTGAACGAAGGGGTACGCGTTGATCTAAGCCGCACCTGCCCCTTTAATCCTGCGGTCCACGTTGTCGATCCGGCCGAACCGGTACCGTCCAGTTAAAACACGCCGCGTGTCCCCTGGTTTGTTTAAAAACAGATTTGAATCAGATTTAATTGCAAACTTCAAACCCTTGTAACTTTCAAACCACACGTCCAAAAATTTCAAATTTTATATCAATGGATTCAGGAGAGCAAGACCTAAACAACCATGGCCTTAGTTTAGCAAATAGTATCTGTTTGTTTGCTTGTTTTTGCAGATTCTTTTGTGAGCTTGTTTAGAGTATAAAAATTGTTTAAAATTGATTTTAGGGTTAAATCTTTTGCAAATTGCTATGTTGTGACCTTACTGACCCTAGGAACCAACCCATGATTTTGAAAATGAAATTGGAACAATTTAGAATGGATTACTTGAATTAGTCTATTTCTAGCTAAATAAAGATAATGGTTTTATTATGAAAAAGGATTTTGGAATAAAAACCTTGGGAAAATATGTTGATTCAAAGCTACTGACCCAAAACAACAAATCTTGAGAGTTAGAAACTTTGGGTGAAGACTTAAAGGTTTTAGATTTAATAAAACTAATTTCCACCACATAAAATGTAAAATGGATTCTTAAAATAGATTTTGAGCAAACCCCCTAACTAATGACTTTGCCATTTTGGTAAATGACCAATTTGGACCTTACAAAGTTTATAAACCTAGTAGAGACCAACCTTGCAATAGAACCCTCTTTTGCATGACTTAGATTCCATTGCTTTGTGAGTGTGAAAATTGTTTGTTTAAACTTGGTTTGGAATGTTAGTTGATTTTGTGTCTTGCTTGATTGACTTGTAGTGAAATTAGCAAAGTGTGAGACTAGCAAGATCAAGGAGTGAACCACCATTCCCTACCAAAAAGGAAAGTTACACTATCATACAAAAGTCCTACTATTTTCATTATACTTAGTGGATTTTGAAAACATGCATGAAAAGATATTTCTGTACCTATGCTATGCTAAATCCTAAATAGGATTCCCTATACACTCCTTAGTGGAAATATTGAAGTTGTACATGCTTAGCCATGCTATGTTTTGAAAAGAGATACATGTTGAGATTTTACAAAGGTTGAGAAAAGGACTTGTGTTTTACATAATAAAACAAGGACTCAATGAACCACCTAGGTGGAGGATACTTGAAGTTTTGGAGAAGGTGGCAACAAAAGGAACCATGTCTATGGCAATCACTTTGTGTTGTGCTCCAAATGAAAACCACCTAGGAAACTTAGAGATTGAACATGTTTCTCCAATTGTGGCTTTCGTGTGCAACCACATGCTATTATGGCTCTGGCTTAGTCAACTACAATAGGAAGACCCATACATTGTATTTAGTTACCGGACATGGGGATCTGGAATGCTTCATGGGGGCTGAAGACAAGCTAGCAATGATGTATGGGAGGACCTTTTGGAAAGACTTCATCACATTCTCAGTCTGCCAGTACTCCATCTTGGTGAGCACTAATCCAGTAGGCCACTGGTGGCAACAAGATGGGATTGTGTCATGTGGGTAAAGTGTACTCCTTCTGCAGAAGTTAATAAAATCTAAGTACTTAGCCGTGTCCCCGGTTATGGACAATAATGAGCAACTAAAGTTTGAACTATGGGAGATCTCGACATTCCAACTTCTAATATAAAAACTTGATGCACTTGGGGGTACCAAGGAATTCAAAGAGATTTTGTAAAGCTTGTTGCACTTGGGGTTACCAAGGTGCTCAAGAGCATGATGTACTTGGGGTTACCAAGGAACTCATGAGATTTGATAAAACTTGTTGCACTTGGAGTTACCAAGTATCTCAAGAGATTTTGACAAGGACTTGAACACTTGAGTTTCTACCAAGGAGTTCAAGGATCTTGGAAAAAGAATTTGACAAAGGACCAAAACCATTTTGAAAAAGATAGGATAAATACTGCTTTATGCAAATAAGCCTTAAACTCTACTTAGCCAAATATGCATGTAATGATAGGATCCACTCATAATATACAAAGTAGTGAAACTTGCCAATACAATTCAAATGTATTGACCTTTGTGGCTGTAACTTGTATGTTGCAGGTTTGATTGATTTTAGTGAAGATTGTTTGATTAGGATTACAAAGTCTACAACCAACATCTGCCTGTGGCACCTTGAAGATGAAGGACCCCATGATTATAGTTATTCCGCTGTAATGTAATGTATTAGCCAAATGAGCTATGTATGATGTAATAAAGTTATGTTATTCCTGGTTATAAAGTTATGTTATGACCTTTGTACCTTGATATTACACCTTAACTGTGGATGCTAGCTATTGATCCAGGGACTAGCATTTGTAAAACACAGGAGGAATCTACCTTATCAGGTTGAGACCTCTTCAGGAACAAACCAAGAGGATGCCAAAACCGATGAAGAATTGGTCCTTTGGTGGTGGTGGTGATTTCTCGATAAGCTTTTCAACCAATTTCTTCAATTCCTCAATCTCGAAGGTGAGATTACGAATCATCTCCAAATTGTGCTCAATACGGTTCATGAACATGTTGCAATTCCTTAGTCTATGAGTCCCATCTCTTGCAATTCTTTCCCCACTCTTCCTCCTTAAAATAATCTTTCCCTGCATGGTTAGCATGAGGCATATCCCAATTGGAGGGTAACTTTTCCTCAGGCATCTTTTGGAATTGATGCTCATGTATAAGAGTATGGAAGGGGTTCTGGATGCATGGAGGAAGTGACCGTGGAGGTGACCCTGGAGGTGACTGTGGAGCTAAGAAATGACGTGGAACTCTCCCTCCAGTGCTCATTTGTGCAGTCCTCTTGAACTTGACAAAGGTTTTCCACCACTCCAATGCTTGCAATGGTGGCGCGGGTGTGCGAACGCGGGTCTTCCTCCACTTCTTCCTCGATCTCCTCCTCTTGCTTGGGGTCTTGGAGATCATCTTCCATAGACTTGTTTCCCTTGTCGTCGTTGGCGGAGACCATGGTGCTTCTAAACTTGAGAATAGCTCCTGACAGAAACAGATCGAAACAAAACAATGACACGAAAAAGATATACGAACCTCGGGGGATCCGGGAGATTATATATCACAAGGTTTAACGTAAAAAGGAAGGTACTGGGAGAAAACGGGCCAGAGACGAACTCCGAGGCGGCCACACCACCTGGTGGGGTGGCCAGGGGGTCGCGCCCAGGGGTGGTGTGAGACCCTCAGACTCCATTTTCATCCCTCTTTCGACTCATGATCTTCCATATTGAATAAAAACTACAAAAATATAAGTTGGAAAGTTTTTCGTGAAATTTTTCTTACCAAAACTGTTACCTATTCGAAAATTGGACTCTGCAGATTCCTGAATTTGGTCTTTAATAAATTCTTCTAGAGTCACCACTTGAATAATATCAATATCTTCATTATAAGCATCTCCAGAAATATAATGTTTGAGCCTTTGACTATTCACCACTTGCGTAGTGTTGTCTCTCAATGAAGAAATGTTTATTGCACCTGAACGATACACCTCTTCAATAATAAAGGGTCCTTTCCATTTTGAGAGTAATTTTCCTGCAAAAAATCTAAGACGAGACCTATACAATAGAACTTTCTCACCAACATGGAACTCTCTCTTAAGAATTATCCTATCATGCCATTTTTAACATTTTCTTTAAAGAGTCTAGCATTTTCATAAGCTTCACTTCTCCACTCATCTAAAGAACTCAAGTCAAGCAATATTTTCTTACCAGCAAGTTTAAAATCTCTATTAAGTTCTTTCACTGCCTAATAAGCTTTGTGTTCTAATTCTAAAGGCAAGTGACAAGCTTTTCCATAAACCATTTTGTAAGGAGACATTCCCATAGAATTTTTATAAGAAGTTCTATAAGCCCATAAAGCATCATTCAACTTTCTATCCCAATTTTTTCTAGATTTATTAACAGTCTTTTGCAAGACAGATTTAATTTATCTATTTGGTAATTCTACTTGTCCACTTGTTTGGGGATGATAAGCTGAAGCAATTCTATGATTGACATCATATTTAGCAAGGGTCTTCCTAAAACCACCATGAATAAAATGAGAACATCCATCAGTCATAAGATATCTAGGCACACCAAACCTAGGAAAAATAACATTCTTAAGCATTTTAAAGAGGTCTCACCATCAACAGTTTTTTTAGGTATGGCTTCTACCCACTTAGTAACATAATCAACAACAACAAGAATATGAGTATAACCTTTTGAAGGAGGAAAAGGACCCATAAAGTCAAATCCCCAACAGTCAAATGGTTCAATAACAAGATAATAGTTCATAGGCATTTCATTGCGTCTAGAAATATTACTAACTCTTTGACATTCATCACATGATAAAATAAAATTTCTTGCATCTTTAAAAAGAGTAGGACAATAAAAACCTGATTGTAAAACCTTTTGTGCGGTTCTATCTCCAACATGATGTCCTCCATAAGCACTACCATGACATTTTCTCAATATCTCTTGTTGTTCATATTCTAGAACACATCTTCACATAATACCATCCACTCCATAAGTGTGGGTCATCCCAAAAATAATGCCTCAAATCATAAAAGAATTTCCTTCTTTGCTGAGCTGTAAAAGTTGGAGGCAAATACTTAGAAACAATAAAGTTAGCATAATCAGCATACCAAGGACTCTCTCGCGAGCTTACCTTTATTTCAACCAATTGTTCATTTGTCATAAGATATCTAATAGTATAATGATCAGTATGAATAGTAAATTTCGAATCAACAATATAAGTGTAGGGTTCGCAGCATAGAAAACAAAAAAATTCCTACGATGGGAACAACTATGTACCAAGATCAATCTACTAGATACAAGCAATGGGAGGATATACATCCATAGAGAACATACCCTTGAAGACCGACAAAGCTTAACGAGGTTGAACTCATGGTTGATATAGACGATCTCTTATCAATCTCAAGATCGAGAGGAAGTCCTAGCGCCGCAAATCAGCGGCGCATCCGTGCTCGCACACACGTCCGAGGCACCGAGCAACCTCCGCCTCCTCGCTCCAGCGATGCAGCGGAAGCACAACTCTTTCTTGCCAAATAGCCACCGGAAACATGTATCCCGCTAGTCGGAGACCATGGGGGATAAATACTACAGGGGGAGAGAGATCCTTCACGAGGAGGTGTGAGTGAGAAGTGAGGAGGGGGGCTCCTTTTATAGGAGGATGGGGGAACCCAAGGGGGTGTACGTCGGCCATGGGGCTTTCCCCTCCCCTCCTTCATTCATGTGGGTGGAAGCTCCACTCACAAAAATCCCCTTCAGTTTTCTCCACACAAATTCCCAATGAATTTCCACCAAATTTAATGCAAACTCTCATTAAATAAAACTCCTTTTATTTATTCATAATTTTGTCAATTAATTTAATGACAAACATCCACATATAACCCCTTGCTAGTATTTCATTTCACATGCAGAAACACTTTATGCAATTTCTACCGAAACCAGTTTCGGTATCTAGTGAAATAGATTCCTACGCTTTCTTATTCTTTTCAGCATGAAACTATTTGATCCAAATGGTGTCGGTGTATCTTAAGTGTGTCACCCTATGGTTCATGAATAATGCGGACCTGATTGAGACTCCTCTCAGATCAATAATCAGAAGCGGGACCTAGAGATCCATACTGACTCCCACACATTCAACGATGACTTTCTTGTGATCGTGAGAACCTTTTACGCTAGTATCTTAATCCCTTTGTCTCGCGATATATTACATGTTCCATATTTTATCATCGGTATCTCCATACCTAGTTTGATCTTGTTACTGACATGTACTATTTTCTCATTCCCGTGATATAACATTCTAGTGATCAAATCACTTGCTTGCAAGCTAATCAATGTGATATCTCAGAGAGGGCCCATAGCATATATATTCGTCATCGGGATGAACACATTACACTCTCGATCCATGGGCCTCAACATAACACTTCAGTATTACTAAACCCATCTTTATAACCACCCAGTTATGGTGTGACGTTTGATGTTATCAAGATACTCTTCTAGTGTTAGTGATTGACATGATCTCATGGTCTAAGGATTAGGATCACTTCGTATGATGTTATAGCAATATAAACTCAATGACTTTTATCGTAATGCTATACTTCGGATGAATGTTCAGCACATCATTCCAATAATGTTGTGACCTTGTTATTAACAACATCCAATGTCCATGATCAGGAAACCTTGATCATCTTGTTATTCAATGAGCTAGTTTATGAGAGAGGCATAACTAGGAACTTTCTATTTGTTTGTGAAACACACATGTATTAATGTTTCTGTATTAATAAAATTATAGCATGCAAAAAAAACATCTATCATATACTTGGAATATACATAATATCCACTTTATTATTGCCTCTCAGGGCATATTCCCTTTAGTCTCCCACTTGCACTAGACACAATAATCTAGTTACATAGTGATAAATCTAACACCCATGGAGTTCTGGTGTTGATCATGTTTCGCTCTAGGGAGAGTTTTAGTCAATGGATCCGCTACATTGAGATCCGTGTGTACTTCACAAATCTTTATATCTCCATCCTTGACATGCTCGCAGATGGAGTGAAAGTGGAGCTTAATATGCTTGGAATTCTTGTGAGACCTTGGTTCTTTGGCATTGGCTATGGCACCATTGTTGGCACAATAGATCACCATTGGGTCCAACGCGCTTGCAACCACACCTAGTTGGGTTATGAACTCCTTCATCCAAACTGCTTCCTGAGCCGCTTCCGAAGCAGCAACATATTCGGCCTCCGTTGTTGATCCCGCCACCACGGGTTGTTTGGAACTCCTCCAACTAACCGCTCCACCATTCATGAAAAATACGTATCCGGATTGAGACTTAGAGTCATCCGGATTGGTGTCAAAGCTAGCGTAGACATAACACTTAGCGACGATCTCTTCTTCACCTCGGTACACAAGAAACATATCCTTAGTTCTTCGCAAGTACTTAAGGATATTCTTGACCGCTATCCAGTGTTCTGATCCTGGATCAGATTGGTACCTACTAGTCAAACTAATAGCATGTGCCACATCCGGTCTTGTACATAGCATGGCGTACATTATAGAGCCTATGGTTGAAGCATAGGGGACTTTGTCCATTATCTCTCTTTCTTCCGTCGTAGCCGGACTTTGAGTCTTACTCAATATCTTGCCTTGCAACATAGGTAAGAACCCATTCTTACTTCCGTCCATTTTAAACTTCTTTAAAATCTTATCAAGGTATGTACTTTGCGATAGCCCTGTTAGGCGCCTAGATCTATCCCTATAGATCTTTATGCCTAATATGTATGACGCTTCACCTAGGTCCTTCATTGAAAATTTGTTGTTTAGATAACTTTTAACACTGTTTAAAATATCTATATCATTTCCGATCAATAATATGTCATCCACATATAATATCATAAATGCCACATTGCTCTCACTCACTTTCTTGTAAATACAAGCCTCTCCATATGTTTGGACAAATCCAAACTCTTTGATCACCTCATCAAAGCGGAGATTCCAACTCCGGGATGCTTTCTTCAGTCCATAGATGGATCGCTGAAGCTTGCATACCTTGTCAACATCCTTAGGATTGACAAAGCACTTTGGTTGTATCATATACAACTCTTCTTCAATGTTGCCATTGAGGAACGCAGTTTTGACATCCATCTGCCATATATCATAGTTGAAATATGGAGCAATTGCTAACATAATCCTAACTGACTTTAGCATCGCTGCGGGAGAGAATGTCTCATCTTAGTGAACTCCTTGAATTTTTCAAAACCCCTTTGTGACAAGTCGAGCTTTATAGACGGTTACATTACCATCAGCATCAGTTTTCCTTTTGAAAATCCATTTATTCTCCACGACCTTTCGGTCGTGAGGTAAGTCCACCAAGGTCCAAACCTGGTTTTCGTACATGGGTTCCATCTCGGATTTCATGTCTTCTAACCATTTGTCGGAATATGGGCTCATCATCGCTTCTTCATACGTCCTCAGGGTCATCATTTCATCGACCATGAAATTCATAACAGGATTTCCGTACAGCTCGGGAGCTACACGCATCCTGCTAGACCTGCGAGGTTCGGTAGTATTCTCTTTCGGAGCTTCATGATCGTTATCATTAGTTCCCTCTACATTTGGTGAAGCCAACTCCGGAACGGTTTCCGGCACTGCGCTACTCGCCATACTATGAGGAGAAGGTTCTACAACCTCTTCGAGTTCTACCTTCCGACTACTCACGCCTTTCGCGAGAAAATATTTCTCTAGAAAGGATCCATTCTTGGCAACAAAAACCTTGCCCTCGGATCTATGATATAAGGAATACCCAATAGTTTCCTTAGGGTATCCTATGAAGACGCATTTTTCCGCTTTGGGTTCGAGTTTATCCGATTGAAGTTTCTTCACATAAACATCACATCTCCAAACTTTAAGAAATGACAGCTTAGGTTTGTTTCCAAACCACAATTCATACGGTGTCTTTTCAACGGATTTAGATGGTGCCCGATTTAAAGTGAATGCAACATTTTCTAGTGCATAACCCCAAAATGATAGTGGCAAGTCTGTCAAAGACATCATAGATCAAATCATATATAATAAAGTACGATTAAAACATTCCGACACACCATTTCATCGTGGTGTTGTGGCAGGTGTGAGTTGTGAAACTATTCCACACTCTTTCATACGAGTGCCAAACTCGTATTTAGATACTCACCTCCACGGTCGGACCGTAGAAATTTGATATTTCTATTACGATGATTTTCAACTTCACTCTGAAACTCCTTGAATTTCTCAAAGGTTTCAGACTTGTGTTTCATCAAGTAGATATAATCGTATCTACTCAAAACATCCGTGAAAGTTACAAAATAACGATATCCACCTCGCGCCGACACACTCATTGGACCACACACATCAGAATGTATGATTTCCAATAAATCTGTCGCCCGTTCCATTGAACCGGAAAACAACGTTCTAGTCATCTTGCCCATAAGGCATGGCTCACATGTATCAAATGATTCAAAATCAAGTGATTCCAAAAGTCCATACGAATGGAGCTTCTTCATGCGTTTAACGCCAATATGACCTAGACGGTAGTGCCACATATATGCGGATAACATCATCATTAAGTTTAATCCTTTTAGCATCAACATTTTGAATATGTGTAACACTATTATCGAGATCCAACAGAAATAAACCATTCATCATCGGTGCATGAACATAAAAGATTTCATTCATATAAATCAAACAACCATTGTTCTCGGATTTAAATGAATAACCACTGCGCATCAAACATGATCCAGGTACAATGGTCATGCTCAGTGCTGGCACCAGATAACAATTATTCAAGTTTATAACTAATCCCGATGGTAAGTGGAGAGGTAGCGTTTCGACGGCGATCACATCAACGCTTGATCCATTGCCGACACGCATCTTGACCTCACCCCTTGCTAGCGGTCGCTTGTTCCGTAGCCCCTGATTTGAGTTACAAATATTAGCAACTGAAACGGTATCAAATACCCAGGTGCTACTGCGAGTACTAGTCAGGTACACATTAATAACATGTATATCATATATACCTTTATTTGCCTTACCGGCCTTCTTGTCTGCCAAATACTTGGGGCAGTTGCGCTTCAAGTGGCCAGTCCCCTTGCAATAATAGCACTCGGTATCAGACTTAGGGCCAACTCGGGGTTTCTTTTCAGGCACGGCAACCGGCTTGCCGCCCTTCTTTCCCTTCTATTTACCCTTCTTGTCTTTCTTGAAACCAGTGGTCATATTGATCATCAACACTTGATGTTCCTTCTTGATCTCCACTTCTGCAGTTTTAAGCATTGACAGAAGCTCGAGGAGAGACTTCTTCATGCCTTGCATATTATAGTTCATCACAAAGCTCTTATAGCTAGGTGGCAGAGTCTGGAGAACACGATGGATGCCTAAGTCAATGGGAATCGTTATTCCCAAGGACACAAGCTTATCGGCGTAACCCGACATATTGAGTACATGCTCACTTACGGAGTTATTCTCTTCCATCATGCAGCTAAAGAACTTTTCTGAAGCATTGTAACTCTCTACAGTAGCATGGGTGTCGAAAATCATTTTCAACCCACCCATTGTATCAAAAGCATTGCCATTTTCGAAACTCTTTTGAAGTTCTGGCTCTAACCCATACAATATGCTGCAATGAACTAAGTTGTGGTCCTCCTAACGAGTCTGATAGACATTATTTTCCTCGTCAGGGGCATCATCGAACGGTGGGGGTCCTAGCAGCGCTTCTAGCACATATTGCTTTTGTGCAGCAGTGAGGAGAATCCTCAAATTCATGGCCCAGTCGGTAAAGTTGCTACCGTTTGTTGCAAGTTTCTCTTTCTCCATGAACACATTGAAATTAAAAGCAGGTGGTGCCATCTACAACAGAATTTGTAAAGTTTAGACTACGTTTATTATAGATTGAGTTTAACTAATCCAAATTAAGAAGGAACTCCCACTCAAAAACGACACCCCTCGTTCCTTTTTTGTGATTACATGAACGAAATCCACTACACCAAGTCCGATCATCACGTGAGTCGGTGTAGCTTCAAATGCGAGCATCAAATGGGCATCATATCTTCCATATGACTCATGCTTAACCTTTCGGTCCGTGTTCCGAGGCCATGTCTGTACATGCTAGGATCGCCAAGTAAGAACCTTAGTATTCATGTGTGTAACTGTCTTACACCCGAAATATGATCGTGGATCCAAGAACACCCGATCATCATGTGATGTCTTGGAGCGACGAAACATAATCGGTTCATACTTAAGGGAGAACACATTTTTATCTTGATATATAAATGAGGGATCATATTATTATGATAATAAAATGCCAAACAAGCAATATAAGATGAAACAAACATCACATGTTAATAAGTGGAATGATATGGTTCTTGCACTGGATCTCCATCATGTGCATCGTGGTATGATCCTCATCATACCTTTATGTGTAAGGCCAAGGTCTATGGAACTTACAAGTTATGCGTGTTTTAAGAGTATCGACTTATACTTATGCTTATAACATCACCATATCATGACACTAGCCCAACAACAATCTAAACTAGACGCCTCTAATTTATCCATTGAAAGTTTTACGTGGCTTAGGGCTTTCGAAGATAGAACCGTTCTTACCTACGAACATGAACCAAAACGAGGATAACCGAATTGTTGACAACTCGTTGTAAATTAGATATTGACTATAGTATGAGAGACAGACACCGCTAGCCACTTATGCAAAACTAGTTGCATGTCAAGCGTGGAACAGGTCTCATGTGCGAGGACATGTAAAGTTTGTTCGGGCCGCTTCATCCCACTATGCCACCAATATCCAAAGTACAACTAAGAAGCAATAACATGATCATCATAGCCCACATACTCATATGTGTACTACCCGTGCAAAGCATCTACGCATAGACCTGGCTCTAATACCACTATAGGGTTCACAACATAGAAAACAAAAAAAATTCCTACGATGGGAACAACTATGTACCAAGATCTATCTACTAGATACAAGCAACGGGAAGATATACATCCGTAGAGAACATACCCTTGAAGACCGACAAAGCTTAACGAGGTTGAACTCGTGGTTGATATAGACGATCTCTTGCCGATCTCAAGATCGAGAGGAAGTCCTAGCGCTGCAAATCAGCGGCGCATTCGAGCTCGCACACACGTTCGAGGCACTGAGCAAACTCTGCCTCCTCGCTCCAGTGATGCAGCGGAAGCATAAATCTTTCTTGCCGAATATCCACCGGGAACATGTATCTTGCTAGTCCGATACCATGGGGGATAAATACTAGAAGGGGAGAGAGATCCTTCATGAGGAGGTGTGATTTAGAAGTGAGGAGGGGGGATCCTTTTATAGGAGGAGGGGGCACCCAAGGGGCTGGCCGCCAGCCATGGGGCTTCCCCCTCCCCTCCTTCATTCATGTGGGTGGAATCTCCACTCACAAAAGCCGCTTCAATTTTCTCCACTCAAAAACCCACTCAAATTCCCATTAAATATCCACCAAATTTAATGCGAACTCTCTTTAAATAAAACTCCTTTTATTTATTCAAAATTTTGTAAATTACTTTAATGACAAACATTCACATATAACCCCTTGCTAGTATTTCATTTCACTTGTAGAAACACTTTCTGCAATTTCACCCAAAACCAGTTTCAGTATCTAGTGAAATAAATTCATGCGATTTCTTATTCTTTTCAGCATTAAACTATTTGCTCGAAATGGTGTCGGTGTCTCTTAAGTGTGTCACCCTATGGTTCATGAATAATGCGTACATGATTGAGACTCCTCTCAGATCAATAATCAGAAGCGGGACCTAGAGATCCATACTAACTCCCACACATTCAACGATGACTTTCTTGTGATCGTGAGAACCTTTTATGCTAGTATCTTAATCCCTTTGTCTCGCGATATATTACATGTCCGAGATTCGATCATCGTTATCTCCATACCTAGTTTGATCACGTTACTGACATGTACTCTTTTCTCATTCCCATGATATAACATTCTAGTGATCAAATCACTTGCTTGCAAGCTAATAAATGTGATATCACCGAGAGGGCCCAGAGCATATCTATCCGTCATCGGGATGAAAAAATTCCACTCTCTATCCATGGGCCTCAACATAACACTTTAGTAGTACTGAACCCATCTTTATAATCACCCTATTACGGTGTGACGCTTGATGTTATCAAGATACTCTTCCAGTGTTAGTGATTGACATGATCTCATGGTCTAAGGATTAGGATCACTTCGTATGATGTTATAGCAATATAAACTGAATGACTTTGATCGTAATGCTATACTTCAGATGAATGTTCATCACACCATTCCAATAATGTTGTGACCTCGTTATTAACAACATCCAATGTCCATGATCAGGAAACCTTGATCATCTTGTTAATCAACGAGCTAGTTTATGAGAGAGGCATAACTAGGAACTTTCTGTTTGTTTATTAAACACACATGTATTAACATTTCCATATTAATAAAATTATAGCATGCAAAATAAACATCTATCATATACTTGTAATATACATAATAACCACTTTATTATTTCCGCTCAAGGCATATTCTCTTCAATAAGATCTAAACTTATCACAAGCAAAGACTACAACTAAGAACTCTTTTTCAGTAGTAGCATAATCCCTTTGAGAAACATCAAGATTCTTACTAGAATAATGAATAACATTCAACTTCTTATATATTTTCTATCCAAGAATAGCACCTATAGCAAAGTCACTAGCATCACACATACTTTCAAAGGGTAAATTCCAATCAGGTGGTTGGACAATAGGAGCAGTAGCTAAAGCTTTCTTTAGAGTTTCAAAAGCTTCCTTACAATCATCACCAAAAACAAAAGGTACATCTTTTTGGAGAAGATTAGTAAGAGGCTTTGATATCTTGGAGAAATCTTTAATGAACCTCCTATAGAAACCAGTATGACCAAGGATACTACGAATACCTTTAACATACCTAGGATAGGGAATTTTCTCAGTTGCTTCAACTTTGGTTCTATCAACTTCAATACCTCTTTCAGAAATTTTATGTCCAAGGACAATTCCTTCATTAACCATAAAGTGGCATTTCTCCCAATTAAGAACGATATTAGTTTCTTCACATCTCTGCAAAACTTTATCAAGATTGTGCAAACAATTATCAAAAGAATTTCCATAGACGGAGAAATTGTCCATGAACATTTCCACAATTTCTTCACAAAAACTATAAAAGATAGGAGACATACATCTTTGAAAAGTAGCAAGAGCATTACACAAACCAAAAGGCATACGCCTATAAGCATAAGTTCCATAAGGACACGTAAAAGTGGTTTTCTCTTGATCTTGCTTTCTAACAACAATTTGAGAGAACCCAGAATAACCATCAAGAAAACAAAAATAAGTCTTCTTAGACAACCTTTCTAACATTTGATCAATAAAAGGTAAAGGATAATTATCATTCTTAGTAACTTTGTTAGCCTTTCTAAATTCAATGCACATCCTATAACCAACTACTACCCTTTGAGGAATAAGCTCATTATTTTCATTAGGCACAACAGTAATTCCTCCTTTCTTAGGGACACAATGAACAAGACTAACCCATATACTATCAGCAATAGGGTAAATAATACCAGCATCAAGAAGTTTCAATACCTCATTTCTTACCACTTCCTTCATCTTAGGAATTAAACGACGTTGCTATTCAACAACTGGTTTTGCATCAGGTTCCATATTAATAGCATGCTGACATATAGTAGGAGAAATCCCTTTTAAATCATCAAGAGTATAACTCATAGCTCTGTGGTGTTTCTTCAATACTTCCAATAATCTTTCCTCTTCCTTTCCTGAAAGTTTAGAACTAATAATAACAGGATATATTTTCTTATCATCAAGATAAGCATATTTAAGATCATCAGGTAGAGGTTTTAGATCGAAAACATGATCCTCTTTAGGTGGTAATGTGGTACCAAAATCTTCCATAGGTATATTATGCTTAAGCATCTCAGGTTGACAAAGAATAATCTCGCCAATCTCATTTCTTTCTTCCATGAAGATCCCACTTTCGTGATCTTCCATATATTGCTGCAAAGCATTATTAGGAGCAAGAGCAATAGAAGCAAGTTGTTCAACTCTAAAATCCTCATTAGGCAATTCATTTTCATAAAGAGCTTTAGAAAATTTAGAAAAATTAAACTCATAAGATTCTCCATCAAATTTAGTTAAAAATTTCTCCTTCTTACAATCTATAATAGATCCACAAGTGTTCAAGAAGGGTCTACCAAAAATGATAGGACAAGTTTTACTAGCAGCTGAACCAAGTACTAGAAATCAGTAGGATATTTAGTCTCATCGCAAAGAACTTCCACATCTCTTACAATACCAATTGGAGAGATGGTCTCTCTATTAGCAAGCTGAATAGCCACATCAATTTCTTCAAGTTCACAAGGACCAATTTCATGCATAATTTATCTGTAAATCTCATAAGGAATAACACTTGAACTTGCATGAATATCACATAAACCATAATAGAAATGATCACCTATTCTGACAGAAAGCACATGGACACTACCTTTCCTAGTTCTACTAGGATGTGAAACAATATTAGAAGCATCTTCATAAAATATAATGTGTCAATCTTCTACATTTTTAGTAACAAGATCTTTCACAATTGCTACCGCAGGTTCAACATTTATTTGTTCATCAGGTTCTATAGCTTTCTTTGTACTTTTGTTAACCACACTAGTTATCATAGAATGTTCCTTTACCTTAGCAGGAAAAGGTATTTTCTCAATATAAGGTTCAGGCAAAATACGATCAACAGTACAAACTTCATTATTTCTAGCAGGAACGCAATTAACAATATCTTTATATGGCGCATGATACTTGTTCCATTCCTTTTTGGGAATATCAAGATAAGAGGCAATTTGCAAGGATTTTGATAATCAAGACCATAAACAACACTAATATTATGAAAGTCATGAGTTCCCATAAAAGATTTAATGCATTCATAATCATAATTTATACCCAACTTTCTTCCTTTGTCATTCTCCCATGCTTCAGTATTTTCCTGAATACGGTCAAGAAGACCCCATTTAGCTTCTTCTTTCATACGTTTAAATGATCCAGCACATGAAGCATCCAATAAATCCTTATCATGAATAGGAAGCCTTGCATAGAAGTTATTAATAATAATATTACTAGAGAGCTCGGGAATGGGACATTTGAGCATTAGTGACTTCAATCTCCCCCAAGCTTGGGCAATACTCTCTCCATCGTGAGGTATATTTGATTCCGATCTTTATGAATCTCACTAGGAGGATAGAATTTAGAATAAAAGAGAGGTAAAATTACCTCCCATTCAATATATTGTCCATTCTTCAGCAGCTTATACCATTCCGCAGCTCTGGCTTTCAATGATATAGAGAATAACTTTCTCTTAACTTGATCCATTGTAATACCTGCACACTTGAACAACTTGCGTAATTCATGTATAAAGAGCAAACGATCACCAGGATGGACAGTTCCATCTCTAAAATAGGAGTTATTCATAACACGTTCAACAATTTTCGTAGGGATTTTATAAGGATCCAATTCAGCGGGCGGTGGTTCATCTACTACCTTAGCAATGATAGTAGTTTTTCGAAATAGGAAACCAAGTGTGTTATCCATAATGAAATAAAATAACTAACAGAAATAAAAACAATACTCATAGTAGAAATTTCCTTTTCCAATTCCACTCTTCAATAGCGCTTCACTCCCTGGCAATGGTGCCAGAAAATAGTCTTGATGACCCACAAGTATAGGGGGTGTATCGTAGTACTTTTGATAAATAAGAGTGTCGAACCCAACGAGGAGAAGAAGGTGTTGACAAGAGGTTTGGATCAAGGATTCACGGTAAATACTAGCAAATGGATTTTTAGTTTTTTTGGTAATGCAGATAAATAAAGTGCAAGTAAATAAAATACAATAATAATAATTGCAGCGAGTGGCCCAATCCTTTCTTCAAAAAAGGACAAGCCGGTTGTATTACTTATGATGACCAAACGTTCTCGAGGACACATGGGAATATTGTCAAGTGCTTTCGCTTCATATAGTCGATTAATCTTCATTGGTTGGATAAGTGTTATGGGGGTGATGACGAGGTTCGATCTCGTCAATGCCCATTGTTATGAGCTTGGGTTTTGGAGAAGATGGGGATGCTGGAGATCGCGGAACGGCTAACAGACAAGCAACCAGGGGACACAAGATTTACCCAGGTTTAGGCCCCTGGAGGGAAAACCCTACTCTTGCTTGTCTGCTCTTGATTACGGCGGAACCGAAAGGTACAGGGGTGCGCAGATGCAATCTACCATGGAGGTGTGTATGCAGTGAGAAGTTGCCGTCCTCGTCATGCCCTCCTAGCCTTTATATAGAGATAGGCAGGTCTCGGGCACAGATTGAGTCGGTTACAAGTTAGGGTTTGCCCCTTTGAATATTCTATCTACTCTAGTCTTGCTCTCCAAGGATCCGAAGACGCCATGGGCTTGGGCCAACCGAAAATCTCCACAGGCCGCGTATATTCTTGTGGGCCTTCCTTGGGTTGGACCAGGTATGCTAATGTCATGTACCCATAGGGTATAACCATGTCAGTAGCCCTCGAGTGTTCAGTCAAATCATAGATTCGGCTGAGGACTCTTCAATCTTTTGGGTGCAACTGTTTCTGTTTATAAGAGAAAGAATGATTTTAGTTCGTAGGAATTGTTGATGCATGTGCATGACTCTCCTGATGGACCAGGGTCAGTTAACTGTCTTAGGACAAAACAACACGATCTTCTTCAGACTTGAGTCCCTAGACTCGAATCTGGAACGAATGCTGGCGTAATTCGACTCAGGCCGTTGAGGTCTTACAGGAATCGAATCCCAGTAGTTTTCGAGTGATGTACCCAATGCGTCCATTGGGATTTTCATCGTTCCTATTGACACGGTTTTTTACCGGTAGAGCGCAATCAGGTGCGTTACCAGGCCATCAGATGATATCTGCTGGTCTTATCTTTGTGTCGTAGACACGGCATCGGAAATGTTATCACCGCGGAGGTGTTTCAGGTGGCCAAGGAGGATGCTTATCACTTAGCGTTGATTGGGGCAGAGTTGCCAGAAAGTTTTTGCATTTTGATCCGAAGGATCGCAGTCAAAGAATTCATAGGGTGCGTGATCAGCGCTCACTATGGGAGTAGCCCCCGAGTGTCTGTTTGAGTCGTAGACTCGAGCAGAGACTTTAGTTTAGGTAATTGAGCTTCAGGTCCATAGGACACAATTTTTTTCGAATGCTTGATTAGTATTCCCTATGGGAGTAGCCCCCGAGTCATTAGTGGAGTCGTAGACTCGATGTAGGACTCGAAGAATCAACAGTGGTGTAGTACCTTAATCATGCCTCAGGTGCGCGGCCAGCGCTCCTGATAGGAGTAGCCCCCGAGTAATTGCTCGAATCATAGATTCGAGTGAGTACTTTTAGTTACCAGCCGAAGATTTCTAGCGTGGTTTTGATGACGTTAGCGCTGACGATCGGTGACCTCAACCGTCTGCGGCGCCAGAGGTGACGTGACTGGATGAACGTGGGTCCCACTTTCTGACTTGGAGTTGACTGGTCGTGCACGACGTGGCGAGAATTACAGCGTCTCCTCGGTTTCCGTGCGTAATGGACGTCGTGCGGGCGACGGTTCGCTGCTGTGTTGACACGTGGACGGTTGGATCTGACCCTAGCGTTAGGGCTTCTGGATGAACGGTTCCTGTTCGTCGTATTCATCCTTATAACCATGGGGAAAACAGTGGTTTGTTTTCACCCTTCGCCATTTGCTTTCACTGCGTCCATTTTCATGAGCTTTCTCCTCAACGCTCCACGATGGTGAAGTCGAAGAAGGCCTCCGCCGGAGCGGGCTCAAGTGCTGCTGTCGGCGGCAAGAAAAGCACCACCACCGCTTGCATCACCGATGGCGGGTGGCGACGCACGGAGACACGCGAGGGCGACCTGCGCAAGCTGTGTGATGTGGGTTTAATCCCGCAGGATAAGGAGGCCGTCAAGATCCCCGGCGATGAGGTAATTCCCCGTCCACCCTTAGGGTTTTGGGTGATGTTTGTCGCCTTCGTTCTTTGCGGCTTGTCGCTCCCAGTCCACAATTTTCTTCGTGGACTGTTGTTCTTCTATGGCATCCAACTCCACCATCTTTCGCCCAATTCTCTTCTCCACATCGCCTGCTTCATTACTTTTTGCGAGTGCTGGCTCGGTATCGAGCCGCACTTTGGCCTCTTCCGGAAGCTCTATTCCATGAAGAGGCAATCTGGCACCGGCGGGGTCTACCCGCTTGGTGGCTGCATTATTTCCCTCCGATCTTATGTTCTCTTCTTTTCCTTTTCCATGTTTAAGTTCGTCCAATACTGGCGGAAGAAGTGGTTTTATATCCGCGTCTCCATAGTGGACGGGCAAAATTTTGGTCTTGCTCCCTTTGACTCCACCTAGGAGATCCTGCCGAAGAGATCCTGGAAGAACCATATCTTGGAGGGCGAGGTGGAGGAGGTAGAGGAGCTGTACCATCAGGTGGAGGCCCTCCAGATGGTTGTGGAGAAGGAGGTGAATGGTGTGGACATTATCCGCACCTTCCTCAAACGTCGGGTGCAGCTACTCCAGGTGAGGGCGCATCCGATGTTTCTTTACTCTGGCCACCACGATCCGATGAGAGTTTCGGCTGAGGAGCTCTCCAGGGGCGACCTCGATAGGGCTCTTCGGCCACTGCTGAAGTTCAAGGCTGAAGAGGACCTCCCGAAGAAGTCCTTGACTGCCCCCTTCAGCTCTTCGAATCCAGTTCCTCAGGTTTTAGAACTGCATCTTGCGCATTGCGCTTGTTTATGATTGTTGTTTTTGAATGATTAAGAGTTGCTTAATCACGTTCTTTGTCTTCTTCTGCAGGAACTGAAGGTAGCTGGAATGGTGCCTCCGCTGCCTGAAAAGTATCCGATTGCACCGGACAACAAAGTTGTGGACTCCGAGTTCGAGATTCTGCCAGGGTAGTCGCCAACTAATGTTATCCCCGAGCCGAGCGAGGGGAAGACCTGAAAGCGGGTATGGAGTTCGAGCGAGTCTTCGGATGCCTGGACTCCGCCGACGCCTAGGGACACATACTTCCTTATGCGCCACAGCGGGGATGACGACGCTTCCTCTTTACCGTTTTCGGCCGTGCCTCTACGGGCTATGGTGCCGCAGCCGCCGGCCAAGAAGAAGAAGGAAGAGAAGAAAGAGAAGAGGGCGCTGCCCGTCTTTGATTTGAGAGACATCGATTCATAAGTACCTTTGGATGCTATTCGTTCTTGTTTTCTTGTCTTCTTGTCTTTGATGGATGTTTTCCCTGCAGCCACTCCTCGGAGGGCTCTTTTAGTGAGGGCGCCCAAGAGGCCGTAGGGGAGTCGAAGCTGACGGCCCCTCCCTTTCAGACGGTGGCCACCTCTGGGGGTGATGCTCTGAACCCCTCTCCTCAGGAGGCTCGAGTGGTCGTCACTCAGAAGACTGCACCTGGACCTTTGGAGTCCCCGTCTAAGCATGTAAGTTGTTTTTTTCCTTTTGTCCCAAGGGAAGCCCTCGAGCCTTTTTTGGCTTGTTTTATTCGACGTTTTTGCTCGTTTTGAGGCGGAGCCCCTGAGCCTTGTTCTTGATTCTTTCTTGATTGTTTTCTTTTGCTTCTCTCCACAGCCCTTTGTGCACAGTGCGAACCTGCTTATTCAGCAACATCTGGTACTGGAGGCCAGCATGAAGTAGCTCCGAGGTACGTGTCTTTCTTGCTCTTATCTTTGTTACCTATTGCCTGAATGTAGCTTGTGTTGCTCATGTGCGTCCTTGACACTTGGTAGATGAGAATAACGCGGCTCTTCGCCGGCTGGATGCTCTTGAAAAGAGCCTCGGTCGTGCAGAGAAGCAAGCTGCGGCTGCAGTGGAAGCGAAGGAGCGCCTGCAGCAGGAGTTGGTTGACGCCACCACGGCCAAGGAGCGCCTTCATCGGGAGGCTTCGGATCGCGAAGAGCAGCTCGCAACTGTTGCGGCTGCACGCAAGAAGGAGGTGGTCGAGAAGCTGATGGCTGCGGCCAAGGCCTTCTCCTCTATGTGTCTTTCTTGTAATTGGTCTTCTCGATTTTTTGACTGCGCTTTTGTTCATGTCCTTAATTGGCTCCTGCTTGTTCTTCCTTGCGAGAGATGCTTCGGGCATTGCGTTTGATCGCAATGTCTTGGAGCAGGGGAGCGCTCTGGATGATGCCACCACAGTGGTCGAAGATCATTGCGGCACTTCTGCTAGCTCCCTTGCCAAGGCCAAGGAGGTTCTCCAGCGTTTCTACAAGGAGATCATGCCCAAGGGTGCTTCCCTTGAGGATGTTGATTTTCTAGCGGATGCACTGTCATAGGATGCCACTGCAACCTATAAGCGCAAGCAGAAGGGCATCAGCGCTTCCATGGGGCTGGCCATGGCAATGGCGTCCAGAGTGGAGTTGGATCTTCACCACATCACCTCCCAGATGCCAACAGCTCCCGACGGCTCCGAGGTAGCCTTTGCTCTCTTCGCTTCTCGTTGTAAGCGGTACCTCTAGAACCTCCGGGGTTAGGGTTAAACTAACCTCAGATCACCATCTAAGATAATTTCAACTCCCAAACACGGAAGATCACAATATGATTCGGTAACATTACAGAACACAGGGATTCAACAGCATAAGTTTAAACTCTTAGCAGAGTAAGGTATTAGAGTTATTACAAACCAGAGGTCATAGACCCAACATTACATCACACAACGAAAGCAAATATGTTGTTCTACACATCAACTTAGCAAAAGGCCTAAGAGGCCATTAACAAAAGTGACATCCATCCCGTAGTCCTCAGGCTGCTACCTGGGACCCCCCAACTACTCGTTGATGTCAACGTAGAAGCCACCTTCAGTTGCAACCAGATCCTCTGTAGAAAAACAACAATGGCGCAAGGCTGAGTACGAGAATGTACTCCACAAGACTTAGATAACCTAGTATCTACATGCTCTGGTTAGAAAGGCTTTCTCTGGATTTACTTTTACAGAAAGCAATCTTTGTTTGTAAAGAAGATAGAGAAGAGGATCGTCTACTCAGAATCTTTTAAAAGGGATAAGATAGCGACTTCTTCATCTTGTTCATCATATCTTGATAACCACCAGCTTCATCAGAACCTCCTATCTAGGATCACCCCCTCGACCCGGAGGAAGCATCCTTAAGCACACGTGGATCAACAAGTTTTATAGTGGTTAATGTTATCTATGATCTTAAGTCCGGTCGCCAAGTCATTCATAACCGTGAACACGGCTTTTTGAAAAGATTTAACCCTGCAGGGGTGTACAACTTTACCCACACGTACCAACCGACTCGTAATGCCAAATTATTAGCCCTCTTCCTTGGAAGGCCGACAGAGGGTGGTTGACCATGACTTTTACCTTGCTTTCGCCGAGACCATGAGTAACGCAATAAGTATGGTTCCACCGTAACGGGTCAAATACCGAAGCCGGTACTTAAAGATGTGAGGTGAGGTTGGTTCACCAGGAGCTCCATCGACCCCAAGCAACCGTGGCCACGCTTCCCTACCTGTTATGATGCACCTCCTTCACCTCCCCTTTCGAAAGTGTTTTCAATGCGTATGCCAAATGGAAATCCCGAACTATGTGACTCATGGAATCTACTAGGCAAGTTAGTTAGTCGAGGGGTTGTCCAGGCCCCGTGTGGATGTACGCTCGTCTTGGTTCCAAAGGTAAGAACTCAGTTCCTAGTGGTGGAGAGCATGGGACTACAAAAACCACACCTAATGTGGCCTCCCATACAAGCCTTAGCATATTTAGTTACTCCTAAAATGATGTCACCATCTCCTACCTCACTACCTTCCTTGGCACCTCTGATTCATCGTTTGGATATATCAGACATTGTTACTATGCATGGCTAAGCTTTCAGTAACACAAGCTTTAACAACGCTCACATGCCAAACCTAGGTATGCTAGGAGCAGTGGATCAGGAGTATAAGGCTACAAAAGGGAAACGGTGCAGCAGATAGGTAACCCTAGCTACTGACAAAAGACCACATTGGAATCGTGTGTATCATAGCGAGAAAGTAATATACATTGTAAAACATAGGTTCAGAATGAGAGGCTAAGCTTGCCTTGTCCGTCAGTAGACAGGTATGTATCTTTGGTGTTGTTGACTTCAACCTCGGGTTCGGTTCCTATTCGCGAAGAACCAAATACCGGAAAGGAAAAGCAACATTCAATACATGGCATCTGCAATGCTCAATCAAGATGAATGATATGACAAGTTAAATGGTGTTGAAAAGAACCCTAGAACTTCGTCATTTTAATCGGGGTCCGAGAGGTCCAAACCCTAGAACAGGGGGATCCTCGGAATCACCTATGGGGTTCAATTGGTTCTTCTAGTTAACTTGTCATATAAGTTGCTTAACAATGCATGATTATAGTGTAGTTAGATAGTTCACATTTTTCTGAACATTTTGATATATTATTTGTATTTTTCTGATTTAAAATGAATTAGTTATGATTTTCCTCAATTTAAATCCATTTTAAATCATTTTAGGAAATTATAAAACAATTTTAGATTATATTAAATATTTATTCACTTGGGCCCACATGTCATAGTTTTATTCATTTCTGAAAACATTTATGAAAATTATTAAAAACCTGACAGGTGTGGCCCATAGAGTTTTATTTATATTCCAGAAAATAATTAAATCAACATTTAAGAAAATAAAATAACTTATTGCATCATTGTGACGTCAATTCGGACCTGCTGGCGGACTATGCGGTGAGGCAGCAGGGAGAAGCCAGGGGCAGGCACTCTGGTTCCGAGGCCACTCTGGATGCGGCTGCTTAGGCTTCTTTGTTGTAGCTCTAGATAGTGTATCCTCTTTTTGTAATGTATGCTTTTGTTGATGAACAATTTCTCCTTGTGCCACGAAGTGGCTTTTGATGTATATAAATGATGCTTCGAGCTGTTGCTCAAGACAGGTGTTGTTCATATTCTTGCTTGCTTTACTTTAGGGACCTTCGGGTGAGGCTCATGCAGTTAATCTGACTGTCCCTTAGCCGCGACCATCTTTGGATGATGCGTCGCAGCTTGCCTTTCTTCGCGATCGTGTCCGTAGCTTGGAGAAGGAGATGCTTAGCGTTCGGGGTCACGCGGAAGTGTGGAAGTCGAAGACTGAGCGAGTTGCCGCCAGGGAGGAGTATCTGATAGGGGAGCTGCGGCAGTTGAGCGAGCAGCTGTAGTGTGAGTTTCCATGTGCTGCTACACGTCTTCGGATGCTCCTTGTTTGCGTGTCATCTTACTCTGAATTTTCTGTAGGTGCCAACCTTGTTCCGAGGGAGGAGAAGGAACGCATTGCGGTTCGGATCAACTGCCTGACCCAGCAGGATATGGAAGCCGGGGGCTTTTTCTGGATGGACCGCGACCGGGCCACCATCCTTGCGATGATGCAGGATCGTGTTCATCAGGTGTCACGGGTGCTGAGGCAGGTGAATACTTCCCTTGCGTCCATTATGTACGTCATGTTATCTCTGGATGAGGCACCGTCCACCCTATGGGGCTTGTTATCGAAGTTTTGGGACGTGAATCATGTGAGGGAGTTGGTGCGGCACCAGTTGGTGGCAGGGGTGAAAGCTGCCCTTTCGCTTGTTCGGCTGCATCGCCATGATGTTGATCTTGCGGTTGTGGTGGCTGGGCCGCCCCTTCGACCAGATGGTGGCCTTTCGGATATGCGCCCGCATTATACGGCTGTTAGGCAGTATGCCGAAGAGATTGTAGATCTTTTTGAGCATCGGGCGCACGTGATCCTTCAGAATAGGTAGGTCCTAAAAAAAGATAGATGTAAAACTTGTATATATTTTGACTGGGCTTGTTGTGCCCTTTGTTGTAAGGATTATTTGTATTAGCATGTGGTGCTCTGTTGTATGCATGCCCTTTTCGTTATCCTGACGTGGTCAGCTTCTCAGGTGTACATGCATTATTCTCAATCGACGAAGTCGTGAGGTGAGGTGGAGCCCCCGAGTGTGTTATAACAGAAAGTAATGTAAGGAAAAAAGATTTACGGACTGGGGACTTAGCTTTTATTCATATCGTAACGAGGAGGTACATTGTTCGGCTGAGTAGTCTTGGCTGAGTAGCCTTATTGAAAGTAAATAGGGATAGCTAGGTGTAGAAGCGTCGCAGTTGTGCGACATTCCATGGGTTGGAGTATGCGACTCCTGACTTGACGTCCTTGAGGCGGTAGGCACCACCTGGGATGACTTCGGTGACGATGTAGGGTCCTTCCCAAGGTGACTCGAGCTTCTTCGGCCGCTCTTGCTTGAGTCGTAGGATGAGGTCTCCTTCGACGAAGGACCTTGGGCGCAGCCGACGGCTGTGATAGTTGCGGAGGCTCTGCTGGTAGACTGTCGAGTGAGACGCGGCGATGGTGCGTGCCTCGTTGAGTGTGTCGACATCGTATTTGAGTGTGGCCGTCGATTCGTCTTTGCTGTAGGCGACAACCCGTGGGGCCTTATGGAGTACCTCTACAGGTAACACGGCTTAGGCTCCATGTACCGTGAAGAAGGGCGTGTAGCCAATTGAGCTGTTTGGCGTTGTACGCAAGCTCCAGAGGACTGAGGGTAGCTCTTCTGCCCAGGCTCCCTCGAGTCGTTCGAGTGGGCTAAGTAGGCGTTTCTTGATGCCACCGCCTACGAGACCATTGGCCTTTTCGACCTATTCGTTGGTTTGCGAGTGCAGCACAGAAGCATATGATCTGTTGATGCCAAGGCCTTCACAGAAGTCCTGGAATTCTTTGGAGATGAAGTTCGACCCGTTATCCATGATGATGTTGTGTGGCACGCCGAACCTGTAGACGATGGACTCGAAGAACTTGACGGTCATTTTGCCCTTTTGGTTGGTGACAGGCATGGCCTCGATCCACTTGGTGAACTTGTCGACTGCGACCAGAAGGTAGACGTGGCCTCCTTTCGAAGATTTGGGAAGTTTGTTGATCATGTCGAGGCCCCATTGAGCGAAGGGCCCGACCAAGGGTATGGGCCTGAGCTACGACCCTGGTGCGTGTGGCTTATCCGCAAACCTCTGGCAGCCGTTGCACCACTGGACGATGTCCTTGGCATCATTCATGGTTGTTGGCCAGTAGAATCCAGCTCGTAAAGCTTTGGCGACGAGGGCGCGGCTGCCCGCGTGATGGCCGCAGATGCCCTCATGGATGTCTTGGAGTATGGTTTTGATGTCACCGATGGTGACGCATCGTTGGAGTACACCCGAAATGATGCGCTTGTACATCTCGTTGTTGATGATGGTGAAGGCCTTGGACCGGCGAGATATGCGTCGGGCATCTGTCGGGTCATCAGGAAGTTCTCTGTTTATCAGGTACCGAAGGTACGACTGTGTCCATGTTTCTTCGATTGCCATGACCTGCATCAGGCTGACCAACTCGACCTCCGTGTCGAGTTTTTCGGGTCCTTTCTTGTAACATCCCAGCATTTAGGAACCATCGAAGAGTAGATTTAGGAATTTATGATATTGCATGCATTCATCTGTAAAAATGTGGGTAAATTTTTCTCCAAATAAAAACTCTAAAGTGATCAAAGTTTCCTTCATGCTTTGAGATTAGGTATAATCTTGAAGGATGATTGTTACAGACTTTGATATCATCTTTTGTGGACTAATGTGTTTTGGGAGATGAAATTTGAATTTAATTTTGAATGTTGGAATTATAATGTAGAAGGATTTAGAATTAGGTTTGAGTGATTTGATTTAATCAAGAGGGATAATTAGTAACTCAAACTTTAAATAAATAACATAATCAATAAAATAAATATTAACTTATTCAATAAATGAGTTACAAAATGTAACTTATGGAAATGAGCAACAATCTTTACAATAGTAATTAAATAGAAGAATAATATTTCTTTATTGAATAATAGTACAATCTTTATTACAAAATAATAAAAAATAAAATTACAAAAGAATAAAAATAAAATTACAAAAGAATAAAGAAATATTACATATGACTATTATTCAAAGAAAAAGAAAAACTAAACTAAAATCTTGAATTCCCAAGTCTGGTACCTGCAAAACAAACACAAATAAAAAGAAAGAAAGTTAAGGTTAAAATTATATTACTCTCATAATTGACAGTGAAGTGCACTGTTCAAAATTTCATCATTGAGTAATCTTTTAAAGGGGCAAGTTTCACAAATATGAAAGAATATATCTTTCATAATTTTAATCCATAAGTCAAATAAACATCAAGGAGGGGCAAGTTTCACCATCCAAGTAAAAGGTAACATGATAAAAGTAACTCTCAAAATTCAGAACATATCCACAAGTTGTGCAGCAGGCACACAGGCAGCACACACACCAAACTGCATGGTGTGTGCTGTCAGCACCATATCAACAGCTCAATCACACAAAACTGCTCAGCACAGCCGTGGGAAGCAAACCCGCACCATTTTCTTGTTCTTACACACCAAGCACAGCAGCCACCAGCTAAACCAAGCCAAAGCCAAGCTAGATCACACCAATCAAAACCCTGGATCACATCACCAAAATGGTGACATAAGGAGGGGGTGGATTAGGTGGATAGCAGGACCAAGATCAAGCCATCAGGACCAGGAGGTGAAGGGCTGGATCAAGGACAAGCTAGGAGATGGAAATACTAGGAGAGCACCAGATTAAGTTAGCACAAGATCAACCACTGGAAACCCCAACATCAAGTGAGTGTGGTGAGTAAAATAGACCATCACATGATCTATTTGTCTAAGATTAGAAGAGTATTCATGATTTGTCTCTTACTCAAATTCTCAGGAAACACCCAAGTGGGGTGAATCCATCACTGAACTTTTAAACACTAAAAGCAATCAGAAAATTATGAAGATCCAACTAAGATCTCAGGACAACATCATTGATCTAAGCTATCAATCTATATTTCAATTCAAGAATGAATATAGCCAAGATTTAAACTTCTAGGCACATCTCTTAAATAGGAGTAGCACCTTAGAATTTAATCTTATGAATCTATATAAGTTATCAAGCCTTTAATCATTTTTCCCAACTTTGATTCAAGAAACTGTAGCTGGTATCACTACCAGAACCAATCCATGAGAAACAACAATACAAAGGCTTAATCCCTAAACCTCAGACCAACATCATGGGTTCTACGGATGCAAGGAAAGAGAATTCCACTTATCTATAATGCCAAGCTAATATTAAGCTTGAACAAGACCAAACCAAGTAATAGAAGCTAATCTTTTGTGCCATACAAGGATGGTGTCACAAGAACTGTTCTAAACTAAGCAGGTTAAGCATCCAATCTTCACAGATACAACCAACCCACTATGAATCATTTTCCTGACATCACATGAATCATAATCAGGAAAATCCATATATATATCTTCACTGAAAGAGACCATTTGATCTCAAGCTTTATATGAATTCTTAATCCAACAATACTAATACAGTGACTTCATCACACAACACTCACTGTCATTAACCAAGTAATGACAGTGGTGAGCTATTAAATCCACTAGATTTCCCAAGTATTGCTTCTAGAGCAACTTTACCATCTGAATCATATAAAATTAATCCATAGAATCATCTGGTAAACCACTAGCATCACCACAGCTAATCATAAACAGCAAGCCATAGCTAACAAACACTTAGCATGCTTAGGGACCATCAAAACTTGATCTAACTCATCAGATATCTATTCCACAGAGGGGTATGAACCCTAAGAAGAACAAACCATCTTAATCAGGACATCACACTAACCAGGAGATGCCACTACCAACATCTAGCATGGGATGGCCAAGCACAGAGAGCATGAGAGGGAACCACTTACCGAAGGTCCTCGCTGTAGATTAGAAGAGGAAGCAGAGGGTCGACGACGACCACATCGGCATGGGGAGCACCCCCAAGGGGGTGCTGCGGCCCACACAATGCCACGACGGCGACCATAGCCACGCCTGGGGGCGAGGAGCATCACCAAGGCACACGACAACAGCGGTAGCGTCAGTACCAACGGCAGCATCAAAATTATTGAAAGATGATAAAAATAAATAAAAATCACTTTCATTATATATTAATATTGTAGTATTTTAGAAAATACTAAAAAAATATTTAATACCAATTTTTGGTACTTAATGATAATTCTTAAATGAATTTTTAAGTAAATAAAATATAAATAAAAATTAAATAAAATAAAAAATACATTATTCAATAAATATTAAAGAAAATAATATTTATAAATCCTTAATTATTAAAAAGGATTTTTCTATAATTTAAATAATGGGGGAGAATACATATAAAGTTAAATAATTCATTACATTACTTTTGCATAATCATCTTCTTCTTTAAATATTGTCCTTACCGGGCAATAATGATGTTTTTGTAGACATAGAAGCTCAAGGTCCAGTGCAAGCATCAGACTTCACTACCTTGCAATCACAAGGAAAGTTCATCACTTGCTCATGTCCTTTGAAGAGTCTTTATCAAAGTATTTGCAAATTGTGTGTTATCATCTATATTATAGAAAAAGGAAACATTATTTTCTCAAGATACTAAATCTTAGATATCATCCTAAGTGATGATATGATGGACCAATAGAACTTAGGGTTCTAATTGCAATAATGATGGACAATTAGGGATTAATAACCCATGACATCAGTGATTCTAGCGCCGTATATTACGCGTTAACCATGAGATTTAGAATGGGACGGAGAAGTCAGCTGTATCATTTTCCTCTTGTATGGAGGCAAGACGACCTTAACGTGACGCTGTGATTCCTTGTGCGGATCCAACATATGGGTGGGCAACCTTACGCCCCCACACTTTTGGTGTCTAGATTATCTATGAATGGTGTTTAGGGATATAGTCCATGTAAATGGTACTATTCCGGGCATCACTAGGTCATAGAGTCTTCGGGGACTCATCAGGTTTTTAGCCTGCCCGAAAGGGGGCTTAAGGAAGGTGAGCCAGCCCCGAAGGATCGTGCAGACATATGAGGTCACGGAGAGGGCAGTGATTGGCTTGGAACAACTACTGGGCCCCACATCATGGAATTGTGGACGGGAAAGTACGCCCGGTTGTGCAACAAGGAGTTGATCTCTCATGGGAAAAGTAACGCACCTCTGAAGAGTGTAAGAATTGTAACTTGTTACTCCTTGTTCCGGGAAGGATCTATGAACGCGGAAGGAAAGGAACTCCATGAAAGTTCTGGTCAACCTGTGAAGGCTGATGGTCATAGATTTTTATAATAAAATCAACCTTTGAAGAAAGATTTATGAAAATTGCATAGTGCCAAAGACTGATAGTCTGAGGTGGTAGATAGAGCATCAAACTTCCTACCTTGCATATAATTTATTTTCTGGGTAACGCTTTTACTCATCCTTTCCTTTGAATCCTTGCTTAGACTCGGAGAATACCGAAGATACTCCAATGTATGCATCTGAGAGCCAAGAGGAGGTCTTCTATGAAGATCCCAACCTGTATGGAGCCATAGAAGGGGAGGACTACGACATCGTCTATGGAGGAGAGTTCCAAGAGTCCGAATAATTACTATAGTTCTAGTAGACACTTGAGCCGAGCAACATGAACAATATATAGCAATAAGTTGTTGAGCTCAATTTGGAGTTTAAGTTTTAAATTTGAAACTTCCGCTGAAACACTTATATTTTGGTTTGTAAGTTGAATCTTTTGGAAGTATTGTACTTCCGGTATTGTAATAATAATAACGTGTGTATGTTTGTAATATGGACCCGCAATGTTTCTGTTGTACCACTCTGAGGGATGTGATATTTACGGAACGGTGTTCTGTGGATGTCATGTCAACGACTATAGTGTACTACACATGCAATGGTATGCTGGGTCACCGCAGTTGGTATCACCGCAGTTGGGAACCTAGTAAGTGTATTACCTGTAGGAGTGTGTAGCAATGATAAATAATTCTCTAAAAGAAATATAATGGGTATTCAAATGAGAATATTCCGTTATATGTTTTAGTGCGATAATTCTTTGTTATGATGCAATATATTATTGGTTACTAATAAAAAATTATTTTCTATATATACAGAGCTATGGCACCAAAGTTTCCAAAACAGGCTTTGTAAGGAAAGAGGAGACTCTTGATGATTATCAAGGATCATTCACAGATCAACTTCGTCAACTTTTAAAGATTTTTAGTTGTCCAACTAGAATTCCAGTGAACACTATAACTTACCAAGATGGCCGGATGTTATCCAAGTATCATGTGAGTATCCAACTTCCAGAGGAGCTTGGATTATATCATGATCTACCTGTAGGTGAAGGTAGGAGTCACTTATCATCATATAATGTTGCCGTTTTGGAGGCGATAGCTAATATCCGGGAGCATAAAGCCAAGGAGTTAGAAGGTAGCACATTTTATGTGATACCCCATGATTCTATAGACTCGGAGCCCATGTAAATGGTACTATTCTGGGCTGTAGGGTTCGCAGCATAGAAAACAAATATTTTCCTACGATGGGAACTATGTACCAAGATCTATCTACTAGATACAAACAACAGGCGGATGTATATCCATAGAGAACATAACCTTGAAGACCGACAAAGCTTAACAAGTTGACTCGTGGTTGATGTAGACGATCTCTTGCCGATCTCAAGATCGAGAGGAAGTCCTAGCACCACAAATCAGCAGCGCATCTGTGCTCGCACACACGTCCGAGGCACCGAGCAACCTCCGCCTCATTGCTCCAGCGATGCAGCGGAAGAACAACTCTTTCTTGCCGAATAGCCACCGGGAACATGTATCTCGCTAGTCCGAGACCATGGGGGATAAATTCTAGAGGGGGAGAGAGATCCTTCACGAGGAGGTGTGAGTGAGAGAGAGGGAGAGGGGTGCCTTTTATAGGAGGAGGGGGCACCCAAGGGGGTGGCCGCCGGCCATGGGGGCTGCCCCCTCCCCTCCTTCATTCATGTGGGTGGACACTCCACTCACAAAAATATCTTCATTTCCCTCCACTCAAAATCCCACTCAAACTTGCAATTAAATTTCCACCAAATTTAATGCAAACTCTCATTAAATAAAACTCTTTTATTTATTCAGTATTTTGTCAATTACTTTAATGACAAACATTCACATATAACCCTTGCTAGAATTCTATTTCACATGCATAACCACTCTATGCAATTTCACCCGAAAACCTGTTTTGGTATCTAGTGAAATAAATTCCTGCGCTTGTTTATTCTTTCAGCATGAAACTTTTGCTCCAATTGGATGTCGGTGTATCTTAAGTGTGTCACCCTATGGTACGTGAATAATGCGAACATGATTGAGACCCCTCTCGGATCAATAATCAGAAGCGGGATCTGGAGACCCATACTGACTCCCACACATTCAACAATGAATTTCTTGTGATCATCGGAACCTTTTATGCTAGTATCTTAATCCCTTTGTTTCACGATATATTACATGTCCAAGATTCGATCATCGGTATCTCCATACCTATTTTGATCTTGTTACTGACATGCACTCTTTTCTCGCTCCCGTGATATAACATTCTAGTGATTAAATCACTTGCTTGCAAGCTAACCAATGTGATATCACCGAGAGGGCCCAGAGTATATCTATCCGTCATCGGGATGAACAAATTCCACTCTCGATCCATGGGCCTCAACATAACACTTTCTTAGTCCTGAACCCATCTTTATAATCACCCTGTTACGGTGTGATGTTTGATGTTATCAAGAAACTCTTCCGATGTTAGTGATTGACATGATCTCATGGTCTAAGGATTAGGATCACTTCGTAAGTTGTTATAGCAATATAAACTCAATGACTTTGATCATAATGCTATACTTCGGATGAATGTTCATCACACCATTACACTAATGTTGTGATCCCGTTATTAACAACATCCAATGTCTATGATCAGGAAACCTTGATCATCTTGTTAATCAACGAGCTAGTTTATGAGAGAGGCATAACTAGGAACTTTATGTTTGTTTATTAAACACACATGTATTAACGTTTCCGTATTAATACAATTATAGCATGCAGAATAAACATCTATCATATACTTGGAATACACATAATAAACACTTTATTATTGCCTCTCAAGGCATATTCCCTTCACGGGCATCACTAGGTCATAGAGTGTTCGAGAACTCATCAGGGTTTTAGCCTGCCCGCAAGGGGGCTTAACGAAGGTGAGCCGGCCCCGAAGGAGATTGCAGACATATGAGGTCGCGGAGAGGACAGTGATTGGCTTGGACCAACTACTGGGCACCACATCATGGAATTGTGGACGGGAAAGTACGCCATGTTGTGCAACAAGGAGTTTATCTCTCATGGGAAAAGTAACGCACCTCTGCAGAGTGTAAGAATTGTAACTTGTTACTCCCTATACCGGGAAGGATCTATGAACGCTGCAGGAAAGGAACTCCATGAAAGTTCTGGTCAACCTGTGAAGGCTGATGGTCATAGATTTTTATAATAAAATCAACCTTTGAAGAAAGATTTATGAAAATTGCATAGTGCCAAAGACTGATAGTCTGAGGTGGTAGATAGAGCATCAAACTTCCTACCTTGCATACAATAAATTTGCTGGGTAACGCTGTTACTCATCCTTTCCTTTGAATCCTTGCTTAGACTCTAAGGATACCGAAGATACTCCAATGTATGCATCTGAGATCCAAGATGAGGTCTTCTATGAAGAGCCCAACCTATATGGAGCCGTAGAAGGGGAGGACTATGACATCGTCTACGGAGGAGAGTTCCAAGAGTCCGAATAATTACTATAGTTCTAGTAGCCACTTGAGCCGAGCAACATGAAAAATATATAGCAACAAGTTGTTGAGCTCAATTTGGAGTTTAAGTTTTAAATTTGAAACTTCCGCTAAAACACTTATATTTTGGTTTGTAAGTTGAATCTTTTGGAAGCCTCGTACTTATGGTATTGTAATAATAATAACGTGTGTATGTTTGTAATATGGACCCGCAATGTTTCTGTTGTACCACTCTGAGGGATGTGATATTTATGGAACAACGTTCTGTGGATGTCATGTCAACGACTATAGTGTACTACACATGCAGTGGTATGCTGGGTCACCGCATTTCTGTCCTTCGGGTGGCGCAGCCCCCGAGTGCTCTGCGTCTTCAGGTGATCCCTTGGGGAATTTCCTTTTGATGGAAGGCACACAGATTTGTTCGAGGAACACACTTGGTGGCACCCGTGCGTAGGTGGAGCCGATGTTGGCGAGTCTATCGGCTTCCTCGTTGCTTTCCCTTCCAACGTGCCGAAGCTCACAACCGTCCAAGTCTCCTTCGAGTGAGTTGTAGAGTGCGCGGTACGCGATCATGTTGGTGGCGTGTGCGTCACACTCATTCATCGTCTGCTGGACGACGAGGTTCGATTCACCGTAGATGACTAGGCATGTTTCGCCGCAGATATTGGCCATCCTCATGCCATGGATGAGGGCCTCGTATTCGGCCTTGTTGTTGGAGGCGCGAAATTTCATCCGAAGGACGTATTTCATCTTATCGCCTTGCGGGGACGTCAGTATGACGCCAGATCCTACTGCAGCCTCGCGCTTGGAGCTGTCAAAGTGCATCGTCCATGATTGCATCATATCCGGGGTGTCCGGCAGCTGGAGTTCCATCCAGTGGACGAGGAAGTCAGGGAGTACCTGAGATTTGATCGCATGGCATTTCTCATAGACTATGTCTAGAGGGGATAGCTTGATGCTCCATAGGGCTACGCGTCTTGTAGCTTCGGGGTTGTTCAGGATGTTGGACAGTGGCGCCTCATTGACGACCATTATCTGATGCTCCTGGAAGTAGTGGCTCAACCGACGAGCCGTCATGAACACGCCGTAGGCGAGTTTCTGGTAGTGAGGGTACCTCTGTTTTGTTGGCGTTAATACCTCGCTGAGGTAGTAGATTGCGCGTTGGACCCCATGGGTCTTGCCTTCTTCGGGTCGTTCGACCACGAGTACGGTGATTACCACCTGATGCGTGGCTGCTATGTATAGCAGCAGGGGCTCGTGTTCCTTTGGTGTGACCAGGACGAGCGAGGTTGAGAGCAGTCACTTCAGATCTTTGAATGCGACGTCTGCTTCAGGTGTCCACTGGAATTTGTCTGCTTTGCGTAGCAGCTGGTAGAAAGGAAGGGCCTTCTCACCCATGTGGCTGATGAATCTGCTCAGCGCCGCGATGCGCCCAGCTAGCTGCTGGACACCTTTGAGGTTCTTCGGCTTCTCCATGGCCAGTATGGCCTGGATTTTCTTCGGATTCGCCTCGATTCCTCGCTGGGAGATGAAGTAGCCAAGTAGTTGGCTAGATGGGACACCGAAGGTGCACTTTTCTGGGTTCAACTTGATCTTGTAGTGATCGAGGTTGTCGAACATCTCGCGGAGATCGTCGATCAGTGTCTTAGCCTCCCTTGTCTTGACGACTATGTCGTCGACATAGACCTGTATGTTGTGGCCGATCTGGCTCTTCAGGCACGCATGCATGCACCGCTGGTACGTGGCACCTGCGTTCTTCAGCCCGAAGGGCATTGTGTTGTAGCAGAATACTTCGAACAGCGTGATGGACACTGTTTTCTCCTGATCTTCGACCTTCAGCCAAATCTGATTGTAGCCTGAGTAGGCATCAAGGAAGGAGAGTTTCTCGCATCCTGCAGTCAAATCGATGATCTGGTCGATCCGAGGGAGAGGTAAGTGGTCCTTTGGGCAGTTCTTGATGAGCGACGTGAAGTCCACGCACATCCGCAGGATGTCCATGTCCTTTTTAGGGACCAGTATAGTGTTGGATAGCCACTCGCTCTCCTTGATCTCTCAGATGAAGTCGGCATCGAGGAGTCTGTTGACTTCGATTCCGACGGCTTCGGCTCGTGGTTCGGACAATCGTCGGATGGACTGTTTGACAGGCTTGGCATCCGGAAATACATTGAGTTCGTGCTCAGCGAATTCCCTGGGAACTCCTGGCAGGTTCACAGGACACCAGGCGAAGATTTCCCAGCGCTCACGGAGGAATTCGACGAGCGCGCTTTCCTATGCGGGGTTGAGGTCATTGGCAATCATCGCCGTCTTCGAGGCATCTGTTGGGTGGACCTGCACCTTTTTTGTGTTGACTGTGGAGTCGAACGACATGTCAGGCGAGTTTTGCCTGGAGACTGGGGGTGCCCCGTTGTCTGTCACCTCTCGAAGCCTCGTGAGCTCCTCCTGCATGCCGAACAACTGGGAGATTCTGTTGAAGTCTCTGTCGCAGTGGTTGGATCGGGTGAAGCTTCCCTGGATCATGATGACGCCCCTAGGCCATGGCATCTTGAGTAGCAGGTACGCATAATGCGGTACTGCCAGGAACCTTGTGAATGCCACGCGCCCGAGGATGGCGTGGTATTGTGATGGCCAGTCCACCACTTCAAACTCGATCCGCTCACACCGAAAGTTTTTGGGCTTGCCGAAGATGACATCGAGCCATATCTTTCCCAGGGGATATATGCCCTTCCCTGGGACTATCCCGTGGAATGTTGTGTCGGATTGTTACAGGCTGCACAGCGGGATCCGCATTGCTCCTAAGGTGCTAGCGAACATCAGGTTGATACCGCTGCTGCCGTCCATGAAGACGCGGCTCATCTCGAACCCTCTAATCTGCGCCTCAAGCACCAGAGTAGCATGTCCTGGGCGAGGGATCTGGCGGGGGTTATCTGAATGACTGAATGTGATGCATGACTCCAAGCCGCTGAGGTACTCAGGGATGGCAGGCGGAGCATTCACAGCTACGCTTACTTGGGTGATCTTCTTTTGCACCCTATTTGTTGGGCTCCCTTTTTGGATCATCAGGGACCCTTTTAGCGCTGGGTACCCATTTACGTCGTTGTTTTGTATGGATGCGATTTCTTGATTCAAAGGTCCCACGGGTGGTTGTGGAGGAGCTCCATGGGTGATATCACCTGGTGCAGGTGCGGGTACGAACCTGCAGTTCACTATCCGGCATCGCATTTGGGTAAGGTCCTCGCTGAGTTTCTGGAAATCGTGGTAGTCCTTGAGCATGTCACTGGCCTTCTTTTTGCCATCCTGCTTGTCGATGTAGAAGTGGATGGTGCACGGTCCCGACAACTTGTCATATGCCAAAGGTTCGTCGTCACGGCCGCGGCGCTGCCACGCTTGTGTTGGGCATCCTCCATCGCGAAAGTTGCTTCCACGGTATCCTCCGCTGCTGCGGTTGATTTTGTTGCGGCGTTCGGCGTAGCCAGCCGCAACCATGTCGGGTCCATCGTGATTGTCGTAGACGCGCGATCTTCGCTTTCTACGGTGTTCGCGCCTGCGGCCGTATTCATCCTCCTCGTCCGAATGCGCTCGGTGGAGGGAATCCTCGCCATCTGCCCACCTGTTGGCGATGTCCATGAGGTGGTCGAGTGTCTTGGGCTTGACGCGCTCAAGTTCTTCCTTGAAGTCTGGGCGCTTGACGCCATCCTTGAAGGCGTAGATCATTCTCTCCTCGGAGATGTGTGCCGCGGAGTTCTTGATGTTGGACCAGTGCAAGATGTAAGAGCGAATGGATTTGCCCATTCGTTGAGTGCAGGCCCGCAGCTCCTCGATCGAGGCTGGCCTCTTGCTGGTGCCCTTAAAGTTTCATATGAAACTATACGCTAGATCCTCCCAGCTTCGGATGGAGCCTGAGGACAGGCTGCTGAGCCAGATCCGGGCTGCGCCTGTCAGCTGCAGCTGAAGCCTAAAGGCATTACAGGGCGGTGTTCTTGTTTCCGCCATGCAGCTTGACAGACGACAGGTGGTCGCTGAGCCACGCTTTCGGGTCCTGTGTGTCGTTGAACTTAGGAGTGTCCGAAGGAAGCTTGAATTTTTTTGGCATCCGCGTGCGCCGAACAGATCTGCTGAAGCATCGAGCTCCACACAGTTCTCCGTCATCATCCTCTTTAGATTCGGCTGAGCACACGCGTTTGGCACGTGCCTTGTTGACCTTGTGCTGATCAAGGTCGCTTCAAGCGTTGTAGTCGCGGCTGCGACGTCTCGGACTCTTGTGTCGTCGAGGTAGATCGTGCTCGTCTTCCTCCTCGTCGGATGAGGGCGTGGGGCTGCGGTTGAATCTGACCGCAGCTTTCTTTTTCGGCTCCGCAGGAGCCTCATTGTGGAGCGCAGCTCCGACGAGTCCGAGTCCGGCTAGTGCGGATTTGTGCATAGATCTCTTAGGGTCCCCCACCGGAGGTGGGTGGGACGCGAGATATGTGGTAGCTTCCATGATCGCAGCTTGCGGCGTCTTCGGGATGACGTTGTCGTTGATGTCCATCTCCATGAAGGACGTGTTGAGGGTTCGGGTCACCTCGTGATGTGCAGCGGGGTCCATGTTATCCGTGCGAGAGCGATGCTTGTTGGCTTGATTTCCGTGCGAGCTGGAGCCACCGGTGGCAGAGAGCGCAGCTCGCCACGCGCTAGACTCCGAGGTTGCTTGCTTGCGTTTGTCGAGATCCTCCTACAACTTCACCTTCCTGTTGTGCTCGCCGATGAGGAGGAGGTGGTATGCCATCAGCGGGTCCTGTGAAGACTTCACGGGTAGGATCTTGTTGCCCACCACGGCTTCGTGTGCTTGGCGCCAGCCGTCCTCATTGAGGTTGATCCGATTGTAGGCGGCAGCGTCGCCCTTGTTGGGCGGGAGGGATGGTCGCCTCCTGTTTTCTCCGTTTTCACCCTGTGGGTTGGGTGGTGGCACGTGGGCACTCGAACCTGGTGGTTGTTGTTCCACGTCACTTTGGATTACCACGGCGCACTACTAGTGTCCGTGGATCGGATCGCTGTTGCCGCAACTTTCAGATCCGGAACCGTAGGTTCCCTCATCCGACGGGGGGCCGCACAGATCTGAGTTGCAGCTACTGTTGTCGTATGACTCGTCTGTCAGCATCGATGTGTGTAGCAAACTGGGATGCGGGGCCCATGAGGCGGGCCTGATTGATGGCAGTGGCACCCGCTCTGGGAGGCGGAGAGTGCCGGTCTATCCCACCTGGAAGCAGAAGCTCTCGAATAGAATCTCGAGCCCGTCGCCTACGGGCTCGAAATCCTTCATGGTGGCTAGCGAGTTTGCGGTGAAGTCGAAAGAGCCGAAGAGGAGATGGCTCTCCGTCGCCGAGGAGTTGTAGATTGCTTTGGTTGGGACCGTCACGATCGCACAATGAGCACCCCCGTTTCCCACAGACGGCGCCAATTAATGAGGTTCGATCTCGTCATTGCCCATTGTTATGACCTTGGGTTTTGGAGAAGATGGGGATGCTGGAGATCGTGGAACGGCTAATAGACAAGCAACCAGGGGACACAAGATTTACCCAGGTTCAAGCCCCCGGAGGGAAAACCCTACTCCTGCTTGTCTACTCTTGATTACGGCGGAACCGAAAGGTACAGGGGTGTCACATCCCTAGATTCTAGAAATGGGGACTAAAAAAGATCATTTGCATTGCATTGGCCTAGAATTTTGCATCCCTAAAAAATTTAAAATGAAAACCCCATTTTCAAACCCCTATTTTGAATTACTAAAATGTATCTACAAAGGATTATATAAGAATTTTTAAATTCACTACTTTATGACTAGTGGAAAAAGGTTAAAGATGGATCCTAAAATGATCCCCTGGTTTTTAGAAAATTTTAGAGACAAAAATGAGCTCATTTGGAGATATATTCAAAAAGATATTAAATAAAGCAGAAAATGAAAAAGAGTAACAAAAAAACGAAACCTAATCTAACCTACCCAACCGGCGGAGACCCCGGCCCAGCCCACGATCCACGACCGTCTACCTGTCGCACCCTCCTTCCCGCCAGCAGCACGCAGTGCAGCTCCAGACAGTGGGCCGGCCCATCACAAGCACCCCCGCAGCCCGTCCCTCTCCCGCGGTCCCTCATGCCTGGGGCCCACCCCGGTCGTCTCCCTCCTCGAGCTGGAGACCGGGATGAACACAGATGAACTGCCCGCGATTTCCGCCCTGATTCGCCCGATTCTGTTCGGATTTTGCCCCTTTGCACACGCCACCCCTCCTATATAATCCCCCTCCTCCACCTCATTCCATTTCTTTCGCAAATCTCGCAAAGCCTAGCCCAAACGGATCTCGCCATTTCCGCAGGCGGCGCCGAGCTTCGGGAGGTCAAGCCCTCGTGGTTTACGTCACCCCCGACCCTCTTTTCCCCTCTGATCTTCTTTCCCTTGATCGGCCGCATCTCCCTGACCTCGTTTTCCCCTCACAGACGCACCACAGCTGCCACGTGAGCCCGCCGGAGCACCGCTGGAGCCCGAGCCGCTCCATCCGCTTGTAGACGTCGCCCCTGGAAGCAAGAGTCTACGCCGAGATCGCTATTGAACTCACCGTCCCCGCCCGCTTCACGTGGACCTCTTCACCTCTGCCAGGACCCGTCGGAGAAGCCGACTACACTGCCGCCTGACGAACCTCGCCACTGTTACGGTCAGTCTTCCGGTGAGGCTCGCCACCGTCGCCCACAACCGTTGGATTTTGTTCGATGTCCAGGATTAGATCCCATACCGAATCGGTACGAGCAAATCGCGTCACGCCGCGTGGCACCGCATCAGTGCTGACCGGCTAGTCAGCGTTGACCGCGTATTAGATATTTCTAATGATTATTAAATTTGCAGAAAGTAGATGAATCTTGTAAAATTCGTAGAAATTAAACTACTGAGCCAAAAATTGCAAATAAGATACTAATGGATTCAGTTTTTCATGTAGAATATTTATGCACAATTGTTTCAGACTTTTTAGCAAGGTTTTTCGTGATTAATTAAATAGTTTAATGGCCTTTTTAAAGTAACAAATTCATAGGAAAAGTTCCGCAACTCAGAAAATTGAAAATGAGGTGTCCCTGGAATCAGTAGAACAAGTAGATTCTGTTTGTGAATTAAAAAGGTAACCTTACTGTACTGGAAGTTGCAGTAATAATTAAAATTCTTTCTGGAGTATTTTAATTGTATAAAAAGTTCTGTAACTCCTTTTTAAGTGATTCCAGTTGGTACTGGTTCTATTTTGGGTTTCCTACACAATAGTTACTTTTCCAAGATTTTACAAACTAGTTAACAGCAGTGGTTTAATAATTGGGTTAGAGCTCCATTATTTGGCCCTTTAAAATTGCATGCTTTGTTTTCAATGCTTTTAAAATGTTTCCCATGCATACATACAGTAGGTATACTGAACAAGGTTGTAGAAAGCTACTATAGCATTGTTCAACTTGTCATGCATGCATCTTGTATTGTTATGTTTGTAAATGATTGTTTATGTGTTGCAATTGTGTATCGTATAGATTATGATGAGTGCAACGCTTGCTTCTATGAGGACTATACTCTCGACTCCTACCGTCAAGGCAAGTAGTTGCTATTTTTTTCATAAATTTTCCTAATATTTTCCCTTGTGCATTTGTAGTGTATTTTTGGTAGCTACATGTGTAGGTATTACTATGCTATGCTATGTCCTATGTATTGTGGTAGGGAAATACTTTGTAGTTGAGCTCTCGTATGGTAGATGTGCTTAGCATTGCTGTAGATACGAGGAAGGGACCATGCTTTGGTAAAGTAAAGGTTTTGTTCTACTAAAACAACATAATATCAATGAACTACCTGGGCGGAGTGGTTGGATTAGTCATCGGAGTGTGAATAATGGTTGGGAATGCCGCCAGGGTACTGAGAAGGATTGGTTGTCTTTATTCTAGTAGCTTACGTGTGCAACCATGTGCTAGTGAGAATGGATGGCTGGTTGGACTCAGTAGGTCGTGGTGACCCAAACCCAGCGTAGATAGAGATGTAGTGAATGATAGGTTGAGACCGGTGCGTAGTGGGGTTTGGGGATCTACTTCCCGAACGGTCTCTTCTTGGACTTCTCCCTATCATCACACAATATGCGTGTGGTGGTACGAGCTGGGCTGACCAAGTCACATGGGTAAAGTGTACAAACCCCTGCAGGGTGTACGATCTAAGTGCTTAGCCGTGTCCCCGGTTATGGACAAATGAGTTGCTTGATATTGATACTATGACATATTCTTGCTCATCCTTATTTCTTGATTTCTAAAACTTGATGGGTGAACTTAATGGGTTGTTGTGAATCAAATTGGTTTAATAAAGTAAGACAAAGTGTTTGGAAAATGCAAGATAGCCACAGCTCCACCAGCCAAATAAGCATGTAGTTGCTAGGTCTATTGTCTCCCTATTTAGTGTTACTTGCCATACATTCCATGTATTGACCCTTCGGGGCTGCTACATTTTATGTTGCAGGTTATTATTCTGATTCTAAGTAATCGAATAGGTTGCGGTACTCCACTCAATGTTTATTCGCTTGTGGGCAATTGAAGATGGAGTCTACTATTTATTTATGCTTTCGTTTGCTATTGAACTATTTGAGCTAGCCTGCGTGCTAAGCATTATTGTAATAATTGCAAATTCTGGATCAATTCGTTATTTATGATGCACTATTAAATTCTTTGGTATTCATCTGTACTGTGTGTGCCGGTGAACCGATCCAGGGATTGGCACTATACACATGAACTCAGCCTTATCAGGCGAGGGTGTTACAAGGGGTGCGCAGATGCAATCTGGCGTGGAGGTGTGTATGCGGTGAGAAGTTGCCCTCCTCGTCGTGCCCTCCTAGCCTTTATATAGAGATAGGCAGGTCTCGGGCACAGATCGAGTCAGTTACAAGTTAGGGTTTTCCCCTTTGAATATTCTATCTACTCTAGTCTTGCTCTCCAAGGTTCCGAAGATGCCATGGGCTTGGGCCACCCGAAAATCTCCACAGGCCGCATATATTCTTGTGGGCCTTCCTTGGGCTGGACCAGGTATGCTAATGTTGTGTACCCGTAGGGTATAACCATGTCAGGTGAACCTATGCTAATGTACTACCCCAACTTGGACTAATACACACTTGTGATTATACCCCTTGCAAGCATCCGCAAGTACAAGAAAGTAGTTAAGATAAAAAATCTAACCCCAGCATTAAACTCTAAGATCCTATACTCCCTTATGGAATGGTTTCCTAACGGGAGTTTAGATTTCTGTCACTCCGGCAACCCCATAATTGGTATACAAGTACACAATGCATTCTCCTAGGACCATAAAGGTGAAATATCATGTAGTCGACGTTCACATGACACCACTGGAAGAATAGCACCACAACATAAATATCAAACCATTAAATATTACTCAACATAATGCCACTACTAACAACATGACTTCTCCCATGTCCTCAAGAACTAAACAAACTACTCACAAGACATCATATGGATCAACATAAGATATAAAATAATGATAAGTAACAATCTAAACATGAACAATAATCCAATGGTTTCACTCAATAGCATCAACTACAACAAGTAATCAACATCGGGAAAGTTTCCCCTATGAACTACGCAAGATTCAGCCCAATTGTTATAGCGGTATGGCGTGGTGGTGATGGTGCTGATGGTGATGATGATGATGATCCCGATGAAGCCCAGTTCGATAACGGTGTTGATGGCGATGATCTCCCCTCTCCGGGGAGGAATTTCCTCGGCAGATTTCTCCCTGCCGGAGAGCTTTTTCTCTCTCTGTAGTTTCCGCCCCACAGAGGCGGCGGGATATTTCTGTGATGCCCCCACTGTCTTAGGATTTCAGGTGGAATATATATATGCGAAAGGGCAACACCAGAGATGAGCCAAGGTGGCCACACCACCTGGCCACGCGGCCTAGGAGGGCCGTGCCTAGGGGTGGTGTGGGCCCCTGTGGCCCATCTCCGCTCCCTTTTCTGGCTACCTTCGTCTTCTGGAAAAATAGGTATTTCTGTATATTTTATAGAATTTTCTGATCTTCGGAAATATTGCATCTGTACAATGCTTTTTCCAGCAGAATTATGACTCCGACAGTTATTTCTCCAAAAATCATCAAACATGCAAAATAGATGAAATAACATAAGTATCATCTCCAAATATGAAATATATCAATGAATAATAGTAAATTATGATATAAAATAGTGATGCAAAATGGACGTATCACACATGTCCTGCTTGACCTGCGAGGTTTGGTAGTATCCTCTTTCGAGTTTCATGATATTTATCATTAGTTCCTTCTTCATTCGGTGAAGTCAACTCCGGAACAATTTCCGGCGATGCGCTACTCGCCATTTCATGAAGGGGAGGTTCAATAACTGATGACCCACAATTATAGGGGGTGTATCGTAGTACTTTCGATAAATAAGAGTGTCAAACCCAACGAGGAGCAGAAGGTGTTGACAAGTGGTTTGGATCAGGAATTCACTATAAATACTAGAAAACGAATTTTTAGAGATTTTTGATAATGCAAATAAATAAAGTGCGAGTAAATAAAAGACAATAATAATAATTGCAGCAAGTGGTCCAATCCTTTCTTAGCAAAATACAAGCCGGTTGTATTACTTAAGATGACCAAACGGACACATTGGAATATTGTCAAGTGCTTTCGCTTCATGTAGTTGATTAATCTTCTTTGGTTGGACAAGTGTTGTGTGGGTGAACCTATGCTAATGTACCGACCTTACTTGGACTAATACATAGTTGTGATTATACCCCTTGCAATCATCTGCAACTACAAGAAAGTAATTTAGATAAACATCTAACCACAGCATTAAACTCTGAGATCCTGCACTCCCTTGTGCAAAGGTTTCCTAATGGGGGTTTAGGTTTCTGTCACTCCTTCAACCCCACAATTAGTAGCCAAATACATAATGCATTCCCCTAGGCCCATAAAGTTTAAGTATCATGTAGTCAACGTTCACATGGAACCACTAGAAGAATAGCACCACAACTTAAATATCAAACCATTAAATATTTCTCAACACAATTCCACTACTAACAACATGACTTCTCCCATGTCCTCAAGAACTAAACAAACTACTCATGAGACATCATATGGATCAAGATCAGAGATGAAATAATGATAATTAACAATCTGAACATAAACAATAATTTAATGGTTTCACTCAATAGCATCAACTACTATAAGTAATCAACACCGGGAAAGTTTCCCCTAAGAACTATGCAAGATTCAACCCAATTGTTACAGCGGTATGGAGTGGTGATGATGGTGCTGGTGGAGATGATGGTGAAGATGATGATGATGATCCCGATGAAGTCTAGCTTGATGACGGTGTTGATTGCGACGATATCCCCTCTCCAAGAAAGAATTTCCTAGGCAAAATTCTGCCTGTTGGAGAGCTCTTTCTCTCTTTGTAGTTTTCGCCCCGCAGAGGCGGCAGAATCTTTTTGTGGTCGCTCCCCGAGTCTTAGGGTTTTGGGAGGCTTATATGTGCCAGATGACGATGCCAGAGGTGGGCTAGGGTGGCCACACCACCTGTGGCCCATATCCACTCCTCCTTCTGGCCTCCTTCATCTTTTGGAAAAATAGGGATTTCCATATATTCTGGAATTTTTTTTATCTTCACAAATATTGCATATGGATAGCGCTTTTTCCATCTGAATCCTGATTCCGGCAGTTCATCCTCCAAAAGTCATCAATCATGCAAAATAGATGAAATAACATGAGTATCATCTCTTAATATGAAATATATCAATGAATAACAGTAAATTATGATATAAAATAGTGATGCAAAATGGATGTATCAACTCCCCCAAGCTTAGACTTCGCTTGTCCCCAACCGAAAACTAAGCTCATAAACATGACCATAGGTTTATGGAGTGAAGTGTCGATAAAAAGAATACGGACAAGAAGCGTCACATTTATTAATACACGAATCATAATAGAAAACAACTCACTCTTATAAACTCGCAACGAGTATGGGAGTCACAATAAAGATGCACAAGGAAAATCATAATTGGTGATGGAAAACTTTTTTCTAGGACAGAGAACAATTAACAAATCATACTTAGTTTTAAGCAAAGCTTTTACAAAGGATTTTATATTGCAGGAGTCTCTTGCTCAAACATAATGGTCTTTTCACCTACAAAGATAGCTTTCAAAGTCATATTCATTCAGATAAGAGCATTGTGCAAACCAAGGAACATAAGAAACAAGATTGAATAAATCAACGTATGGATGATTGAATCACAACAACTCAAATGCTTGCTTTGAGATAGAAAGGAATAGGTTTACTTACTCAACATAAAAGTAAAAGAAAGGCCCTTCGCAAAGGGAAGCAGGGATTTCAAGTCTCATGAAGAGCTTCCAAAAATTATGGTACTTACTAGCTTTGAGCTCTCATTACCCCTATCATAAGCATCTTGAAGTGATTAAGGTTAAAGTGACACAAATATGAGGTATATGCTTGACAAGTTACAAGTTGAAAATCCCATGCCCCTTGCGTACGAGTACCGAACCTCATGCTACTCAACTTTGGTCACAAGTAAGTTCTTGTCATTGTAAGTATATGTGTATCATAGAGAACCGCCAACAGGGTACCCCTTTCCCCATGACACAGAAGCTATCCCATATCAAAATGACAAGGAAACAGACAATGAGCATCCTAGCGATCTTTTTATTTGCTATTTGCATAGGTTTTTATTGAGTATGCTTCATAGAATGCTCATTATGGTTACGCTATAAGTTTCCACCATGATTATCCATGGCTTAGGCTAGCCGCCCAGGCGTTTCTCTAACACATATACAAACTCCATGAGCATACAAGCTCCCCTTTTATTTCACAACGTCGGGATCCATAAACAAAATAACATGATATCAATTGAATAGAATAAGCGTAATATCGAAAGCGTTCCCCATGGCAAAATTGGTTCTGCTAATTCACAACTTATAATTTGCAAGCATATAAGCAACATGGATGGGCACGATGGTTCAAGTTTATTAAGTATAAGAAAAAAAAGTGTGCCATCAAGTTCGTGAGAGCTTTAATCACTAATTTTCACATAACTAAAGTTATTAATTTGGAAGATAGATAAAAATCTAAAATTTACTTGGAATAGCAATAATGGTAATAGGTAGATATGGTTGACACAAATGCATAGGCTTTAGTTCAAGGATTGGATGCACGAGAAGCATTCCCTCTCAGTATAGGTTTTTGGCTAGCAAGGCTGGGTAGCAAGCATAAGAGTTGAGGGAAACAAGAAAACATACAAGTGATAGAAACAATTATGAAATCTTCCTTGGAAACACGAAAGATATTAACTAAAGAATACTAAGCTTATGAGCCAATCAAGAAAGAAAATTGAATAATATATCTACAAGTACTTCTCTCTTTTCCTATTCAATCCTCAAAATAGTGTTGCTACTGACTGAAGATAAATTTTCCGAAACCAACTAAATTAACTTGATGCTCCCAAAGTAATACCAATACTAACAACAAGATTAATCATATAACAGAAATTGCAAACTAACATAAGATGTGCAAAAAGTAAATGATGAAACTTCTCATTAATATTCCATAACGACACTCACACCAAGGGATACATAGATAACCAACTAGAGGAGAGATACTTCCACAATGAAAACCATCCTATATGATAACTTCCATATTCATGATATGACTCTACTAAAAAGGTAAAAGATAATGATGTGATACCGTGACACTCCCCCAAGCTTGGAACAAACCAAGGGGATGCCAAAACCTGATGATGAATTACTCCTTCGGTGGTGGTGGTGTTCTCATGATTGGAGTGAGGAAATCCTCTAGCATATTGCGAAGCATGTTATTCTCCTCTTGAAGTATATCCAACTTTCTCCTCAGGACTCGGTACTTATCACAAAACTCACCAGTGGCCCAAAGGGCTTCCACTGCCGTAGGGTAGGAACTGAGGTCTGGAACTGGTGATATTAGACCCTGCATATTATGAGAAAAAGCACGTCCAGTATTAGTTGCCCCTACAAGAGTAGGGTTCCTTTCCCTTGATCCTGCAGCAATCTGTCCCTTCAGGCCTGCTGACATGTTCTTTACTTCCTTCTCGATGCTCCAATCCATGTCTTCGCGCCTAGCTATGATCCTTTCTTTTTACACCCATCCAACAAAAGTCCTCTGCTCAAGGTTACGAAGGAGATCGTGCCGCATCGCAACTCGTAGTCCTCCAAAGACGAACCCTGAAACGACATCAGAACTGTTACCTATTCAAAAACATACTCTGCGGATTCCTGACTTTGGTCTTTAATAAATTCTTCTGGAGTCACCACTTGAATAATATCAATATCTTTATTATAAGAATCTCCAGAAATATAATGTTTGAGCCTTTGACCATTCGTCATCTCATTACATCATTCTCTGCCAACACTTGAAAGTTCCTTTCATACAAAACTTCGCACAATCTTCATTAGCAACATTAGTGTATGCAATAATTAACCTTTGGGTTCAGTTTCAACTGAATTCCATCAAAACATAAGATCCTGTAGCAACTCCTTTCAAAATCTCAAAAGAATTCAAAAAGGAAATCGATTTAAGAGGTAAATGCAAAAAATGACAGAAATCTATCAAAACAGACCAGCAGGTAAAGACCATTTTTTTCGAAAATCTTCTGTTGCTCAAATAAAAAAGTGCAAAATTTATGAAAGTTAGATAATAACCTCGGGCATGCACATAAAAAATACAGATCAGTACGACGCTATAGGATTTTTCACATTTTTTTTCAGCGAAGCACAGAGATCTGTTTCGGGACCGGAACTTCCCCAAATCTTACCTCCCTCTCATTAGAGGTTGATCTTGGCACAAAAACCAAACAAAAAGGATAAGGAGAGGTTATTACAGAGGCAATAACTTCTAGGTCTCAACAAAACAAAATCGAACTAAAAGCAAAAATAATGGGTTGTCTCCCAAAAGCTCTTTCTTTATAGCCATTAAGATAGGCATGATAATTTCAATGATGCTCACAAAGGAAATATAAATTGAAGTAAAAAAGAGCATGAAGAAGCAAATATCCAACACTTTTGAGTCTAACCCACTTCCTATGTAAAGGAATTTTGTAAGAAAACAAATTATTGAAACAAGAGGCTACTAGCATAGGAAGGAAAACAAGTGCAACATCAAAACTTTCAACATAAGGCGAGGAAACTTAATATTATTGAGATGCATAAAACCATGTTTCCCTCTCTCATAATAACTTTAAGCATCATGAATAAAATTAACGATATAACTATCACATAGGACATTCTTATCATCATAATAAGAATATTTGAAATCATCAAATAGAGGTTTAAGATTGAAAACTGGATCAATAGAAGCACGTTGTTCAACTCTAAAATCCTCATTAGGCAATTCAATTTCATAAGGAATTTTAGCAAATTTGGAAAATTATACTCATAAAATTCTCCATCAAATTTAGTCAAAATTTTCTCCTTCTTACAATCTATAATAGCTCCACAAGTGTTCAAGAAAGGTCTACCAAAAATGATAGGACAAGTTTTACTAGCAGCTGAACCAAGTACTAGAAAATCAGCAGGATATTTAATCTTACCACAAAGAACTTCCACATCTCTTAAAATACCAATGGGATAGATGGTTTCTCTATTAGCAAGGTGAATAGCCACATCAATTTCTTCAAGCTCACAAGGACCAATTTCATGCATAATTTCTTTGTAAAGCTCCTAAGGAATAGCACTTGAACTTGCACCAATATCACATAAACCATAAGAGCAATGATCACCTATTCTGACAGAAAGCACAGGGACACTAGCTTTCCTAGTTCTACTAGGATGTGAAACAATATTAGAAGCATCTTCATAAAATATAATGTGTCTATCTTCTACATTTTTAGTGACAAGGTCTTTCATAATCGCTACCGCAGGTTCAACATTTATTTGTTCATCGGGTTCTACAGCTTTCTTTGTACTTTTGTTAACCACAATACTTATCATAGAATGTTCCTTTACCTTAGCAGGGAAAGGTATTTTCTCAATATAAGGTTCAAGAAAAATGTGATCGACAGTACAAACTTCAATATTTCTAGCAGGAACAAAATTAACAACATCTTTATATGGCGCATGATACTTGTTCCACTTCTTTTTGGAATTTCAATATAATTGGAAAAGGGCTTAAAATTTTTTGCAAGAACTTGATAATCAAGACCATAATCAGTACTAATATTATGAAAGTCATTAGTTCCCATAAAATATTTAATGCATTCATAATTATAATTTATACCTGACTTTCTTCCTTTGTCATTCTCCCATGCTTCAGTATTTTATTGAATACGGTCTAGAAGATCCCATTTAGCTTCTTCTTTATACGCGTAAATGATCCAGCACAAGAAGCATCCAATAAATCCTTATCATGAAGAGAAAGTCTTGCATAAAAGTTATTAATAATAATATTATTGGGGAGATCATGAATAGGACATTTGAGCATTCGTAACTTCAATCTCCCCCAAGATGGGGTTGTACTCTCTCCATCAAGAGGACAAAAATTATATATTTGATTTCGATCTCTATGAATCCCACTAGTGTAACACCCTCAGAATCGGCTCTATGCAAGTTTTAGCGGAACCCGTCAAACCCGCATAGAAACGATTCAAAGGTGCCCACCAGGCACTTTCGTGCGGGTGGAAAACGAAGTAATAACATTACACAACAGTCCTCGATGGGACCCACAAAACAGATATATATTCAACAGCGACTCAATGAGTCAAGAAGACAGATATAATATACAAAGATCCGAATCACCTTGAAAACGATAGAGCGTCCGACTACGGACAAGATGCAAATGGGGCTAAGAGCCCTGAAGAATAACCAATGGCGTCCATAACCCTGCCCAGGCCAAGCCGGAAGGGTAACCGTGCTAACGACGTCGATCTCAAAAACCTGCTTGAACAAAAGGGGTGCCGACAAAGGGCAAAGGAAAAAGAGAGAGCGGTCAGTACTGAGGCCAGTACACGGCGAGGCTAGAATTCGGCGGTCCTCGCCTACATAGGTATGGTGGACTGAAGCGGCAGCGGCAGCATGCACTAAACAACCTATAGAGGCTCGATACAACTGGCGGCTATCAGAGAGGGGGGTAAGAAAGATCTATTCAGACCCAACCTGGTGCTACCATCAAACAAACCCATCCTGGTGTTTCCCCCTCGAGACCAAACGAGGAAGTCAACCGAGGAACTTACACAGTTGGCAGTTTTATTTATTCGGTTATCGTTGCAGTAATTACTAGTCAGGTATAGATAATCATCCTGATAAAATAAGCAGTGGGCTGTTTTAGTTAACCATTCCGTTGTAGTTGCAACACTTACTAGTCAGATACAAATAGCATGAGATATCCCAAAACCCAGCAATTGTTGGTACTTTTATTTAGCCATTCCGTTGAGGTGAAGCTGATTACTAGTCATATCGGATACAAGTCAAATTATAACAGTAAACTTTAGTTATAGTTGTCTATGATCAAGCACTGTGCTCCAAGTCGTCCATAACCGCGGACACGGCTTCTCGAAAAGATTAAACCCTGCAGGGGTGCACCAAAGTATCCACAAGCACTTCGACCCTTTTTTCCAGATCAATTAACATACACCCATCGGTATGTCGGCGGGGCCTAAGTCATGACGTTTCCCAGACCCAAAGCAAGCACGGGGGGCCACCCCACTAAGTACACCCCCAACGAAGTCGGCCGGTCTCCGAGACGGACTCAGGGTTTGCGACAGTGGCTGTAAACGACAGGAAACCCCAAAACTGGGCCTGTCGATACCGCGAAAACACTGCGCTTCCAAAACAGTACAGGTGCTCCTCACACAATCGTAAATAAAGCAGTAAAGCATGGCATAAGTACAGGATAGTAATAAAGCCCCAAACTACTTGTGGCCCCCAGTACAATACTTTGAAATCAGGTACTAATCGATGGGGGGCCCATATCTCCCCACCTGTGGTTAGCGCGCTCGATCTCGGAACAGGTGTCAAGAACTCGGGGTCCTACGGGACACAAATGGACGGTTAACAACCAAATAACATCTATTGCCCACCTGTGCCTCTGCTTACCTACTTCAATTTTAGTTGTTAAACAGTAATCAAAGTGAACGATAATTAAAGCCATGATCATCTCCAACATTCAACATACGGCAATACTCCAACAACCGCGGTACTTGACGACACGCAACAGCACTTGAGCAAGCGACTACGACGCGCAAGTCCAACTATCTACCAAACAACAGGTTATAGGATGTGTCCAAGGCAATATATGGTTGCAAGGGATATCACGGGTACGGAAACTAGAGCATCGCAACACAGATAGCAATAGATCAACAGGAGGGGAATAAATACTATAAAAGTAAGATAGGTAGAAAGGGGGAGATGCTCGCCTGAATACATTGTCGAAGGTTCATCCGAAGATCGGGGTCGACACTCGCATCAACTCAACGGCCTTATCCGCGAAGAAGCAAAACACTAGAATAAACACCGGATGCAATATTTAATACTACGGCAAAAGATCGGGCATGATGCATGTATGATGTATGACATGGCAAGGTGCGATGCAATTAGGTCATATTAAGTGGAACCGAGGGTCCCGACAAATAATTAAATGGTTCATGTTGTTTAGCTACCCCACAATTTAAATGTTGTCTTAACATGGTAAAAGATCGCACCGGATCGCTACACAAATTTAAATGAGGCCAATATGAGACTAGATTTGCCTGCATATGGGCCCCATATTTAATTAGAAGGTGAATAGGCATAAGGCCCCCAAACCACACAAATATGCATGCATGATCAATTTAATATGCGACAAGAATGAGTTGATATGCAACAAGTTTTATATAAGGCATTTATAAAATAGGGGCTCGGGAAAAAGGTTCACACATTAGGGTTCGGCAGATCTTGGGGTTCCGGGGTTCGGGGTTCGGTCTCAGGGTTCAGGGTTCGACGGGCTCGGTCTCGGATAACGGAGGTAGGTCTTGTCGCATCCGGGAGCAGGACTTGGTTCGGCGTCAGGGGCGCATCGGACCCGCTCTGGTCGGAGTCGATCTTGTCGCATTCGTGGTCTTCGGGTCCGTGTAGACGGTCATGGCGTTCAAGGTGGAGAACTTGGCGTATTCGCGTCGGCGATCTTGGCGTTCTTCGGGTCCGGGTCCTGGCGCTCCGGAACGGTCTTCGGGGTCTCAGTCATCGGATCTGTGAAGGAGAACTAGTCGGTCCTAGGTTCCATGTCGGCATCCTCGGTGGCCAGCGGTGACGTGCTTGTCGTTTTTGTGGCGATCTTGGCGTCCTTGTCAGAGTTCTCGGGTGACGATGTCGGTCTTGGGTTTGGCGTCGGTGGATCTTGGCGATTCCGTGTCGAAGGCCCGTGGAAGATCATGGTGTCTCGTGACGTGGTTCTTATCGGGACTCTTGTGACGAGACGGTCTTGTCGAGGGGGTCTTGGAATGGTACTCCGATGGTGCTTCGGGTCAGCTCGGCTGAGCACAGGGGACGCGAGGTGGGCGGCGGTTGCTGCGCTTGGGAGGAGGGCGACCGGAGGACAGCGGCCAGCGATAAGGGCTTGGCTCGAAAACAGAGAAGGGGCAGTCCTGGCCTCGCGTGCAGGTGGCAGCGACGACCGGGAGGCGGGACCGGCGAGGCAGAGCGCGGTGCTCGCGGCGGCTCAACGGCGAGCGGCGGGGCGGCCTATCGTGGGAGGCAGAGGTGTGGCCGACGCGGACGAGGGCCGGCGCCGGGGTTGCAGAGGATGTTGCAGGGGGCCGTGGGGAGGCGAGGGGGAGAGGCCTGCAGGCGGCGGAGGGGTGCCTGGCGGCGGTCGACGAGGCCGGAGGTGGGCTCGGGGCGAGGGAGGCGAGCACGGGGCCTGGAGGCGGTGGCGGGGTCACGCGGCGGCGCCGGCTGCAGAGGGAGCGCCCGGGACGGCGGAGGGCGACGGCGAGGTGGGGCTTGCTGAGGCGAGCGACGGGAGGCGTGGCGGCCGGAGCACGGGGAGGGAGCGGCGGCGCTCTGGCGGGGAGGAGGAAGGCCGGGAGGGCGCGGGCCGGCGAAGGAGAGGGAGAGGGGCGCGCGCGTCGGCGGCGCAGCAAGCTCGGGAGAGGGAACGGGGCGGCGATGCACGGACGCGCTGGCGGCGGAGCTCGAAGGGAGGGTGCCGGGGAGGAGCTGGCGAGGGGGCCGACGGTGGAGGCGGTGGCCGGAGGACGCGCCGGAGGAGGCGGAAGGCGTGGCCGGCGGGGAAGGTAGAGGGCGGGGCGCTGGAGGAAGAAGGCGGGAGCGGCGGCTGGGTGCGGGAGGAAGTGAGGATGGTGGGGAAGGAGGGAAGGCGGCCGACGACGGGCGGAGGAGGGCGAGGTTGGGCCGGAGACGAAGGGGAGAGGAGGGAGGAGCGGCGCATCGAGGAGGATGGAGGAGACGGGGTCGGGGAGAGAGGGTCGCTCGGAGTGGGGCCAGAGGGAGGTGACGTGGGGTGGGGCAGGTGGGGCCGGGGCGGTAGGTGGGGATGGGAGTGGGGCTGTGGGGAAGAGGGGGGGTTGGCCAGGGAGTGGGGCAGGCGCAGGAGGTGGGGCCGGACTGCAGAGAGAGAGGAGAGAGAGGGGTAAGAAAGGGCTGTGTGAGAGAGAGAGTGGGATGCAGGGTGGATTGATGAGGTGGCGGGGTGGGTAGGGAATTGGGGGAGGGGTGAGGTGGCGAGCTGGGATAGGTGGGTAGGATAGGACTAGGTAGTTTTAGGAATTCGGGTGGACTGGTTTAGGTGGACCGATTTTATCCCGGGGGTGGTCGACTGGGTCGAATCGGCCCGTTCGACTGCCCCACTAAAAATAATTAAATATTTTATTTATTTCAAACAGGGCTTTTGCAAACCAATAGCAGACAAAACAAAATAATCCGGAGACCCGGGTTTGCGTGTTGAACAAAGACGGGGCGTTTAGAAAACAAAAATAGGTTTTTCGAAAATAGTTTTATGCAAGCAAATGCAAGATGATGACGATGCTCAAATTCAAGGTGGCATGATGACATGAGCATGCGGTCATGATGATGCAATGCACAAAAACAACGCGATTTTCTAGTAGTGGTTTTTGCGGGATGCCACAATTCGACACCACTAACAATGGATCTCGCCCTCGAGATCCGCCTCATAGTACCGGAAGGAAGGTCGGCGATGTGCATCATCTCGCTTCGTGTAGATCTTCGCGACACCACTAACAATGGTGCTTTATTCGTCTTGAAATCGGCGATACCACCAACAAAGGGTCGTTGTTCACGTTCGTCAAGAGAACACTCCGGATAAACAACGGACGAAGTTAAAGGTAAGGCCACCTCTAACTTTCATGGAAGGAGTAAGAGTTGCATCGATCCACCATTCAATATACAAAAGCAAATGATAAGAGTAGTGGTATGGTCGCGACTCCATCCCGCACTCAAAGCATTACTATGTACACGAATAGACAGATTATGCAACCAACCCTCAGGATTCAGACTGAAGATCTCGACAAGCGAGGTTCGGAAACAAAGGAGGGATGCAGTCTCTATATCGGATCTGGCGTAGATGATGTCGACGCGTCGTAAAACACCGGAAGACACGAGAAGGAACAAAGAGAAGCCCACCAGACGAGGGGTTCCTCGGATAGCATGAAGACCGAATGTAGCAACACCGTTACCAAAGGAGGAAGCGAAACCCTGAAGGTACGACGGAAACCCAACCGCGAGAAATCCTGGACTCGAAGAGAGAGAAGAGAGCGGATTCAAAACACGTAGAGGTAAGAGGAGAATAGCAGAGGGGTAAGGAGTAAAATCAGACCTAATCAGAACTATCCAACCGAGTTTGCAAAAATAGTTTTGACACTCTACTTCGGCCGTTAGCTAGGTTATCCTACAGGCTGGACTTGTGGGGTATCGCAACTGCTGAGCTCTGATACCACTCTGTAACACCCTCAGAATCGGCTCTATGCAAGTTTTAGCGGAACCCGCCAAACCCGCATAGAAACGATTCAAAGGTGCCCACCAGGCACTTTCGTGCGGGTGGGAAACGAAGTAATAACATTACACAACAGTCCTCGATGGGACCCACAGAACAGATATATATTCAACAGCGACTCAATGAGTCAAGAAGACAGATATAATATACAAAGATCCGAATCACCTTGAAAACGATAGAGCGTCCGACTACGGACAAGATGCAAATGGGGCTAAGAGCCCTGAAGAATAACCAATGGCGTCCATAACCCTGCCCAGGCCAAGCCGGAAGGGTAACCCTGCTAACGACGTCGATCTCAAAAACCTGCTTGAACAAAAGGGGTGCCGACAAAGGGCAAAGGAAAAAGAGAGAGCGGTCAGTACTGAGGCCAGTACACGGCGAGGCTAGAATTCGGCGGTCCTCGCCTACATAGGTATGGTGGACTGAAGCGGCAGCGGCAGCATGCACTAAACAACCTATAGAGACTCGATACAACTGGCGGCTATCAGAGAGGAGGGGTAAGAAAGATCTATTCGGACCCAACCTGGTGCTACCATCAAACAAACCCATCCTGGTGTTTCCCTCTCGAGACCAAACGAGGAAGTCAACCGAGGAACTCACACAGTTGGCAGTTTTATTTATTCGGTTATCGTTGCAGTAATTACTAGTCAGGTATAGATAATCATCCTGATAAAATAAGCAGTGGGCCGTTTTAGTTAACCATTCCGTTGTAGTTGCAACACTTACTAGTCAGATACAAATAGCATGAGATATCCCAAAACCCAGCAGTTGTTGGTACTTTTATTTAGCCATTCCGTTGGGGTGAAGCTGATTACTAGTCATATCGGATACAAGTCAAATTATAACAGTAAACTTTAGTTATAGTTTTCTATGATCAAGCACTGTGCTCCAAGTCGTCCATAACCGCGGACATGGCTTCTCGAAAAGATTAAACCCTGCAGGGTGCACCAAAGTATCCACAAGCACTTCGACCCTTTTTGCCAGATCAATTAACATACAACCATCGGTATGTCGGCGGGGACTAAGTCATGACGTTTCCCAGACCCAAAGAAAGCACGGGGGGCCACCCCATTAAGTACACCCGCAACGAAGTCGGCCGGTCTCCGAGACGGACTCAGGGTTTGCGACAGTGGCTGTAAACGACAGGAAACCCCAAAACTGGGCCTGTCGATACCGCGAAAACACTCCGCTTCCAAAACAGTACAGGTGCTCCTCACACAATCGTAAATAAAGCAGTAAAGCATGGCATAAGTTCAGGATAGTAATAAAACCCCAAACTACTTGTGGCCCCCAGTACAATACTTTGAAATCAGGTACTAATCGATGGAGGGCCCATATCTCCCCACCTGTGGTTAGCGCGCTCGATCTCGGAACAGGTGTCAAGAACTCGGGGTCCTACGGGACACAAATGGACGGTTAACAACCAAATAACATCTATTGCCCACCTGTGCCTCTGCTTACCTACTTCAATTTTAGTTGTTAAACAGTAATCAAAGTGAACGATAATTAAAGCCATGATCATCTCCAACATTCAACATACGGCAATACTCCAACAACCGCGGTACTTGACGACACGCAACAGCACTTGAGCAAGCGACTACGACGCGCAAGTCCAACTATCTACCAAACAACAGGTAATAGGATGTGTCCAAGGCAATATATGGCTGCAAGGGATATCACGGGTACGGAAACTAGAGCATCGCAACACAGATAACAATAGATCAACAGGAGGGGAATAAATACTATAAAAGTAAGATAGGTAGAAAGGGGGAGATGCTCGCCTGAAAACATTGTCGAAGGTTCATCCAAAGATCGGGGTCGACACTCGCATCAACTCAACGGCCTTATCCGCGAAGAAGCAAAACACTAGAATAAACACAGGATGCAATATTTAATACTACGGCAAAAGATCGGGCATGATGCATGTATGATGTATGACATGGCAAGGTGCGATGCAATTAGGTCATATTAAGTGGAACCGAGGGTCCCGACAATTAATTAAATGGTTCATGTTGTTTAGCTACCCCACAATTTAAATGTTGTCTTAACATGGCAAAAGATCGCACCGGTTCGCTACACAAATTTAAATGAGGCCAATATGAGACTAGATTTGCCCGCATATGGGCCCCATATTTAATTAGAAGGTGAATCGGCATAAGGCCCCCAAACCACACAAATATGCATGCATGATCAATTTAATATGCGACAAGAATGAGTTGATATGCAACAAGTTTTATATAAGGCATTTATAAAATAGGGGCTCGGGAAAAAGGTTCACACATTAGGGTTCGGCAGATCTTGGGGTTCCGGGGTTCGGGGTTCGGTCTCAGGGTTCAGGGTTCGACGGGCTCGCTCTCGGATAACGGAGGTAGGTCTTGTCGCATCCGGGAGCAGGACTTGGTTCGGCGTCAGGGGCGCATCGGACCCGCTCTGGTCGGAGTCGATCTTGTCGCATTCGTGGTCTTCGGGTCCGCGTAGACAGTCATGGCGTTCAAGGTGGAGAACTTGGCGTATTCGCGTCGGCGATCTTGGCGTTCTTCGGGTCCGGGTCCTGGCGCTCCGGAACGGTCTTCGGGGTCTCAGTCGTCGGATCTGTGAAGGAGAACTAGTCGGTCCTAGGTTCCATGTCGGCATCCTCGGTGGCCAGCGGTGACGTGCTTGTCGTTTTTGTGGCGAGCTTGGCGTCCTTGTCAGAGTTCTCGAGTGACGATGTCGGTCTTGGGTTTGGCGTCGGTGGATCTTGGCGATTCCGTGTCGAAGGCCCGCGGAAGATCATGGTGTCTCGTGACGTGGTTCTTATCGGGGCTCTTGTGACGAGACGGTCTTGTCGAGGGGGTCTTGGAATGGTACTCCGATGGTGCTTCGGGTCAGCTCGGCTGAGCACAGGGGACGCGAGGTGGGCGGTGGTTGCTGCGCTTGGGAGGAGGGCGACCGGAGGACAGCGGCCAGCGATAAGGGCTTGGCCCGAAAACAGAGAAGGGGCGGTCCTGGCCTCGCGTGCAGGCGGCAGCGACGACCGGGAGGCGGGACCGGCGAGGCGGAGCGCGGTGCTCGCGGCGGCTCAACGGCGAGCGGCGGGGCGGCCTGTCGCGGGAGGCAGAGGTGTGGCCGACGCGAACGAGGGCCAGCACCGGGATTGCAGAGGATGTTGCAGGGGGCCGCGGGGAGGCGAGGGGGAGAGGCCTGCGGGCGGCGGAGGGGTGCCTGGCGGCGGTCGGCGAGGCTGGAGGTGGGCTCGGGGCGAGGGAGGCGAGCATGGGGCCTGGAGGCGGTGGCGGGCTCACGCGGCAGCGCCGGCTGCAGAGGGAGCGCCCGGGACGGCGGAGGGCGACGGCGAGGTGGGGCTTGCTGAGGCGAGCGGCGGGAGGCGTGGCGGCCGGAGCACGGGGAGGGAGCGGCGGCGCTCTGGCGGGGAGGAGGAAGGCCGGGAGGGCGCGGGCCGGCGACAGAGAGGGATAGGGGCGCGCGCGTCGGCGGCGCAGCAAGCTCGGGAGAGGGAACGGGGCGGCGGTGCACGGACGCGCTGGCGGCGGAGCTTGAAGGGAGGGTGCCGGGGAGGAGCTGGCGAGGGGGCCGACGGTGGAGGCGGTGGCCGGAGGACGCGCCGGAGGAGGCGGAAGGCGTGGCCGGCAAGGAAGGTAGAGGGCGGGGCGCTGGAGGAAGAAGGCGGGAGCGGCGGCTGGGTGCGGGAGGAAGTGAGTGTTGGAGATATGCCCTAGAGGCAATAATAAATGTGGTTATTATTATATCTTCGTGTTTATGATAAATGTTTACATTCATGCTATAATAGTATTAACAAGGAAACATTGATACTTGTGTGATTTGTAAACTTAATTAGAAGTCCCTAGTATAGCCTCTATACTTCACTGGCTTGTTGGTTGATAGATGATTGTGGTTTCCCTATCATGAACATTGAGATGTTATCAACAACAAGATCATATCGTTAGGAGAATGATATGGTGGACATACTCCTATAGATAAGCGTAGCATAAAGATCAAGTCATTTCATTAGTTCAATTGCTATATGCTTTCTGATACATAGTAACCTAATTCCTTCGACCATGAGATCATGCATATCACCTTTACCGGATGGATGCTTTGATGACATCAAACACCACACCGTAACTGGGTGGTTATAAAGGTGGCATTGAGTGTTCGGAAAGTTTTGGTTGAGACACATGGATCAAGAGTGGGATTTGTCCATCCACATGACGGATAGATATACTCTGGGCCCTCTCGGTGGAATGTCATCCAATTAGCTTGCAAGCATGTGACTTGGTCACAAGGGATCACATATCACGGGAACGAGAAAAGAGTACTTGTCAGTAACGAGGTTGAACTAGGTATGCAGAGATACCGACGATCATAACCTCGGATAAGTAACATATCGTGAGACAAAGGGAAATTGGTATCGTATGTAAGTGGTTCATTCGATCGCAAAGTAATCGTAGAAATATGTGGGAGCCATATGAATTTCCAGATTCCTCTATTGGTTATTGTTCGGAGAAGTGTCTCGATCATGTCCGCATAATTCACGAACCGTAGGGAGACACACTTAAGGATTCGACGTTGTTTGAGTAGTTATGGTGTTATGAGAAAGAGACCGAATGTTGTTCGGAGTCTCGGATGGGATCCGGGATATCACGAGGTGATCCGGAATGGTCCGGAGAATAAGATTCATATAAGGAAAGACCCGTTTCGGAGTTCGGGAATGATTCCGGTGTTTTCATCAGGAACATTCTAGAAGGTTCCGGAATGTCCGGCACTCCGGAGGGGAAGGGGTACATGAATGTGTCATTGCATGTTGGAATGATTGCATCATGTATTTAGTGTCATCGCTGTTCCAAATAAGGGATTAAATCAAATCCTAGTTTGAAAAGTCAAACGGCAAGTTTGAAAAGTCAAACTGCCAGTTTTCGGAAAGAGGAGAAGGAGGATTGGTGGAGGCCGAATTGGAGGAGGGTTCCTCCCTTGGCCGGCGCACCACCAAGCCGACTTGGGGAGGGACTCTCCTCCCCTTGGCGCCAGCCCCCTCCCACCTATATAAGGAGGGGCAGGGCTCCCCTCCTAGACACACAACTTTCACCTCTAGATCTCCGGTTTAGAGCCGTTTTGGATTAGAGCTTCTAATTGCTTTAGCCAACGGTTTAGAGCCTTCTAATTGATTTAGAGCCTTCTAATTGGTGTGTCTAATTACTAGACCACTAATAGCCTCTCTCATAAGCTCCACCATACTCGCACCGGCTTAAGGCGAAGCCCTGCGGGATCTCCCCTCTACTTCCGGTACCACGCCGTTGTGCTGCCGGAATCGCGAGGAGAGTGCTACAACCTCCGCTGCCTGCTGGAACAAGGGAGAGGAAGGTCTTCGTTGAGTACCGAACGTGTGACCGACTGCGGGAGCGCTGCCGGAACGTGGCGCCGGAAGGATCGTCTACACGATCTTGAGATCGGAAAGAGTACGACTACATCACCCACGAGAATCCGCTCTCGTTAAACGCTTTGGAATCTTCGAGGGTAAGTTATACCATCGACTCGTTGCTACAATCTAGTAGATAGATCTTGGCTTGTTTGTTTGTATGCGATAGAAAATTTTGTTTTCCATGCTACGAACCCCTACAGTGGTATCAGAGCCGTGTCTATATGTAGATCTGTTGCACGAGTAGAACACAATGGTCATTGTGGGCGTTGATGCTTTTATTGTCGATTGCTTCTTGTGTACTTTGCATCTTGCGGTATGTTGGGATGAAGCGGCCCGGGCTAACCTTACATGACATCGTTCATGAGACTTGCTCCACGCTTGACATGCAACTTGTATTGCATAAGTGGCTTTGCGGGTGCCTGTTTCTCCTAGCATAGTAAAGATCCAATACACAACGGGTGATTAACAATACTTGTGTCAACGTTGTGGTTCTTGTTCGTAAGTTAGAACGACACTTATTGAAAGCCCCAAACCACGTAAAATATGCAAAGAAAGTAGAGGCGTCTAACTTTGTTTTGCAGGGGTGTGCAGTGATGTGATATGGCCATGATTGTGATTATATTTGATGTATGCAATGTTCCTTATTGTAAGTCGGCAACCGGCAGGAGCCATATGGTTGTCTTTAATTTATGTTAAGACCCGCGTGTCTATTCAAAGTAGTTGTAATAGTTGAAGCCGGTGGACGACAACCATGGAGAGGCGTCATTGACCTTGATGCAATGCCGGTGATGATGGAGATCATGTTCGTGCTTGAAGATGGAGATCAAAGCACAAAGAAGAAAGGCCATATCATATCACATATATATTGAATTGCATGTGATGTTAATCCTTTATGCATCTTGTATTGCTTAGTAGACGACGGTAGCATTATAAGATGATCCCTCATGCACATGAATATCAAGTCATAAAGTGTTCACCCTTAGTTAGCACCGTTGCTAAAGCTTGTTGTTTCGAAGCACCACGTGATGATCGGGTGTGTTAGATTCCGCAAGTGTATACAACGTGGGCAAGCCAGATTTGCTCATGCGGAAACTAAGGTTTGATCTTGACGAGCCTAGCATGTACAGACATGGTCTCGGAACACGGATCACCGAAAGGTAAAGCATGAATCATATAGTAGATATGATGAACATGACGATTGTTCGCCATTGAAACTATATCAACTCTCGTGATGATCGGTGTTGATGTGGTGGATTTGGTTCGTGTGATCACTAAAACAATGTGAGGGATGTTGTTTTGAGTGGGAGTTCACCTAGTTTAATTACATTAATTAATTTGAACTCAATTTATCATAAACTTAGTCTAAACTATTGCAAATATGTTGTAGATCAATGGCAGCCCCTACCATCAATTTTAATGCGTTCCTAGAGAAAGAAAAGTTGAAAAACAATGGAAGCAACTTCGCGGATTGGTTCCGCAATTTGAGGATTGTCCTCACAGCTGGTAATTTGACCTATGTGCTGGATGCACCGCTAGGTGACCCACCTGCAGCTGATGCTTCCGATGAAGTAAAGAATGTTTACCTTGCTCGGAAGAATCAGTACTCCATAGTTCAGTGTGCTATCTTGTATGGTTTGGAATCGGAGCTTCAGAAAAGGTTTGAGGATTCAGACCCATATGATATTGTCGAGGATCTCAAATTGATTTTTGAGACTCATGCGGCAATTGAAAGCTATGAGGCTTCTGAAAAGTTCTTTAACTGCAAGATGGAAGAAGGCAGCTCCGTCAGTGAGCATGTGCTTAAGATGTCAGGGCACGCAAACAAACTTCAAAGCTTGGGTATAGTGATTCCTAATGCTTTGGGGATTTACCGTGTCCTCCAATCACTGCCACCAAGTTACAAGAACTTTGTGATGAACTACAACATGCAGAACATGAACAAGACGTTGCCAGAACTCTTTGCCATGTTGAAATCTGCAGAAGTGGAGATCAAGAAAGAGCACCAAGTGTTGTTGGTCAATAAGACCACCAAATTCAAGAAAGGCAAGTCTAAGCAAAAGGGACACTTCAAGAAGGGTGGTAAGAAAGCTACCACGCCGACGAAGAAGACCAGGGCTGGACCTAAGCCTGATACTGAGTGCTTTTACTGCAAGGGAGAAGGTCACTGGAAGCGGAATTGCCCAAAGTACTTGGCGGATTTGAAGAACGGCAACATCAAGAAGAAAGGTATATCTGATATACATGTTATTGATGTGTATCTCACTAGTACTCGTAGTAGTGCCTGGGTATTTGATACTGGTTCGGTTGCTCATATTTGTAACTCGAAACAGGTGCTGCAGAATAAACGGAAGCTAGCGAAGAACGAGGTGACGATGCGCGTGGGAAACGGATCAAAGGTTGATGTGATCGCGGTCGGCACACTACCCCTTCATCTACCATCGGGATTAGTTTTATACTTAAATAATTGTTATTTGGTGCCTGCGTTGAGCATGAACATTATATCGGATCTTGTTTATTGCGAGACGGTTACTTGTTTAAATCCGAGAATAATGGTTGTTCTATTTATATGAGTAATATGTTTTATGCACATGCACCTTTGATAGATGGTCTATTCTTATTGAATCTCGATAGTAGAAATACACATATCAACAACATTGAGGCTAAACGATTGAAATCAAGCGATAATTCAACCTATATGTGGCACTGTCGTCTTGGTCACATCGGAGTGAAACGTATGAAGAAACTCCATTCCGATGGACTTCTTGAATCACTTGATTTTGAATCACTTGAAAGATGCGAAGCATGTCTGATGGGAAAAATGACTAAGACTCCATTTTCTGGTATGATGGAGCGAGCTACAGACTTATTGGAAATCATACATACCGATGTGTGTGGTCCAATGAGTGTAACATCGCGCAGTGGTTATCGTTATGTTCTTACCTTCACGGATGACTTGAGTAGATATGGGTGTATCTATTTCATGAAACATAAGTCCGAAACTTTCGAGAAGTTTAAGGAGTTTCAAAGTGAGGTAGAGAATCAACGTAACAAGAAGATTAAATTTCTACGTTCTGATCGTGGAGGTGAATATCTAAGTTACGAGTTTGGCGAGCATTTGAAGAAATGCGGAATACTTTCACAATTGACACCGCCGGGAACACCACAGCGTAATGGTGTGTCCGAACGTCGTAATCGAACTCTCTTAGATATGGTTCGTTCTATGATGTCACTTACAGATTTACCGCTATCATTTTGGGGTTATGCATTAGAAACAGCCGCATTCACTTTAAATAGGGCACCGTCTAAATCCGTTGAAACGACACCGTATGAATTATGGTTTGGGAAGAAACCTAAATTGTCGTTCCTTAAAGTTTGGGGATGCGAAGCCTATGTAAAGAAGTTACAGCCGGACAAGCTTGAACCCAAAGCGGAAAAATGCGTCTTCATAGGATACCCGAAGGAAACTATTGGGTATACCTTCTATCATAGATCCGAAGGCAAAATCTTCGTTGCCAAGAATGGATCCTTTCTAGAGAAGGAATTTCTCTCGAAAGAATTGACTGGAAGGAAAGTAGAACTTGACGAGGTTGTCGAACCTTCTCTCGATATTGCGAGTAGCGCAGCACCGGAAGAAGTTCCTGTGGTGCCTGCACCAATAAGAGAGGAAGCTAATGATGGTGATCATGAAACTTCGGTTGAAGTTGCTACAGAGCCTCGGAGGTCAACGAGAACTCGCACCACTCCAGATTGGTATGATTCCGTTATGAATGTCATGGTGGTGGACAACACCGATGACCCCGAGACATATGAGGAAGCGATGATGAGCCCAGATTCCAATAAATGGCAAGAAGCCATAAAATCCGAGATTGGATCCATGTACGAAAACCAAGTATGGACTTTGGTGGACTTACCAGATGGCCGAAAGGCTGTCGAGAACAAATGGATTTTCAAGAAGAAAACAGATGCTGATGGTAATGTTACTGTCTATAAAGCTCGACTTGTCGCAAAAGGGTTTCGACAAATTCAAGGAGTTGACTACGATGAGACTTTCTCATCGGTAGCGAAGCTAAAGTCTGTGAGGATTATGTTAGCAATCGCTGCATATTATGATTATGAGATATAGCAGATGGATGTCAAAACAGCATTCCTCAATGGAGACATTGATGAAGAGTTGTATATGATGCAACCCAAAGGTTTTGTCGATCCTAAAGATGCTAACAAGGTATGCAAACTTCAACGGTCCATCTATGGATTGAAGCAAGCATCCCGAAGTTGGAATCAACGTTTTGATAAGGTAATCAAAGGTTTTGGTTTTATACAAACTTATGGAGAAGCTTGTATTTACAAGAAAGTGAGTGGGAGCTCTGTAGCATTCTTAATACTATATGTGGATGACATATTGTTGATTGGGAATGATGTAGACCTTCTTAATAGTGTCAAGGAATATTTGAATAATAGTTTTTCAATGAAGGATCTTGGCGAAGCAGCTTACATATTAGGCATAAAGATTTATAGAGATAGATCGAAACGCCAAATATCATTGTCACAGAGTACATATTTGGACAAAGTTCTAAAGAGGTTTGGAATGGAAGAAAGCAAGAAAGGGTTCTTGCCCATGTTGCCCAATACGACCTTGAGTAAAACTCAAAGTCCGACATCGGCAGAAGATAGAGAAAGGATGAGTAAGACTCCCTATGCCTCAGCCATAGGATCTCTAATGTATGCCATGCTATGTACTAGACCCGACATTGCATATGCTGTTAGTTTAACTAGCAGATATCAAAGTGATCCAGGAGTGGATCATTGGACAGCGGTCAAAAACATCCTTAAGTACTTGAGAAGAACTAAGGATATGGTTCTTTCTTATGGAGGTGATGAACAGCTCGTTGTTAATGGTTACACCGATGCTAGTTGGAACACTGATCCGGATGATTCTAAATCGCAATCCGGATACGTATTTATTTTGAATGGTGCAGCAGTTAGCTGGAGGAGTGCAAAGCAAAGCGTTGTGGCGAGATCTTCAACTGAATCGGAATACATGGCTGCTTCGGAGGCTTCACAAGAAGCGATATGGATGAAAGAGTTCATTACAGAGCTGGGTGTGGTTCCTAGTGCGCTGGACCCAATGTCTATCTACTGTGATAACATGGGCGCCATAGCCAATGCGCAAGAACCAAGGTCACACAAAAAGCTGAAGCATATCAAGCTGCGTTTTCACGCTATTCGAGAACATATCCAGGATGGGGATATAAAGATTTGCAAAGTACACACAGATCTGAATGTGGCGGATCCGTTGACTAAACCTCTCCCGAGGGCAAAACATGACCAACACCAAACTGCCATGGGTGTTCGGTATATTACCATGTAATCTAGATTAGATGACTCTAGTGCAAGTGGGAGACTGTTGGAGATATGCCCTAGAGGCAATAATAAATGTGGTTATTATTATATCTTCGTGTTTATGATAAATGTTTACATTCATGCTATAATAGTATTAACAAGGAAACATTGATACTTGTGTGATTTGTAAACTTAATTAGAAGTCCCTAGTATAGCCTCTATACTTCACTGGCTTGTTGGTTGATAGATGATTGTGGTTTCCCTATCATGAACATTGAGATGTTATCAACAACAAGATCATATCGTTAGGAGAATGATATGGTGGACATACTCCTATAGATAAGCGTAGCATAAAGATCAAGTCATTTCATTAGTTCAATTGCTATATGCTTTCTGATACATAGTAACCTAATTCCTTCGACCATGAGATCATGCATATCACCTTTACCGGATGGATGCTTTGATGACATCAAACACCACACCGTAACTGGGTGGTTATAAAGGTGGCATTGAGTGTTCGGAAAGTTTTGGTTGAGACACATGGATCAAGAGTGGGATTTGTCCATCCACATGACGGATAGATATACTCTGGGCCCTCTCGGTGGAATGTCATCCAATTAGCTTGCAAGCATGTGACTTGGTCACAAGGGATCACATATCACGGGAACGAGAAAAGAGTACTTGTCAGTAACGAGGTTGAACTAGGTATGCAGAGATACCGACGATCATAACCTCGGATAAGTAACATATCGTGAGACAAAGGGAAATTGGTATCGTATGTAAGTGGTTCATTCGATCGCAAAGTAATCGTAGAAATATGTGGGAGCCATATGAATTTCCAGATTCCTCTATTGGTTATTGTTCGGAGAAGTGTCTCGATCATGTCCGCATAATTCACGAACCGTAGGGAGACACACTTAAGGATTCGACGTTGTTTGAGTAGTTATGGTGTTATGAGAAAGAGACCGAATGTTGTTCGGAGTCTCGGATGGGATCCGGGATATCACGAGGTGATCCGGAATGGTCCGGAGAATAAGATTCATATAAGGAAAGACCCGTTTCGGAGTTCGGGAATGATTCCGGTGTTTTCATCAGGAACATTCTAGAAGGTTCCGGAATGTCCGGCACTCCGGAGGGGAAGGGGTACATGAATGTGTCATTGCATGTTGGAATGATTGCATCATGTATTTAGTGTCATCGCTGTTCCAAATAAGGGATTAAATCAAATCCTAGTTTGAAAAGTCAAACGGCAAGTTTGAAAAGTCAAACTGCCAGTTTTCGGAAAGAGGAGAAGGAGGATTGGTGGAGGCCGAATTGGAGGAGGGTTCCTCCCTTGGCCGGCGCACCACCAAGCCGACTTGGGGAGGGACTCTCCTCCCCTTGGCGCCAGCCCCCTCCCACCTATATAAGGAGGGGCAGGGCTCCCCTCCTAGACACACAACTTTCACCTCTAGATCTCCGGTTTAGAGCCGTTTTGGATTAGAGCTTCTAATTGCTTTAGCCAACGGTTTAGAGCCTTCTAATTGATTTAGAGCCTTCTAATTGGTGTGTCTAATTACTAGACCACTAATAGCCTCTCTCATAAGCTCCACCATACTCGCACCGGCTTAAGGCGAAGCCCTGCGGGATCTCCCCTCTACTTCCGGTACCACGCCGTTGTGCTGCCGGAATCGCGAGGAGAGTGCTACAACCTCCGCTGCCTGCTGGAACAAGGGAGAGGAAGGTCTTCGTTGAGTACCGAACGTGTGACCGACTGCGGGAGCGCTGCCGGAACGTGGCGCCGGAAGGATCGTCTACACGATCTTGAGATCGGAAAGAGTACGACTACATCACCCACGAGAATCCGCTCTCGTTAAACGCTTTGGAATCTTCGAGGGTAAGTTATACCATCGACTCGTTGCTACAATCTAGTAGATAGATCTTGGCTTGTTTGTTTGTATGCGATAGAAAATTTTGTTTTCCATGCTACGAACCCCTACAGTGAGGATGGTGGGGAAGGAGGGAAGGCGGCCGACGACGGGCGGAGGAGGGCGAGGTTGGGCCGGCGACGAAGGGGAGAGGAGGCAGGAGCGGCGCATCGAGGAGGATGGAGGAGACGGGGTCGGGGAGAGAGGGTCGCGCGGAGTGGGGCCAGAGGGAGGTGACGTGGGGTGGGGCAGGTGGGGCCGGGGCGGTAGGTGGGGATGGGAGTGGGGCTGTGGGGAAGAGGCGGGGTGGCCAGGGAGTGGGGCAGGCGCAGGAGGTGGGGCCGGACTGCAGAGAGAGAGGAGAGAGAGGGGTAAGAAAGGGCTGTGTGAGAGAGAGAGTGGGATGCAGGGTGGATTGATGAGGTGGCGGGGTGGGTAGGGAATTGGGGGAGGGGTGAGGTGGCGAGGTGGGATAGGTGGGTAGGATAGGACTAGGTAGTTTTAGGAATTCGGGTGGACTGGTTTAGGTGGACCGATTTTATCCCGGGGGTGGTCGACTGGGTCGAATCGGCCCGTTCGACTGCCCCACTAAAAATAATTAAATATTTTATTTATTTCAAACAGGGCTTTTGCAAACCAATAGCAGACAAAACAAAATAATCCGGAGACCCGGGTTTGCGTGTTGAACAAAGACGGGGCGTTTAGAAAACAAAAATAGGTTTTTTGAAAATAGTTTTATGCAAGCAAATGCAAGATGATGACGATGCTCAAATGCAAGGTGGCATGATGACATGAGCATGCGGTCATGATGATGCAATGCACAAAAACAACGCGATTTTCTAGTAGTGGTTTTTGCGGGATGCCACAACTAGGAGGATAGAATTTATAATAAAAGAGAGGTACAATTTCCTCCCATTCAAGAGATTGGCCATTCTTTAGCAGCTTATACCATTACTCAGCCCTGCCTTTCAATGACACAGAGAATAACTTTTTCTTAACTTGTTCCGTTGTGATACCTTCACACTAGAACAACCCGCATAATTCGTGTATAAAAAGCAAATGATCACCAGGATGGACAGTTCCATCTCCAAAATAGCAGTTATTCATATCACGTTCAACAATGTTCGTATGTATTTTATAAGGATCCAATTCAGCAGGCGGTGGTTCATCTACTACCTTAGTAGTGATAGTAGTCTTCCAAAATAGGAAACCAAGTGTGTTATCCATAATGAAATAAAATAACAGATAGAAATAAAAACAATACTCACGGTAGAAATTTCCTTTACCAATTCCACTCTTCAATAGCGCTTCACTCCCCGGCAACGGTGCGAGAAAATAGTCTTTATGACCCACAAGTATAGGGGGTGTATCGTAGTACTTTCGATAAATAAGAGTGTCGAACCCAACGAGGAGAAGAAGGTGTTGACAAGCGGTTTGGATCAAGGATTCACTATAAATACTAGCAAATGGATTTTCAGGTTTTTTTGGTAATGGAGATAAATAAAGTGCAAGTAAATAAAAGACAATAATAATAATTGCAGCGAGTGGCCCAATCCTTTCTTCAACAAAGGACAAGCCGGTTGTATTACTTATGATGATCAAACGTTCTTGAGGACACATGGGAATATCATCAAGTGCTTTCGCTTCATATAGTCGATTAATCTTCATTGGTTGGATAAGTGTTATGGGGGTGAACCTATGCTAATGTACTACCCCAACTTGGACTAATACACACTTCTGATTATACCCCTTGCAATCATCCACAACTACAAGAAAGTAATTAAGATAAAAAAATCTAACCCAGCATTAAACTCTGAGATCCTACACTCCCTTATGCAATGGTTTCCTAACGGGGGTTTAGGTTTCTATCACTCTGGCAACCCCATAATTAGTAGCCAAGTACACAATGCATTATCCTAGGACCATAAAGGTGAAGTATCATGTAGTCGACATTCACATGACACCACTAGAAGAATAGCACCACAACATAAATATCAAACCATTAAATATTACTCAACATAATGCCACTACTAACAACATGACTTCTCCCATGTCCTCAAGAACTAAATGAACTACTCACAAGATATCATATGGATCAAGATCAGAGATGAAATAATTATAAGTAACAATCTAAACATGAACAATAATCCAATGGTTTCACTCAATAGCATCAACTACAACAAGTAATCAACACCGGGAAAGTTTCCCCTATGAACTATGCACGATTCAACCCAATTGTTACAGCGGTATGGCGTGGTGGTGATGGTGTTGATGGTGATGATGAGGAGGATGATGGTGATGATCCAAATGAAGCCCAACTCGTTGACAGTGTTGATGGCGATGATCTCCCCTCTCTTGGGAGGAATTTCCCCGGCATATTTCTCCCTGCCGGAGAGCTTTCTCTCTCTCTGTGTAGTTTCCGCCTCGTAGAGGCGGCGGAATCTTTTTGTGGCGGCTACCCGAGTCTTAGGTTTTCGGGAGGCTTATATGTGCCAAATAGCGATGTTAGAGGTGGGCCAGGGTGGCCACACCCCCTGGTGGCGCGACCCAGGGGGCCCGCGCCAGGGGGTGGTGTGGGCCCCCTGTGGCCCATATCCACTCCTCCTTCTGGCCTCCTTCGTCTTCTAGAAAAATAGGGGTTTCCATATATTTTCTGGAATTTTCTGATCTTTGCAAATATTGCATCTGGACAGAACTTTTTCCATCAGAATCCTGACTCCGGCAGTTCATCCTCCAAAATTTATCAATCATGCAAAATAGATGAAATAACATGAGTATCATCTCTTAATATGAAATATATCAATGAATAATAGTAAATTATGATATAAAATAGTGATGCAAAATGGACGTATCAATAACCTCTTCGAGTTCTACCTTTTGACTACTCACACCTTTCGCGAGAAACTCCTTCTCTAGAAAGTATCCATTCTTGGCAACAAAAACCTTCCCCTCGAATCTGTGATAGAAGGAATACCCAATTGTTTCTTTAGGGTATCCTATGAAGACGCATTTTCCGCTTTGGGTCCGAGTTTATCGGGCTGAAGTTTCTTCACATAAACATCGCATCCCCAAACTTTAAGAAATGACAACTTAGGTTTGTTTCCAAACCATAATTCATACGGTGTCATTTCAAGTGAATGCAACGATTTCCAGTACATAAGCCCAAAATGAAAGTGGCAAGTCGGTTAGAGGCATCATAGATTGGACCATATCTAATAAGCTACGATTACGATGCTCTGATACACCATTACACCATGGTGTTCCAGCAGGCGTGAGTTGTGAAACTATTCCACTCTCTCATGTGTGTGCCAAATTCGTAACTTTGATACTCACCCCCACGATCAGATCGCAGAAATTTAATATTTCTCTTACAATGATTTTCCACTTCACTTTAAAATTCCTTGAACTTATCAAAGGTTTCATACTTGTGTTTCATGAAATAGATATACCCATATCATGTGTGAAAGTAACAAAATAATGATATTCACCTCGTGTTGACACACTCATTGGACCACATACATCGGTATGTATGATTTCCAATAAATCTGATGCTCGCTCCATTGTACCGGAAAACGGGGTTCTAGTCATCTTGCCCATAGGGCATGACTCACATGTATTAAGTGATACAAAATCAAGTGATTGCAAAATTCCATCAGAATGAAGTTTCTTGATGCGTTTTATGACAATATGACCTAGATGGCAGTGCCACGGATATGCAGATATATCATCATTAAATTTAATCCTTTTGGCATCTACATTATGAATATGTGTATTACTATTATCGAGATTCAAAAGAAATAAACCACTCATCATAGGTGCATGACCATAAAAGATATTATTCATATAAATCGAAAAACCATTGTCTTCGGATTTAAAGGAATAACCGTATTGCAATAAACACGATCCAGATACAATGTTCATGCTCAACGCAAGCACCAAATAACAATTATTTAGGTTTAAAACTAATCCTGGCGGTAGATTGAGAGGCGGCGTTATAATGGCAAACACATCAACTCTTGATCCATTGCCGAAACGCATCGTGACCTCATCCCTTGCTAGCGGTCGCCTGTTTCCTAGCCCCTGATTTGAGTTACATATATTAGCAACAGATCCATTCTAAAATACCCAGGTGCTACTGTGAGTACTAGTCAAGTACACATCAATAACATGTATATCACATATACCTTTGTTCATCTTGCCGGCCTTTTTTTCAGCCAAGTACTTGGGGCAGTTGCGCTTCTAGTGGCCAGCCCCCTTACAATAGTAGCACTCGGTATCAGGCTTAGGGCCAGCCTGGGTCTTCTTCTCAGGCGCAACAACAGCTTTGATGCCCATCTTGAATTTACCCTTTTGTTTACCCTTCTTGTCCTTCTTGAAACCAGTGGTCTTATTAATCATCAACACTTGATGTTTTTTCTTGATCTCCACTTCAGCAGTCCTAAGCATAGACAGAAGCTCGGTGAGAGTCTTCTTCATGCCCTGCATGTGATACTTCATCACAAAGCTCTTGCAGCCTGGTGGCAGAGATTGGAGAACACGATGTATGCCTAAGTCAATGGGAATCGTTACTCCCAAGGTGTAAGGTTCCCAACCTTTAATAAGGTAGAGATCCCTGTGTTTAAAATGCTAGTCCACAGTTAAGATGCAATATCAAGAAACAAAGGTCATAATACAACTTTATAACCAAGGGTAAAATAATTCATTACATCTTACATAGCTCATTTGGCTATCACATGACAATGTAGCAGAATATCTATATAGCATGGAGTCCTTGATCTTCAAAGTGCCACAGGAAATCGTGTTGGTTGTAGACTTGTAATCCTATTCAACACACTTCACTAACATCAAAACAAACCTGCAACATAATAAATTGCAGCCACAAGGGTCAATACATTTGAATTGTATTGGCAAGTTTCACTATTATGTATAAATAAGTGGGTCCTATCATTACATGCATATTTGGCTAAGTAGGGTTTAGACTCTTTTGCAGAAAGCAATATAGTTTTATCCTATCTTTTCAAAATAGTTTTGATCTTTTGTCAAAATCTTTCTGAATTCCTTGGTAAACTCCAAGTGCTTCTAAATCCCTTGTTGTCACCATCAAGTTTTACTTTGAGAAATTGGAATGTCGAGATCTTCCATAGCTTCAGGCCTTAGTTGCTCAGAGTTGTCCATAACCGGGGACACGGCAAAGTACTTAGAATTTGATCTTCTGCAGAAGTTGTACACTTTACCCACATGACACAATCTCGTCTTGACGCCACCAGTGGCCGCTGGATAAGTACTCACCAAATGGAGTACCGGCAGATCGAGAATGTGACAAAGTCTTTCCATAGAATTCCTCCCAATACACAATGCTAGCTTGTCTACCAGGCACCAATGTAAGGATATATTTCCAATACACAATTCTAGTTAACCTGAAGATGCCAATGCAAGGGTCTTCCACTATGTAGTTGACTAAGCCAGAGCCCATTTAGCATGTGGCTGTACATGGAAGCCACTGTACGAGAAACATGTTCAACCTCTAAGTCCCTGGGTGGTTTTCTTCTAGTGCACATCCAAAAAGATAGCCATATAAACATGGTTCCCTTTGTTGCCACCTTGTCCAAAACTTAAGTATCCTCTTTCCACCCAGGTGGTTCATTGAGTACTTGTTTTATTATATAAAACATATATTTTTCCAACACTTCATATAATCATATCATGTATCCCATCCCAAATATATAGCAGGGCTAAGCTTACTACAATTACAATGTTTTCACTAAGGAAGATATAAGGGTATCCTATTAGGATTTAGCATAGCATAAAATATAGTAGTTCTTATCATGCATCTTACAAAAATCCACTAAGAGTAATGAAAATAGTAGGACATGGATGATAGTGTCACTTGCCTTTTTAGTAGAGAATGTTGGTTCACTTCTTGATCTTGCAAATATCACACTCTTCTAACTTCACTACAATTCAATCAAGCAAACACATAATCAACTAGCATTCAAACAATTTATCACACATAAAATAACAAAACACAAGGTCATGCATGCAAGCATGCAAAAGATAGTTTTATTTGGAAAAATGGTTTCTACTAGGTTCTAAACATTTTAAAGCTCAAAGTGGTCATTTACTAAAGTGGTAAAACCATTTGTAAAAGGCTTCATCTCATAAACCAAATATTATGCTAAGGTGGTATTTTATGTTGTTGAAAATATCTTTTAGCAAAGTAATAACTTTATATGGTTCATCAAATATGTTCTTAATTCACAAAACTTGGTGTTTAGGGTCAGAAGGTTTGAATCACATCATTTCCCAAAGGCTTTACTCAAAAATCATTTCTAAACCATAAACAATATTTTTATTTGACTAGAAATGTGCTAATTCAAATATTTATTCCTTAACCTCACAAAATACATTTTTAAATCCATAAGTTGTATCCTAGGGTCAGTAGGTTCAAAACAAACCACGTAGCAAAGATTTCACCTTAAAAATATATCTAGAACAATTTTTATATTCCAACTATGCCTACACATGTTTCTACAAATTCAACCAATTTTCCAGAAGCAAAACATTAAACAAAGTACATGGTTGCAAAGTACTTGTTCTGCTGATTCCATTGATATAAAATTTGCAAAATTTGGACGTGTAGAATTAAAGTTATGAATTTTACAAGTTTGCATATCTAATAGATCAAATTTTTAATTTATGTCCTGAGTCTGGCCACGTGTCTTATTCTTACTGGCGCGTACCGGTTCGTGCGGATTGCGCTCTGGGGATCGTTGGATCTTAATTAGATCGTGCGGCTCTGGATCAAACTTACCTCTTCGCCTAGATCTAATCCTAGCCAGACAAATCGCATCCTACGGCTATAGTGCGCTTGCCATGAACTGGCGGCGTGAGCGACGGTGGCTGGTGGCGGCGCGGTCTATCAGCGGTGGAGCCGGCGATACAAGAAGAGGGGACGTGGCATGGATCACCGAGATCGCCATGGCACGGGGATGCTCAACTTTCTCGCGTTTGTCGAAGGGGCGCACGGGTTCAGTCGGAATTCCTCACCGGAGATGTGTCTGTCGTCGGGTGCGTCAGTCGTTTGTTAGGGATGACGCCCCGGTGCGCTCTAAGACAAAAACGAGGTTTAGTTAGATGCGTACGATGCTGGGGATCATTCGCGAGTCAACTAGAGGGAAGGGGGCGGTCAGTACATACCGAGGGAGCTCGTCGGAGAGAAGACAGACGGTGACGGTGTTCGGAAGTCGAGGTTGTCGAGCCTCTGGGGCACGCGCGGTTGTGGGCTTGATGCTGGGAGATGCGCAAGAAGAGGGGAAGCAAGCTTGCGTCCAGTGGGAGGTGAGGGCGGTTGGACGGTGCCGGAATTGGCCGGAGAAGTTCGTCGGGGACAGTGAGTTCGAGCAAACGATTCCCGCAGCATTGAGGCAAAGAGGAGATGCTGCTTGGGGGGAATGGAAGAGAAGGGCGAGGCGTTTAAAGGCGCGTGGTCACGGCGAGGAGTAACTCAGCCATCAACGCGAATTAACACCATTGATTCGCGGCAGAAACGGCGAGGGGGGGTGGTCGCGGTGGAGACGACGACTGACGATGTGGGACCGTGCTATCTGCGAGAGAGAGAGAGAGAGGGGGCGTGGGGTCCGCAGCTCAGTGACTGCGCGGGTGTGACTCTGGGTGAAAACGGTTCGTGAGTGGGAAAGGAGTGGGCTGCGCTGCTGGGCCTGCTGGGCTGGGCCAGATGGGTTGGGTTAGTTTCATTTTTTTTATACTGAATGCTTTTTCTTTTTCTATTTTGAATTTCTGTTTTGATTTTATTTCAAACAATTCAAACTCCATTTGAATTCAAACCACAACCAACTTTTGGGTATAAGTCAATTCTGTTTATCAACATATTCCAAAGTCCAAAATAGAACAATTATTTTTAGGGTTTATTATTTATTAAAAATAAATAAATAATCTTTAGTCATTATTTCAAATTCAATTCAAATATGTTTAAAACTCTATTTGACTTTCTAAATTCCTACAAAAATCTTTTCAGTAGGTTTTACTATAACACTTTGAAATATAATTTAAAATACTTTAATAAGTTTTTAATGATCATTCAAAATAGGAAAATGTCTATACTTTAATGAAATTTGGATATAAATAAATCCTCATGGTTTTATTTAAATAAACCTTTACTATTTTTATCAAACAAAATATTTTATTTTTTAAATGCTTGGCCAAGATTAATTTGGCTCTTTTTAAAAATAGTCCTTAATCATTATTTCTACCTTTGCTTAGGAAAACCATATCTTTTTATTTAAAGATCCAAAAATGGTAATTCCAACTATTATAACTTTATTTATTATTGTTTATCTTTTTAAATCCCTTTAGGATTCTATTTGATCAAAATAGGTTTTGATGTTTCCAATTGGAATCAAAAAGTTTCTTCTCACCCTAAATTTCAACAATTATTTATTTTGTTTATTTATTTTTAACATTTCAAAATTTGGAAAATTTTGGGATGTGACACAAGGAAACAAGCTTATTGGTGTACCCAGACATTTTGAGTATGTGCTCACTAATAGAGTTGTTCTCCTCCATCATGCAGCTAAAGAACTTCTCTGAAGCATCATAACTCTACATAGTAGCATGGGTATCGAAAATCATTTTCAATTCACCCATGGTATCAAAAACATTGTCATTCTCAAAACGCTTTAGGAGTTCCGACTCTAGCCCATACAATATGCCACAATGAACCATGTTTTGGTCCTCCTGACGACTTAAGCAAACATTCTTTACTTTGTCAGGAGCATCATCAAGTGGTGGGGGGCCTGATACGTCGGAAACGTATCTATAATTTTTGATGCTCCATGCTTGTTTTATATCATTTGTCTTAAGTTTTGTCTACACTTTGAGGTATTTTTATACACTTTTTGGAACTAACCTATTGACAAGATGCCACAGTGCCAGTTGCCTGTTTTCTGATGTTTTTGGTTTTAGAAAGCTAAAAAATGAATATTCTCGGAATTGGACGAGACAAAAGCCAAAGTTCATATTTTCCCCTCAGTGATACAGAAAATCGAAGACGAGATGGAGGAGGACACCAGGGTGGCCACACCCTAGGTGGGCGCGGGCCCACCCAGGCCGTGCCCATAGGGGGTGTGGACCCCTTGGACCTCCACCAACCTTGCCTCCTGTGCCTATAAGAAGCCCCCGGGGATAAAACCCTAAATAATCCATCATACTTCTAGAAAAACCTCCATAGCGCCGCTGCCACCGAAGGGGAGATTTGGGGGACAAAAAGTCTCTGTTCCGGCACTCTGCCGGGACGGGGAAGTTCCCCCGGAGCCATCTCCATCGATCTCCACCACCATCTTCATCACTGTTGTTGATTCCCATGATGAGGAGGGATTAGTTCTTCCTCGAGGCTAAGGGCTCTACAGGTAGCTATGTGTTCATCTCTCTCTATGCATGATCTTGTTGTGGTCATGAGCTTTGTAATCAAGTAGATCCACCTTGCTACTCAAGTGCTGCAATATATCTCTGCTCTCCCCATGTGTGTGAAAGTGACAGCGTGCACGCCATGGTGGCACTTAGGTTTGAGTTTACATAAATACTCTTTGTGATTTAATAGATCTATGCTTTTCCCCACGTGTGTGAAAGTGACAGCGTGCATACCGTGTGTGGCACTTTGGCTAGATTGAATATTTGTTATGAGTTATATTTGGAGTTGGATGTCTCTATGAAATTGTGGTGTTTGTTGGAATCATCTAGAGCTCAAGGTGACAGAGCGGGGTTATCTAGATTGGGGAAGGCGGACTTTGAGGAGTTTTGTTATAGCCCTACCGACGATTAGAGTGTCCAACCGGAGAGTAGTTAAGAGTAGTATCATAAAGAGAGGATATTTATATGAGAAAGTGTTCACTAGTGAAAGTATGATCCCTAGGCCTTGTTTTTAAACATTGAAACACCGTTTGCATCTAGATCTATTGCATGTTTGCTTGCTTTAGTCTTTACCTCACCGTCAAGCTATTTTCTTGCACCGTTACCACTTGTATTTCACTATCTCTTCGCTGAACTAGTGCACCTATACACCTGACAAGTGTATTGGGTGTGTTGGGGACACAAGAGAATTCTTGTATCTTGATTGTAGGGTTGCTTGAGAGGCATACCTTTGACCACTTCTTCCCTGAGTTCGATAAACCTTGGGTAATCCACTTAAGGGAAATTTGATGATGTTCTACAAACCTCTGCACTTGGAGGCCCAATAACTGTATACAAGAATAGAAGTGCGTAGACATCAAGCTCTTTTCTAGCGCCGTTGCCGGGGAGGTAAGGTAAAAGGTACTCACATCCTCCGGTGTGAGTGCTCGAAGTTATTTCCTTTAGATTCTGTAATTTTTTCTTTTTGTTTCTTGTTTTCACTAGTTAGGCTTAATGGAAAACAACAACAAAATTAGAGAGCTCTATAGCATTTATCTTGAGTTAGGACATGAAGTGTTTGAAGAGAAAATTAAAAAACCTATGGAACTTTATTTGCATGCTAATAGCAATGTTATTAGTATGAATTATTTGGACACCATTATTGCTAATGCTATGCAAAAGTCTAAGCTTGGGGAAGCTAGTTTTTATGAAAATGATCTTTTTAGTTCCCCCAGCTTTGGAAGATAGCTATTCTATTGCTTATGATGATACCAAACCTCCAATATATGATGATTACAATGATGAATATGATATTTTCAGTCCACCTACTATTGAGGAGGAAATTAATTGTGATTTCAATATGCCTCCTATATTTGATGATTATGGTGATGAGAATGATAATGATACCTATTTTGTTGAATTTGCTCCCACTATGATTAATAAGAATGATTATGCTTATGTGGAGAGTAATAATTATTTTATGGATGTGGCTCATGATAAGAATGTTTTATGTGATAGTTCTATCGTTAATTTTATTCATATTGCTACTGAAAGTTATTATGAGAGAGGGAAACATGGTTTTATGTATCTCAACAATATTAAGTTTCCCCTCTTTATGTTGAAAATCTTGAAGTTGCACTTGTTTTGCTTTCCTATGATTGTTTTTCTTTGTGCTTTCATGACTTGTTTCTTTACAAGATTCCTATGCATAGGAAGTGGGTTAGACTTAAATGTGTTTTCAATTTGCCTCTTGATGCTCTCTTTTACTTCAATTCATCTTTCTTATGAAAGCATCTTCTCAAACTATCAAGCCTAACTTAAAGGAGTTAAAAAAAATACTTGTTGGGAAATAACCCAAGAGTTTCCTTGAGTCTTAGAAGTTATTACTTCAGTAATGACCTCTCCTTATTCTTTTTGTTTGCTTTTTGTGCCAATAATTACCTCTAATGAGAGGGAAGTAAGATTTGGGGAGTTGCTATCCCGAAACAGATTTCTGTCCTCCACCAAAAAAAACGTGAGGAGTCTATGTAACTCGAATTGAGCTGAAAAATTACGAATAAATCCCCCAGTATGTTAGCTATCTTTCGTTAGTTCAACACTTTTTGATTGAGCAATAGAAGGTCTTAAAAAAAGCGGTTTCTACCTGCTGGTCTGTTTTGACAGATTTCTGCCATTATTTGCATTTGCTTCTTATTGATTCCTTTTTGAGTTCTCTTTAGGGGAATTGAGCTTTTTGAAGGAGTTGCTACTGTAGCATGTGTTTTTAGTGAAAAGTATTCCTGTTCCAAAGCTTTATCTAAGGATCTATTATCTTTTGAATACACTAATGTTGCTAATGAAGATTGTGTGAAGTTTTGTATGAAGGAAAATTTTCAGGTGTAGAGAAAGAGTGATGTAATGAGATGAAGAATGGACAAAAGCTCAATCTTGGGGATACCACCCCGTGTCACCCCAAGAAATATTCAAGAGGTACAAGCGTCAAAGCTTGGGGATGCCCAAGGCATCCCCTTCTTCATCAATAAAAATCTCAGGTATTTTTAGACACTTCGTTTTTATTGTTTCATGCATTGTTGTGTTGTTCTTGGAGCGTCTTAGTTTTCGTTTGCTTAGTTTGCTTGAGTAAGTTGGTTGGTTACACCACACTTCTTTTGGAGAGACACACACTCTGTTTCCATTGCCTAGAACACTCTAGTTTTCACTCTTATTGTTTTGTGAGTGTTCACTTTTGCTAGCACTGCGTTCAGCCTTAGTTTTCTTGTGCTTTCAGCTTAGAACTTTTTAGTTCTTCTTTGTGGATTTCTAAGACAAGCTCACTGATCTTTATTGATTATTATCTTTGTGAGTTATTTCAAATAAGTTGTTTGGTGTTGGAAAGAGTAGAAAGCTTCATGCTTAAGTGGTACAAAAGGGAGCTTGTTTTGGCTATGACTTAGACTTTATCATGTCATGCTAGGTGTTGCTTTGACCTTATGCTTAGTGATTATTGCTGTAGCATGACTTGTTCCGAACAATTAGGATTACTTAATGTGCCTTGAAGGAATCATGCGTTGTTTTAGCATACAAAAGCATAGTATTGCGGTATTCTCCTTTGATGCTTTGTTTGGGTTGACTTGGCACATGCTCACACCATGTCATGACTATGAACAAGTCACCATAGCCTCTGTGATATTTTAGTCCTTGACTTGTAGTACCACTCTATGCTTTGATTATTAATGTTTTGTTGCTCTGCATGATTATGGCCATTATTGCTCTCTTAATTGGTTGCTCCCAGTCTTTTGCTAGCCTCCACTTGTATGAGTAAGCTCTACTCATGCTTCCAACTCCCCAGAAACCAAGTTATTCCAAAGTGTCCACTATAAATTCCTATGCATGGTGTGTTACACCATTCCAAGTATATTCTTGTTTTCAGCTATCTTCTAATTAAAAAAGTATTTTGTTATGTGAAAACTTAGTGATTAAAGCCCTCACAAACTTGATGGCACACTTTATATTCTTTGCCCCTGAGAAACAGGCTTTCGATGAAATCGAATACAAGTTGGATTGGTTATGACTAAACCCTGTGGATCCAGCCAGTGGGTAAGAGAAACCTGTCGGTCGAAAAAACTTGAACCATTGTGTCATCTATGTTGTATATGCTTGCACTTATACGTTGGAATTAGCAGAACCGTGTTGTCATGGGGAACATTTTCAACATTTCACTTGTACTTTGTACTCAGTTGATATCATGCTATTTTGTCTATGGATGTCACCGGTGTGAAATAAAGAGGGAACTTGTGAGTCCATGGAGTATGTATTTTGTGTTAGAGAAACGCCTGGGCCGCTAGCCTAAGCCATGCATAATCATGGTGAAAACTTGCAGCATCACCATACTGAGCTATCTATGAAGCATCCTCAATAAAAAGCTATGCATATAGTAAATAAAAAGATCACTGAGATGCTCATTATCTGCTTGCCTTGTAATTTTGGTTATGGGATAGCTCCTGTACCATGTGCAAGGGGTACCCCGTTGGCGGTTCTCTATGATATGCATGTACTTACAATGACAAGAACTTACAGGTGACTGAAGTTGAGTAGCATGAGGTGTGGCCCTCGTATTCAAGGGACTTGAGATTGCCAACTTATACTTTGTCAAGCATATATCCATAGTTTGTTCACTTTAACCTTAACCACTTCAAGATGCTTATGATAGGGGCAATGAGGGCTAAAAGCTAACAAGTACCATAATTTTTGGAATCTCTTTTTGAAACTTGAAATCCCTGCTTTCCTATGAAGGGCCTTTCTTCCACTATTATTTGACTCTCCACCTTCTACCTTTAGGCACCATTAAGAGAGCATAGTTGCCATTCTCTGTGCAGTGTCCCATAACTTATTGATTGATGCATGTTGTGATATTACTTATTCTTGTGCTACTTTGTTTCTAGTCACCCTTGTGAACTTTGAAGGTGTTCTATGCATCTATTTTCTACGCTATGAGAGACAAGCCGATTGAAACAAACAAACGTTTTTCAATGCATGTTATTCATGATGTTTGTTTGTAGCCTTTCATGTTGCATGCATAGTTACTATGTCCTATTGTTAGAACTCTATATTTCATGCTCATGTTTAGAGTTTTTTTTATCCCATCTTTCAATGCTTGCAAATGGTTTGATCTTGATTGTGATGGTGCATGTCACCTCAAAAATTATTCTTTTTATCACTTACCTACTCGAGGACGAGCAGGAGTTAAGCTTGGGGATGCTTGATACGTCGGAAACGTATCTATAATTTTTTATGCTCCATGCTTGTTTTATATCATTTGTCTTAAGTTTTGTCTACACTTTGAGGTATTTTTATACACTTTCTGGAACTAACCTATTGAAAAGATGTCGCAGTGCTAGTTGCCTGTTTTCTGCTGTTTTTGGTTTCAGAAAGCTAAAAAATGAATATTCTCGGAATTGGACGGGACAAAAGCCAAAGTTCATATTTTTCCCTGGGCGATACAGAAAATCGAAGACGAGACGGAGGAGGACACCAGGGTGGCCACACCCTAGGTGGGCACGGGCCCACCCTAGCCCATAGGGGGTGTGGGCCCCTGGACCTCCACCGACCTTGCCCCCTGCGCCTATAAGAAGCCCCCAGGGAGAAAACCATAAATAATCCATCATACTTCTAGAAAAACCTCTGTAGCGCCGCTGCCACCGAAGGGGAGATTTGGGGGACATAAAGTCTCTGTTCCGGCACCCTGCTGGGACGGGGAAGTGCTCCCGAAGCCATCTCCATCGATCTCCACCACCATCTTCATCACCGTTGCTGATTCCCATGATGAGGAGGGAGTAGTTCTTCCTCGAGGCTAAGGGCTCTACCGGTTGCTATGTGTTCATCTCTCTCTCTCTCTCTCTATGCATGATCCTGTTGTGGTCATGAGCTTTGTAATCAAGTAGATCTACCTTGCTACTCAAGTGCTTCAATAGATCTCTTCTCTCCCCATGTGTGTGAAAGTGACAGCGTGCACGCCATGGTGGCACTTAGGTTTGAGTCTACATAAATGCTCTTTGTGCTTTAATAGATCTATGCTTTTCCCCACGTGTGTGAAAGTGACAGCGTGCATACCGTGTGTGGCACTTTGGCTAGATTGAATATTTGTTATGAGTTATATTTGGAGTTGGATGTCTCTATGAAATTGTGGTGTTTGTTGGAACCATCTAGCGCTCAAGGTGACAGTGTGGGGTTATCTAGATTGGGGAAGGCGGACTTTGAGGAGTGTTGTTATAGCCCTACCGACGATTAGAGTGTCCAACCGGAGAGTAGTTAAGAGTAGTATCATAAAGAGAGGATATTTATATGAGAGAGTGTTCACTAGTGAAAGTATGATCCCTAGGCCTTGTTTCTAAACATTGAAACACCGTTTACATCTAGATCTGTTGCATGTTTGCTTGCTTTAGTATTTACCTCATCGTCATGCTATTTTCTGGCACCGTTACCACTTGTATTTCACTATCTCTTCGCCGAACTAGTGCACCTATACACCTGAAAAGTGTATTGGGTGTGTTGGGGACACAAGAGACTTCTTGTATCTTGATTCCAGGGTTGCTTGAGAAGGATACCTTTGACCACTTCCTTCCTGAGTTCGATGAACCTTGGGTAATCCACTTAAGGGAAACTTGCTGCTGTTCTACAAACCTCTTCACTTGGAGGCTCAACAACTGTCTACAAGAATAGAAGTGCGTATACATCAGGGCCTAGCGGCGCTTCTAGAACATATTTATTTTGTGCAGCAGTGAGAAGAATCCTCAAATCCATGGCCTAGTTGATAAAGTTGCTACCATTCATTGCAAGTTTCTCTTTCTCCATGAACACATTGAAATTAAAAGCAGGTGGTTCCATCTATAGAATTTGCAAAAGTTTATTTAGACTAAGTTTATGATAGATTGAGTTCAAATAATCCAAATTACAAATGAACTCCGACTTAAAAACAACATCCCCCGTGTCATTTTCGTGATTACACGAACCAAATCCACTACAACAAGACCGATCATCACGTGAATTGTTGTAGCTTCAAAGACAAGCCTCTAGATGGTCATAATATCAACCATATGTCTCATGCTTTACCTTTCGGTTCGTGTTTGGAGTCCATGTATGTACATGCTAGGCTTGCTAAGTAAGAACCTTAGTATCCTCATGTGTAAAACTGTCTTACAACGTTGTATCCGAATGTTAAGTCTATCACACCCGATAATCACATGGTGTCTCGATAAAATTTCTTAATGGTGCATACTAAAGGAAGAACACATTTTTTATATTGATATTTAAATGAGGGACCATCTTATAATGCTACTAAAGCACCAGACAAGAAATATAATATGTAAACAAACATCATATGTTGAAAGTGATATGATATGGTTCTTGCACTTGATCACTATGGATATGTGCATCGTGGTATGATATTTATCATTCCTATATGTGTAAGGCCAAGGCCTATGGAACTTATACTTTGGCATATTATAATTTCCAATAGTATCAATCCATACTATAAATTATAATACTGCCATATCATAGTAGTTGCCCAGCAAAACCAAAAAACTAGACGCCTCCAATTTATCTTTGCATGCTTTTAAGTGGCTGAGGGCTTTCAAAGATAGAACCGTTCATACCTACGAACATGGAACCACAATGATGATAATAAAATTATTGGCAACTCGTTTTAAATCAGATATTGACTATAGTAGAAGAGAGAGACCCGCAAGCCACTTATGCAAAACTATTTGCATGTCAAGCGTGGAACAGGTCTCATGTGAAAGTACATGTAAAGTTTTTCTGTGCCGCTTCATACCACTATGCCACCAATATCCAAAATACATATAAGAAGCAATAACTTTACCATCAGCTCCCACATAACCATATGTGTTTTACCCGTGCAAAGCATCTATGCATAGACCTGGCTCTGATACCACTTTTGGGTTCGTAGCATAGAAACCAAAAAAAATTCCTATGATGTGAACGACTAAGTACCAAGATATATCTACCTAGATACAATCAACGGGTGGATATACATCCATAGAGAACATATCCTTGAAGAGTGACAAAGCGTTATGAGGTTGGACTCGTCGATGATGTAGTCGTTCGCTTACCGATCTCAAGATCGTGTAGAAGTATAGCACGCAACTTAGCGGCGCATCCATGATCGCACACACGTCTGCTCCTTCGACAACATTCACATACTTGTTTCAGCGATGCAGGGGAAGCATCAAATCCTTGCTCCAGAAAAAACCACCGGGAACATGTATCTCGCTAAGCCGAGACCATGGGAAAATAGTTCTAGAGGGGGAGAGAGATCCTTCGTGAGGAGGTGTGAGATGAGAGGAGGGGAGGGGGCCTTTTATAGGAAGAGGGGGTCATCCCCCTCCCATGGCTGGCGGCCATGGAGGTGCCCCCACCTCTTCCATCATTCATGTGAGTGGAGCTCCCACTCACATAAACATGCCTCCACTCAAAATTCCACTCACCACCATTAAATTTCCACCAAATTTGATGCAATATCTCATTTAATAAAACTATTTTATTTATTTTATTCAGAATTTTGTTAATTTAATTAATTAACAAACATTCACATAAAACCCCTTGCAACATTTCAATTTCACATGCAGAACCAATTTCACCAATTTCACCCGAAACAATTCCGGTGTCCATTGAAATAATTCCAGCGCTTTGATATTCTTTCCCTGGCATTTCATTTGCTCCAAATGGTGTTGGTATCACTTAAGCGTGTCACCCTACGGTTTGTGAATAATGCAGACATGATCGAGACCCCTCTCCGATCAATAATTAGCAGCGAGACCTGGAGATCTGTACTGATTCCCACACATTCCACGATGACTTCTTGTGATCGTGTGAACCTTTATTGTAACTAAATCCCTTTGTCTCGTGATATTTTACATGTCCAAGTTCGATTATCGGTATCCCCATACCTAGTTTGATCTCGTTATCGACATGTACTCTTTTCTTGTTCCCGTGATATAACATTATAGTGATGTCATCACTTGCTTGCAAGCTATATCGATGTGATATCGCTGAGAGGGCCCAGAGTATATGTATCCGTCATCTGGATGGAAAAATCCCACTCTTGACCCATGAGCCTCTACATAACACTATCGGAGTATCTGAACCCACCTTTATTGTCACCATGTTCCGGTGTGACGTTTGATGTTATCAAGCTACTCTTCCGTTGTTAATGATTGACATGATCTCATGGTATAAGGACTAAAGTTACTTTGTAATAATGTTATAGTAATTTAAACATAATGACTTTGATCATATTACTATACTTCGGATGAATGTTCATCACATCATTCCACCAATATTGTGACCTAGTTATTAACAACATCAAATTTTCACGATCAGGAAACCTTTATCATCTTGTTAATAAATGAGCTAGTTTATATGAGAGGCATAATGTCGTGGGAATGACCATGGCAGATGCTGCAATCGGCAGCGAGTAGTAGAACATGGGGCAAGGGCGGCCAGCCATCTGCGGTGCGAGATGAGGGCAGAGACACAGGGTTTTACCCAGGTTCGGCCCCCCGGAGGGTAAAGACCTACTCCTGCTAGATTGTATTATGATGAGAGTACAATGGGGCGAGCTCGGAAGCTAGGCAGCGAGTCGCTTGGGTGGATGATGGAATGTATCTTCTACACGCCCTCTAGGGAGGTTTATATAGACTCACCCCCCTAGGGTTTACAGATCTCAACCGAATCAGTTAAGGTTTCGACAATCGTTTAACCTAATCCGACTGGGCCTATCTACTCTCTTGGGCCTTCAGCTTCCAGTCGCTTGAATCCACGCCAGGTCTTAATCCAGTCGCCGTCCTGCAGGCCCACTCGCCAGTTCCTGGGCCGGTCGGAAATGCCCTGCTGGGTATACCCCGGTAGGCATATCCCCATCAGTAGTCCCCGAGGCCGTCGTTGATTGGTCGCAGGTGTTTGTTGGCAGTCGGAGTATACGGGTCCAATGCGGACGCCCAGTCGAATCGGCGGTGGACTCCTGAATAAAGGAAAAACCAGTTATTCTAGTCGCAATGATAGCGGTCAGTTGGGTCGCAGCTCGGCGAACGGGTTGACGAATGTTCAGTCACTGTTGTAGTGATCGGGTCGGCGAGTCGAATGGATGAAGTTGGACCGTTAGATGAGGTCAAACTAGCTGTTGGGGTAATCCAACGGTAACTTTGGCGTAATCACCCCGTAGTAACGGCTCCCGAAATTGGCGGGTAGCAACCGCTATATAAGGGAAATGGCAGGCGATCGGGAAAACACTCCTTCGTCTTTCCTCTGATTTCGCCCATCTTCGTTTTCCCCCGCATCGTGATCCAATCGATCCAAAAACCCACGACCTCCGCGAACCTTTCAGCCAATGGCCCCCTCCACCGAACCATGGGGAAGGTCCAAGTGCACCAGGGCGCTACTGGCATCCTTCGAGGAAGCCGGGATCCTGCGCGCCGGCAGGTGGCGCATCCCCGCGGCCGGAGGGGTGACTCCGGACCCGCGCGAGGGAGGATTTATTTGCTTCACCAGCCACCTGGAGCGGGGGCTGGGGTTTCCCACGTCTCTCTTCTTCCGGCGCTTCTGCGCCTTCTACGGAATCCAGCCGTAGGACCTGGGCCCGCACAGCATTGACAAGCTCGCCATTTTCGTGGCGTTCTGCGAGTGCTACCTGGGATGCAGGCCCTACTTCCCCCTGTGGCAAGATCTGTTCCACGGGAGGATCAGTCGCGAAGAATCAGGCGGCCCATGCTGGCTGCGGGTGTCCTGACGTTTCAGTTGAAGTCGAAGGCCTCCTTCTTCGACCTGATGCTGCCTGCCAAGGCGGCAAGCGAGTGGAAGAAGTCCTGGTTCTACGTCACCGAGGCTACTCCAGATGGCGAGGTAGCGATCCCAAGGTACTCCGCCGACCGGCCCGAACCACGCCGACTCCAGGTCGGCAAGCTCCCACTAGACTAGCGGATGGTCGTGGACGAGATGCTTCAAACCATCAGCGGCCTGAAGAAGAAGGGCCTCCAAACCATCAACTTGTACAACTGCTGGCCCGGGCGGCGACTCGTTCCCTTGGCCCGCCGCGACCATTACATGTACGAGTACACTGGCAGGGAAGACTCGACAAAATCCTGCCTCGCCGAGTGGAAACTTGAAGACTACGTCCTGGCGCTGAAGAAGATCTCCCAGGCAGCATATCTGGACGCAAAGGCTAGGTTCGCCCCCTACACCACGAAGAATCCAGCTCCGACGGTAAGTCGCTATTTTCACTACCATTCGCAGTCGCAGTTGATGCTTTCGCGGTTATATTGATATTGTCTCGTGCCTGCTGCAGTTATTCCAAGTGGTGGAAGGGTGGCTCCCACCCGCGGACGACGAGAACTCGAGCTCGTCCGTCCAGGACGGGGGCGAGTCACCTCCTGCCAAGGGCGGCGGCGGGAGCGACGCGAGTAATGACGACGACGATGACGAGCCCAGGGAAGACGCCGCCCCGATGGTTCGCAAAACTCGCGGGCAACATCAGCGCGAGCTCGAGGCGAGTAGAAGCCTCGAACGTCATGACGACGACGACGAGCTTCCCGAGCACACCTCGCGTCGTGAGGCTACACCGTCGAAAAAGAAGAAGAAGAAGAAGAAGAAGAAGAAGAAGAAGAAGAAGAAGAAGAAGGAAGTGAAGGCTCCACCAAAGAGAAAGACGAAGCCGGCGAAACAGGCATCTCCGCCTCGTTCGGCGAGTAGTTCCGACGCCACCAGCTTAGCCAAGGATGAAGCGCCGCAGACGACAGCAGCACCGGATGCCGCTGCCGCCCTGGATGAGGTACCTCTGGCCTTGCTTCCACCCCTATTCGCCCCGGTCTCTGGGTTGGGGGCTGCTCCAGCCGCAGCAGCTTCACCTCCCAGGAGAGCTCCTGCCGATGTCGTCTCGGAGGCTCCTGTCGCGGCCTCGTCGTCGAAGAGGCCCTCCGTGTCTTGGGCACATGATGTTTTGGAGATGGGCCTCAGTCGGAAACTGGGCCCCGAACTGGAGAAGACGGCCAGTATCCGCACGGGACTGCGGTTCATACCAGTCGCCAAGTAAGTTTTGTCCATCTGCTTGTCTTTCGTTGTACTCGGACAATTTTTCTCATATCGTTGTTTCACAGGACTGGAGTTAAGAAGATCGGCCACCCTTCCATGGCCAAGGTGCCACCAGTCGTCGCCGAAGAGGACCCCTCACGGAAGAGGAAAGTTGATGAGGTCGCTGCCCCCGCAGACAGTGCTAAGAAGGACAAGGGCGACGATGTCGTCACGGTCTCTGACGACACGACGGTTGCTCCGAGTGATCCTCCGACTGCGACGGAGGTGGCCGTGAAGACCAAGGAGGATGTTTCCTCGCCTGGAATGGCCGAGCCGGATCCTAGTGGCGCTGGAGCATCCGCCGCGACCTTCCCCCGCTTTATGGCCAAAGCGGCTACAGTGAGTGGTATAGAGCCATCGAGCCGCACGCCTGGGGTCGCCGAAACGGAGGTCGAGCAGCGTCGCGGACTCACTCCGGCTCTTCTCGCATCTGTGGACGCGCTACAGCTCCATGGCATGTTGGGCGCAGCCATCCAGGTATATCCAGTCCCCGAGGATCAGGCCACTGAATTTCAGTGGTCAGATTCTTTTGGTGTTTGTTTTTATTTGTAGCACCGAGTCCCCGAGTGCCTAGTCGCTGAATTTCAGCAGTTGGGCACTTAGAATTTTTGATCTCCAGTCCCCGAGTGTCCAGTCGCTGAATTTCAACGGGTGGGCACTTAGGATTCCATTCTTGTTAACTGTTTGATTTGTGCGCAGGGCTTGCAGCATGAGTCAGCCGATCGGCTTGCTGCAAAGTGTCGCGCGGAGAAGGAACTTGTTTCCGTCCAAGAAACGAACAAGGGACTCCAGGCGATCGCTAACAAGGCAGAGGAGGTCCGCCAGGGCCTTGTCCCGGCGAGTAAACTGACGGCGGCTCAGTCTGCGTTGAGTACGGCTGAGAAACGGATCACTGATCTGGAGCGCGAGCTCAAGGAAGCGAAAGCGGAGGCGAGCGCGGCGGATGGGCGAGCAAAAGCTGCTGTTACGGCTGCCGCTGAAGAGCGAAAGGTCTCTGACGCCCTCGTTATTGGGCTGCAGAACGACTTCTCCTCGCTTCAAAGCTTCATCACGGGCCTCTGTCGTCCTTTAATTGGTAAACTTCCTGCCTCTGCCTGTAGTAGATGCATTATGTAATCTTTGTTGTACTCACTGCCGCCCTCTGCCCACAGGTCAGATTATCGACAGCTCGGAGGAGGCGCAGTCGTACGACGCGCGGCAGTGTGTGACCACTCTGGTCGACTCGGCCATGTTGTCCGCGGCTTGCATTCGGGTGTATCTTCAGGAGATATCGCCTACGGAAGTGATTCCCAGCGACCTCATCGAAGTATGGCGGTATCTGGAGAAGTTGCCGTCAGTCATCGAGTTCATGACGCGGTCGGCGTTCTGGCGTGGGGCGGCAACGGCGCTTAGCCTTGGGCTTGCCCACTTCCCGGAGGACTTCGACCTTGACGACGTGACGAGTGGTTACCCCTCATTGACGGGATCGGTGGAGATCGCTGAGGTGCTGAAGCTTACGGATCGGGCCGCGGTATACTCCGATCGCGTTTGGGCGATGGGCGACCTCCTCCCTTATCAGGAGACGACTGTCGCGCCCAACGAACCCGAGTCGGCGCATCAGGACTTCAAGGTCGAGCAGCCGTTTTGTGCAGCGATGGCGGGTGAGTTGACAACGTACCCGTCGAACCCGTACACGCCCTTCATTCGCAACCGCAGGGGTGGCGGTGAGTCGACGTCGAAGCCTGCGGAATAGAAACATTGTGCCCTGGGGCGTTAGTAGCAATTGGCCATTGGGCTTGACTTGTATTTTGGAACGACTTTGTTATGCTGTAATGGAATCTCGTGTTATTTTGTGAATTGTCTTGCGATTTTGATTGCTGATTGGACGAGTCCCCGAGCGCGTCCGCCCTTTTTATGGGGTTTACCTCGTTTTGTTATGTTTTTGTGGTTTTGAACGTTTTGTCAGTTGTTTTGTTATTAAGGTCGACTCGCCCGAGCTTGGAAAGCCAGTCGCAGGGCGACTCCCATGAGTGCTCTTTACTTGACTGTTTTACCTTGCGCGAACGAGGTCGGGTGGCCGAGTCCCCGAGCGTGGTACTTGGTGGTTCTAGTCGCGGCTCTAGGGTGGGTGAGGACTGAGCGCGTTAGAGTAAGCGCATCACTCTTGCCTGATCCGTAGGGTCAGTCGCATGGCGAGTCCTGGGCACTCTCTCATACTTGGCGTTTTTCCCTAGTCGCTCGTGCTTAACTGGTCATCAGTCCCCGAGCGTGGTACTTGGCCGTTCGAGTCGCTGTGTCGAGGATGCGGAGGATCATGGTCGCTGTGAGGAGTGACGGCAGTTGTCTTGGCTCGTTAAGCCAGTCAAGCTAGGCGACTCCAATGGGGCTCCGGGTAGGCGTTTTTCGTGGACGTTACGAGTCCTGGGGTAACCCAGTGCCCTCGTAACGCACTACTTGGCCGTGCCGGTCGATGTACCAGAGGTTGACTTCTGCAGTTAGCTTGACGCTGTTATTACGAGTGCGAGTGGCACAAGACACGGAGAGCAGACGCAATTTGCGGTGGCCAATATGTTTTATTTCATAGCGGGTGGAGGGTACATGTATGGAGTTCTAGGAGTAGAACTTCCGTAGGAGGTTTACATTCCACGGTCGCTTGACGTCGAGTTTCCCATCTCCGCGGACGTCGGTGAGGTAGTAGGCGTCGTTGCCGAGTACTCGCCCGATGGCGAATGGTCCCTCCCACGGTGGGGAGAGCTTGTGCATTCCCTTCTTGTCCTGGATGAGGCGTAGCACCAGGTCGTCTTCCTGGAAAGTGCGAGTCCTCACTCGCCGGCTATGGTAGCGGCGGAGTCCTTGCTGGTAGATGGCAGTTCGGGAGCGAGCTAGTTCGCGTGCCTCGTCGAGTTGATCGACTCCATCCTGGCGTGCAAGTTCGTTTGCAGCCTCCGTGTAGTGGACAACCCTTGGCGAGTCGTGCTCTAGGTTGGTGGGCATGACTGCCTCGGCGCCATACACCATGAAGAAGGGTGTGAATCCTGTCGACCTGTTGACAGAGGTGCGGATGCCCCATATGACGGAGGGTAGCTCCTCGGCCCAGCACCCGGCGGTGCGCTAGAGTGGTACTTGGAGCCGTGGCTTCAGGCCCTGGAGGATGCTCTGGTTGGCCCGTTCCGCCTGGCCGTTGGACTCCGGGTGAGCGACCGAGGCGAGGTCGATTCGGATGTGATGTTCTTCGCAGAACTCGGCCATGGATCCTTTGGCGAAGTTGGTGCCGTTGTCCGTGATGATGCTGTTTGGGAACCCGTAGCGATATATGAGCTCACGTAGGAACTTGGTGGCGGTCTTTCCGTCGCATTTCCGAACTGGCTTGGCCTCCACCCACTTTGTGAATTTGTCGACTGCGACCAGGAGGTGAGTGAAGCCGGAGGGGACTTTTTGAAAGGGCCTATCATGTCCATACCCCACAAGGCGAACGGCCAGGTGATGGGGATTGTCTTGAGCGCCGAGATCGGCATGTGGGTCTGGTTGGCGTACTTCTGGCACCCGGCGCACCGCTGGACAATGTTGACAGCGTCTGCGTGTGCGGTGGGCCAGTAGAAACCGTGTCGCATAGCCTTTGTGACCAGAGAGCGGGCGCCGGCGTGGTGGCCGTAGTCGCCGGAGTGCATGTCGTGGAGGATTTTGCGTCCTTCAGCGGGTTGGACGCAGCGTTGGAACACGTCGGTCACGATTCGCTTATGGAGCTCGCCGTCGATGATGACGAAGGATTTGCAGCGGCGCGCTATCATCCGGGCGTCTGTTTCGTCTGCTGGCAAGGTGCCTCCCTCCAGGTAGGCGATGTACGGTGTAGTCCAGTCTTCTGGCTCGGTAATGAGTGCGACTAGGGCTGCCTCTGGTTGCAACGGGACTCCGATGTCGATCTTCCTTGGGGGAGAGACGGAAGGCTTGGTGATGGTGTCGAGGAAGACGCTAGCAGGTGGTGCGAGTCGAGCCGAGCCGATACGAGAGAGTGCGTCGGCCTCCTCATTTTTCCGCCTGTCGATCCACTCGATGGAATAGCCTGCGAAGTGTCCGCCCAGCTTGTCCACTGCTTGGCGGTATGCCGCCATGGTGGGGGAGACGGCGTCGCAGGTGCCGGCGACTTGCCCAGTGACGAGGTCGGAGTCTCCGTAGCAGCGTAGGCGGTTGACATTCATATCCTTGGCGGCCCGCATGCCGTGGAGTAGTGCCTCGTACTCGGCCATGTTGTTGGTGCAGGGGGTGAAGTCGAGGCAGAGGACGTAGCGTAGCTTGTCGCCCTTCGGAGAGGTTAGCACGATACCTGCTCCTGCACCGTCCGCATTCTTGGAGCCGTCGAAGTGTAAACTCCAGTAGTGAGGTATGGCAGCTTTTCTGGATGCTGGGCCTCCTCCCAATCGGCGATGAAGTCCGCGAGAGCCTGCGACTTGATCGCTTTGCGCGGCTCATACTTGATGTTGTGGACGCCGATTTCGACGGCCCACTTGGCGACTCGCCCGGTCGCCTCGCGGTTGCGGATGATGTCCTGCAACGGTGCTGAGGAGACGACCGTTATCGGGTGCTCCGGGAGCTTCACCGCGTTGTACGCGTAGTGGGGCACCGCCATGAACTTGGCGAACGCCTGGCTCCCCAGGACGCAGTGGTAGGGGCTGTCGAAGGGCACCAACTCGAAGACGATCCGCTCGGTGCGGAAGTTTGCCGGTGTGCCAAAGGTGACTGGCAGCGTGACCTTGCCGATCGGGTACGCCTTCCGACCGGGGACGATGTCGTGGAACGTGGTATAGGTCGTCTCGACCATCGACTGCGGGAGCCATAGTTGTCTGAAGGTGTGCAGGTACAGGATGTTGATGGAGCTGCCGCCGTCCATCAATGTCTTGGGGATCCAGTAGTCTCCCACCTTGGGCTTGACTACCAGGGCGACTCGGCCTGGGTACTCGATGCATGGTGAGTGGTCCTGGCGGCTCCAGGTGATGGGTTACTTCGACCAGTTGAGGAACTGGGGAACGTCCACCTAGGCCACCGCGTTGACGACGACGGCGCGGGCGATGAACTTCTTCTCGCGCTTCGTGTTGAAGCATGTGAAGGTGTGGAGTGAGCCAGCCATGCTGCCGAATTTTCCGCCGTTTGGCGGGTTGTTGTCAGGATCTTCCCGCGCTCGCTGTGCCTTCTTGATCTCCTTGAGAGAGTGGCAGTCGGCGGTCGTGTGCGTGGTGGGCTTTCCTTCCCTGCTGTGAAATGCACAAGGTTGGTTAAGGAGGGCCGCGGGGTCGAACCTTGGTTTCGCCTTGTAGTTGCCGTTGTCGCGGCGTTGCCCACCGTCGCGGCGGAAGATCTTGGGCTCGCGCTGCGCGTGCCCAGCGTTGGCGACGAAGTCGACTCACCCGTCACTGCGGCGCTTGCCGGTGAGGCGAGTGTTGCTGTAGCGTAGATCGGATCGTCGTCCGTTGTCGTTGCCGCTCATGCGGCGTTGTCCTCCCGACTCGTTGTCGGTTTCTTGGTTTGGGTCTTCCTCCACGAATCTTTTGGCGATCTCAAGGAGGTCCGGTATGTTGTCGAGTGTGCGGTATGCTCGTTTGAGCTTGGCAACCAGGGGCTCGTAGCGGCACGAGGTCTTGAAGCAGTGGATTGCGGTGTTTGGGTAGATACCGACCGTGTTGTACCACAGTTCTTGTCATCGTTGGACCCAACTGCGGGTCGACTCGCGAGGTCCCTGGACGCATCGTTCCAGGTCCTCGATGGTGGTGGCGCGGGTGTATGAACCCTCGAAGTGCCTGACGAAGGCATCGCGCATCTCTTCCCATGAGTCGATGTTGTCCGTAGGGAGAGTGTTGATCCACTGCTTGCACGCCCCCTCCTTCATCAGGGGGAGGTAGCGGGCGGCGAGTAGATCAGTGTGGACGGCGATCCCCATTGCCATGAGGTAAGTGTCCAGCCACACGGAGGGATAGTACGTGGGGTCGTACTTCTCTATTTCCTTCGGCGCTTTGAAGTTCGCCGGGTATCTTTCGCCTCGGATCATTGGTCCGAAGCACCGGGGCCCGAGTCGACTTAGCGACCCCCTCGGCTCGCCGTCGCGGCGGTTGGTTAGGGTATGTCGCAGGTCGTCGGGCTGGCGTGCGCACCAGCTCTGGTTGTTGATGATGTGGGTGCGGGCGTCGATGGGCTGACCGTTGGTGGTGACGAAGTTGGTCGCTGGCCTGGGGTCGTTGGTGGAGAGTGCCGCGTTCGCGGGTCGGTGTTGGAGCTGCAGTGGTTCGTGTGGCGGGCAGTTGAGGGTGTTTGCCGCCAATGGACGGCCGCTTGAGGCCGCTCTTCTGCCCGATGAACGCGAGTACATCCGACCCTGTGAGTCGACGCCTGCGTTTTATTGCTCGACCGCCTTTGCGAGCAAGGCCTTGATGTACTGGATCTGTAGGGCACCGTCACCGGTGGTCGTGATGTTGTCGGCCACTGCTCGGCCCGCCACGACGTTGTCCATCGGGGTGGAGAACAGTGGTAGGCCGTTCGCGTCTCGCTCCCATGAGGAGACCACGATGCGCGGCTGGTCCCTAGGGGGTGCGCGGTTGGGTGCAGGTGGGGCTCCATTCACCGTCGACCCTGGTGGGGGGCGGGCGCTTCCTCCTGGTGGCGCGTTCTCGCAGATCGCGCGCTCGGCCACGCGGGCCAGGTCGTTCTCGTCGTCGAAGTTCAGGGCGCGCCCCTGGACGGTGGGGTTCAAGCGCGACCTGATTCGTTGCTGGTGGTAGTGCGACAGCTCCTGCGCCGTCACCTGCTCGAGGCGAAATTTTTCGCCCTCGGCTTGCTCCTTGCGGACTGCTTCCGCCAGCTTCAGGCGGAGTTCCTCGACCTCCGTTGCCGTTGCGTTGGGAGGGATTGGGTGGAGAAGGGATCCTCCGGTGGGTCGGCGCCAGTCGCCATGTAGGTCGCGGCGTGGCGACCGGTCCCGTCGCGGAGATCGGCGGAGTTTTCTGACCCGGAGTCGAAGTCGAAGATCCCAAGGATGGAGGGATCCTCGAAGTCTCCAATGTTGGAGACCTGGGTGATGGAGCCCGCGGGCGAAGCCACGATGATGGATCCGGCGAGTGACGCCGGGGTCGCCGAGTCAGCGTCGTCGTTGAGGGCCGCGTCTTCCGTGGCCGCGGTGGTTTCTGCCACATCACTGTGGGCTGAGTCGTACTCGGAGGCGAGGCGGTGGATCGTGCGGACCTGACTCTCGGAGAGCCGATCGCGTGGCGGCGACTCGCAGATGCGAGCCGAGTCCTCCGAGATAATGATTTCGGTGAGGCCGATGAAGAGACTGATCGTGCCAACCGGCAGGATCATGCTGTGCGTGACGGGTCGCGCCGCCGGGACATAGCTGCTCAGCAAGATTTGGAGCATCTCGCCGATCGCTATCATACGGCCGGTGGCGATCGACTCGTTGATGGGCAGATTGGATCTCGCCGCAGAACACCGGCCAGACCGGCCAGGCCCCACGGTGGACGCCACTGTCGTGGGAATGACCACGGAAGATGCTGCAATCGGCAGCGAGTAGTAGATCATGGGGCAAGGGCGGTCAGCCATCTGCGGTGTGATATGAGGGCGGAGACACAGGGTTTTACCCAGGTTCGGCCCCCCGAAGGGTAAAGACCTACTCCTACTAGATTGTATTATGATGAGAGTATAATGGGGCGAGCTCGGCAGCTAGGCAGCAAGTCGCTTGGGTGGATGATGGAACGTATCTTCTACACGCCCTCTAGGGAGGTATATATAGACTCACCCCCCTAGGGTTTACAGATCTCAACCGAATTAGTTAAGGTTTCGGCAATCTTTTAACCTAATCCGACTGGGCCTATCTACTCTCCTGGGCCTTCAGCTTCCAGTCGCTTGAATCCACGCCAGGTCTTGATCCAGTCGCCGTCCGGCAGGCCCACTCGCCAGTTCCTGGGCCGGTCGGAAATGCCCTGCTGGGTATACCCCGGTAGGCATATCCCCATCACATAACTAGGACCACTTTATTTGTTTATTAAACACACATATATTAATGTTTCCTTTTGATACAATTATAGCATGCAAAATAAACATCTATCATATACTTGAAATACGATAATAACACCTTTATTATTGCCTCTCGGGCATATTCCCTTTATTCCTAGACATCCGAGTGTGCTGGCTCGAGCTATTTTTTCATTGACCTGGCTCGTCATCGACCTAGTCCATAGGTGGTTCAATTCGTAAGGAGGAGGGTTTCGAGGATTGAAATGAGCCGACGGGTCCGTTCCCTCGTCTTCCTCCCCTACCAGGTCGATGCACTGCGAAACTAGTGAGGTTGTCGGTTCTTGCTCCGCTGCGAATTCCTTAGTCTATGTGTACTCTATGTGTCCCTTGAACCGACTAAGGCTCTTTAGCTTATCTGCCCCAGGTCTTGTTTCTCCGTGTAAGCCCACTAGGAGCGGCCATGGGCCTTCCTTGACTACTATTTATTTGGCCTGGTGAGCATACTCCGCTTGACATATCTCCGACAATGTCAAACATGTGGTTTGATCCTTGGTGAAGCCGGCTCTTGGGCCACCGTGTGCTGCTACTAGAGTATCTTTTGGCTCTCGGTGGTGGTCACCACTACGGTCTCCTTAGATCATCTCTACCAGACGCGCTATATGTTGGCGCTATAAAATCATTATGCAGCATGCTCTGCCAATTTAGTGCGCGCGACGACGAGCAAAAAACGAGCTCCCCGCAGGCGTGCCATACTACAACACTCGGCGCTGGTGCAAATAACAATCACCCAATTGCATACAATTTATAAGATCAAACAAACACAAATAAATAGACAATAAATTGTATAGTTCATTATTACAACACAAGCAAATGGTTTATCAACAAATACAACAAATTGATCATCAACAATACAAAAAATAGTTTATCAACAATACAACAAACATACAAATAAAAGAGCGACTAATGTTTTACAAACCATTTCCACCACTCTTCGACGAGGTCCTTTTGAAGCTCATCATGCGTCTCATTGGACCGCATGGAATGGTACGAGGCAACGAAACACGCCACCCTATGTGCTTTCCCCTTTTTTGCACGAGAATCCCTGTCAAGTCATAGTGGTGGTGATCCACATCTTTGCCATGGACGTCCTCTATGATCATGTTATGCATGATGACACAAGCATTCATGATATACCGAAGGCAATCTTGGTCCCAAAATCTAGTCGGTCCTCTCATAGTAGCAAATTGGGCTTGTAAATTCCCAAATGCTCTCTCCATGTCTTTCCTAGCCGCCGCATTGCATTGTGAAAACTCGTTTGTTTCTTACCTTTGGGTTGTTGAATCGGCTTCACAAATGTTTGCCATCTTGGGTATATGTCATCGGCAAGATAGTAGTCATAGTTTTACTTGTGGCCATTTGCTTCGAACTCCACAAGCGGACCTTCACTCAATGCAATCCTTGTCATAAGTGGTGACCTTTGAAGGACATTGATGTCATTACAAGACCAGGGCATACCAAACAATGCATGCCAAATCCAAGTCTCGTGATCGGCCACCGCTTTAAGGATTATAGTGGAATCCTTTTTGTGGCATTTGAATTGTCCATGTCATGCCGTAGGACAATTCTTCCAACTCCAGTGCATCCAATAAATTGATACAAGCATACCTGGAAATCCCCGAGCCTTGTTCAACTCCAAAATCCTGGTCGTGTCTTTAACATTGGGTGCTCTCAAGTATGTAGGACCAAACACTTGCACAATTGCCACAACAAAGAGATTGGTGCACTTGATAGCGGTGCTCTCACCCATGGCCAAGTGATCATCCACTAGATCTATCGGTATACCGTATGCCAACATACGTAAGGCGGTAGTCACCTTCTAATAGGTCCTATGCCCAAGTTTATCGGCGGCATTCCTCCTCTGAACAAAATAAGTATCAAACTTGGCTACCTCCTCCGTGATGCGCTGCTCATCCTAAAACACCGACGAAAGTAGTGCTCGAGATACATTGCATTTTCACTAAAATACACATGCATCAACTTCTCGTGGCCTTCAATTTGTTCCCTCCATAACCTTTTTCTTCCAAAAACCGAGCCACCAATCTTCCGATTTTTATTGGTGTGCCAAGCCAATAGCATGGAGATGTTTTCTTATTCCTCAATACTCCCTCCGTCCCAATTTAGATTATATATAAGATTTTATCAGAGTCAAACTGTACAATGTTTAACCAATTAGTTTGATAAAACTATAAACTTATATGATGCCAAATTAATATTATTAGAATTGTCTTGAAGTATATTTTCATAATAAATACATTTTATATCATACATATTCATACTATTTTGTATATTCTTAGTCAAAATTTGCAAAGCACACAAAATTATGTGCAACATAATATGGGATGGAGGGAGTATCAAGTTCATCATCGGATAAATCATTGGATAAACTCATCTACAAGCATGTGAAATAATTGAAATACTTGTGCCAACTAAACCTAAAATATAACAAAATACTTGCTCGATTTACCGCGGCGGTGCGCTCGGGGAAATCATGTGGGGGCGCGGCGGAGATGGATATACAACGCAACAGAGGTGGAATAGCGCCAACGGGGAATAATTGGCACGGCGACGACGCGGGTGGATTGGGGAAGAGGAGGTCGCGCCGGCGCAGATGATTTTTCTGGGCGGTTGGTTCTTCGCACACATTTGTAGCGATAGCGTGTGCTCTAGTCGGCCCACCAAATATTCGGTCCCGGATAGCGCAAAACACCATGTCGTGTTAAAGTTTTACAGTGCGTGCCCAGATGGAGCGACTGCTAGAGGAGCGCTCGAGCGCGTCCACACGCTATATCAGCGTTTTTTTAGCGCAATGCTAGTTTGGTGCCTATGATGGAGACGCTCTTATCGAGGATAAGCTACTATGTGTTGTTGGGATCCTTCAATTAAGTTTTATTTTGTTTTAAGTACAATGAGGTTATCGAGGACACAACTGTATGACTTAGAAAGAGCGACTTTCTTTGCAACATCGCTCTAGCATTCATCTTGTTGGCCAAAAACAACCAAAAATCCAAGAGAATATTGTATGATCTGCGCTCTCTCCCTGCGGGCGATGTAGGGTCCCTAAACCTAGACACCTACTACTCCTTCCTCCCCTACCCACCGCCGGCGCCACCAGGCAAAGCCCGCGCAGTGCCGTGGCCGACGGGCTCTCCTCTACCCCACTAGTGCACACACTGGCCTCTAACACTGGTTCAGATCAGCCTCTAACAGCGGTTATAGAACCGCTGTTGGGGGTTCGGTATTAGAGCCCCCCTTTAACAACGATTCTTATACGAACCGCTGTTAAAGGGTGGCACAAGTGGGGCTGCCGTAGCGCTCAGGGCCCCTTACGAACCGGTGTTAAATGTTCTCTGCCGCGGCAGGAAAAAGGCATAAATCTCTGCCGCGACAGGAAAACGGCATAAATCTCTGCCGCGGCAGAGTTCTGCCGCCGCCCCGTTCTGGGCGTATTTCTGCGGCGCCGCGGGGACGGGGAGGGGGATCGGGAATCGATCGGGAGAGATATACACATACATCATCGGTACATACGAGTACATGAATAATTAAGCAACTATTATTATACGCAAACATCGTCATTGTGGTATTTTCCGTACACGTTGAAGCATCAAGTACAAGACAAACACGTTCAAGCATATATACAATATAACATCTCCGTACACGTTCATTTTGGTGGATATCTAAAGAGTTCTCCGCCAGGCATGACGACCTCATCAAGTATGAACCCCACCAATTCCTCTTGAATGGCTCGTATGCGGTCAAATGGTAGGAGTTGGTCCCATATCCGTTCGATCTAAATATATATGAAGAATGGGGTCAATATATATATAAGAATAAAACTCAACACAACTGATGGTAATAAAATAATGTTGTGTACTTTGTTTACTTACTCTAAGTTGTTCTTGTGCGGCTTGGCCCGTCGCACATATCGTGTTGCGAATGAACTCACAAACATAGTATCCACATAAGTTATTGCCAGGTCCCTGATGCGCGCACTTTACGAGAATAAAGAGTTCAATCAAAATAATAATTAATAAAGCATGCTATAATGGAATTGGAAGCAGAATCAAAGAGATACACAGACCTAGCTGGTTAGTACTACTTACATTTTGGTCTACAAATTTTAGTTCTTCTGACCATTCACCCACGGCCCTGCCCGTGAACCTTTTCCAAACCCTGTCCGGCAAAGAAAATGGATAAAGGAGTAATTAATTACTTGTTTTCATGAAAGTTGCCGATCTAGTGCGTTAATATGATTGAAATTACCTCTGGAGCATCTCTTTAAAGTCTGTCCATAGCTCTTGGTCTTTTCGTAACGAGTCCATGACAAGGACTTTTCCTGAGTCAACTTGAATGACTAGCAGAATAAAATGGAACCTACGCACGCATAACTCATCATCAGTTACACTTAACATCGAGTAAGCTGAAACAGAATGTGTACAAGAGAGGATAACACTCACGAGAAATTGTAAGGAAATAGTATTTCCCTTTTGATTTGTTGTCTCAGTAAAGACGTTAGCAAAAGAAATCTTCTGTTTGCCCGGGTTTGAGTTTTACCACTTGTTCATGAACTCTATTTGGGTCAACGAACCCAATGTCAAAAGGGCCTCCTTTCATGCATTCCATAACCTTTTTCCTGCATAATAGTATATACATATATGGTGAGCATATATATACATGCAATTAATGGATTGAATGAGACAAGATAGAAATTACAGAAATAGTACTTACACACAATAAAGGCTAATGGCAGCTTTGTCGAGTTCCTTCTGATTGAATCGAAAATGCAAGTCTTGAATGTTGAAGCTGATCTCGTCGTCTCCGCACAAGAAAATTTGATCTCTTATATACGTCGTGATCCATTCTTCCTTTCTCGTCTTGAAGAAATCAAGGTACCACTTATGCAATCTTCGCATCTTTGTCAGTAGATTCTTGAGCTCCTCTTTCTTGACGAGATTCTTCCCATACTTCCATGGCTGTATGGGGTTGACATCGCCTTTGGGCAAGTTGTCTCTCATGATGTTCAAGTATGCAATGTAAGTCATCCCCATCTCATTGGCCTTTCTTTGTAGCTCTGCCTCGTAATCATTTATAGGAGGAGCTATCCGTGTGTCGAACACTTGGAGCGGGGCGCATGATCGGTTTTCTTGCTCTCCGAGCATGGGAACTGTTTTCTGGGGTGCCGCATGACTGCTACTTTTAGAATCCCTCCGCCTTTCATCCCCCTTCATAATCTGACGCTCGTAGCCTAGCACAAGTGGGGTTTCAGGTTTCAAAAGATTATTGTAAAACTTCTCCACCACCGCTGGATCTAGTTTCTCCTTTGGCTCGGCCCGTCTAGGTACAAAGAATTTCTTGACCTCTTCTTCCGAGATCCTATTGGTCTCCTCGTCGCTGCGATTCCACGGTAATACCGGCAATGGCTTGGCGGAAGGCTGCGGGACATAGTTTTTTGAACTCGTTGGCATACGGTTTCCTGCGGATTTCTTCGTGGCAGTGCTAGTGATGCTCTTCGTGGCAGTTCTCTTCCGATTACGCTAAGGAGATGGCTGAAGCGCTGAAGATGGTTGACGTGTAGGAGATGGCTCGCGTGCCGAAGATGGCTAACGCGCAGGAGATGGCTGGCGCGCCGGAGATGGCTGCCGCGCAGGAGATGGCTGAAGCGCCGGAGACGACAGGGGAGTATTCTGATGACTTGGAGACGGCTGAGGCGGCTTAGACTGCTGACGCTGCGGAGATGGCGGGGGGTGCCAGTGGCCTCCAATTTAGAAGCACGATGTGTTCCTTCTTCCAAAGAATGGTTGTTTTAACTACAAATTTGAGTTGAGTTTCCCCTTCACCTGTAGCATGGTCAAGTTGTGCTTCCTCATATTCCTTCACAACCTCATCCATCTCGACAATAGCATAGCCATCTGGAATCGGTCGGCAGTGGTAAGTTCCACCAGCTACAGGAGGTAAGGCATATCCGACCGCCACCTTAATGGATAAGCCCATTAATCTCACATACAGCTCAGCGTGTTCGCTCTCCGTGATCTCATCCATGGGGTATCGAGGACCCGCCATTTCAAGTGTGGGTTGCATGTTCTCCGTGGAAGCCACACTGCTTTCCCGCGCAGAATCTGGGCCGCCGGCAGCTTCCAATGCAGGCTCTTCGTGCCGATGTGATGGGCCGGTAGCTTGCTGGCTCTTTAATGCATTCACTTGCGCCTGCAGCGCCACAAGTGCATGTTCTATCTGTGTCATCCGGTATGTACGCTCTTTTTCTTTTCTGTCATGCCATCTGTAAGAGTCGCCCCACTCGGTAAACCCATCCTTCCACGTCATACCCCTGTGTCTCATGCAAGTCCAGGGTGTTGTTTTTTACCGATGGCGCGTGTCAGCTGGTCATTCTCTCTGTCGGGATGGAAGGTCCTGAAGGCTGTTTCCTCGTATGCCGTGATGAGTTCAGTGAAGGGTTTGGCAAGGAGGGTTGGGAAGATACACAATCCCGTTTCTGGGTCCAACCTTGCCCCGATTCCGTAGAACCAAGTCTTTGCACGTAGGTCCCACCCATGTGTCTGGGGTGCGATCCCTCTGGCGCGCTGGGCCTTCTCAGCTTCCTCCCACTTAGGCCTCTGAGATATGTAGCCACCTGACCCCGTCCTCTGGTGATATTCCTTCTCCTTGGCATTTAGCGTATTGGTTTCTGACCTCTTTGTACCTATAACACCTTCCTTGTACGCCACAAATTTGGGCCAGTGAGGTCTTATCTTCGCATAATATGCGTCTTCGAAATCCGGAGTCTCGCGAGCTTTGACAAATTTGTTCAATTTTGTCTTCTAGTTACGGAAAGCGTCAGCCATCTTCTTTAGAGTCCACTCTTTGACCTTTTCCTTTATAACCGGTTTATTTTCATCCTCCTCTGGTGGTAGGGTGAAATTTACCAACAGCAAAGGCCAAAGAGTTTCTTTGGATTTTTCATCGACAAAGGTACCGTCGCCCTTCTTGGGCTTATTCCAATATTCAATTACGATTGTGATTTGGTCCCTAACAAGAACTCCAGCCTGACGTATAAATTTTTCTGCGGCCTTCTTGGGCTCCATCGGCCTGCCATCAACACGGACCGCTTCGATCGTGAACTTTGCACAATCTTTCAACCGATGGCTCGCGCCTCGCTTGCTCTTTTTCGTAGAAAAAGATTGTTGCTGGCTGGTCGATCCGGAGGGCTAAAATAAGAAAGAAGCGTTAATTAATATATGTCCATATATATATAAATCAATCGGTGCAAGTCAGCAGAGGCTTAATCCATGCATATACCTCGACGGACTTTGTAATCACTAAAGTGCGTTTACCGGAGTCATCATCTTCTCCATGACTACTTGAGCTGTCATCATGTCCTTCCAAGTTCAGATATTGTGAGGTGTCCTCGTGGATCATGTTCTCCAGTATTTCTTCATCTTCAAGGTTTCTACTAAGTGGATCCGTAGTTTCTAAAATAATAATATTATCTAGAGTAAGAGAGTAAACATTCAAGTGGACTTGGATTCATAATAAATATTCTAGAGTAAGCTCATGATAGACATTTATAATTTTAAACCCTAACTTATATGCAAGTTATAACAAACTATTTAGGAAAATGACCTATATAAAGAAAATATACATACCATTTATATAGGAAAAGGACCTATATAAAGAAACTATACATACCCTTTATTTTTACACAAATATATGCACCATTTATACACAACATTTATATATGCACTTTCATACACAAATAACATTATTCATACAAAAATATACACAAAAAATATTCACTTTCATACACGAATAACATTATTCATACACAAATATACACAAAAAATATACACTTTCATACACAACATTTATATACAAACAACATTTATTCATTCACAAATAAAATTATTCATACACAAATATATGCACCATTTATTCATACAACATTTATATACAAACAACATTTATATACACAACATTTATATACAAACAACATTTATTCATACAAACAATATATACAAATTATAGTAATTATAATTAAGGATCTCGGGAAGTGGCGGCACCGGTTGCGGCGGGGAGTGGCGGCACTGGTTGTGGACGGCGGGGTCGGTGGCGAGTGGCAGCGCGCGGCGACGAATGCTCCGAGAGTTGGCGGCGGCGCGCGGCGGCTCCGCGAGTGCACAGGGGTGGCGGACAGCGCGGGCGCGGTGGCGGACGGCGGCAGATGGCGCTTGCGCTGGCGCGGCGGCGACGGCGGTAGATGGCGCTGGCGCGGCGGCGACGGCGGCGGACGGCGAAGGCGCGGTCTCTGTTTCTCCGTCATGGCTCCTCTGCTCCTCTACTCGATCGAATTCTGGCTGGGGTAAGAGGAAGAGGAAGGCGCGCGCCTTTATACCACCCCCCTTTAACACCGGTTCCAGCCACGAACCGGTGTTAAAGGGGGGAATTCGTTTCGCGCGCGCACCCCCCCCCCCTTTAACACCTGTTCGTGGCTAGAATCGGTATTAAAGGAGGGGGTGCGCGCGCAAAATGAAATCCCCCCTTTAACATCGGTTCGTGGCTGGAACCGGTGTTAAAGGGGCATTTATTTCGGAATTAAAGGGGTGGGGCTTTTTTAATTCAAAAAATAGGATAGAATTTAGAAAATTCATATCTTTTTCATTGTAAGTCAGAAAAATATGAATAATATATCATAATTTTCAGAAAAATAAGATCTATCCATTCATGTAAAAACATTTTATAGTTACTGTAGATGAAAATTTTCAAAATGATTAAAACACTTACATATAAATTTTGATTATTCAATTAAGACAAAAAAAATAGTCAAACCCTAAAACTTTGAACTTAAGAAATATTAAGCATCTAAAAAGGAATATAACCATATTTTATTAGATAAAATCATATTTTATTATGTATTAACATTTTTAAATTGTTTGGATATTTAAATTTAGCATCTTTTGTACACTTTGGAATCTGACAAAACTTTTAACATGAAAATTGTTTGTATTTGAATAATTAATCCTAAAACATTTTTGTTTTTAAAAAATAAAATTCTAACTATTCAGACTAGTAACATATGGGAAAGGGCGGGGGAAATGCGCGGGGGGAAAGGGAGGGAAGAAAATTTTATTACGATAGAATTGAAATTAAAGTACATAACGCAACTAACAAAGCACGACTGGAAATTAAGATACATAGAAGAACTGAAAATTAAGATACATCCAGATTAAGTCACAATCGGCCAAACTTGTTTTGGAATGTTGGAGTGATTTAGTCATGCTCCTACCTACACCTATAATACTCGCCACTGTAGTCGTCGTACTCGCCGTGGTCGTCGTCGTTGTCGTCGCCGGGGTCGCCATAGTTGAACCTTGAAGGCTGAGTACGCGTGGGCTGGACTTGAGGGTAGCATAGACGGGGGTTAGAATCAGCGGCAGTGTCGTAGGCCATGACGCTCTGGAGAGTCCGACCGCGCCACCTCAGCCGACGACCGGCCTGTTGAAGTTCGGAGGAGGTGGGTCTTCCTCCTCGTGCCTGGCGAGCGCCCTCTCACACCGATCCCCAAAGAAGGCTTCCCAAGTCGGGAAATAGTCGGGATACCATCTGGGATTCCTCCGCTGCTCTGGCGTGAGCTCGAAGTAGTAGTGGTTCGTGATGGTCATCCGACACGCCACACCTAGAGGGACAAGAGGAACCGGCATGCCTCCGGCGCTCAGCATCCAGCCGGCGGGGACGCAGTAGCCCGACGGGAAGGGGTAGTTTGAGGCGCAAAGGCCTCCGCCTCCCTGGGGGTTAGTGGTACGGTGGAAGCCATGGGAAAGAGTGATGAGGTTGCAGATATGAGTCTAGAGATGTGCAATGACAATGGAGGCCAACCCTACATATATATATAGTGAGAAATGGCAGGAAGATAACTGGAGGGAAGAACTGGCGGGAAGAAATGGCAGGAAGAACTGGCGGGAAGAAAAATGGATCATTTAATACATATAGTGTTAACAGAATAAATATGACATTTATTTCCATTTTGAGATACATATGTGTGCCAAAAATGGCTCAATTAATACATATAGTCAATCTTATGATCGCGTCGGCCGTAACCATGGAGTATCAACACCGTTTAACAGGATGGTTGGGTCAGTCTTCACTCTGAAGGACAGAATTTCATCAAACTTATTATAATCTTCTGACATGTCTGTATTGTCCTCCACTCCCATGATGTTTCTTTTCCCTGAAAGAACTATGTGACGCTTTGGCTCATCGTGTGATGTATCTGTTTGCTTATTTTTTTTCTTTTTTTCGGTTTGGTAGACATGTCCTTCACATAGAAAACCTGAGCCACATCATTGGCTAAGACGAATGGTTCGTCTAAGTTCTTGTCTACCTTCATAAGATTGTTGAGATCCACTATTGTCATTCCGTACTTCTTGTCTACCTCAACCCCTCCTCCTGTTAGCTTGACCCATTTGCACCGAAACAAGGGGACCTTAAACTTAGGTCCATAGTCAAGTTCCCATATCTCCTCTATGAATCCATAATACGTGGTCTTTTGCCCATTGTCTTCTAATGCATCGAAGCGGACACCACTGTTTTGGTTGGTGCTCTTTTTATCTTGGCCTATCATGTAAAATGTATTCCCATTTATCTCGTACCCTTGGAAAGTACATACAGTCGAAGATGGTGTCCTGGACAACAAGTACAGCTGATCTCCAACAGTGGTGTTATTCGTGAGAAGTCTTGCAGCCAGCCGCCAAAACTCGCCATGTGTTCACTTATAATCCATTCATCAGACTTCCCCGAGTGTTTGAGGCGTATAAAATTCTTGTGTTCATTGATATACGGGCAACCAAGATAGATCTTTGTAAAACCATGTAGTGTGCTTGATTGAGAAAATGCCCGTCCCTACATATCATTGCTTTACATCCTAGGGTGCCTTTTCCACGCAGTCTCCCCTCATGTCGTGATTCTGGAACACCAATCGCCTTAAGGTCAGGAATAAAATCAACACAGAACTCAGTGACCTCATTTGTTATATAGCCCTTGGAGATGCTTCCTTCTGTCCTAGCACGGTTATGAACATATTTCTTTAAGACTCCCATGTACCTCTCAAAGGGGAACATATTGTGTAGAAATATAGGACCGAGAATGGAAATCTCTTCTACTAGGTGAACCAGGAGATGCGTCATAATATTGAAGAAGGATGGTGGGAACACCAACTCAAAGCTGACAAGGCATTGGGCCACATCTGTCTGTAACCCTGGTAGGCTTTCTAGATCGATTACCTTTTGAGATATTGCATTGAGGAATGCACATAGCTTCACAATGGGTACTCGAACATTTTCAGGTAGAAGCCCCCTCAATGCAATCAGAAGCAATTGCATCATAATCACGTGGAAGTCATGAGACTTCAGGTTTTGGATTTTTTTCTCTGCCATATTTATTATTCCCTTTATATTCTACGAGAAGCCAGACGGGACCTTGATACTGCTTAGGCATTCAAAAAAGATTTCCTTCTCTACTTTGGTAAGAGTGTAGTTGGCAGGAGTTAAGTGGCGTCCTTTACCCTTCTCGTTCTCAGGATGCATAGGCTCTTCAGGGTCTTTCATACGTTGCTGGTCCTGCCGTGCTTACGTTGTATCTTTTGTCTTCCCATACACTCCTAGGAAGCCTAGCAGGTTCACGCAAACATTCTTCGTCACGTGCATCACGTCGATTGAAGAGCGGACCTCTAGGACTTTCCAATAGGGTAGGTCCCAAAATATAGATTGCTTCTTCCACATGGGCGCGTGTCCGGCATCGTCATTCGGAACAGATAGACTGCCAGGACCTTTTCCAAAGATTACTTCTAGGTCCTTGACCATACCAAATACCTCCTCACCGGTATGGAGGACAGGCTTCCTCCGGTGTCGTGGTATTGCCGACGAGTATGCCATGGAGGGGTACTCACAGTGCGTGTTTAGAGATGTGGGGGAAGGCGGACGGTTGATGGGTACGAGGTAACACAGCTTACCCAGGTTCAGATCCCACGACGGTGGCGGAATCCTACTCCTGCTATAAATCACTATAAGGGCAATACGCCGAGTTACAGAGATAGGTTCGCTGTGCGAGGTTGTATGAATCGATACTAGGTTGTGCCCTAAAGTCTCCCATAGGCCCGACTTATATAGTCGCCAGGTCCTAGGGTTACAGGGAAAAATCCTAGCCGGACAGTTCATAGAGTCCTACACCGTCTATTACTAGTCTTGTGTATCTTGCACTCCAAGGCTCTGGGTACGTCGGTGACTCCAACCGTAGCCTTCCTTTATCCGGCATGGGCCTCCCTTCTGGATCCATCTAACTGGGTCGCCCAGCAGGCCATAGGCCATGCTACCAACTATGGGCCACCCGGGTTATCCGGATAAGTGACATGCTATGAGGATACCCATATAGCATATCCCCAACATCCGGGGTTCTGCCAGATGTTTGAAATGCTTGCCTTGATTTCTTACGGGATGCAGGTTCGGAAGAAATCGACGATACCCTAGGTACACAACCTTCTTACATTTATCCAAATATACACTTTCAGTCTCATCTAAACAGTGCGTGCATGCTTTGAATCCCTTGTTGTCTGCCCTGAAATGTTACTAAGAGCAGGCCAATCATTGATGGTTACGAAAAGCAATGCTCGTAGGTCAAATGGCTCCCCTTTGTGCCCATCCCACATACGTACACCTGGTTTGTCCCATAGCTGTAAAAGTTCTTCAACTAATGGCCTTAGGTACACATCAATGTCGTTTCCGGGTTGCCTCGGGCCTTGGATGAGCACTGGCATCATAATGAACTTCCTCTTCATGCACAACCAAGGAGAAAGGTTAATAGAGTCACAGTCCAGGTGATGTAACTGCAGCTCTGCTCACCAAAAGGATTCATGTCATCTGTACTTAGACCAAACCTTAAGTTCCTTGCGACACGTGCGAAGTCTGGGTACTCTCGCTCGACTTTTCTCCACTGTGACCCATCAGCGGGGTGTCTCAATATCGCGTCTTTCTTACAGTCTTCCATGTGTCATCGCAACAAATTGGCATGCTCTTTATTTCTGAAGAGACGTTTTAACCGTGGTATTATAGGAGCATACCACATAACCTTGGCAGGAACCTTCTTCCTAGGGGCCTCGCCCTCAACATCGCCAGGATCATCTCGTCTGATCTTATACCGCACTGCAGTGCATACCGGGCATGCATCTAAATTCTCGTACTTATCACCGCGGTATAGGATGTCGTCATTAATGCAGGCATGTATCTTCTGCATGTCTAATCCTAAAGGGCAGACAACCTTCTTTGCTTGGTATGTACTGTCGGGCAATTCATTATTTCTTGGAAGCAGATTCTTCATTTTTACCAACAACTTTGAAAATGCGCTGTTAGTCACACCATTCTCTGCCTTCCATTGAAGCAAATCCAGTGTGGTACCTAGCTTTTTGTGGCCATCTTCGCAAGTTGGGTACAACAATGTTTTGTGATCCTTTAACATCTGCTCCAGCTTCTCCTTCTCCTTTTCAGTTTCACATTCTTCCTTTGCATCAGTAATGGCCCGACCAAGATCGTCATCAGCAGGCCCATCTGCTGCCTCTTGATCTTCATTATCTACCCCCGTTGCAGTATCATCGTATTCAGGATACATATTATGATAGTTTTCATCATGCTCTTCTTCTTCGTTGTCTTCCATCACAACCCCTTTTTCTCCGTACTTGGTCCAACAATTATAGCTGGGCATGAAACCGGATCGAAGTAGGTGGCGTGAATGGTTCTGGTATTTGAGTAGTCTTTCTTGTTCTGACAGTGAACACACGGACATCATCTAAAACCATTGTGACCACGGTTTGCATTAGCCACAACGATGAAATTTTGGAGGCCCGTAATGTACTCGGAAGTGCGTCGGTCACCGTACATCCATTGCCGGTTCATCTGCATTATATAGTACTATATCAAAAATTAATAGGGAGATGACCACTTATACAGTACATCAATGACACATGAAAGGATAAAGTTGCCAACCTTGACCGAGAAGGAAAGAACAACGAGAAAACTTAATTCGAGCTCTCGGGCATTTCACCGAACACCTCTTGTGCATAGAAAAAAACACAAACTAGCACACCACTCACCCTCTTGCTAAGCTCCAAAATGAGAGAGTGAAAAATGAGAGAGAGGGGTGTGGGATGCGGTCTGTTATATAGGCGCACCCCTTTAACACCGGTTTAAGCCACGAACCGGTATTAAAGGGGGGGCTGCATGGGCCACTAGTGTAGGGCCTCGAACCAGTGTTAAAGGGAGTGCTCCTTTTTGCTCTATGGACCACGCTGGTACGGGCACCCCCTTTAACACCGGTTCTTAATCCCACTTCCGACCTCAACCAAAGGCCTCGTTTCCACTAGTGACCGCTCGCTCGGAGCTGGCTGCGTGAGGCGGTCCAGACCAACGGAGGTGCACCGAGGCAGTACATGGTGCTCGGCCGGGCGGAGAAGGCAAGGCGTGGTGACAACAGCCTCTGGCGGAGGTGAGCAGTAGAGGAGGATGTGAGTACTTCCCGTGGAAGGCGACGGTCGGCAATGCAGCCCAGGTTGGGGCCAGGCAGGCCCCGACCTTGTCTAGGTGGTTTCAACACCCAGATTTTTCAATCCTAGATGCCTGTTATGCCATACATCGCAATCCCAGGATTACCATTTTTGTGAGACATAACAGAATTGGATACCATAGTACATCATCCATTACAAACGATACATAAGTTCTTACACAAATAGGGATCTCATTATCCAGTTCTTAATACAACATCAAGCAGCGGAATACGTAATAATAACGGTAGCGTAGGCAAAGCTCCATCTTCGGGGTCACAGGCAATGCTGACGATGGGAGATGATCCTAGTTGTCGTAACCTTCCTGGGGTCCATCCTCAAGGTACTCCTCTTCATAGTCTGGCAATGGGAATAGCCAGGGACAAAGCCATGAGTATTCTTTAAGTACTCGCAAACTAATACTAACAGGTAAAAGGGGTTTTTGGATAATAGGACACTAGGCTCTAGGGTTGTTTTGCAAAAGCCAAATTTACCTCTACTAAGTTTAAAAGCAACGAATGCTCGTCAAAATTTTATAACTCCTAAGCGGGAATTTGTATTTCATATCACAACCCTGTTGTGGTCAAGTCAAAGTCTCAATTCATTTCACAAGTCATTTTGAAAAGTCTGACGGGGGAATAGTATGGTCACTCCAACTGTCCATAACCACGGACGCGGCTATTCGAATAGTTTGACACTCTGCAGAGATTGTACACTTTCACCAACATTCGATATATCCGTCAGGAACAAATCCTGAATTCACCATACTCAGTATGCGGATAATCAATCCTAACCTTTCGATTACACGCCCTAGTATAAGCACCTCTCCTGTGAGTTTGGCCTCCCAACCATGACCAACTATCATCTTGGGTACTGCACAGGTGGACAATCTTCACAAGGTAGCCTCAGCTCAGACCTTGGCCGTGAGGGAACTAATACTAAGGTATATAAGTTTCCAGTCAAGCCCTACCCAATATTCGGGTATTGTGGTTGTACGATAAAATTGGAATGGTATCGCATCCAGACAACCATCAGTTTTATAAAGGGGTAAGGCTCATGCCTCAACATTTTCATCACCAAAATCATCAGGTGTTCGGAAACACATGTCCAAAACATTTCAATAGAATGATCCTTCATTCCAAGGTTTTCGTAACCATTTTTCCACCAAGTATTCCCATCTAAAGTTGATCAAGTTTTATGCTTAGCACTAGCATCTACAGGTGGGGGTAAGTAATAATGAGGGGTGGTAAACTAGTGGAGTTTTAGCTAAGTTCAATCTCATGCCTTAGGATGACATCAAGATTATCTAGCTTAGGACAAATTTTATGCTCTTTATGCAACCTTCACATATTTTTCTAGTATCTATCATTTATTTCAGTAAACTCTAAGTAAGAGCTTTGATAAAGAAATAAAGTAATAGACTTGCAAATAAAACTAGGATTGGTTTATCAAGTGGATATGATCACATATGCTTAAGACATACAGTGGGCATAGTAACAAGTAGTGGTTTGTGGCATCAGTAGGGTATCTTGCAAGGGTTAGCTTGCATTGGTCCACTTAGTTAATAAAGCTTGGACATTATCAGTATAAGCTTACATAGGTATAGCATCAGCTTGCCTTGTGCAGAGCAGTGGTTGAATTTCTCCTCGGCTTCTTCTTCGTAGTATCCTCCTTCCTCCTCGTATCCTTGGTCGGTACTAGCGTCTATAAATAAATACGAGATACACAATCACCAAACAATACTTAACTACTTTCAATCATCACACACAAGGGTCCTATAGATGATCTAGCATCATCTCTAACATTACAAGATTAAAGCTTGGTTTAATTCCTTTAATTTTTAGAAAAGTAATTTCTACTCATTGAAAAACTACTTAAGATTTAACATTCTCCAAACCAAACATGGGATCATGTTGAGACATGTCATCACCACATATTGTAGTCCAAGGTAATGTGATTTAAAGTGGTGTCACAATTTAATAAGGTTTTACCCTTTTATTTTAATTAATTAAAGTGGCTAGAAATGCCTATGGGGCATTCTTTTATTACTTGAACATTATTTCTATAAGTAACCCTATATATTTTTATATATTCTGAAAGGTATGGTTAAATGTGATTTTTGAGAGTTGGATCAATTCAAAAGCTATCATGGTTTAAATTTGAAAAATGTTTGAATGCAGAAAAGCTTCTGCCTTGTTATTTTTACCATGGGTGATCTATAGATCCAAATGACTTGAATCCAACGGGCTTGGATTCAGCATTCCTAGACCTTTCTAACAAAATTAGTTTCATTCAATTTGATGCACTGAATCGATCTGGGTTGATTTTTGAAACTGGGTACAGAAGTGTGTTTGAAATAAAATGGAAAAGGTTTAATTCAAATAACTGGGCTGCGCGGGAAAAGTTAACGGGACGGCCTGCTAAGCGCAGTGCTCCTGCGGGCTGCTTAAGTGGGTGTCCCCAATCGTCAGTGAGACAGGGAGGGGCAAAGCGGTATGGGTCAATGTGCGTCGTTCGATCTGATTCTAATCCAACGGCTGGGAGTCATCGTCGATGCGAGGCAACACCGGCGAGAAAGAAACCTAGCGCGGCCAGTGAGGGGTGCTGGGGGCTCACCGGGGTGCAGGCGAGGGTCGGCGAGGCGGGCTAACGACGAAGTCGACGACGGCGAACTTAGGGATGGTCGCGGTAGCTCCTGGGGTGGACGAAATTGATGGCGCCCTTCTTCTCCAGAGGCGGCGGGCTCTGGTGAAATTCCGGCGAGGTGGTGCTCGCCTTGCTCCAGGAACGGTGTGGCATGATCAGTGAGAAGAGGGGAGTGAGGTGGTGTGAAGAAATCGACTGAGGGTGGCCTCTATTTATAGTCGAGCGAGGGGACCGACGGAGCGCATGGTGAGATCGTCGGGGGCGATGTTACAGGCTGCTATTGGCATTGGCGAAGGTAGGGGACGGTGCGGTGTTCCCTGGCGATGCTCAACGACATGGTTTTGAGGCGTGGGGCGGTGCGGCTTGGTCGGAACGCGACGGTGCTCTGCGCGGCAGAGCCGGCGTCTTCTACGGCGAGCGGTGGCTATGCGGCACGGGGTGGCGAACAAGGATGTCTGGCGGTCTCTTGGGTCGGTGGGGATTGTGTATGCACGCGGCGAGGGCGGTGCGCGGTCTGTGGGCTTCGGTCGAGGGTGGCGCTCTGGCGCACGCTCGGCATGGTCGCTGGCGAGGTTGGCATGGTTCATGCGTGTGGTCCAGGGCTTGGCAACGCTCGCGGCTGGGACAAGGGGTGGCGGTGGACGGTGGGCTGCCTCCCAGACATGCTGGCTAGACTTGCTTCTCTTCCTAGCTTGCTGTCGACATGGGGATGACAAGGTTGGCTTCGGCTGTTCACCATTGATGGTAATGCCAAGCTCACAGTGGTGCTAGTGTTTAGTTAATCTTGCTAGATGATCTACTGAGCTGGTTGTGAGCTAGAGAGGGAACAAGTTAGGATTCAATCACTGCTCACTATAGTGTTTAGGATTTTGATGATTTGTGTCTGCAACCTGTTTGATGAAATGGCCGCATGAAATCAAGTTTTGAATTTTAAAAAAAAATTGGTGGGTTTGCTAAATTGGTGCTGGTGAGTCTGCAGATGCTTGGGTTTTGAAAGTTGAGCTTGTTTGAGTGGTTTTTGAAAAAGTGGGATCTTCCCATATGATAAAGATTCAATTTTGAATTGTCATTTAAACTATGCATTTGAAAGTTTCTAGATGATCACAAAGTGGGCCTTGATACCTTGTTATGAGTACATTCAAGGGGTGCAAAGATCCAGAAAAGTTTCCATTAGGTTCTGAAAGTTTGAGACAGCCAAAGTAGGCATGGGAGTTAAATTGGTCAAAATGACCATTCCTTTATTTTATTGGTTTTGATTTATTTGTCCTTAGGAAAAGTTTGGGAAATGTTTAGATGATGTTTATTTCACCTAAGAAACATTTTACAAGCAAAGAAACACACAAACAAGTTGGTTCAAAAGAATTTCAATTTAAATGCACACACATATGCATGCTTTCATAATTTTAATTAGAAAAGTTTTTGTTAACCCTAATTTTGATGGTTAGAGTTTGATGATTTAAGTCTAGTATTTTTGGGATGTTACAAACCTTCCCCCCTTAAACAAAATCTCGTCCCGAGATTTGAAAAAGGACGAAAAGATTACCTAGGATTTGAAGAGACCGGGAAACTCCGTCCTGATGTGATCTCCGTGTTCCCAGGTGGCTTCCTCTTCTGTGTGGTTGCTCCACTGGATCTTGAGAAACTTTATGCTTCGGGTTCGGGTAGTTCTGAAGGCTTCTTCCAAAATACGGATGGGTACTTCGGGATAGGTCAGGTCATCATTGATCTCTATGGTCCGATGATCGATATTCTTGAACACTTCGGTCTTCTCGGGGACTTCGAGACACTTGCGAAGTAATGAGATATGGAACACATTGTGCACGGCTGACATCTCTTCAGGTAGTTCCAATTGATACGACACTTCTCCTCGACGGTTCAGAACTTTGAAAGGTCCGATATATCTGGGGGCTAACTTTCCTTTGAATTGGAGACGCTGCATTCCCTTCAATGGCGACACTTTCAGATAAACAAAATCTCCTATGTTGAAGGCGAGGTCTCTACGTCTCTTGTCAGGGTAACTCTTCTGTCGGGATTGGGCGGTCTTGAGGTGCTCACGAATCTTCTGAACCTTCTCTTCTGCTTCTCGTAGGATGTCGGGTCCGAAGATCTGACTCTCTCCTACTTCCGACCAGTTCAAAGGGGTGCGACACTTCCTTCCGTACATGAATTCAAATGGGGCCATTTGCAAATTGGCTTGATAACTATTGTTGTATGAAAATTCTGCGAACGGCAGACAGTCTTCCCACTTGGATCCATATTCTAACACACATGCTCTCAGCATATCTTCGAGTATTTGATTTACTCGCTCCGTTTGCCCATCGGTCTGAGGGTGATAAGCGGTACTGAAATCTAGGTGGGTTCCTAAACCTTCTTGGACTTTCTTCCAGAATCTCGAGGTAAACTGAGTTCCTCGATCCGATACTATGTTCTTGGGGACTCCGTGCAAACTGACAATTCTAGCGATGTATAACTCCGCTAGTTTTGAACTCTGATATGTGGTCTTGACTGGCAAGAAATGGGCGATTTTGGACAATCTGTCCACTATGACCCAGATAGAGTCATTTCCCCTACTAGAAGTAGGTAGTCTAGTGATAAAGTCCATTCCTACAGAATCCCATTTCCATTCGGGAATCTGCAAGGGTTGCAACAATCCAGCGGGTCTGATGTCCTGCCTTGACTCGCTGACATATATCACACTTGGCGATATAGCTTCTGATTTCTCTCTTCATCTTATGCCACCAAAATTGCTCTTTTAAATCTTGATACATCTTAGTTCCTCTAGGATGGATAGAATAAAGAGTATCATGAGCCTCCTTCAAAATAACTTCTTTCAACTCAGAATCTGATGGTACACAAAGGCGTCCTTTCTACCACAAAACTCCTTCTTCATCCTCGGTGAATCCAGGTACTTTGCCTGTACCGATACGACGCTTGATTCCGTCAATACTGACATTTCCCTTCTACGCCTCTTTAATCTGACTGATCAAAGTGGGCTGGAGTTCTATGCTAGCCAAAAATCCTTCACTTACCAATTCCATTCGAAAAGCTTCCATCTCTTTGTGCAAACTTGGTTGCTCCTTCAAAATCATGGAGTTCAAGCGGCACGACAATCTGCTAAGGGCATCAGCTACTACGTTGGCTTTACCTGGGTGATAGTGAATGTCCAGATCGTAATCCTTGATTAGCTCAATCCATCTTCTCCGCCTCATATTCAGCTCCTTCTGAGTGAATATATACTTTAGGCTCTTGTGATCCGAATAAATTTCACAACGGTTTCCCATCAGGTAATGTCTCCATGTCTTCAGGGCTAGAACTACGGCTGCGAGTTCGAGGTCATGGGTTGGGTAGTTTTGCTCATGTTGCTTCAGTTGTCGCGATAGATAAGATATAACTTTACCTTCTTGCATTAGCACACATCCGAGACCAATCTTGGATTAATCACAATACACATCGAAGGGCTTCACGATATCAGGCATGATCAAGATTGGGGCTGAAATCAATATCCTCTTGAGTTCTTGAAAACTCGCTTCACATTTGTCGGTCCATTCAAACTTCTTGTCCTTGTTTAGCAATTGGGTCATGGGTCTGGCGATACTCGAGAATCCTTCTACGAATTTGCGGTAATATCCCGCCAATCCGAGAAATGCACGAACTTGGGTTTGAGTGGTTGGGGCTTGCCAATCTTCTACATCTTTCACTTTGGCAGGGTCAACGGCAATTCCTCCGGCTGATACAATGTGACCGAGGAATCCTACTTCCTGTAACCAGAATTCACATTTGCTAAACTTTGCATACAGCCGATGCTCTCTAAGGGTTCCAAGAATGGTCCTTAGGTGTACCTCATGTTCTTCTTCTGATTTGGAATAAATCAGAATGTCATCAATGAAAACAGCGACAAACTTATCCAGGAAGTCCATAAAAATCTTATTCATGAGATTCATGAAATAAGTGGGGGCATTGGTTAATCCGAAAGACATGACCGTATACTCATACAATCCATATCTGGTGGTAAAGGCAGTCTTTGGAATATCCTCTGCACGAATTTTGAGTTGATGATAGCCAGTTCTAAGATCAATCTTAGAAAACACTTTGGCACCGGTCAACTGATCAAACAAATCCTCTATCTTGGGCAAGGGGTACTTGTTCTTGATGGTGACATCATTCAACTTCCGATAATCCGTACACAAACGGTTACCTCCATCCTTCTTGTCCACAAACAAGACAGGTGATCTCCAAGGTGACGCACTTGGTTGAATCAATCCAATTTCTAGCATGGAATCCAGTTGCTTCTTCAGTTCTGCAAGCTCTGACGGGTTCATACTATATGGTCTCTGGGCTATGGGTCCAGTTTCGGGGATTAGTTCGATGATGAACTCGATATCCCGATCTGGGGGCATACCGGGCAAAACATCTGGAAATACATCGGGGTATTCACAGACTATCCGGACTTGGTCAATGGTAGGTTGGGCTATACTCTTGTTACACTTGAATTGGCGGGGTAAGGTTTCAGATATACGCTCGACTGATATTCCGGCGGTACTGGTCATAGTTATGGCTTTCTTGGCACAGTCAATTAATCCTTTATGTTTGGACATCCAATCCATTCCTAGTACTACTTCCAAACCTTTAGTTCCGAGTACTATCAGATTTGCATAAAAATCTATGCCATGGATTCGGATAGGGACAGCTTTGCAAATTTGCCTAGCCTTGGTGGTTGATCCAGGAATTTGAACAATCATGACATGCTTCAGTTTGGTTGGTTGAATTTTACTAGTGCATGCAAATTCTTCGGTGACAAATGAATGTGATGCACCAGAATCAAACAACACTCTTGCAAGTACTGAATTAACCGAAAACATACCCAGCACGACGTCTGGCGCTTCCTGAGCTTCTTCAGCATGCATGAGAAAAAGACGGCCATTGCGGTTGAGTGAATTCTGCAAATCTTCTTCCTGGCTGAACACGACGCTGCTGCTGAGCTGGGACATTGGCATTGGGGGCTGTAGCATTCTTCTTGTTGGGGAACTCGTTGGAATAGTGGACTTTATTTCCACAGTCATAACAGGTCACTTGCGACTTGTCCTTGGCTGCTACAGGCACAACATTGCTTCCAGTCCTCGGGGCAGTGTTGGTGTTGGCGGTAACATTGTTGTTGTTGAACTTGGGTGGGGCATGATTGAAATTGCTAGAGTTGTCGGGGTTGTTGTGGTTTCCTCCGGGTCTAGGGTTTCCATGGCTGGGATAGGTGGGACGGGTCATCGGGGGTCTGTTGGTCCTTGGGGCAAATCCTGGAGATGGGTTAGGGCGATACTTTGGGGTCTGATGGGTTCCTGGCTGATGCATCATACGACGCTTGCGTTTCTCATTGGCTTGGTTGATCTTTCCTTCCATCTGGATAGCAGAGTCGACAAGGGCTTCAATATCCGCAAAGGGGATATTGACTAACACCGTCTGCATCTCATCATGCAGACCATTCAGGAATCTTTCTTTCTTCTTGGCTTCAGTGTCTATTTCATCCGGGGCATACCTAGCTAATGACAAAAATTTGTCACGGTATTCCACTACAGTCATCCTTCCTTGCTTCAGCTCTCTGAACTCGTCTCTCATTCTCTTGATCAAACCCGGTGGCACATGGGTTCTGCTAAACTTGACCTTGAATTCCTCCCAGGTCATCATCTGGCCTCCGGTCATTGCGCGAACACTGTTCCACCATGCTCTGGCATCTCCGGCTAGATAGTGGGTGGCGAACAGGACTTTCTCGTTGGCTTCCACTCTGGCTACTTCTAAGTTATTTTCCATGGTTTGTAGCCAATCATCGGCGTCGAGGGGTTCTTCTGACTTAGTGAAAACAGGTGGGTTGGTATTCTGAAAATTCTTGAGCTTAGATCCATGGTGGTCCTGATTTCCATGGCCTTGGTTGTTGTGGGCTAGCTGGGCTATCTGCTGAAGGGTGGATAGGTTGGCTTGACGTTCCGCTCTTTCAACTTCACGGTCAGAAGTCAACATTTGCAGAATCTGCAACATCGGGTCCAGGGTTGAACCACTTCCTCCACGTGGCATCTGAAGATTGAGGTAGATCATGAGAAAAGAGGGAAATTTCTAAAGTTTTGGGGTCTTTGAAAAGTTTTTAAGGTTTGACTCAGATTTTCCTAGCAACTTGATTTTTCATTCATTCATTCATTCATAGCACCCGATACAACACACACCACAACAAAGAAAAGCAGATGGTTTTAAGAACCATTCTAAGAACTACGATACAGTGGGACTGAATACTATTCACTACGCTAGTGCTCAAGTGCTACTACTCCTCGAAATCTGTGGCTTCATCATCCTCATCATCATCGATGAAGGCGAAATCATCCTCATCGGTGAAGAAATCCATAGCCTGATCCTCCAGAAAATCGTCGTCATCACTGAGATAGGAGTAGGGGTCTCCACGAAGATCCTCTCCGGCATTCTCCCTTTCCTCCAACTGCATGTCTCTCGTGGATGGTCTCCTCCATAGATGAGATGCGGTGGCGAAGACGGGCAATGATGCGCTCCTTCTTGTCGAGCTGACGGCGGCGAGACTTGGGATCCTTTGCTAGCAGGGCGATGGTCTGGTCCTTCGTCTTGATGATGGCAGACTTGTGGTTGCAATAGTCACGGTAGTTGTCCAACTCCTGCTGACGATCGTACATCATGAAGCTAAGGTGGTCCAATTGGGTCTTCAGCTCGGGGTGGTATGGGGCTTCCAGTGGTTGTCCATTAGCATCACGCCTTGGGCAAAACTCAAAGCGAGTACCCTTGATCTGATTGATGCTCTGCCCACACAGACGGGAAAGAGCTTCTTGCATGGCTCTGGGAAGTCCATCGAGCCAGTTGTTTTCCCTCAAGGTAAACTGAATTCCCTCCGCAGTGGGAGGTTCAATCTTTCCTCGGAGACTTGCAACAATTAGCCACTGCAGATCTTCTCCTGCTTGATCATTGAGCTGAGCTCCGAAGAACTCGGGGTGAGGACGCTCCAGAAGTTCCGAAAGCTGGTCCAAATCCCTCTCAAAGATCAGGTCTCCTCCATTCCCAAGTTGGTAAAACTTGCTGTACTTCACGTCCATCTAAAAGAATATAGGATGAGTAAGTTAGTAGAGTGGTCAAGTGTGTCCAATTTTATGTATTTTTGCAAGAGTTTTTGAGGAACATGAATTTTCATGAAAGAATCAAAGGGATAAGAATGAGAATAAGTTTTTGTAAATATTTGTTTTCTTTGATTTTGGAAAATAAGTTTTTGGTTTTAAACGTCCAGCCTAACTAGGGTCTCCTATGGTCAGGATGGCTCTGATACCAACTTGTCAACACCCTGATTTTTCAATCCTAGATGCCTGTTATGCCATACATCGCAATCCCAGGATTACCATTTTTGCGAGACATAACAGAATTGGATACCATAGTACATCATCCATTACAAACGATACATAAGTTCTTACACAAATAGGGATCTCATTATCCAGTTCTTAATACAACATCAAGCAGCGGAATACGTAATAATAACGGTAGCATAGGCAAAGCTCCATCTTCGGGGTCACAGGCAATGCTGACGATGGGAGATGATCCTAGTTGTCGTAACCTTCCTGGGGTCCATCCTCAAGGTACTCCTCTTCACAGTCTGGCCATGGGAATAGCCAGGGACAAAGCCATGAGTACTCTTTAAGTACTCGCAAACTAATACTAACATGTAAAATGGGTTTTTGGATAATAGGACACTAGGCTCTAGGGTTGTTTTGCAAAAGCCAGATTTACCTCTACTAAGTTTAGAAGCAACGAATGCTCGTGAAAATTTTATAACTCCTAAGTGGGAATTTGTATTTCATATCACAACCCTGTTGTGGTCAAGTCAAAGTCTCAATTCATTTCACAGGTCATTTTGAAAAGTCTGACGGGGGAACAGTATGGTCACTCCAATTGTCCATAACCGCGGACGCGGCTATTCGAATAGTTTGACACTCTGCAGAGATTGTACACTTTCACCACAACATTTGATACATCCGTCAGGAACAAATCCTGAATTCACCATACTCAGTATGCGGATAATCAATCCTAAACTTTCGGTTACAAGCCCTAGTATAAGCACCTCTCCTGTGAGTTTGGCCTCCCAACCATGACCAACTGTCATCTTGGGTACTGCACAGGTGGACAATCTTCACAAGGTAGCCTCAGCTCAGACCTTGGCCGTGAGGGAACTAATACTAAGGTATATAAGTTTCCAGTCAAGCCCTACCCAATATTCGGGTATTGTGGTTGTACGATAAAATTGGAATGGTATCGCATCCACACAACCATCAGTTTTATAAAGGGGTAAGGCTCATGCCTCAACATTTTCATCACCAAAATCATCAGGTGTTCGGAAACACATGTCCAAAACATTTCAATAGAATGATCCTTCATTCCAAGGTTTTCGTAACCATTTTTCCACCAAGTATTCCCATCTAAAGTTGATCAAGTTTTATGCTTAGCACTAGCATCTACAGGTGGGGGTAAGTAATAATGAGGGGTGGTAAACTAGTGGAGTTTTAGCTAAGTTCAATCTCATGCCTTAGGATGACATCAAGATTATCTAGCTTAGGACAAATTTTATGCTCTTTATGCAACCTTCACATATTTTTCTAGTATCTATCATTTATTTCAGTAAACCCTAAGTAAGAGCTTTGATCAAGAAATAAATTAATAGACTTGCAAATAAAACTAGGATTGGTTTATCAAGTGGATATGATCACATATGCTTAAGGCATATAGTGGGCATAGTAACAAGTAGTGGTTTGTGGCATCAGTAGGGTATCTTGCAAGGGTTAGCTTGCATTGGTCCACTTAGTTAATAAAGCTTGCACAATATCAGTATAAGCTTGCAAAGGTATAGCATCAGATTGCCTTGTGCAGAGCAGTGGTTGAAGTTCTCCTCGGCTTCTTCGTAGTATCCTCCTTCCTCCTCGTATCCTTGGTCGGTACTAGCGTCTATAAATAAATACGAGGTACACAATCACCAAACAATACTTAACTACTTTCAATCATCACACACAAGGGTCCTATAGATGATCTAGCATCATCTCTAACATTACAAGATTAAAGCTTGGTTTAATTCCTTTTATTTTTAGAAAAGTAATTTCTACTCATTGAAAAACTACTTAAGATTTAACATTCTCCAAACCAAACATGGGATCATGTTGACACATGTCATCACCACATATTGTAGTCCAAGGGAATGTGATTTAAAGTGGTGTCACAATTTAATAAGGTTTTACCCTTTTATTTTAATTAATTAAAGTGGCTAGAAATGCCTATGGGGCATTCTTTTATTACTTGAACATTATTTCTGTAAGTAACCCTATATATTTTTATATATTCTGAAAGGTATGGTTAAATGTGATTTTTGAGAGTTGGATCAATTCAAAAGCTATGATGGTTTAAATTTGAAAAATGTTTGAATGCAGAAAAGCTCCTGCCTTGTTATTTTTACCATGAGTGATCTATAGATCCAAATGACTTGAATCCAACGGGCTTGGATTCAGCATTCCCAGACCTTTCTAACAAAATTAGTTTCATTCAATTTGGTGCACTTAATCGATCTGGGTTGATTTTTGAAACTGGGTACAGAAGTGTGTTTGAAATAAAATGGAAAAGGTTTAATTCAAATAACTGGGCTGCGCGGGAAAAGTTAACGGGCCGGCCTGCTAAGCGCAGTGCTCCCGTGGGCTGCTTAAGTGGGTGTCCCCACTCGTCAGTGAGACAGGAAGGGGCAAAGCGGTACGGGGCAATGTGGGTTGTTCGATCTGATTCTAATCCAACGGCTGGGAGTCATCGTCGACGCGAGGCAACGCCGGCGAGAAAGAAACCTAGCGCGGCCAGTGAGGGGTGCTGGGGGCTCACCGGGGTGCAGGCGAGGGTCGGCGAGGCGGGCGAACGACGAAGTCGACGACGGCGAACTCAGGGATGGTCGCGGCAGCTCCTGGGGTGGACGAAATCGATGGCGCCCTTCTTCTCCAGAGGCGGCGGGCTCCGGTGAAATTCTGGCGAGGTGGTGCTCGCCTTGCTCCGGGAACGGTGTGGCACGATCAGTGAGAAGAGGGGAGTGAGGTGGTGTGAATAAATCGACTGGGGGTGGCCTCTATTTATAGTCGAGTGAGGGGACCGACGGGGCACAAGGTGAGATCGTCGGGGGCGGTGTTACAGGCGGCTATTGGCATGGGCGAAGGTAGGGGACGGTGCGGTGTTCCCTGGCGATGCTCAACGACATGGTTTTGAGGCGTGGGGCGGTGCGGCTTGGTCGGAACGCGACGGTGCTCTGCTCGGCAGAGGCGGCGTCTTCTACGGCGAGCGGTGGCTATGCGGCACGGGGCGGCGAACAAGGATGTCTGGCGGTCTCCTGGGTTGGTGGGGATTGTGTATGCACGCGGCGAGGGCGGTGCGCGGTCTATGGGCTTCGGTCGAGGGTGGCGCTCTGGCGCACGCTCGGCATGGTCGCTGGCGAGGTTGGCATGGTTCGTGCGTGTGGTCCAGGGCTTGGCAACGCTCGCGGCTGGGACAGGGGGTGGCGGTGGACGTTGGGCTGCCTCCCAGACATGCTGGCTAGACTTGCTTCTCTTCCTATCTTGCTGTCGACATGGGGGTGACAAGGTTGGCTTCGGCTGTTCAACATTGATGGTAATGCCAAGCTCACAGTGGTGCTAGTGTTTAGTTAATCTTGCTAGATGATCTACTGAGCTGGTTGTGAGCTAGAGAGGGAACAAGTTAGGCTTCAATCACTGCTCATTATAGTGTTTAGGATTTTGATGATTTGTGTCTGCAACCTGTTTGATGAAATGGCCGCATGAAATCAAGTTTTGAATTTTGAAAAGATTTTTGGTGGGTTTGCTAGATTGGTGCTGGTGAGTCTGCAGATGCTTGGGTTTTGAAAGTTGAGCTTGTTTGAGTGGTTTTTGAAAAAGTGGGATCTTCCCATATGATAAAGATTCAATTTTGAATTGTCATTTAAACTATGCATTTGAAAGTTTCTGGATGATCACAAAGTGGGCCTTGATACCTTGTTATGAGTACATTCAAGGGGTGCAAAGATCCAGAAAAGTTTCCATTAGGTTCTGAAAGTTTGAGACAGCCAAAGTAGGCATGAGAGTTAAATTGGTCAAAATGAACATTCCTTTATTTTTATTGGTTTTGATTTATTTGTCCTTAGGAAAAGTTTGGGAAATGTTTAGATGATGTTTATTTCACCTAAGAAACATTTTACAAGCAAAGAAACACACAAACAAGTTGGTTCAAAAGAATTTCAATTTAAATGCATACACATATGCATGCTTTCATAATTTTAATTAGAAAAGTTTTTGTTAACCCTAATTTTGATGGTTAGAGTTTGATGATTTAAGTTTAGTATTTTTGGGATGTTACAGGTGGGCCTTGGTGGGGCTAGCACTGGTGTTCCTTGCAGGGCTGCAGGAACTCGGATCTTGCAATGCTCCTCACATTCATGGTCCATGAGGGTCATGGCCATGTCATTCTAATGTTGTGCCGAGGTGAGGCATTGAATGCCATGAGATACGGACTTGACAAACGATAGCGCGACACCGGCAACGGCGTGGCATGTTTGGGGGCATTGTGGTTGGGGTGCTCCTTTGCATCAGTTTGAGGTTTCGACCGAGGGCCTGCCTACGAGGAGTGAGGCGGCGACGATGCCATTCATGGATGCAGGCGACATAGCATGGGAGGTTCGGTCGGTGGTGACAAGGGACGATTCGACATGGGTCTGTAGGTGGACAACGATGGTGGCCTGGGTGAAGCAGCATGACAGCAGGGCTTACAGGTCCTAAGCAGGGCCTAGCAGGCGGCTGCACCTATTCTAGATCTAACCAGTCCTGGTAATGCATCTGGATGGCGAACACCTATGGTGGTGGTAGGGCGGGAATTATAACTCGAAACTCGCGAGTTAAATGAGTAATTCGTGACTCGGCTCAAACTCGGTGTCTAACGAGTCGAGCCAAGTTTTCGATTTGAGCTCGTTTGTTCACCCAAGCTAAATGAGCTACTCACGAGCTACTTATTTTGCTTGTTAAACTCGTTTAAATATAGAGTTTGAAATTTTTCATAGATGAATGACATACTATGAATGTTTCTTAAACCTATAATGGTGAAGAGTTACTATATTTTTCATTGATCTTCTTTCATTTTATTATGGAAGTACTATTGTTGTTCTAGTTCTAAATTAGTAGGATAATTACTAGCTTTTCTATATGTTCTCATATTCGTAACTTGTAACAAGATAAACGAGCTACTCATGAGTTTACCGAGTCGAGCCAAGTTTCAAATATGAGCTCGTTCTGTAAACGAGCCGAGTTGAGCTAACTCTTTAGTTGAACGAGCTTTAACGAGTCGATCCGAGTTGGCTCGACTCGGCTCAAATTCCTGCTCTAGGTGGTGGCGGGCAGATCACCACCTCCTGTTGGATATTGTGCTTCCCTACCTTGTCTGAGCCGCCGACTTTGCGGTGTGGTGTTGGTCGGGTCATGGGCTCAAGTGCGTGGATGCCAGGGCGACGGCTCTAGAAGGTGGACTGCGTGAACGGCTCTACGGAGAGCGACGTGGCTGTGGTGGTGGTCTCTCTATTCGGTCATGTGGATGGAGTGGAGCGGATGGTGGAGGATCCTGTAGTTGGCGACGCTTCGGCTTTGGCGGCTCTCAGATTGCGGTTTGGAGGCCTAACTCGGGGACATCAGGTGGCTGACTTCTCGGGAGGGGCGCAAGGATTTTTCTGGGAGAAAGCTTAGCGCCTCAATGCTAATGGCGGCGATGCCTATGGGTTTCATAATCCTCTTGGGGGCATCGTTGTGGTTATCCTCCCCCGCTACGGCTTCGGGTGAAAAACCTTGACCTCACGGTCTCGATCACGACGATGCTATGCGTCGTTACCCTCTTAGGGACGTTGTCATGGGCCCCGATACCACTGGTATCGTTTTAACGTCTTTGGTGGCAAGTTTTGGTTTTTTCTGTTTTTTCTTTTCTTTATCTTTGATCTTCTTTATAAGAGGTTCTCCTCACGACATTGTACCGGTTCAGTCATTGTGGCTTTATTTTTAAAGCGGGACGAAAAGTATGTTTCGAGAAGAATTAAACGTGAAAATGTTGATGACCCACCAAAGATTCTCATTTTTTTAACATTGTGTGGTCCTAAATAAATTGCTCATCCACACTTTATTTAGCCACTAAATTATGGGATTCTTTATGTTCTAACCAATGATTTTCAAAACTGGATATAGAGGATTTGGGCATGGAGGTTTCAATCTTGATAAGATGGTATTTTTGGCTAAGGCGAAAACAATAAATTAGGGTAAGATATAGTCCAAGACCGAGAGGCAAAAACCTAATATGGTATTCCAGAATGAGGTTTTGTTGTATTTCTTGTGTGATGTTTGAGTCACAGGGGAAGGACATCATCAATATCTATTGCATGGTAGCAAGAAGAAATCTTCTCCATAGGAAGAATAAAAATATCTATCGCTGAGATACTCTTACTTTTTTAAATGTTAGCAGGAGAGCTGTTAAATTCATTGAACAGATATAAGAGTGGTCCTATTTATGAGGAAAACCGTACCCAAAAACCATACAGATGATACCTTTTGGCTTACAACCAAACCACAAAGCACAAAGCAAGAACTCACCTTGCCTAACCTAGCCAAAGGCGAGAGATCAGGACACAGAGCCACTAGACCGCTTCATAACCGCAACAAGACATCTCGGAAACACAACTCTCACACAAGATGACACGTGCCAACGTACAGTCCACCCTTGATGCCCAGAAGATAGTGGCGGTATAGACTGCAGGACCCGGCCGGACCCGAGGAGAGCGTCGTCGTAGAGGTATTGCATTAGTGTACATCGCGCACTGGAGGCCCACGCTCCAAGCAGCTGCCAACCTAGACTCCAACTACCGTCTTGGAACTCCTCGTGCAACCCAGACAGTGTCTCTAAGGAGGGAAACGCCTGCCTGAACCAGCAAGCTGGATCTAGGGTTTCCCCTGTTGCACAGGAGGGGGCACGGAGGGGAGGGCCTAGACAACGCCTTCAAGAAGGTAACGACGCCCGCAATCATTGTCGTCGTCCACAACAACATAGGATTTCTCTCGGCCCTTCCACCAACCCCACCGTCCACAAGGGCAGGCATGACGGAACCCAACGGTCGAACAAACCACCTACGAGAGGCGAACACAAGTCTCCGACAAGTGATGCGATGACCACCTCGAGCATCATCGAAGCCAACCCGACTAGTTGCCGGTCCACCTTCCTCGTCCTCGTGTTGGACGGGAGGATGCAACACCCATCATGTCGCCATTCATATCCCTCCAAACCACCGCCATATCGCCCATCAACCCCACTGCAGCAGCCCTCCGCTGGACATGCCTCCACGGCCGCCCTTCTTTCGATGGAAGGATGTAACACCCAGGCTAGTGCCATTCCTCTCCCGCACGCCTCGCCACTCCGCTTGCCCTTCTTCCTCTGTCCCTAGATGCTGCACAGATCGGCTCAGCCTACACGCAACAGCGACCGATCCTCAGGACCGAGTCGTCGCCCCTCGCGCGTCGCACCAGGGGTGTCCACCACGCCAAGAACGCCTTGGAGCAGCCCCTCTTGCCAGACTGATCCACTAGAGCCTGCAACGACCACAACCCTCTGGGCCTAGATCAGGCCCGCGCCGCCACCTCCACTCCTGGAGGCACTCCGCGCTAGTGCGTCGCCCAACAACGCACTTCACGCTGCCTGCCTGCTCCCCAACGCCTCCGCCTATCCCGCCCTCCATTGCCTGTTCCTCCGCGGTTCCTCCTCGCCCGCCTAATGTCGTGCGACTCCGCCTCAAAGCACAACATGATGCGCCCCCTCTGCCCTCCACCTTCTATGGGACGGGTGCCGCCACCGTCGCCAGTGTCGACGACGGCAGCGGCCTGAGAGAGCCGTATTCAAGGTGGTTTGGCTAGATATTAGGGCTTGTTTGGATGTAACGGGATTTTTATCCTAGGGAATCAAATCCCGACCGAAAATCCATGAAAACAGTTGAAATCACCGGGATTTTATTTTCCACCTCATTACTAGTAGATTTATTTCCATGGGGAAAGGCTGGGTTCCCTCCTCCCAAATAAGCCCTTAGATGTCTATGGAGTCGCTCAAATAGGGAGCAACCCCGGGAGGTGGTTTGGCTAGGTATTGAGATATGTGGAGTCGCTTAAACAGGGAGCAATCCGGAAGGTGGTTTGGCTAGTATTACGAGATGCTCTTACTTTCACTTTGCAGCCGCGTAGGCAATTGTAATTTCTTTTTGAAAAAGCAAACAGTTTGCCCTTTCGTCACCGTCATCGCACGGTACAATCATTGTCATCTTTCTTGTTCGCCCCGAAGCTTCTCCGTCCTCAGCTCCACGCTCTGTCACCCCGTCCCACCTTCCCTCCGATTCCGAAGCAACTACCACCGCCGCATCTAGGTCTCGGAGCAAGCCCCAGTTGTCCCACCTCCTCACCGGATGCTCGCCTCCGGCACATCCTCGATGGGCCGCGCCGCCACTCCAACAACCCCCGGGGCCCAGTCCCGGTGGCCGCGTGCCGTGGCGCGGCTCCGCCTGGCCCTCCGTTCCCCGGCTGCGGCGAGTGGTAGCAGCGAGCGCTGGATGAGCTGCTTCAGGCCGGCACCGGTGCCCGCGCCGTCAACTTCAGCTGTTACGGTGGCGGTGAAGGAGGCAAAGCGGAAGGGGCCGGAGGTGGAGATGGAACCAGCGCGCGGCGGAGGGGAGGACGTCTGGAGCGCGCAGGCCGAGGCGGAGGTAGCGGGGGGCGGGGTATTCCCCGAGCACCTCGTCGTCATGGTCAATGGCCTCGTGGGGAGGTGGATCCGAGTATACTGTTATTTTGGTCGTATTTGCAGTTCATTTGTGCAGCTTGGGGGATGTTGGTTTCAGAGGCTAAATTTGATCCATTATTTTACAGCGCGGATGACTGGAAGTTTGCCGCACAAGAGTTCGTGAGGCGGATGCCAGACAAAGTGATCGTTCATCGTGAGTACCCAAATCCACATGCTATGCGACTTGGTGTTGGGTTCTAAAATGCGTAGTTGTCTTCCAAACTATATTGCTTAGTACTACTACTAAGATAATGTCATTTGTCTGTGTGAACCTGTATGCGTGTGTGCATGACTTCTTGGGGATACTTGGAGTGTTGGCATGTTGCCGCTTCATGGAACAAAGTAAAATTTACATATTCCTAGATAAAATTCGAATGGTTATTTGGTAAGCGGATTTATACTGGAGTCCAGACTATTGCTGAAGAAATGTATTTGAGATTTAGGAATAAAATTTACCAAAGATCAGTGTTCGTGTGAGATTAAACAGATACTAACTGTCAAGTTGGATGACAAAGTGGGAGAACCGTACGGTATGGTAAACACCTGCTGGTTTTGCAGCACAACTTGCAATTAGATGGAGTGATAGTACCAACCAAACCACCATAAAAGCCAGTAAAATTTGATATGATAAAAGCTGCATTTGCCAATGCTATTTTTAGGTGTACTATTATTTGCCGTTGTTGTATGTAGCTTCTGTTTTAGTACCAGTGTCATTCAGAACATTACTGGAGATCATTCATGTTTTCTTTATTGGTCCAGATATAAAGAAACTCTGCACCGAAGGAACATATGATACATCCTTTTCTGTGCCTTATCTTCCATGATTGTGCAGATACAATAACCAGGCATATATCATAACTGATGAATACATGCACACATCATTTACCTTTCCTTCATCCTGGGTGTTTCACAAATTGGTTCAGCTACTATTGTTTCCCTATAAAGAGATTTAGACCATGGCTTTCCATGCAGGGAGTCAATGCAACTCTGCTACACAAACATTTGACGGAGTCGACTTGATGGGAGAAAGGTTAGCGAACGAGGTAATTTTTGTTCTGACCAAGGGCCTCTTTGATTTACAGAATTTTCATAGGAATTTGGAGAACTGGAATCCTTAGGATTTTTTCCAATGGGAGTCGTTTGATTTGTAGGATTGAATCCTATAGAAATTTCCTAAGGATTCCTTTACATTACATTTCATGGGAAATTTTTGTTCCAGTCAAACTGCTTGGAAAGAATCCTCTATTTTTCCTGTGGTGCAACCAAATAAATGTTGCAGACACAACCCTGTAGGATCTGAGTGCGCATGACATTGTAATCCCGCATTTTCCTACACCGGCAGTAACCTCACTCTTGCTCCTTACATTTTCTCATCCATGTTATCGAAATGCTAGTGTGGCATACTAGTCCTAGGAATAGCTGTGAGGAAGATTGTTGGAGATGCTCTTACTGGCCATTTCGTCGATCCATTGCCTTTCTAATGTAAATTAACCACATTTGTGCATGGTATACTTGTTATCGTACACACATGAATGTCTTGTTGATGTGAACTGTGTTATTCTGTAGAAGTTTGTATCTTGTAGATGACATATGCTTTTTAAGCTGATTTTTTGTTAGATGACAGGAGAGAACAACTCCCCTGACCTCTGCACCCAAGCTGATTAATCACAAACTCGTTGTGGTTAATTGGTTAACATATAGTGTGATGGCATGATAAGTTGTTACTAGCTGATTATCCATAAACTAGCCATACTATTTTAGGTTAATCTGATAGCATGATAAGTGGTTACTAATTGAACTTCACTATGTGAGTTGATACATACCTTCTGGTATTAAACCATGACAAACAAGATCTTATCTGATTTTTTTATTACTGAAAGAACTTTGCTTTCATCACATCATTTCATATCCCTACTAACGAAATGAATATAGGTTCTATCAGTTGTTGAGCAAAGAAGAGGTGTGAAGAAGATCTCAATTGTGGCACACTCTTTAGGCGGTCTTGTTGCCAGATACGCTATTGGAAGGCTCTATGGGTGTAATGGCAGAATTAAATCTTCTGTTGGGAACAGCAGAGATGAAGGTGAATGCTTGAAGGGTCTCATTGCCGGCTTAGAACCTATGAATTTTATAACCTTTGCATCACCACATCTGGGTTCAAGTGGAAACAAACAGGTAACACCTATCTCCTTATTTTATAATAAACTCGAGTTTGATTGTTCAACTGTCTCTTTCCCTTGAGCTACTTATAGAATAGAGATTCAACTGGTACGCTTCACTCATTTCAATAATTGTTGAGTGCAACTAGCTTAGGTGTTCCATGCAATTGTGCGGGAAACATCTTAATTATATTTACTGTTTGGGCACGTATAAATATATTTTATTATGCTTACAAAAAAAGATTTTATGGACAGTCGTGTTGTTTGTACATAATAATCTTATGTCTACTTAAACCGCAGATTGGATCTCGAGTATTGGTGGGTCCTTAGTTCTCAATACTCAATACTCCCCCATTTCCAGTTTATCTGGCGTATACGTATTTCCAGGTTGAAGTTTGATTATTAGTTAGACCAATAATATATGAGTCATGTGCCATAGAAGTTATATCATTAGTCCTAGTTTATCTGGTGCCCACGTCTTTCAAGGTTCAAATTTGACCATTGAACAAATAATATGATTCATCTGGTACCAGGAAATAGCGTTCATCGAAAAATTATTTTAAATCATTACACGCAATTTTAAGGATGTAATTTTCCTTTTCTTGTACGCACTTCTAACGTGCTAAGAAAAAATAGGTGTGTAGAGTTCTATTTTTATTTTACTTGGAGGTAGATCCTACCAAATCGAGTGGAGCTTTTATTTCTAGAACCGTACATAGTCATAACGTAGGATCTTTGAAGTCTGCGTGTTTCTTCCCTCTTTTACATGGTGTACGCATTTTCTGCATTCAAAGATTGTGTGCACTTACTGACACGTACATATCTGAAGATCTAGCGGATGTGATTTGTTTAGATATAATCATGTAGATCTAGTGGCCGTGGTATTTTTAAGTACAATTATGAAAATCTAATGGATGCGTTATGTTTAGGTGCAATTATAAACATCTAATGGACTTGATCTGTCTAGGTATGGTTATAAAGATACAATGGCTGAGATATGCTTATGTACAATTCCGAATATCTAGCTGTTGTTATCCATTAATATAAAATGGTCCACTAAATCCATGGTCAGAACTTCTAGCGGGTTGCTTTATTTTTCTGCCAGATTGTGCTTTTAGTGTATAATAGATTAGTGGAGCCACGTATTTATTGTTCTAATCTTAATCTATGGGAAACCTGTATGAAGATTGGAAGTTCTGAAGGACGTTAACTAGTCATACAAGTTCATAGGGTTTCTCATGTTATTAAAGTTTAAAAAAATTCCAAAGAGATGAAATAAGCACTTCGATTTCAAATTGAAATAAAGCAAGAACATTCAAATGCTTCAGTAATGTTAGTCTCATGTTCAGATTCTTCCACCAGCTCCCTTTTCTATGTGGCTTGCCTTTCCTGGAGCGAAGAGCATCAGAAACTGCACATTTGATTGTTGGAAGAACTGGAAAGCATTTATTTCTTACAGACAGCGATGATGGCAGGCGTCCGCTCCTGCTTCAAATGGTTGATGACTGTGATGATATAAAATTCAGGTTATTTTCTGTATGCTTCTCCTTTCACCATCAGATTGTTGATGAGTTGTATAGAACTGTATTGTCCATCAGTCGTCCAAAGTAGTTAAAAAATGTGTAGGGCATCATGTCCTAGTGTAACATGTTCTCTTGTGCAGATCAGGATTGCGCTCTTTCAAACGACGTGTGGCTTATGCGAACGCTAATTTTGACCGTATCCTTTAACTGCTTAAATGGAAAACTTGTGTTCATTATTTATTCTGAATTGCGAATTTTACTTCTGACTATATACCCACTTAACAAGCTGAAAAGATATGGTGGGGTGGAGAACATCATCAATCCGGCGTCAACATGAGTTGCCAAAAGTATGTATCAGGAATGGTTACCTACTGACTTTTATTTGTACTTTCTATTGAATGGCTTTACCGTTCTTCAACCTTTCTGCAGCATCGTCTTCTTGTTTGTGATGAGAAGTATCCACATATTGTCCATGTTGATAGAGGAATTACGAACAATAATGAAAACGAAGTCAGTGCTAATCTCTATGACCCGGAAGGTATGCTGACTTCCTATTGTCTGCTTTTAACTTGAGATGTACTCCATAGGAACTAAAAGTCTAGGAAGAGCCATTGAACATTTTTTCTTCTCATTATGGTTGAGTACCTTGTAGTTCCCAGTCTCTTCTGATTGAGTTATTGCGTTGAACCTTTTGGGATTTTTTCTAGCTATTTTAGTAAGTTTGGTTGCATGGACTGATTGATCAATTTCCTGCATGACAGTTCAAAATCACTTCGAGATTATCTTCAATAAGCTGTAGCTCCCCCAAACTTTTAGTTCATCAGTTGTTGACAAGTGGTTACATTTTTGTATGTCCAGAGGAGATGATAAGAGGCCTGACACAAGTACCGTGGGAACGTGTTGATGTGAGCTTCCAGAAAAGTGGTCAAAGATTGGTTGCTCATAACACTATACAGGTATCATTTTTCACCTTTTGAACCTGATGTCTGTATTTTTAGCAAAGTATTTTTTTTTCTGGCTTCTGAGCGCAATAGTCAGTTTGAATGTGGTGCTCCCATCTAGTGGCATCTGAACTTTGCTCTGAAAATCTGAGGGGCATTTCTTTTTAGTTGCGTGTGAATCTAGTCAAGTGCACCCTGATATCATTAGCAAAAGAACTTGCATGGTATCACGAACCATGTTCTTGCATATTCAACAGGAGGATAATGTATACTACCTCCGTCCCAAGGCTTAAGGCCTATATTTTTTTCAAAAGTCAAACTACCTCAAATTTGACCAAGTTTTTAGAGAAAAATATTAATATTTATAATATGTAATCCACACCCTTTCGTACATCATGAAACATATTTTCACATGGTATCTATATAATATAATAGTTCTTGATAGTTTTTTCTAAAAGTTTGGTCAAACTTTCTGTGGCTTGACTTTTCAAAAAAAATATAGGCCTTAAGCCTTGGGATGGAGGGAGTATATACTAATTGAATGCTTATAAAAAAGAAAATAATAAATGTGAAGCAAAAATGATGCTGGCTTAGTGGCAAAACCCTTTCAACAGTTATTGGCCTTGAAATTCTGGATACTTCATTCACTGTTGTGTACTAGAATATGCCAATGACAATACTTACATTCTGATGGTTGTAGTCTATCAAATCACTAGGAGCGTGGTGTACGCCTCGCTCTCCTCCCGGGCCACTCCCGCTCGAGCGGCTCCGGAGGCTCCCCAACTCCGACCAGACCACACCCCTGCCAGTACGCCCCTGGCCGTCGCTGCCACCGACGCCGGCGGCGGTGCCCATCCCGTCGAAGGCGGAGGGCAGTGGAGGTGCGCCCTGCGGAGAAGCTCTGGCGACGGGCGGGTCGCGCGGGCGAGATGGAGCAGTGGTGGAGGAGGGAGGTGGCGGTGCTGGGCGGTGGAGATGCAGGCGAGGTGACGGCGGAGGTCCCAGGCGCAGCGACGAAGCTTGCAGGGTCGCGGGCGGCGGCTTGGGCCGCAGGGCCGCGGCCTTTTTTGTGCTTCGCTGTGCGACATCGCGGCTGGGCAACAAGCTCCGTCGAGGTCCCAGGTGCTGAGCGGCGCGGGACTATGGGAGGTGGCGGCGCGGCTCTGTTTTGGGCCCGATCTGGGCTCTGCGGGCCACGGTTGGAGCTCGAGCGGGACGGCATTGCATGCTCTCCGCCAGTGCGGGAAAGAGGAAGTTTCGGCCGGCAACTCTGGGCTGGTCTCGTAAGAGGGTCAGGCTGGTGCGGGATAAGTTCCTGCTGGGGCAAGCGCGAGCAGCCGTGGAGGCACAGGAAGAGGGGCAGGCCAGCGTTGCTGCGGCGAGTGGCTGGGCGAGGTACTGGCGGCTGGCGGGAGAAGAATGGCGCCAGGATGGGCGTTGCATCCTTCCGTCCAAGGGGTTGAGGAAGAAGGTTGTGCGGCACGCCGGGCTGGCCTGGGTGATGCTTGAGGCGATCAGCGCCTCTCTCGCCGGTGACAAGTGTTGGCCTCTCGTCGGTGGCTTGTCTGACCTCCGGCCGGTTTGTTCTTGTGGACAACGGGGTTGATGTTAGGGCTGGGAGAAATCCCTATGCGGTAGCGGAAGACGGCGACGCCCGCGGGCGTCGTCACCTTCTTGAAGGCATCGTCTAGGCCCTCTTCGTCATGCCCCTTTCCGTGCAACGGGGGAAACCCTAGATCCAGCTTGTTGGTTCAGGCAGTGGCGGCGCAACAGCGTCGTTCACTCCTTGGAGGCGCTGTTCGGGTTGCACATGGAGTCCCAAGACAGCTGATGGAGTCAAGGTTGGCAGCTGCTCGGAGCATGGGCCCCTAGGGCGCGATGTACACTGTTGTGACATCTCTTCGATGACGCTCTGCTCGGATCCGGTCGGGTCCTGCAATCTATACCGCCACTACTTCTGCTAGGTGTCAAGGGTAGATTGTGCGTTGACACGTGCTGTCTTCGTGTGAGGGTTGCGTTTGCAATCCGTCTTGCTTCGGTTGTGAAGCGGTTTAGTGGCTCAGTGTCCTGACCTCTCGCCTACTTGGCTAGGTTAGGCAAGGCTGAGTCCTTGTTGTCTGCTTTTGGGTTGTGTTAGGCATTGTCTGTACGGTTTTTGGGTCCGGTTTCCCTTATAAACTGGACCAACTTTCTATCTGTTCAATGAATTTAGCAGCTCTCCTGCTAACATAAAAAAAAACATTCTGATGGTTATTCTCTTTACTCTATCAACGTCAGGTGAAGAGCTATTGGCTTAACTCAGATGGAGCTGATGTTATCAATCATATGATGGATAATTTCCTCGTGTAGTTCATGAACTCCAGAGTGCATTGCACCAATATTTGTGCTGAGTTCTTTACAAGACAGTTCAATTTTGCGTAGGCAATTTGTCCTTGTAGGTTATACATTTTAATTTCACTCGAGATTTCAAGATTGATTCTTTTGGTTTTCTGTGCTGCAGATGCAGGGTAGACTCCAACCCTTGCTTTTTGTCCACATTTCCCTGCATCAACAAAGCTATCACATCCAAATTGTAATTATGATCCGCCCTTCCCCTTCTTTGTAGTAGTGAAGTAAACACAATTAGGTGCAACTTGGTTAACCCTGGGCAGCCCATAGGCCCTGCAGAAATTAAACTGTCTATTCGAGATATCTGCAAAACTCATAGTTCCAAACAAAATCTACCATGTTATGGCAAAATTGTGGATGATTTTTTTCTGTGCTTATTTTATAAGCTGGCACGGAAAAGCAGCCACTGCAAATAGTCCCAGTTTGACATCCCTGAAGTTGCCATTATGCATTGTGGGAAAATAGCCACGGAAGCTGTAAATGGTAGGTTAGCCAAACTGATAAAATAGGTAAAACTAGTTTAGCCGGTAGCACAATCAACTGCAGTACTAATAGCAACAATTTCTATGTGAGGAACATGATCCATCAGTTGCTGAAACGATTTGATTGATCCATGGAATGCTGGAAATGATCTTGGTGACAAGCCGTTAAAATTAATAGTACTACTGATAATGGCTGAAGTAGCCAACTGCCTCCTCCATCTTACTGCATACGGATTTTTTTTCTTTGAAATGGAGAACATAGCCAGGGATGCACAGAGCCCTTTTTGTTGCGAAGTTTCAACAAATTGTTCAAATTTGAGCTCAGATGAAGCTCTGGCATACCTAAATGGTTTTAATTGTTGTGTGAACTTGGTTTGAGCACAAGCCATATACTTCCTGTGTTTCAATATTATAAGACGTTTTAGCAAACCTTCCGATAGCACAAAATACAAGAATTGGACAAAACTGCCCTCCCGACATGTCCGATCCATATTTTAAATTTTGAATCTTCCCGATCACCTCCAGCTCGCTGGAATCGATCCTCCCGATCAGAGCACCCCGCCTCCAGCTGATCACTTCCAGCTCGCTGGAATCGATCCAGCAGAGCACGGCCTCGTGTTGGAATATTAGGCATAATTTTCACGATTAATTCCAGAATATAAATCATGACAAAACCAGCTATTAGCTCATGTAACTCAAACATACTAGATGTACTAAACAACAGGATGATCGGGAATAAATAGCAGCCTAACATGTACTCGCAGAACATGATGAATAACCAAACTGGAGCACGTAGCACGTACCGTTCGGTTGTCGTAGTAGAAATTTTGGGGAAGAGTGATCGCAGCAGATGGCGACGAAGACGGCGGTAGGCAGCACCGCCTGACGTAGATGGAAGACGACCCGTGATGGAGAACTCGAGCAGTCGCGCAGAGCGCTTCCCAAAAACCTTATTCGCCCTCTCCCGTACAGGATCGCAAGGGCGAGTGGTTCCGAAGACCTGCTCTCCCGTCCGCCGGTGCACGCCGACAAGCGGGATGGAGTAGACTACGGTGACGGCGCAAGTAGAGAGGAAGGCAAAACCCTAGATTGGTTTTCGGTGGTGTTATGGCGGTAGCCGCACAAGACTTTATATAGAGCGGCTCAGGAAACCCTAACGGAGGCGAACGTGGGCCGAGTCCACGTTACGCACGTTCGGGTCAGTTACAGTAGCCCACGATCCGGGAGCGACCCGAATAAGCTAACCGTTTGACACGTCTGTCAATTTTTCTGAGCAGCACGGCGAGATTCCCGACGAGACGAGACGAGGCGAGCGTGCGTGCGTGCGTGCGTGCGAGCGGCGGCGTCGTCGGAGGAGGAGCGCGCGTGTGTATCTCTCTTATTCCCACTCACTTACAAAGTGGTGCAACACTCCACTTATAAGGTGGTGCAACTCTCCTCCAACTTTCCATGTGGGACTAAACTTTAGCTCCCACTCCACTCCCATGTGAGCTGCCACAAACATGGGCCCAAACACATATGGGCTGCCACAAATTTGGGCTTTGAGATTTAGGGAAAATCTGAAATACTCATGGGCCTAAATGGATTAGCCCCATTATTTCTAACAATCCCCCACCAGATCTCAAATGCCCATTTGAAGATTTGCCAATCCTTGCTACTTGTTTATATACCAGTGTTTCAGCAGAGACTGTTAAGTTGAACTTCCGCCTAGAATCTTGAACTACGTCTATCAACAACTTGAACAATGGACGAACCTTGAATTGCAAGTTTGGTGCCAATAGATTTCGCTCAAAATCATAACTAGTACTTGGCTGTCAGTAGCCTACCCCGCGGGTTGGAGCATATGCGTCATACTCCCTGGTCTCTTCATGAGTTTACTAGAGATCACCCAGATCTCATAGACCGCGACGTTTACAGTCGAGCTCATATAGGTGTGTTCTTTCAAGAATGCCCTGTAGGACGGCATCTTTGCTAATTAAAGCCAACAGAAAACATTAAGGCATGTTGCCAACCTGCCTTACAGATTATGAGAGTCATGCATCTTCACATAGAGAGGGTTTTCAAAATACTCTCCTCAGTCAAACCACTAGCTTGTTCTTCCCAGGTCCTAATTCACGGGATCTCCGATCACATAGGTTGGGTTACCACTAAGGTGTGACATCCATGGGTCTCAACCCCATCTCCCTCGATGCACTTTCTATCACATTTCGTGATAGTCCCTTTGTAAAGGGATCTGCTAGGTTTTTGTCTGTTTGAATATACGTAACAGTTATTACTCCGGAGTTTCTCAATTTCCTGACAGATTTCAAATGTCTCTTCACGTGTCTTGATGACTTCGCGTTATTCTTAGAATTGTTCACTTTCACAATAACAGTTTGGTTGTCACAATTCAAAAGGATTGTCGGCACATGTTTTTCAACCACAGGCAAGTCCATCAAGAGCTCACGCAGCCATTCTGACTCAACAGTGGCTGTGTCTAAAGCAGTAAGTTCTGCTTCCATAGTTGACCTCGTCAATATGGTTTGTCTACGAAACCTCCATGACACTGCGCCACCTCCAAGGGTAAACACATACCCGCTCGTGGCGTAGAGTTCATCAACGTCAGAGATCCAATTCGAATCACTATATCCTTCAAGCACAGCAGGATTTCCTGAATAGTGAATCCCATAGCTCATTGTACCACATAGATAGCGCATGACCCTTTCAAGTGCATGCCAATGATCAATACCCGGGTTAGACATGAACCTACTCAACTTGCTCACAGCAAAAGAGATATCGGGTCTTGTAGCGCTTGCTAAGTACATGAGAGAACCAACAACTTGTGAATATTTCAGCTGATCTGTTGGTTCCTTCTTATTCTTTCGTAATGTCAAACTGGGATCATAAGGTGTTGGAGAAGTCTTGCCATCATTAAAGCCAAACCGTCTCAAGACCTTCTCAACATAATGAGATTGTGTTAAAGTAATCCCATTCTCGTTCTTAATAAGCTTGATGTTCAGAATGACATCAGCCTCTCCCAGATCTTTCATATCAAAACTCTTTGATAGGAAAGACTTGACCTCATTTATCACTTTCATGTTTGTACCAAAGATCAGAATGTCATCCACATACAAACATAATATAACGCTATCGCCTCCACCATGGCGATAGTAAACACACCTATCAGCCTCATTAATGACAAAGCCAGCAGAAAGTAGAGTTCTGTCAAACTTCTCATGCCATTGCTTAGGTGCTTGTTTCAGGCCATATAAAGATTTCAATAACTTACACACCTTTGTCTCTTCACCTTTTACCACAAACCCATCCGGCTGATCCATATAGATCTCCTCTTCCAACTCTCCATTAAGGAAAGCTGTCTTCACGTCCATTTGATGAACGAGAAGACCATAAGAGGCAGCCAGGGATAGTAGTACTCGAATGGTGGTCAGTCTAGCGACAGGTGAATAGGTGTCGAAGTAATCTTCGCCTTCTTTCTGTGTGTAGCCCTTAGCTACAAGACGCGCCTTGTACTTCTCAATAGTACCATCAGGCCTTAGCTTCTTCTTGAACACCCACTTACATCCCACAGGTTTACAACCATAGGGTCGTTCTGATAATTCCCAAGTTCCATTAGAAAGAATCGAGTCCATCTCATTTTGGACAGCTTCTTTCCAATCATCTGCATCATGAGATGCATATGCCTCAGTAATGGATCTGGGAGTATCATCCACAAGGTACACGATGAAATCATTGCCAAAGGATTTTGCAACCCTCTGTCTCTTACTCCTCGTGAGAGGTTCATCGTCATCCTTCTCAAGAAATTCCTCATGTGGTTGTTCAGAATTATCAATAGATGCACTAGATTCAGGAAGTATTTCAGAAGAAATCCTACCAATGCTATGCATATCTTTCATAGGAAAAATATTCTCAAAGAATGTTGCATCACGAGATTCCATTATAGTATCAACATGCATATCAGGTACCTCAGATTTAACCACTAGAAATCTATAGCCTACACTCCGTGGAGCATATCCTAGAAAGATACAATCCACTGTCTTGGGTCCGAGCTTGCGTTTCTTGGGAATCGGTATGTTGACCTTCGCCAAACACCCCCAAGTACGCAGATACGAAAGTGATGGTTTTCTCCCAACCCACTCCTCATAAGGAGTCTTTTCTTTATTCTTGTTAGGAACTCTATTCAGGACATGACATGAAGTCAACAAAGCCTCCCCCCACCATGCCTTTGATAAACCAGCAGTGGCTAACATGGAATTCACCAAGTCAGTCAGCGTGCGGTTTTTCCTCTCGGCAACCCCGTTTGATTGAGGCGAGTAGGGAGGCGTCCTCTCATGAATAATTCCGTGTTCCTGACAGAATTCATCAAATATTTTGGGAAAATACTCACCACCACGATCCGACCTGAGACGCTTGATCTTTCTCTCTAGTTGATTTTCAACTTCGGCCTTATAGATTTTAAAGTAGTCTAAAGCCTCATCTTTAGTTTGCAACAAGTAAACATAGCAGAATTTAGTAGCATCATCTATCAACGTCATGAAATATCTCTTTTCACCTTTTGTCAACACACCATTCATCTCACATAGATCAGAATGTATGAGTTCTAGAGGTGCCAAGTTTCTCTCCTCGGCAGCCTTGTGAGGCTTTCGAGGTTGCTTTGATTGCACACAACTATGGCACTTAGAACCTTTGGAAATAGTGAAATTCGGAATTAAACTCATGCTGGACATCCGAGACATCAAACCAAAATTAATGTGACATAAACGAGAATGCCAAACACTGGTATCATCATTAACACCACCACAAATATGATTCACGGATTTATTACAAAACTCTGAAAGTGAAAACCGGAACAAGCCTCCGAACTCATAACCTTTACCAATAAATTGTCCATGTTTCGAAACAACAACTTTATTAGACTCTAAGACAACCTTAAACCCATCTCTGCAAAGAAGGGAGCCACTAACGAGATTCTTGTTCATAGTAGGGACATGCTACACGTTCCTCAGCTGCACGATCTTTCCGAAAGTAAACTTCAGATCCACCGTGCCAACACCACGAACAGAAGCATGTGATCCATTCCCCATTAGGACGGATGAATCCCGAGCGACCTGATAAGAAGTGAACATAGAGATGTCAGCACACACATGAACATTAGCACCCGTATCAAGCCACCAACACAGTGATTGAAATACTGAAAGAACAGTAAATAAATTACCATACCCATCAGTATTGCTAGCGGTCACGACGTTGATAGTCTTGGCCTTTTTCCCTCTACGGTCTGCGCGTTCTGGACAATCCTTGGAAAAATGGCCGGGCTCTCCACAAGTGTAACAAGACAGTTCACTCTTGTCCCTGTTCGTCTTCTTCTTCTTGAAGGTTGTAGTCTTTACAGGCTTGTTAAAGGAGGGTTTGAAGTTCCCTTTGTTCTTGCCTACGGATTTGCCTTTCTGCACAAAGTTAGCAGTAGCAAGACCCTCTCCTTTCTCAGTAGTGTCCTTAGCCCGAGCCTTCTCCTCAACATCAAGGGACGCTATCAGATTTTCAACTGATATCTCCTGTCTCTTGTGTTTGAGAGTTGTGGCAAAGTTCCTCCATGAAGGGGGCAACTTAGCAATAATGCATCCCGCCACAAACTTGTCGGGTAAGGTACACTTAAGGAGTTCGAGCTCCTTGGCAATGCACTGTATCTCATGAGCTTGTTGAACCACAGGAAGGTCCTTAGTCATCTTAAAATCATGAAAGCTCTCCATGATATACAGTTCACTGCCAGCATCTGCAGCACCAAACTTGGCATCCAGTGCATCCTAGAGCTCCTTTTCGTCTTTTATGTGCATAAACACATCACACAGACGGTCAGCAAGAATGCTAAGAATACATCCCACAAAGACAGTATTAGCATCCTCGAACTTCTTCTGATCATCGTCAGATATAGTTCCCTCAGGTTTGCCTTTACTGATGTGGAACACTTTCATCGTGGTCAGCCAAAGCTCAGCCTTGTACTGCCACCTCTTAAAGTACACACCGGTAAACTTATCCGGCCTCAGTGCATCGGTAAAACCAGCCATTGTTAATTCAGGAAATTGCCTACAATAAGGTTTTTGGATTGTTGGAATATTAGGCATAATTTCCACGATTAATTCCAGAATATAAATCATGACAAAACCAGCTACTAGCTCATGTAACTCGAACATACTAGATGTACTAAACAACAGGATGATCGGGAATAAATAGCAGCCTAACATGTACTCGCAGAACATGACGAATAACCAAACTGGAGCACGTAGCACGTACCGTTCGGTTGTCGTAGTAGAAATTTTGGGGAAGAGTGATCGCAGCAGATGGCGACGAAGACGACGGTAGGCAGCACCGCCTGACTTGGATGGAAGACGACCCGTGATGGAGAACTCGAGCAGTCGTGCAGAGCGCTTCCCAAAAACCTTATTCGCCCTCTCCCGTACAGGATCGCAAGAGCGAGTGGTTCCGAAGACCTGCTCTCCCGTCCGCCGGTGCACGCCGACAAGCGGGATGGAGTAGACTACGGTGACGGCGCAAGTAGAGAGGAAGGCAAAACCCTAGATTGGTTTTCGGTGGTGTTATGCGGTAGCCGCGCAGGACTTTATATAGAGCGGCTCAGGAAATCCTAACGGAGGCGAACGTGGGCCGAGTCCACGTTACGCACGTTCGGGTCAGTTACAGTAGCCCACGATCCGGGAGCGACCCGAATAAGCTAACCGTTTGACACGTCTGTCAATTTTCCTGAGCAGCACGGCGAGATTCCCGCAACCCGCGGCGCGCGCGCGTCGTGACGAGACGAGACGAGACGAGGCGAGCGTGCGTGCGAGCGGCGGCGTCGTCGGAGGAGGAGCGCGCGTGTGTATCTCTCTTATTCCCACTCACTTACAAAGTGGTGCAACACTCCACCTTATAAGGTGGTGCAACTCTTCTCCAACTTTCCATGTGGGACTAAACTTTAGCTCCCACTCCACTCCCATGTGAGCTGCCACAAACATGGGCCCAAACACATATGGGCTGCCACAAATTTGGGCTTTGAGATTTAGGGAAAATCTGAAATACTCATGGGCCTAAATGGATTAGCCCCATTATTTCTAACACTGAGCACCTCCACGCGAGGTCGGCGAGCACCTCCACCCACGCCTAGCACGGCGTCCAGGGATTGTCGACAGCTCGCCTCGGCCTCCCAGATGCACAAGAGGAACAACAGGAAACACCGGCAGCTCGCTCTTGACCTCCTAGCTGCGCAAGAGGGAATACCGGCAGCTCCGGCAACTCGACCCCGGCCTCCAAGCTGCGCAAGAGGAAACATCGGCAGCTCTGTCAGCTCGCCCTCGACCTTCCAGCTGCGCAAGAGGAGCATCGGCAGCTCCAGTAGCTTGGCCCCGACCCCCCTCTTGACCTAGCACCTCGCCGCCGACAATCTACAACAACAACACCTCACTGGCTTCCTTCTTGTTGCCGAGGGAGTTTCATCTTGCCCAGCACGTCGCCGCTAGTAGGCACAGCAAGGAGCCTACTCCGACAAGGGACTGGAGGGCTCGGACCTCAATTGCAAGAATGGCGTCACCACCTTTTGACCTCAACTTCACTCTGCCACATGAAGAACAAGAGGACAATCAGAATCAACATGGGTAATCTGACCCCCTGGGCATGGAAATCTGAGGATTCAATTATAGAGACCACATGGAACACCACGAGAGTAGCAGGATCTGACTATCAGTTTGAGTAGCACAGAGCTTAGACGAACAAACTCAAGTTTGTGAGTAAACAGTGCTCCAGCAAAAGATAATGCATAATTTGATAATTTTATGGAGTAAACAGAGGTATACAGTAGCAAACCAAATAGAGCTACGGTAGAACCAGAGCTATGCTGTGAAATACTCTTACAAATATAAAATTCACTTTAAGAAACAAATTAACAAGCATACTCTCTATAATATGTTGTCAAATACTCCTACAACATACCTCTACTCCTACAGCGGGTTTCGTCCAAAAAGGGCTATGGGCACATGATAGCACTAGGCCACGGCAGGTTTCAGTATCATTGGTTGGGGAAATTCGAAACAAGTTTGATGAATCTAGGAGTACCAAACTATCTCAACTATTCAGGAAAAGTAACACATTGTAATACAAAATTGAATGGCTGGAAGTTAACAAAACTTTCTGCCTATTAAACCAATAGTGCAGGAAATCTACACTTGACAATCAGATAGGGAAACAAGCCTTACTAACAATGCATCAAGCAAATTTAACATAATAGTGCAGTTCAATACTAGAGTTTTGCCAATGACCATGAATTTACACAGTATTCCATTAATAAATGAAGTAATGGATTTTTTTTTAACAATGATGGAGTAGTATACACCGAAATGTGCCTCTGTTTCTCTGGATTTATCTCTTGGTTTGGTTTAAATTTAGCTAATCACGGAACTGCTAGGAACTATCATGCAATGCTATGACTCAAATTATTGCAGAGGCCAATGTACAGTACAAACATGGTTGTTTATTTCATTGAAAACAATTGTAGTGCTACTTGTACATAGGCTGGAATCAACACACACATCATCATCAAAAGAACTCCAAATGTCAAGAGCACAAACAATTCAGACAGTACAGCTACAAGGAGCACACATGTGCCTTCCCAGGCTATTGCACATTCGCAAGCATATTGGGAGAAGGAAGAAGCAGTCGGCATTGTAACACTAACGCTGCTACTAAATTAACAAGATACTGTAAAAAGTGATTGGACTTGGTCCAAATTTATTGCAGCCTATTTTTCTCTTGGATAAATTGGACCGGATTCTGGTTAAAGCACACCAAAATTGCAGTCTGCTTAGATCGGATCTTTCTTTTCACGTACAATAACTGACGGGAGAATTGATTGTACGAGAAAGAACATATAAAGCAGGCAAAGTTAGGAAGGAGATGGATGGGGTCATCTGATGAAAATATAAGCAATAATTCATATGATTTAATCCAAATAACAAACTGATAAAGCATAATCATACAAACGGTACTAAAATCAATTATGCAGATCAACAAAGTAGATAAACATATTACATCTACAGAAGATAAACCAATCACATCTACACCAAACGCTAGAACAAAGAACTCTAGCATAATCTGAAAAATACAGTTGAGGATCATATACAGTATAGGCCAAATAGCAGTCGCGGCGGTCGCAGCAGCGTTGTCGCCCATGTTGAGGTTATCGAAAAGATTGGTGACGGCCGGGAAGAAGTCGTCGTTCGGAAACTCGTCGTCGGACGACGTCGTGGTTGCCAGTAGTCGCGCTTGAGCGCTCCCTAAAAACCCAAAACCCGATCGCCCCTCACTCGTACAGGTTCACGAGAGGCGGGGTTCCGGAGGTCTACTGTCCCGATCTGCGATGCACGTCGCAAGCTAGGATGGGGAAGACGAAGACGGCGGCGCAAGGTTCTGGAGGTAGGCGCATGTGTGGATTGATTACCGATTAGGTTTAGGGCAGACGCTTATATAGTGCAGGTCAGGGAGATCGTGGGACACAACCCACGTCCGAGTCGGTAACAGCTCGTGTCCATAAAAATTAGAAATGACTGTAATTAATGCGTTCGTTAATGACTCATAATTAGTTTTCCTAACCAGCAAAATAAAACTCGGCTCGGCGAGATTCTCGCAACCCGCGGCGCGCGTGTCATGACGAGGCGAGGCGGGCGGCGTCAGAGGAGGAGTGCGCGAGGGCTTCTCTCCTTGTCACACCTTAGTGAGTGATGCAACACTCTACTATATAAGGTCGTCCAACTCCCCTTTCACTAGCAATATGAGACTAATCTTTAGCACCACTAGCACAGCCATATGCTGCCATATACAAGTGGGCCAAAGAGAATTTCAGAATTTGTCTAATGGGCCAACAACCAATATACACCAAATTCCAACATCATCATACATTGGGGAGTTGGGATGCGGCGCCAGCACCAGGCTAGTGTCGTGATGTAACACCCTGGCCTCTTTTATGTGCACTTTATCTTCACTCATGCGCACCTGGTACCCACTTTCTGATCGGTCACCCATCCTAGAATTGCTCTAGGCCAAGCACGCTTAACCTTAGAGTTATTTTTGAATGAGCTTCCGGAAAAGAAGTTGCAACTTGTTGGTATGGGTATACTATCAATCATATTAAGCCATGCGCCAGTGTCTCATACGTGTGCCTTGGCCTGCTCGATCATGTCGTCAACGAGGCGCAGGCTTAGGCGACACTGCCGTGAGGGCTCCTGAAGGGCAACATCCGGAACAGCTTCCTGTCGGGTCCCTCCAGCCGCAGGTTCTCCTCCACCCATGTAATGCACGCAGGTTCTTCTAATCCTTTTGCTAACCGACGAGCTGCAGGAGCTCCTCCACCACCACCTCGTCCTCCCCTTAGTGCCTTTGCCGATATCTGCGAGGAGAGCTCTTGTCCGGCTACAATTGGATCTTCGCACCACCGCCACCACCACGACTGGAGCTCCGACCTCACCTTGGCTCAAAAGATCCATCACCTCTACAGAAGATCTAGTAGCACCACTGTAGATCCGACCGTCGAAGGAGGAAAAACCGCATTTTTACTCGACCTAGATGCGACAAATTTGTTGGAGAGTAGGGGTGAGGGCGCCGGCGACGCGCGCGAAGGAGTGCGAGGCGGCAACGCGTGAGAGGGAGAGGGCGCCGACGATGCCCGTGAGGGGAAGGGCGACGGAGATGGCGCCAGCGAGGGAGGAGAGTGAGATGGAGTTGGCGAGGGGGGGGGGGGGGGTGAGACGCGAGCGAGTGTCTGTCCCTGTGACGCAAGCGAGCGAGGGCAAAAACGGAAACGCGGAAATATTCCTAACGTGGCGAGATTTTGCCTGCAGATTGTAAAACGTCTTATAATATGAAACGTCTTATAATATGAAACGGAGGGAGTAGCTTCCAAAGTTTTCTGATCATGAATTTTTATATAATAAGCCGTCACCTTTTGCAATTGCAGCTATGACCCCGTATTGTTCATATTTGAGGAAATCAACATCGACTTTTAGCTCAGTATATGTGGTTGCTAAATTGTGCATACAATGCTTATATTTTATAATCTGTTGGAGAAAACTTGCCACAAAAAAGAACAAAGCAAGCAAAACAAACACTAAAATAGGGAAGCCGACTCACTCCAGGAAACAGCTTCATTGTGGAGCATACAAAACGCTCGGCAAACGCGTTTGCCCTTGGCAACTACCTAGTCGGCATATGCGTAAGATCCGCTCGGGTGACTGCCAAGCGGTATACTGTGGCTGTCGACAAACTGCGCGCTCGGCAAATGGTGACAACCAAGTGACGACGAACGCAGCATATGCCGACTGCCGAATGAGGCAGCCGCTCAGCAAAATAGCTAGAAATTGTAATGGTATACCCTTTATTTTTTTGCGAGTAAAAAGAACTTTATTAAACAGGAAGGGTTACAAGACGATCATGTTCTAGCATGTGAAAAACTTCTTCAGAACCAGAACCCAACCAGGTAACAGTACGGCGCTCCGCCCGTAAAAAGTTTGCTAGGCAGTGACTAAACCTAACCTATGATCGTTCCACTTTAACAAAATCACATACTCTACCCTGACCAGATAAGTTATTTATCTTAGAAACCAAATATAAATACGAAGATCTATCCAGTGTCTTCCATTTTGCCGCTTTAATCAATTGGGAACAGTCCGAGTCAAAGATGATCGATAGCTGACTAAATTGTAGAGACCGCTCTAGTCCCTCAAGACATGGCCGCAATTCGGCTTCCAGGGCAGAATCACAATCCTCTAGGAAACGACATGCCGAGAAGATCGGCCAACCACCAGCATCACGGAGAACAACACCAATGCCTGCCATGCGATCATATGCACGAAAGGAATCATCGATGGTTAATTTAACCCAACCATCAGGTGGTTTAGACCATGGTCTAAATGGAGCATGCTCCTTATTGTACGTAGTACGCTGTACCCACCTCCTCTGCTATTGGTTGTTTCCCTTTGATCATATCATACGTAGTTGTGTGCTTAATATCACGGATCAACCGCAAGTAACTGCTTAGGAAACGCTTGGATTCCTAAGGAGTAGGTAGAGGATTATTATGGGTTGGCTTCGTTCCAGCCGAACCAGGCTCGCCAAGCTACTAGTAGCGTCATGTCCATCATACTGGTAGGAATATGGAGCAAAACTGATTTAAACAAGTCATACGGAGATACCGAGAGATCGGAATCGGAGGGCAGGTTCCAAACCTTTCTCATTTCAGTCCACAGATTATGAGCGTGCTGACATCTGAATAATGCATGAGCCACGCCTTCGATCTCCCTACAACAGATATTGCAATATCCTGTGACACGCATATGTCTACTTAATTTATTCTCTTCTGTTGCCAATCCATTGGACGCCGCTTTCTAGGCAAAGATTTTCAACTTTGGTAGAACAGATGAGCGCCAAATCTTCGATCAACAAGAACTCTTGCCATTAGTACTATCACTATTGATGGCCATCGCGCACTGATCTGGGTGTGCATCTAGGGCCAGTTTATATGCACTCCTAACCGAAAAGACACCCAGGGTTCCGGCTGCCATGCCAAGACGTCCTCATGGCCATGCCGAGATGGCTTAATTTTGAGAATTGCATCAACATCAGTAGGGGCAAAGTTCTGATGGATTTTCTCTACTATCCAGTTTCTTTGGTCATCCAATAGTTTAGAAACTCCCTTAATGCGACGATTAACACGTGAGGTTAGTGTCTTCCCATATAAATTACGGGTAATCCAACTATCTCGCCACACTCTAATGCTTCTTCCGTTCCCAACAAGCCAAATCAAACCTTTCTTTAACAATTCAAGACCATATGCAATAGCAGTCCAGGTTGAGGATGGATTACCATTGAAAACCGTGTCAACTAGTTCGCCATTGGGATAGTACCTTGCCTTCAAAACTCTTGCACATAGGCTCTCTGGAAACGCTAACAATCTCCAAGCTTGTCGTGCTAATAAAGCTTGACTGAATAAACGCAAGTCCATGAAGCCGAGACCTCCCTGATGTTTAGTTTGGACGAAGCGAGTACTACAAATCTTTTTGAGTCAAACTTTTATAGTGCCTCAATTTTTTTAGCAACCAGCAGAAGCACTTCCTTTTCTATTAGAAGAAGAGAATTGGCCAGTTTGGAAGAGAACCAGCCAAAACCCGATACAAACATATATACACACGGGTCCAGTTAAAAGGGGAACCATACCAAAAAATACCCAAGCAACACAGTTTTTAGGAAAAACCGGCAAAACCAAGATGAGGCCACGCGACCTAGCTCGACTAGGTCTGGAGCACCAACCCCAGCACAACGGCAATCGTGCCGCCGCGCAGGCAACCATACCGGTCCCGGGATCACGCACACTCCTAGCCGATGATGCAGCAATCAGACAACACAAATCCCATCACCTAGCGGAGCGCCAAACCTCCAAAGACATCGCTGAAAGGATAGAGATGTCGCCTAGAGGGGGGTGAATAGGCAATTCCAAAACTATTACGGTTTTGGCTTGATAGAATGCGGAATTAAACTAACGTTTATTTTACAAGCACAAAACCTAAATACACTAGGCTCAACTAAGTGCACCAACAACAAATTAAGCTAAGCAAGATAGCACAAGATAAATATACCACAAGTGATAAGCAAGATATAAGTACTTCAAGCTCGATGGCTATCACAAGGAAAGTAAGCTCGGATATAGAGATAACCGAGGCACGCGGAGATGAAGATGTATTCTCGTGTTCACCACCTTTGGGAAGGGGGCTACGTCACGTTGGAGAGGTGTGAGGTTCCACGAAGGATTCCTCACGCGCCACAAAGGCTCACCTTCTTCTCCGAGTCTATCCCACGAAGAAATAGGCCCTTTCCTTATGGCTAGCTTTTCCTCCACTCCGGAGATGGCAAGCTCCACAATCACTTCACAAGCTCCACGAAGGAGAAGCCCGGGTCTCTTCACAATCTTACACGAAGAGAACACCACGGCACCAACCTCCAAGCCAACTAGGAGGTCACCCTCCAAGAGTAACAAGCTCACGGCCACTCACTCGAATAAATCAAAATTGAGAGCTCAACACTTATGCAAGAATGCAAAGCAAGAACACCAAGGGTGCTCAAATCCTCCACTCTCAAATCCCACCAAAGCAACAAGTGCTAGGGAGGAAGAACAATGGTGGAAATCAACAAATGACTCCAAGATCTAGATCCAATGGGTTGCCCTCACTTAGAGGAGGAATTGATTGGTGGGGATTGTAGATCTAGATCTCCTCTTCCAAATCCCTCAAAAAGATGCAAGAATCATATGAGGGAACAGAGAGGAAGCAAGCTCAAAGGGGTCAACAATGGTGGTCAAAAACGTGCTCAAGAGCCCTAGAACTTTGGGGAAGAAGCCCCCTTTTATACCCCTTCAAGGGGGATGACCGTTGGAGGAAAAACATGCTGGACGGACACGTTCCGGCGGCGAAACCGGCGTCGCCGGATCAGCCGCCGGAATTTCCGATAAAAACCGGAAGTTCCGGCAAAAACCGAAACAGTATAATGGACCGTTTTTCGGCGATTTGCCGGAAATTTCTGGCGATCGCTGGAAAAATTCCGGCACAGGCCCGGTCCCGCCGGAATTCCCGCCGGAACAAAATAGGACACACGAAAACGGCGATAACTTTTGCGTCCGGACTCCGATTTCGATGATCTTGGGCTTGTTTTGACGAGGACAACAAGCCCTACAACATGGTGCAAATAAACATCATATTCCAGAAAATAAGGATAGAACCAAATAAAGAAAGGTAAGAAGCCTCCCTACACGAAGAACCAATAAAACCTTCAAACTCGAAAACGCCATAGAAGATGCATACGAATTCCGTTTTCGATGAACTTGGGCTTGTTGAAGAGCTAGAAACAAGCTCAAGAACCTCACATGGAGAAATACCAAGAAGCAGCAAAATAGGAAGATGCAAAGTATGCAAAGGATTGAGCTCCCTATGACGATGTGATCAAGTTACCCAACCGAAAGCCTCTCTTAATAGTGCGGCTATGTATCCTATAACTCGGTCTCCCAACAACCACCTTGAGACCGGTAAAAGGAAAACCTAGCAAGGCTATACCTTTGTCTTGCGCATCCCGCTTGATCTTGATGACAACACTTCAATCTCCATCCAAGCCGGAATGCATCACTTGATCATTGTTGCTTCGTGAAGGCTCCTAATTTGCTCTCCCATACACCATTATCGGATAGCTTAATTAATACATGTCTTCACATGTCCATTATCACCAATATGGACGGCAAGCTTCAAGAAAATTATCTTCTCGATATGCTTATCTTGAACTTGCCCTTCTCAACCTTGATGACGATCACCACTTGATGGCATCCTCTCATGTGCTATATAAGATCTTCAATTTTGAAGCATGCCCATGGAAAGATACCTATCCCATATAGAAAATGCAAAGGCACATATATAATGGGTTAGTTCATGATGCATAATTGACAAGGCTTACCATACCACAAGATCCATGTGGTACATTCTTTATGCTTCATGTGTTGACCAACTTGAAATCACTCTTCACTCTTTGTATAGGTCAACCATGTATCTTCTCATGCTCCATCTCAATATCTTGAGGTACATAAAGAAACCTTAATTTGATTACATGTTCTAAATCTTAGTTAATCATAGCTCAACTAATGAGGCTATCATGACACCGTCTTAGAGCCATATCTCGAATTCTTCTATTGAGATCACACTCTCAAGATATTGCTCATATTATATTCTTCTATTCAACTCGATGATCTTAATGCCAATACTCAAGGTATATCTTTATCTTCATGGCATCCATACTTGAATCCAACACATAGACTACAAGCATGACCTATGGAATATTCCTTCATATCAAATAGTGAAAACATTAGTGAAAGGGCATGTATGCCCCCATGTGTGGTTTTGGTAATTAATGACAATCTCTATGGACTAATGTGTAAATTGAGTTTCACTTGTAGGTCTGTCCATTGGCATCGCTTGGGCCATGTGTTGGTCTCAAGGTTGGGAGATGAAGAAATGTCCAAGGGCTTTGTTCCCATTGGAATCATGAAGAAAGAAGGAGCTTGAAGGTCGATCAAGGCATGTGCAAAGATTTGCATCAAGATGGATCAACCTCAAGTAGGGATGAAGAAGGGCGAGCTCAAGATGCGCCATCTCTAGAAGATCTCATGCTTGAAGGTTGCCATCCTCGTGCTCATGGAATGATGAAGAGAAGTTCAAAGAAGAGGTTTCCCCATGGAGTATGGAGGAGCAATTTGCAAGTCTTCATCTTCATCAAGCAAGAGCATCCAAGAAAGGTGTTCCCACTATAGAAGAACAAGACGGTCTACATCAAGTTCAAGTGGGATGCTCAAGGCAAAGGTATGTTCTTGATAGGGCTTTTCTTTTCCCGGTCTCGTATTGTTAGTTGGGAGACCGGTTTTAGGATAGATAGCTGTGCTATCAAGAGGGGCTCTCAAGCGGGTGTCTCGTATGCATCGTTCGGAGAGAGCTCAAACCTTTGCATTCATAGCATCATCTTTCTTGGTTGTTATTTGGTTCTTGTCCATGAGAGGATCTAGAGCTTGTGGTCACCATCATAACAAGCTCTAGCTCATCATCTAAGGATTTCACTTGCATATCTTATTGCGGTTTTTGATCTTGTGAGTTTTCCGGCTCCACACCTTGGGGGATAGTTCACATATATATTCATGATATTTTCTCCCAAGGTGATACCCAATATTTCGTCATTGGATTCTATTCGTCGTTATCTTTCCAACAAAATTGGTTTCATCCCGTTTGGAGTTCGGATGCAAAAGTTATTGCGTTTCTGGTTTTCTGGTTTCTAGAATTTCCCTGACCGGAAGTTCCGGCTTCCCACCGGAAGTTCCGCTAGGGCATCTTTGCCGCCGAAAGTTCCGGTGGAAGTTCCGGGTCTTGTTCCGCTCACGTTCAGTAACCTTCTGTTTTGAATATGTCTATTTGACGGAACTTCTGTCGGAACTTTCACCAGAAGTTTCGCTCCCACCAGAAGTTCCGGTGAACCAGCGGAAGTTTCGACCAGGATTCGCTTTTTCAGTTTTTTCGCTCCGCAGTTTTTGACCGTTGGCTGTGTGCCACCGGAACTTCCGGGCTCCCACCGGAAGTTCCGGCCAGGAGTCGCGAATGCCCATAATGGGCAGATCTAGGAGCCCTTTAAAAGGGGCCCCTCTTCCCCTTCGTGGGTACTAGCTTTTCTTCTTGGTTCTTGGCTTTCTCTCTCTCCTCCATTGTCAACCTTGAAGAAGCTTTCCCTCCCCCTTTCCCCTCCTATGATTCTTGCATCTTCGGTTGAAGTTACTACAGAGCCTCGGAGGTCAACAAGAACTCGTACCACTCCAGATTGGTATGATTCCGTTATGAATGTCATGTTGGTGGACAACACCGATGACCCCGAGACATATGAGGAAGCGATGATGAGCCCAGATTCCAATAAATGGCAAGAAGCCATGAATTCCGAGATTGGATCCATGTACGAAAACCAAGTATGGACTTTGGTGGACTTACCGGATGGCCGGAAGGCTGTCGAGAACAAATGGATTTTCAAGAAGAAAACAGATGCTGATGGTAATGTTACTGTCTATAAAGCTCGACTTGTCGCAAAAGGGTTTCGACAAATTCAAGGAGTTGACTACGATGAGACTTTATCACCAGTAGCGAAGCTAAAGTCTGTAAGGATTATGTTAGCGATCGCTGCATATTATGATTATGAGATATGGCAGATGGATGTCAAAACAGCATTCCTCAATGGAGACATTGATGAAGAGTTGTATATGATGCAACCCAAAGGTTTTGTCGATCCTAAAGATGCTAACAAGGTATGCAAACTTCAACGGTCCATCTATGGATTGAAGCAAGCATCCCGAAGTTGGAATCAACATTTTGATAAGGTAATCAAAAGTTTTGGTTTTGTACAAACTTATGGAGAAGCTTGTATTTACAAGAAAGTGAGTGGGAGCTCTGTAGCATTCTTAATACTATATGTGGATGACATATTGTTGATTGGGAATGATGTAGACCTTCTTAATAGTGTCAAAGAATATTTGAATAATAGTTTTTTAATGAAGGATCTTGGCGAAGCAGCTTACATATTAGGCATTAAGATTTATAGAGATAAATCGAAACGCCAAATATCATTGTCACAGAGTACATATTTGGACAAAGTTCTAAAGAGGTTTGGAATGGAAGAAAGCAAGAAAGGTTTCTTGCCCATGTTGCCCAATACGACCTTGAGTAAAACTCAAAGTCCGACATCGGCAGAAGATAGAGAAAGGATGAGTAAGACTCCCTATGCCTCAGCCATAGGATCTCTAATGTATGACATGCTATGTACTAGACCCGACATTGCATATGCTGTTAGTTTAACTAGCAGATATCAAAGTGATCCAGGAGTGGATCATTGGACAGCGGTCAAAAACATCCTTAAGTACTTGAGAAGAACTAAGGATATGGTTCTTTCTTATGGAGGTGATGAACAGCTCGTTGTTAACGGTTACACCGATGCTAGTTGGAACACTGATCCGGATGATTCTAAATCACAATCCGGATACGTATTTATTTTGAATGGTGCAGTAGTTAGCTGGAGGAGTGCAAAGCAAAGCGTTGTGGCGAGATCTTCAACTGAATCGGAATACATGGCTGCTTCGGAGGCTTCACAAGAAGCGATATGGATGAAAGAGTTCATTACAGAGCTGGGTGTGGTTCCTAGTGCGCTGGACCCAATGTCTATCTACTGTGATAACATGGGCGCCATAGCCAATGCGCAAGAACCAAGGTCACACAAGAAGCTGAAGCACATCAAGCTACGTTTTCACGCTATTCGAGAACATATCCAGGATGGGGATATAAAGATTTGCAAAGTACACACAGATCTGAATGTGGCGGATCCGTTGACTAAACCTCTCCCGAGGGCAAAACATGACCAACACCAAACTGCCATGGGTGTTCGATATATTACCATGTAATCTAGATTAGATGACTCTAGTGCAAGTGGGAGACTGTTGGAGATATGCCCTAGAGGCAATAATAAATGTAGTTATTATTATATCTTTGTGTTTATGATAAATGTTTACATTCATGCTATAATAGTATTAACAAGGAAACATTGATACTTGTGTGATTTGTAAACTTAATTTGAAGTCCCTAGTATAGCCTCTATACTTCACTAGCTTGTTGGTTGATAGATGATTGTGGTTTCCCTATCATGAACATTGAGATGTTATCAACAACAAGATCATATCGTTAGGAGAATGATATGGTGGACATACTCCTATAGATAAGCGTAGCATAAAGATCAAGTCATTTCAATAGTTCAATTGCTATATGCTTTCTGATGCATAGTAACCTAATTCCTTCGACCATGAGATCATGTATATCACCTTTACCGGATGGATGATTTGATGACATCAAACACCACATCGTAACTGGGTGGCTATAAAGATGGCATTGAGTGTTCGGAAAGTATTGGTTGAGACACATGGATCAAGAGTGGGATTTGTCCATCCATATGACGGATAGATATACTCTGGGCCCTCTCGGTGGAATTTCATCCAATTATCTTGCAAGCATGTGACTGGCTCACAAGGGATCACATATCACGGGAACGAGAAAAGAGTACTTATCGGTAACGAGGTTGAACTAGGTATGCAGAGATACCGACGATCATAACCTCGGATAAGTAAACTATCGTGAAACAAAGGGAAATTGGTATCGTATGTAAGTGGTTCATTCGATCGCAAAGTAATCGTAGAAATATGTGGGAGCCATATGAATTTCCAGATTGCTCTATTGGTTATTGTTCGGAGAAGTGTCTCGATCATGTCCGCATAATTCACGAACCGTAGGGAGACACACTTAAGGATTCGACGTTGTTTTGAGTAGTTATGGTATTATGAGAAAGAGACCGAATGTTGTTCGGAGTCTCGGATGGGATCCAGGATATCACGAGGTGATCCGGAATGGTCCGGAGAATAAGATTCATATAAGGAAAGTCCCGTTTCGGAGTTCGGGAATGATTCCGGTGTTTTTATCGGGAATGTTCTAGAAGGTTCCGGATTGTCCGGCACTCCGGGGGGGGGGAGGGGGTACATGAATGTGTCATTACATATTGGAATGATTGCATCATGTACTAAGTATTCTTGCTGTTCCAAATAAAGGATTAAATTGAATCCTAAAACAGAAAAGTCAAATGTCCAGTTTGAAAGTCAAACGGCTAAAACAAGAAACTGTGGGAAACAAGCAAGAGGTGGTTGGAACCGACTTGGGGAGGAGTCTCCTCTCCAAGCCGGCGCGCCAACCAAGGCCGACTTGGGGAGGGACTCCCCTCCCCTTGGCCGCACCTCCCACCTATAAAAGGAGGGGCAGGGCCTCCTCCTCTAGACACACAAGTTCCTATCCTCTAATCTCCGGTTTAGAGCCGTTTTAGTTTAGAGCTTCTAATTGCCCTAGCCTTCGGTTTAGAGCCTTCTAATTGGTGTGTCTAATCCCTAGACCACTAATAGTTCTCTCTCATACTCCACCATACTCGCTCCGGCTTAAGGCGAAGCCCTGCGGGATCTCCCCTCTACTTCCGGTACCACGCCGTTGTGCTGCCGGAATCGCGAGGAGAGTGCTACAACCTCCGCTGCCTGCTGGAACAAGGGAGAGGAAGGTCTTCGTCGAGTACCGAACGTGTGACCGACTGCGGGAGCGCTGTCTACACGATCTTGAGATCAGGAAGAGTACGACTACATCACCCACGAGAATCCGCTCTCGTTAAACACTTTGGAATCTTCGAGGGTAAGTTATTCCATCGACTCGTTGCTACAATCTAGTAGATAGATCTTGGTTTGTTTGTTTGTATGCGATAGAAATTTTTTGTTTTCTATGCTACGAACCCCTACAATATGAGCATGAGGACAAAATAGATAAAATAAGTAGTCTTGAGCGTGAGTATGCTAATGAAATTGCCAACCTAAATGAAGCTCTTGAAGAGGAACAAACCACTAAGAAATCTCTTGAGGAGGCCTTTGCTCTAGAGCTATCTAGAGTAAGGAAATCTCATGATAGAGAGTTTGAGGTGGCAAGTGCTCTTCAAATTAAAAATGATGAACTTGAAGTTGCCTATGCTAAACTCCTTGAGGACTTTGAGCACCTCAACAATGGCTCTAGGGTCATCAAGGGTGAGCTCATCAAACTCACCGAGTTACATGAGCAACTTAAAGCTTCATATTCTAAAGAGCTTTCCAAGTTGCCCTCACCTCTTGCTTTAATTGATGATGCTTGTGCTACTAACTCTATTTCATGTGAAGCATCTATCTTGAAGGAGAATGTTGAGCTAAAGGCTCAACTTGCTTTGCTAACAAGCAACTATGGGAGATTAGAAGAAAGTCATGCCAAGCCTTTCCATAAAAAACCACCGATTAGAAAGAATCGGCGAAACGCTATTTTTGAAACCCTATTCTATTTTACTACGAGGCTCCTGCGGGAGGCTTTAGTAGGACTTGCGTTGTCCACCCTTGTAGCCTAGTGTTTTCGCTCCTAGATTGTTCCCCTCGATTTTACAAAACCGTAGGAGCAAGAATCGCTCGATTCGGAGCTCGTACGGAAAGTTACGGCCGTTTTATTTAAAAGATAGAAAAACGGGCCGATTTCCGAGTCCAATTCCAACCGCGCGCTTGTCCGCGTAGGACCCCACGAGGGGGGCCCCACTTAAGAGGCCCCGCACCGCGCGCTGCCTCTCCTCTCTCCTCCCACGCGCCGCCGCATCCCTGCCCGCCTCGGGACCCGCGCCTCCCCTTGGATCCCGTGCCCGCCGCCGCCGCCTCGGCCTCCGTGCACGCCGCCGCCCGCAGGTACCGCCGCCCCTCTCCCCGCGTCACCGCCGCCTCGCCGCAGCCACCTGCCGCGCCGCCTCGCTCGCCCAACCCCGTCGCCAGCGTGCGCCAGCCGAGTCGCCCTCCCGCGTCGCGCTGCAGCGCCCGCCTGCGCCGCCTGCCCCGCCGCCTGCTGCACGCCGCCGTTGCTGCTCGCTGCTACTGCCGCGCCAGCCGAGCCGCCAGCCGCGCTGCTCGCTGCCCGCGCCGCTGCCGCTGCTGCGCGCACGCCGCCGCCGCTCGCCGTCCGCGCTGTCGCGCCGCCGTTGCGTGACCACCTTGATTGATCTGCGCGCTGACCAATCTTCCCCTTCCGCGCAGGAAAAACGTCGTCGCTGGAACCGATCGCCGCACCGTCCCAAGATCGCCGCCGTTGTTTCCGGTGAGTCCGCAGCCGCCATTAGATCTCAGATCAACGGTCCAGATCGGACGTTGACCGGTCAGTATCCAGGCATTGACTAGTCAGACGCCCAGTCAGCAGCCGCGTTGACCAGTCAACAGGCACAGTTGACTGGGTAATTAATTTAATCGATTTAGTTGGCAGATTTCGGTAGAAACTTGTAAATTGCGTAGAAATTAAACCGTGGGGCCAAAAATTGCAAATAAAATATGTGTAGATTCAGTGAGTCGTGTAGAATCTTGCTGTACCTTTGTTTCACACTTTTGCAGCAAGGTTTAGTACAGTTTAATCAAATGAGTTAATGGCCTTTCTGGAGTATTTAATTCGTAGAAAAAGATCCGTAGCTCCAAAAATTGCGTATGATATGTCCCTGGATTCAGTGGAACGAGAGGAATCTCATCGTGAATTAAAAGGATAGGCTTATAGTGAAAACTTCTGCAGAAACTGTCTAGTGGTTTTCTGCAGTGTTTTAATTACTCGAGGAGTTTTATAATTCCTTTTTGAGTAATTCCAATTGGTACTGTTTCTATTCAGCGACGCCTATGCGGTAGAATTTTCCCAAGATTTTACAAACAGTATACTACCGGTAGTGAATTATTTAAGTTCTAGCTCTAGTTTTGAGCATTACTTTTTGCGTATTAGTTTTCCTAGCGCTAAAACCATTTTCCATGCATGCAATCAGTAGTATTATTGAATAGGATTATGTGGTGCAGCTGTAGCACCAATTCACTTGTCTTGCATACCTTCATGCATCATCTCTGTTGCATATGCTTGTGGATTGTTTGTTTATGATTGCAATTATATCGTGTAGATTGTGACGAGTGCAACGCTTGCTCGTGTGTGGATTGTTCTTCCGACCGCTACAACCAAGGCAAGTAGATGCTACTTTGTTCATGATATCGTCCTACTATTTTCAATGCATTGTCGTGTATTTTGTAGATGCATGTGTAGGATGATATTATCGTTATGCTATGTCCTATTATGTGGTAGGACCCTCCTTGTAGATGAAACACCGTTGGTAGATGTGCTTAGCCATGCTATGTTGTACGAGGGCTGGGTTACATCATTGAGACTTGTTTCTAAAAGTATTGGTTTATGAAAACTAAAACAACCTAATAAATGAATCTCCTGGGTGTGATGGTATTGATAATTTTTGGTGGTTTCATTGCGGAAAGGCACCCAGGTATCGAGAGAAATTGATTGGCTTCTTTATTTGGTAGCTTACGTGTACAACCATGTGCCAATAATGAAATGGGCGGTTGGTTGGACTTAGTAGGTTGTGGTAACCCAAACCCGCGTATCCAGAGATGTAGAATTTTGGTAGGTTGGATCGGTGCGCGTCGGGATTGGGGTGCTACTTCCCGAATAGTCTCTTCTTGGACTTCTCCCTATCATCACCCAAAATGAGAGTGATGATACGAGCTGGGCTGACCAAGTCACATGGGTAATGTCACATCCCAAGATTTTCCAAATCTTGTAATGTGAAAATAAATGAATAAAATAAAACTTTGTTTAAATTTCAGGGCCAGAAGAAACTTTTTGAATTCAATTGGAACTTCAAAACCCATTTTGAATTAAATAAAAATCCTAAGGGGATTTAAAAAGATAAACATTTTAAATAAAGGAAAACAAAATATTTTGGAAATACTATTTTGGATCTTTTAAATAAAAGGATTTGGTTCTCAAATGAAATAGAAGTTTATAAATAAAGAATATTTTATAAAGCCAAATTAAACCTTAGCCAAGCTTTGGAATTAAAACATTTTATTATTTAAATTAACTAAAGTTTATTTAAATAAATTAATAAGGATTTAATATCCAACCTTATTTAAATAAAAGGTTTTACCAATTTAAATTGAAACATCAAAACTTATTAAACTATTTAAAATAAGTTTTCCTAATTATTTGATATTCACAAATAAAACCTACTAAAGTGTTTAGGCTTTATTTTAGATTTCAAAATAAATAACTCAATAAAACAAATTCTATTTTAATAATGAAAAGTCTATTATATTTAATTAATAATGGACTCTAAAATAAAATGTTATTTTGTTTTAAAACAAATTTCCAAGTATTCTATATTTCCCCAAATAAAACCTACTGATTTGGTTTTGAAAATATTTAGGTTTCAAATAAAGATTTTATTAATAAAATCAAACTCTACTTGATTTAATAACTAAGGCCCATGTTATTTTAAACAAGTATTTCAAGTATCTTATAATTTCAAATAAAACCTACTGATTTGGATTTGAAAGTGTTTGGAATTCAAATGAGGATTTTATTGAATAAATCAAATCATGTTAAATAAATAAAGGTCCATTTTATTTAATTAAAGAATGGATCAATAAAATTATTATTTTATTTTATTTTATTTTGGGCTTTTGTCCATGTTACTGAACAGAACTAAATTCAATATTACAAAGTTTGGTGTTGTTTGAATTGTTTGATTGATGTTTGAATGTTTGGGAAATTCAAAACAGAATTCAGAAAATAGAAATAGAAAAGGATTAAGAAAATAGAAAAAAATAAGACATGGCCGACCCAACCCAGGCAGCCCAATAGGCCCAGCAACAGCCCAGCTCCTTTCCCCGAAGAAAACGTTTGGCACCAATTTTCTTACCCACAGAACCAATGACTGGTGGACCTTCCCCCTCGTTTCTTTTCCCACTGACCAGTGGACCCCTTTCCACTGTTCTCCTTCCCCACCCCGCGACTGGTTCTTCCTCCTCTCATCACCGTTGCAAGCTTTGAATCGCAGCATCAATACGCCTTAACGCGGCCACCTTAACTCACAGCGATCACGCGCCTTAAAACGCTCGCCCCTCCTCTCCGTTTTCCCCCTGTCACCCCGCAGAATCACGCCCCCAGGCCGTCTGAATTTCTCCCCGAGCACCCTCTGTTCCGACGAGGTCCAGAGCCGATTACGGCGACACGACACCGCCCCGTGCATCCCCGAGCACACGAGCACACTCACCACTCTCTGACGCATCTCCTAGTACACTTCGTTCAACCGCGGGCGCCCTAGGAAGCCGTCTTCGACAAAAGTTCTGAGCGCCGCCGTCTGTCTCGCCTCCGTCGAGCTCCTCCGGTAATTCCAGACCACCCCGACCCCTTCCGTTCACGCACACGTCATCTCCGTGGTCTCCTGCATCTGATCACGACCTTTTCTTTCCTCCTGGTGATCGACAGCTTCGTCTTCGACCTCGACCAGAGCCAGCCGTCGCCAGACCGAACTCCGGCGAGGAATTCCTCTTGCCCTCGTGCGCCCCTTCACCAGCCAGTGCCTCCTTGAGCTCCCCCAGGCGTCTGCGAACACGGTGAACATCCTATCCCTCCTTCTCGCTTCCTATAACGCCGGCGACACCACTGACAAGCCGCCGCCGCCGCGCGTCAGAGCCCAGCGCCGCCAGCTTATGGTCGGGGCACTGAGAGCCGTCTGTTAGCTTGTTTGAATTTGCAGAAACATTTGTGTACTTGTTTAGATTAGAAAAATTGTTTAAAAATGATTTTTGGATTAAAACCTTTGCAAAATGGTTTGTTGTGATCTTACTGACCCTAGGAACCAACCCTTGGTGTTAAAAATGATTTTTGTAAGATTTAGGTTGGATTACTTGACTTAGTCATTTTCTAGCCAAGTAAAAAGAATGGTTTTTGTTATAAAAATGTTTATGGAAAGAAAACTTTAAGGAAATGTTTTGGACCAAACCTACTGACCTAAAACACCAAGTTTTGCAAATTAGCAACTCATTTGGTGAACAACTTAAGAGTTTTGCCTTAATAAAAACATTTTTCACCACATAAAATGATGAATGGATTTAAAGATAGTTTTTGGACAAAACCCTCTTGCTAATGACCTTGCCACATTGGTAAATGACCAATTTGGATCTTACAAAGTTTAGAAACCCCATAGAGGCCCCTTTGCAAAATAAAACTATCTTGTGCATGCTCCCATGCATGAATTGGTTTCCTTTGTCTTGTGTGTGTGAATTTGTTTGAGTGATTATTGGTTGGAATGTAAATTGAATTGGTGTTTGCTTGATTGACTTGTAGTGAAGTGTGAGACTAGCAAGATCAAGGAGTGAACCACCATTCCCTACCAAAAAGGCAATTGATGCTTCATACTTTCTATCCCATTACTTTCTCTATGCATTAGTGATTTTGCTAAGTAAACTTGCATGGATTTTGCTAAGTATAGACCTTGCTATAGTAAAACCTAGTAGATGAATCCTTAGTAGGATTTTCCTAAGTTAAGATTCCTATTACAATCAAGCTTAGCCTAGCTAATAGAAAACATGGGTGGAATATATATTCACACTATGGAAAAATATTCTAAGTCTGAGGACTTGTGATTTTGTCTAATAAAACAACTAAGTTAATGAATCACCTGGGTGGAATGGAAGGATTGGGATATGTTGAGTGGTTACACAAGGCCATGGACTTGGGTTGTGTATCTCACTTGTGGAATGCCACCCAGGAAACAAAGGGATTTGAGATGTCAAATGTTGAGAAGCTTCAAGTGCAACCACTTGGCAATATGGGCTCTGCCATGATCATATAGGTTGAAAGAACTTAGCCATATGGACAGTGGGTGGTAGTGTTTGATAGGTTGGAGCGCGTCCATTTTGGTCTAAGGGAAGGCTTCTGAAAGATCTTGTCTTGGGAAACCAAGTCTGGTGGGGAAAGTGCACCACCTCTGCAGAGTGTAAAAATCTAAGTACTTAGCCATGTCCGTGGTAAAGGACAATTTGAGCATCAAGACATGGAAGCAATCAAGAATCTCATCATTCAAATTTCTAAATTAAAATCTTGTGGTTTGAACAAGGGTTGTTTGAATTCTTCAATCATTGATGGAGAGATGGCTTGGTACAAGGATCTTGAAATCTTTGATTGAGGAAAATGATTTTGTCAAGCAAAAACTTAGTATTTTGAAAATGATAAGAAAAATCTATTTTGAGCAATGCAAGTCTCAACTCCACTTATCCAAATGCATATAGATGATAGATTCCACTATATTACCATAGTATCACTTGCCAATACAATTCAAATGTATTGACCCTTTGTGGTTGTAACTTGTATGTTGCAGGTTTGATTGATTTTAGTGAAGATTGATTGTTTAGGATTACAAAGTCTACAACCAACATCTGCCTGTGGCACTTTGAAGATGAAGGACCACTTGACCATAGTTATTCCGCTGCAATGTAATGTAATAGCCTAATGAGCTATGTTTGATGTAATAAACTTATGTTATTCCTGGTTATAAAGTTATATTATGACCTTTGTTTCTTGATATTACATCTTAACTGTGGATGCTAGCTATTGATCCAGGGACTAGCATTGTAAAACACAGGAGGAATCTACCTTATCAGGTTGAGGCCTCTACAGGTAAAGTGTACAAACCTCTGCAGGGTGTATAATCTAATCGATTAGCCGTGTCCCCGGTTATGGACATCTGAGTTGCTTGATATTGATTCCATGCCATGTTTCTCGCTCATTCTAATTTCATAATTGTTTTAATATTGTTGGGTTAACTTAATTGGGATCTTTTCAAAGAAAATCAAAAACTGTTTACGAAAGTAGGACAAAGGTATTTGCAAATGCAAGCCAGACACAGCTCCACTTGCCAAATATGCATGTAGATGTTAGTACTATTGTCTCCTTTACTAGCTCTACTTGCCATACATTCCATGTATTGACCCTTCTTTGTGTGAATATGATCTTGGATATCCTTGCAAACTACCTCGGGAAAATTATCCCTATTAATTTTTGTCCTTGGACAATTAGTATTTAATATATGGTAGGATTCATTGATTATATTCGTTTTGGGCTTTTCTTATTTATATTATCTTTGGCCAATAAAATGTTTTTCTATTTGCTCCCAAGCTTTCCTTGCCTCTTGTGGATCTTCTTATTTTATTTATTTCCCCTTGTGTTTTATTTAGTGTAGGTAGTAGTGATGATCTCATTTGTGGGAATTTTGCATTCAAAGGCAAAATTATATATAATGCTCTACTTATGGGGGAGCTCTCCTATATTATCTAGAACATTGTTTTATGCTTCTTGATTTGATCCTTCTTGCTTGGAAGCTCGATCTTTTTTGTGTTTGTACTTTGTGTGCCATCATGAAAAGTGTGAAGAGTTTGTTTTGGTTATTATTTCCTTGCTCTCGTTGGGAGTTGGCTTTATCTCATTCCGTTTCACTTGTTTTGTTCTTTTAGGATGAGATAAATCCTTGAGCCTTGGTATTTTTCTTATCCTTTTTCTTTGCCTCTTTCGAGTTCATTTGTTGAACTTGTGCTCTTTCATGTGTTGATTTGGCTCTTCGATACAATTTGGACACCTTTTGTTGAGTCACACTTTTGTGTGTGTCTTATTGGTTTACTTGGTGTTTTTGTTCAAATTGTATCTCCTTTTGGTTATTGAAAGCCTATGCATGCATATTTACTTGTATATATTATGGCATGCTTGCTTTCTTTGATCCAATATATAGGAGAAACTCCACCAAATCCTAATGGGCTAAGATGTGCATGAAATTCAATTTCATATCAATATGCACATATTTGTGTGGGGGCTCTCCTATGTATTGTAGTTTCACTAACTACTTTGGACCCAATTTGTTTGGGGACCATAGTGTACTTAATTGTGTTTTAGGTGCATTGGAGATATATATTGGGTGCTTGTATCTTGAACAAGGAAGAAGTGGCGTCTACATGTTAGTTGGATGCAAGCTAGGATGATCAACGAATTCATATCTTCTTCATCCTACCAATCATATCTCGGTAACGAGTATCTCTCTCTCATGCATACATATCTTGTTCCCAACCTTGTGTAGGTTGCTTGTTGGCATGAATTTGTGTTCTTCCATATGTAGGATTTCTTGTTTTGGCTTTGAAGAGTTCTCTCTATTGCAAATGTCTGTATGTTGAGATGAGTGCATATAATGGGGACTATACTAAATCATGCTCATGATTCACTAATCCCAAATATGTCAATATAGCAATTTTGTTGCATATCGTTTCCTCAATATCTCCCATGTGCAATAGTGAGTATTTTTGCCAAGTTGATTTCTATCTTGTGATAGTTGTTGCCTTTCTCCATATATTCCTTCTAGCCTCTTCTTCCCTTGAGAATAGTTGTGTTGTATGGGGTATGTTGGTGTTTGAAGCTCATTGATGTACAATAAGATATATTTGAGCCCTTGTGCATGCTTTCAAGCAAAACATCTTATTGGTATATTCTATGACTTCTTTTTGGGTCTTCATGTGCTTTCTTGAGTATCTATTTTGTGTGTGCATGTTTCTTTGTGGTTATATGTCTTTGTGATATTTTCCACCTAAAAATTTATACACACAAGAGAAGATCAATATTTGGTTGTTTTTGCATTTCTTGGAAATCACCTCTTACTTCATTTTGATTCTTCGGTGGTTTCCAAATTATTGTATTTTGTGTGCATTGCTAAATGGTTTTGAAGGAGTGAGGATTCCATGGTTGTTCATGTTTTTTCCAAATATAATTACTATAATTTGTGCACAATCTTTGGGGAGCTTCTATAATTCATTTAATGATGCACATGTTCCTTTTTTCTCGTTTCTTGTGGTTTAAATGCTTATGGGGGAGCAAGGATTCCATATGTGTGCATATTGTATTCAATACAAGTATTCTAATCTTTGCACAAAGTTTGGGGAGCTTCTCTATTTTTATTTAAACACTCTTTTGGTTGTTGTTTCCTTTTGACATCATTTGATGGTGTTTCCTTTGTTTCTTTTGGATCTTTTGATTGCTCGCTTCATTTGTTGAAGCCCTTTTCTTTTATTTCTTTTCTTTTTGCTTTCTTTGGTTCCTCAATATAGTTTTACTTCCTCCCTAGTTCTCATCATTTGCCTTGTGCATATGCACACCTTTGGAGGAATTCTCACTATGTTGGCCGTCTAGAACTTTTCACCCATTTTGGCAATCGATGCCAATGGGGGAGAAGTTTTGGAGGGTTTAAGGGAAGTTGTCCTTTGCTTTGAGTGTGTTCTTAAGCATTTGCCTCTCATGCTCTTGCATCTTTGTGTTTGCTTTGCATGTTGAATATATAGAGGAAACTCAACCAATGGTAACGGTTGTCAATCTATGCAATGAAATTCAAGTTCATCACACATGCATAGATTGTGGGGGAGTTTGCTCTATATATTGTGGTTGTACCAACATCACATACTTGTGTATTATTTGATGTTGGGGCAACCGCTTTGGTCGTTAATTGTCATATTTAAACCCTCGCTAAGGGATTGTCATCAATTAACAAAATGGGGGAGATTGAAAGGGCATGTATGCCCCCATGTGTGGTTTTGGTAATTAATGACAATCTCTATGGACTAATGTGTAAATTGAGTTTCACTTGTAGGTTTGTCCATTGGCATCGCTTGGGCCATGTGTTGGTCTCAAGGTTGGAAGATGAAGAAATGTCCAAGGGCTTTGTGCCCATTGGAATCATGAAGAAAGAAGGAGCTTGAAGGTCGATCAAGGCATGTGCAAAGATTTGCATCAAGATGGATCAACCTCAAGTAGGGATGAAGAAGGGCGAGCTCAAGATGCGCCATCTCTAGAAGATCTCATGCTTGAAGCTTGCCATCCTTGTGCTCATGGAATGATGAAGACAAGTTCAAAGAAGAGGTTTCCCCATGGAGTATGGAGGAGCAATTTGCAAGTCTTCATCTTCATCAAGCAAGAGCATCCAAGAAAGGTGTTCCCACTATAGAAGAACAAGACGGTCTACATCAAGTTCAAGTGGGATGCTCAAGGCAAAGGTATGTTCTTGATAGGGCTTTTCTTTTGCCGGTCTCGTATTGTTAGTTGGGAGACCGGGTTTAGGATAGATAGCCGTGCTATCAAGAGGGGCTCTCAAGCGGGTGTCTCGTATGCATCGTTCGGAGAGAGCTCAAACCTTTGCATTCATAGCATCATCTTTCTTGGTTTTTATTTGGTTCTTGTCCATGAGAGGATCTAGAGCTTGTGGTCACCATCATAACAAGCTCTAGCTCATCATCTAAGGATTTCACTTGCATATCTTATTGCGGTTTTTGATCTTGCGAGTTTTCCGGCTCCGCACCTTGGGGGATAGTTCACATATATATTCATGATATTTTCTCCCAAGGTGATACCCAATATTTCGTCATTGGATTCTATTCGTCGTTATCTTTCCAACAAAATTGGTTTCATCCCGTTTGGAGTTCGGATGCAAAAGTTATTGCGTTTCTGGTTTTCTGGTTTCTAGAATTTCCCTGACCGGAAGTTCCGGCTTCCCACCGGAAGTTCCGCTAGGGCATCTTTGCCGCCGAAAGTTCCGGTGGAAGTTCCGGGTCTTGTTCCGCTCACGTTCAGTAACCTTCTGTTTTGAATATGTCTATTTGACGGAACTTCTGTCGGAACTTTCACCAGAAGTTTCGCTCCCACCAGAAGTTTCGCTCCCACCAGAAGTTCCGGTGAACCGGCGGAAGTTCCGACCAGGATTCGCTTTTTCAGTTTTTTGCTCCGCAGTTTTTGACCGTTGGCTGTGTGCCACCAGAACTTCCGGGCTCCCACCGGAAGTTCCGGCCAGGAGTCGCGAATGCCCATAATGGGCAGATCTAGGAGCCCTTTAAAAGGGGCCCCTCTTCCCCTTCGTGGGTACTAGCTTTTCTTCTTGGTTCTTGGCTTTCTCTCTCTCCTCCATTGTCAACCTTGAAGAAGCTTTCCCTCCCCCTTTCCCCTCCTATGATTCTTGCATCTTTTTGAGGGATTTGAGAGAGGAGATCTAGATCTACAATCCCCCCAAGTCAAATCCCTTCTTTGTGAAGGAATCATTGGGATCTAGATCTTGGAGAGTCTTGTGTTCTTCCTCCCTTATTCCCCCAATAGCTTTTGTAGCTTTGTTGGAATTTGGGAGAGAAGGACTTGCCCTTGCATTTGGTGCATAGGTTTGAGTTCTCCTCTTGTGTTCTTCCTCCCTTATTCCCCCAATAGCTTTTGTAGCTTTGTTGGAATTTGGGAGAGAAGGACTTGCCCTTGCATTTGGTGCATAGGTTTGAGTTCTCCTCGGAGATTCGACGAGTTCAAGCTTGTGAGCTTGTTTCTCTTGGGTTCCTTGGAACCCTAGACGGTTGTGTGGTTGGATTGTTGACCTTTTGTGGTCTTGTTGACCTTTTGTGGTCTTGTAGCCTTTTGTGGCGTTGTTGGCCTTTTGTGGCATTGTTGGCCTTTTGTGGCTTTGTTGTTGGGAGCCTCCAATTGAGTTGTGGAGTTAGCCCCAATCTTGTACGGGTTCGGTGACCGCCCTCAAGCGTCCCATAGTGGAGCAAGTGCCTGCCTTTTGTGGTGCGCACTTGGGAGAATAGGGTGAGCCTTTTGTGGCGTCGGTGAGTTGCGTGTTTCCGCATCCGGGGTGAGGCCTTGTGTGGTGTTGGGTGAGCATCGAGCCACCACACCTCGAGGTGAGCCATTTGTGGCGTTCGGAGAGCATTGCGCCATCGCACCTCTCCAACGGAGACGTAGCTTCTTTGGAAGTGAACTTCGGGAAACAAATCTTCGTCTCCGCGTCCATCGGTTATCTCTCAACCGAACCCTTTACTTATGCACTTTACATTGTGATAGCCATCGTGCTTGAAGTATTTATACCTTCCTATCACCTTGTTGCTTGTATTTCTTTGCATAGGTTGTTGCTGCACCTAGGTGAACTTAGTGGCTAGGTTTTGTGCTCAATAAATTAAAAGTTAGTTCTATTCCGCATTTACTTGAGCCTAAACCGTAATAATTTTAAAAGCCTATTCACCCCCGCCCCCCCTCTAGGCGACTTCCTTTGTACTTTCAATTAGTTCATAGGGATTGTCATTAATCACCAAAACCACACATAGGGGCAATTACTCTTTCAATCTCCCCCATTTTGGTAATTGATGACAATCACAATAAGAGGGTTTATATAATGAATATTAGAAACAAGTACGCAACTTATCCGAGAATAAGTGGTGTACAAGAGGTTGCATTTGATATGGTCAAGTTAACACAAAGCTACTAGCACATATCAAAACTGATTCTACTTACACAAACTACAACTAATGTAAGAGATGTGAGTAGAACCAATATATATAGTGTAAACTCTCCTAAAGTTTATTCTTGACAATGTATGCAATGAAGTTTATTCTTGACAATGTATGCAATGAAATTCAAGTTCATCACACATGCATATATTGTGGGGGAGTTTGCTCTATATATACAACCATGCAAAACATAATAAAGGTGAAATGCATGAAAGACGGACACTTAAGAACAAACCAATCTTAAGTATAAAACCATTTCCCTTAAACCCTCTAAATTTATACAACCATGCAAAACATAATAAATATGAAATGCATGAAAGGCAGACACTTAAGAACAAACCAATCTTAAGTATAAACCCATTTCCCTTAAACCCTCTAAACTTCTCCCCCATTGACAACAAGTGCCAAAATGGATGACAAAGTTAGAAGACCAATATAGTATGAGTTCATACCCAAGGTGTGCATTTCTCATAATTTGAGTGAAATCAAATGCACGTATCCAATGATGAATATTTGGAGGAAATCAAGCTATATTGAGGATCAAAGATTGCTACAAGGATAAAACGGTGAAGAAACTTCAACGGATGAAGCAAGCAATCCAATGATCCCAAAAATCAAATGGACAAATAGTGCTCTAAATGAAATAAGGAAGCTCCCCAAGGTTCGTGCATAAATTTTAATTATTGTATTTGAATACAATATCCACAAACATGGAATCCTCACTCCCTCTATATTATTTAGAACACAAACAAGATACAAGGAGTAGATATAAATAAATACACTTATTAAGACAAGCTTACGTGCATATATAGCACATGGCTCAATTTTCTCTTATGGTATATCAATAAACTTCACCAAAGAAAAAATAAAAACCTCAAAAACATCACAACTAACACTAAGGGAACAAATGCTAGTTGGGATATGTAACATCCCAAAAATACTAAACTTGGATCATCAAACTCTAATCACCAAAATTAGGGTTAACAAAAACTTTTCTAAAATAAAAATATGAATGCATGCATGTGAGTATGCATTTCATTTTGAATCCTTTTGGACCAACTTGTTTGTGTGTTCCTTTGATTGTAAAATGTTGCTTAGGTGAAATAAACATCATCTAAACATTTCCCAAACTTTTCCCAAAGACAAATAAATCAAAACAAAGCTAAATAAGGGAATGGTCATTTTGACCAATTTAACTCCCATGCCTAGTTTGGCTGTCTCAAACTTTCAGAACCTAACAGAAACTTTTCTGGATCTTTGCACCCCTTGATTGTACTCATAACAAAGTATCAAGGCCCACTTTGTGATCATCCAGAAACTTTCAAATGCATAGTTTAAATGGAAATTCAAAATTGAATCTTTATCATATGAGAAGATCCCACTTTTTCAAAAACCACTCAAACAAGCTCAACTTTCAAATCCCAAGCATCTGCAGACTCACCAGTACCAACTTAGCACACCCACCAAAAATCTTTTCAAAATTCAAAACTTGAGTTCTTGCAGCCATTTCATCAAACACATTGCAGACACAAATCAAACAAAATCCAAACACTGTTTTGAACAGTGAATTGAGCCTAACTTGTTCCCTCTCTAGACACCACTAGCCTTAGTAGATCATCTAACAAACTTAACTAATCACTAGCACCACTGTGAGCTTGCCAATGTCATCAATGGTGAATAGCCGAGTGCACCCTTGCCACCCACATGTCGACAGCAAGCTAGGAGAAGCAACAAGCCTAGCCAGCATGTCTGGGAGGCAGCCCACCGTCCACCGCCACTCCTTGTCCCAGCCGCGAGCGATGCCAGCCACTGGACCACACGCACGGACCGCGCCCAGCCCGCCAGCAACCATGCCGAGCATGCGCCAGAGCGCCACCCTCGACCGAAGCCCACAGACCGCGCGCCGCCCTCGCCGCGTGCATACATGGTCGCCACCGACCCAGGAGACCGCCAGACATCCCCGTTCGCCGCCCCATGCCTCACAGCCACCGCTCGCCATCGAAGACGCCGCCTCTGCCGCGCAGAGCGTCGTGTGTTCCAGACCAAACCGCACCGTCCCTATGCGCGCATTAAAGCTGTAGAGCATCGCCAGGAGACCACCAAGCGATCGCCACCACCGGCCATGCCTCTAGCCGCACGTAGACATGTTGCCACCGTCGCCTTCCCATGCCGTTCGGTCTCGTCGTCGAGACTATAAATAGAGGCCCCCCCCCCCCGCTCAAACTCTTCACACCATCTCACTCCCCTCTCCTCACTGACCATTCCACCCAGTTCCCGGAGCAAGGCGAGCAGCGCATCGCCGGAATTGCGCCGGAGCAGGCCGCCTCTGGAGAAGAAGGGCGCCGTCGATTTCGTCCACCCCAGGAGCTGCCGCGACCACCCCTGAGTTCGCCGTCGTCGAATTCTTCGTTCGCCCGCCTCGTCGACCCTCGCCTGAGCCCCGGTGAGCCCCCAACGACCCTCACCTACCGCGTTAGGTTTCAGTCTCGCCGGAGTTGCTCGACGTGGACGACGACCCTCAGCCATTGGATTAGACTTAGATCGTGTGGCCGATATTACCCCGTACCGCTTCGTGTATAAAGAGCCAGTGACTGGTGGAACCCCCCTATCAGCTGAGCCCCGTGCCGCGGAGTGTCACTGGGCCGGCCCGTTAACCTTTCCCGCGCAGCCCAACTATTTGAATTTAACCTTTTCCATTTTATTTCAAACACACTTCTGTACCCAGTTTCAAAAATCAACCCAGATCGATTCAGTGCATCAAATTGAATGAAACTAATTTTGTTAGAAAGGTCTAGGAATGCTGAATCCAAGCCCGTTGGATTCAAGTCATTTGGATCTGTAGATCATCCATGGTAAAAATAACAAGGCAGAAGCTTTTCTGCATTCAAACATTTTTCAAATTTAAACCATAATAGCTTTTGAGTTGATTCCAACTCTCAAAAATCACATTTAACCATACCTTTCATAATATATAAAAATATATAGGATTACTTACATAAATAATGTTCAAGCAATAAAAGAATGCCCCATAGGCATTTATAGCCACTTTAATTAATTAAAATAAAAGGGTAAAACCTTATTAAATTGTGACACCACTTTAAATCACATTCCCATGGACTAAAATATGTGGTGATGACATGTGTCAACATGATCCCATGTTTGGTTTGGATAATATTAAATCTTAAGTAGTTTTTCAATGAGTAGAAATTACTTTTCTAAAAATAAAAGGAATTAAACCAAACTTTAATCTTGTAATGTTAGTGATGATGCTAGATCATCTATAGGACCCTTTTGTGTGATGATTGCAAGTAGTTAAGTATTGTTTGGTGATTGTGTACCTCGTATTTATTCATAGACGCTAGTACCAACCAAGGATACGAGGAGTAAGGAGGATTCTACGAAGAAGAAGCCGAGGAGAACTCAACCACTGCTCTGCACAAGGCAAGCCTAATTCTACTAGTTGAATGTGCAAGCTAACACTTGCAAGATACCCTACTAATGCAAGCTTATACTGATATTGTGCAAGCCAATACTTGCAAGCCTTACTAATCAAGTTGACATATGCAAGCTACTACTTGCTTGCTACCATGCCACTATATGCCTTAAAGCATATATGATCATAACCACTTGATAAACCAATGCTAGTTTTATTTGCCAGTTTATTACTTTATTTCTTTATCAAAGATCTTACTTAGAGTTTACTGGAATAAATGGTAGATACTAGAAGGATACTTGAAGGTTGCATAAAGAGCATAAAATTTGGCCTAAGCTAGATAATCTTGATGTCCTCCTAAGGCATGAGATTAAACTTAGTCAAACCACACTAGTGTACCACCCCTCATTAGTGCTTACCCCCACTTGTAGATGCTAGTGCTAAGCATAAAACTTGACCAACTTTAGATGGGAATACTTGGTGAAAATGGTTATGAAAACCTTGGAATGATGGATCATTATATTGAAATGTTTTGGACATGTGTTTCCGAACACTTGATAATTTTGGTGATGAAAATGATGAGGCATGAGCCTTAGCCCTTTATAAAACTGATGGTTGTCTGGATGCGATACCATTCCAATTTTATCGTACAACCACAATACCCGAAGATTGGGTAGGGCTTGACTGGAAACTTATGTACCTTAGTATTAGTTCCCTCACGGCCAAGGTCTGAGCTGAGGCTACCTTGTGAAGATTTTCCACCTGTGCAGTACCCAAGATGACAGTTGGTCATGGTTGGGAGGACAAACTCACAGGAGAGGTGCTTATACTAGGGCGTGTAATTGAAAGGTTAGGATTTATTATCCGCATATTGAGTATGGTGAATTCAGTATTTGTTCCTGGCGGATGTATCGAATGTTGTGGTGAAAGTGTACAATCTCTGCAGAGTGTCAAACTATTCGAATAGCCGCGTCCGCGGTTATGGACAGTTGGAGTGGCCATACTGTTCCGCCGTCAGATGTTTTCAAAATGACTTGTGAAATGAATTGAGACTTTGACTTGACCACCACAGGGTTGTGATATGAGATACAAGTTCCCACTTAGGTGTTATAAAACCTTAAATAGCATTCGTTGTTTCCAAACTTAGTAGAGATAAATCTGGCTTTTGCAAAATAACCCTAGAGCCTAGTGTCCTATTATCAAAAACCCCATTAGTATTAGTTTGCGAGTACTTAAAGAGTACTCATGGATTTGTCCCTGTCTATTCCCGTGGCCAGACTATGAAGAGGAGTACCTAGAGGATGGACCCCAGGAAGGTTACGACAACTAGGATCATCTCCCATCGTTAGCATTGCATGTGACCCCGAAGATGGAGCTTCGCCTACGCTATCGTTATTATTACGTATTCCGCTGCTTGAAGTTGTATTAAGAACTGGATCATGAGATCCCTATTTGTGTAAGAACTTATGTATGGTTTGTAATGGATGATGTACTATGGTATCCAATTCTGTTATGTCTCGCAAAAATGGTAATCCTGGGATTGCGATGTATGGCATAACAGACATCTAGGATTAAAAATCCGGGTGTTGACAGGATACTTTGAGAAAGGCAACAAGTAGCAAAAGGAAGGATTCAAAGAAATTTCAACAATATTGCACATGAGAGTACCTTGAGGAATTGATATGCAATAAATTGCTAGAAGGCATATTTGGAATTGGTGAATCATGAACATGATTTTATATACTCCCCATTATATGCATCATCTCAAATTACTCACATAAGCAATAAGGATAAATAAGTATTTCAAAGATCCTTGCAAGAACCACAACATTTACAAACAGATAAATTCATGCCAAGATAAAACCTACAAGAGATTGGATGAAAGTATAGTATGCATGAATAAGATACTTGTTACCGAGATAGCAATGGTATGATGTAGTAGATAAGAATTTTTTGATCATCCTAGCTTGGCTCCAATTATCATGTGGTGACAACACTTTCTTTATAGACGAGACAAACATCCATTGCATCTCCAATGTACCTAAAACAACATTCAAGTACATCTTGGTCCCCAAACTTATTGGGTCCAAAGTGGTTAGACTAACCACAACACATATGACACACTCCATAAAAATATGTGCATATTTAGAGATGAAATTTGAATTTCATGCACATCTTAGCTGTTTAAGGATTTGATGGAGTATGCCCTATATATTGGATCAAAAAATAAAAAATGATATGAGATCTACATTTAGTAAGCATGCATGCGCGAGACTTTCAAGATCCAACGAAGATATAATTTGGAAAAATCACCCAAATATTCAATAAGGCATACAAGGTGTGACTAAACACATTTGTTGCCCAAACTATATCAAAGAATCAAATCAAGACACGATTTGTTCAACGAAGTTCAACAAATGAACTAAGCAAAAACTATTGAGCAAAAAGATGAAATAAAAACACAAATACTCAAATATTTATCTCATTCAAGCAAATAAATTAGAGAAGAAAGAATGAGATAAGAAACTCCCAAAAGAGCAAGGTTTCAACAAATAAACCAAACCCTTAACACTTTTCACAATGGCACAAGGTTCCGAGAAGAAGAGGTTTGTCTTCCACTAAAACACATTTGATAATAATCAAAAACATCATCAAAGAGATGTTCAAAAGCCAAGACAATGGGAGCCACACCAAAATTTTGGAAAAGAAAATAAGTCAATAATAGGTGAAATCCAAGGTGAAGATGATCCATAAATGCTACCACACACAAGTATCTCAATTTTCGAAGACAATGAGTGTATTGGAATTGATTTCCGATGGTATATTGCACGGGTATTAAAGATAAATCTTCACAATAAAAATCATAGGATAGGAATAAAAAGATTAAGCACTATGCAAAGATACAGATTCTTGATAGCTTCAACTAGTCACACAATCATGCAATGCAACAATTAGAATAACTTTAAGCAAATGGTCTCCCAAACAAGATATAGAGATATGTATTTGAGGAAGACCGCACCAAGAATTTCTTACTCAAACAAGGACCAAAAATACGAGCAATAAAAGCTTCTAAAAAATAGTACCTTGTTTGAGTCAACATGCCACCTAGAAACAAGATAATCAACAATATCAACTCTAAGTGGCACTACCTCATATGTTCACATTTCCTAGGATTGTGATATGCAAAAGAAGCATATTACTCCCCCATAATGTGATATTCAATTTTTCTTAATAAGAGGCAAAGCAACCTCAACTAGAGAGAATTAATGGACATTTAGAATTTGAATTTCTCATGAGTATGACACACCACATAGTGACTAGATAAGCTTGCAGTATCAATACTAAGTGGTAGTACTCACATACACACATTTTAAGGTTTGAGAGATGCGCAAGGCATATTACTCCCCCAAAATGGGATGTTCCATTAACCACTCAAAAAGAGCCAAATAAGATATCATCAAGGTGCATTAGAGGCTCAAAACGAGACACACGGGTAAATGATGTGCCAAACACCTAGACATACTTGAATACACAAAATAAGCAAGCATGAGGAACACCAAATACAAACACATACTTGGTACAAAACCAAAACATGTAAAGGGCAAGTAACTTACGATATAAATGAGTTAAGTACAAGTTACTACGAAGAGGCCAATGGATATAATATACGGATAAGATAATCCTAATGACTTGTCTTGATAAAATATAATATATGAAGATCCCTTAATTCTTCATGAGTTAGCCAAGTCTCCAATGTCCTCCATAAACACCTATTGATCAAGTTTGAGCTTGTTGGTCCCCAACCAAGTTGGGTCCTAAGAGGTTAGTCACAATAGGCTTGGCAACCCAAATGGTTCTTTTCCTGACACCACTTTGAGTTCCAACAAACTTGGCAAACACATTGCCATCCTTATCCTTCCTAAGAGAATAATCATCATCAATAATGATAGGGTTAGATAAGGTATCGTTTGAACATGAAGAGGCAAAGTGCCCCTTCACACGACATATGTAGCAACAAGTGCTCCCCTTTCTCTTCTTCCTTGATTTATTAGCTTGGGGAGCATTATCTTGATTCTTCTTTGAAAGTGGCCTAACTTCAACTTGGACTTGACCTTGTACTTGTGGCCGCTTCCCTTGTTGCTTCTCACTCAAGTGCTTTTTCTTCAATGGACAAGATCTTATATGATGTCCTTCAACCTTGCACTTGAAGCAAATAATCTTAGCCGAATTATTGACTTGGTTTTGGACCTTCTTATTGTTTCTCTTGGACTTTTTCTTGTTATTGGATTTGAATCCAAGTCCACATTTATCATTAGGGGATTTTTGCACACGCAAAATATTATCGAGTGTGTATTTCCCTTCATGACTCGTTTCCAAGTCATTCCTCAAGGAAGTGACTTGGGCCTTGAGCTCTTTGATTTCCTCTACATGGTTAGTAGAAATACAAGTTCTAGAGGAAGTAGAAGCTTCATTGTTAGAGCAACAAGGCAAAGCAAGTAATCCAACACAAGGTTTATCAATAGTATGGCTAGATGGATTACTAGGACTAGCACATGGAAAAATAGCATTTTGAGTAGAAGTTGTGCTAATGTCCAAAAGAGGCTGACAATATGTTACCTTGGTAATACTTGCCTCACGAGCTAACATTAGCCCATCATGGGAGATTAGAAGATCATTATGAGAGCATGCGAGCTTTTCATGACTTTCTTCCAATTTCCTATACTTGCTAGTTAGCAACTCAAGTTGAGCCCTCAGCTCAACGTTCACCTTTAGGGTAGATGCTTCACAATAAGTAGAGTTAGTATCACAAGCATCATTAATGTAATTTTTATTTTCAATCTCATAAGATTCAATTTTTTGTGTGAGGAGACAATTAGTGTGCTTCTCCTCGGCAAGCTCTTGCTTAAGGAGATTAAATCTCCGACTCCCATCATCAAGTTGGAAATCCAACTGCTCTATGGTTCCCATTTGTTTAGTCATGGTGTCCATAACGTGTTTGAGACAATTAACAGCCTTATTATTACCACGAAGAGAGGTACACAAAAAATTCAACTCAAGCAAGAGAGCACTAGTATCCTCATCAATGTCATCATCACTATCATCATCATCATTGCTATTATCTTTAGAAGATATATTGGGATCCAAAGTAGGAGATACCTTTGATCCTCTTGCCATAAGGCACATGTGAGCACAGGAGGATGAAGATGGGGATATTATTGAATCTTCATTCTGTTGGAGATATGCCCAAGAGGCAAAAATAAAGTGGTTATTATCATATCTTCATACTTATGATAAATGTTTACATACCATGCTATAATTGTATTAACCGGAAACATTAATACTTGTGTGATTTGTAAACATAAAAGAGTCCCTAGTAAAGCCTCTTGTTAACTAGCTTGTTGGTTAATATATGATCATGGTTTCCTGATCATGAACATAGATATGTTATTAACAACAGGGTCATATCATTAGGAGAAATGATGTGATGGACATACTCCTATAGTTAAGCGTAGCATAAAGATCAAGTCATTTAATATAGTTCATTTGCTATAAGCTTTCTAATACATAGTAACCTAATTCCTTCGACCATGAGATCATGCTTATCACCATCACCGGAAGGATGCTTTGATGACATCAAACACCACACCGTAACTGGGTGGCTATAAAGATGGCATTGAGTGTTCGGAAAGTATGGGTTGAGACACATGGATCAAGAGTGGGATTTGTCCATCCATATGACGGATAGATATACTCTGGGCCCTCTCGGTGGAATGTCATCCAATTAGCTTGCAAGCATGTGACTGGCTCACAAGGGATCACATACCACGGGAACGAGAAAAGAGTACTTATCGGTAACAAGGTTGAACTAGGTATGCAGAGATACCGACGATCAAAACTTCGGATAAGTAAACTATCGTGAGACAAAGGGAAATTGGTATCGTATGTAAGTAGTTCATTCGATCGCAAAGTAATCGTAGAAATATGTGGGAGCCATATGAATTTCCAGATTCCTCTATTGGTTATTGATCGGAGAAGTGTCTCGGTCATGTCCGCATAATTCACGAACCGTAGGGAGACACACTTAAGGATTCGATGTTGTTGAGTAGTTATGGAATGATGAGTAAGAGACCAAATGTTGTTCGGAGTCTCGGATGGGATCCGGGATATCACGAGGAGATCCGAAATGGTCCGGAGAATAAGATTCATATAAGGAAAGTCATGTTTCGGAGTTGGAGAATGATTCCGGTGTTTTCATCGGGAATGTTCTAGAAGGGTCCGGAAGGTCCGGCACTCCGGAGGGGAAGGGTGCACGAATGTGTCATAACAAGTTGGAATGGTTGCATCATGTACTAGGTGTCATCGCTGAGCAAAATAAAGGGATAAATCAAATCCTAGTTTAAAAAGTCAAACGCCAATTTGAAAAGTCAAACGGCAAGTTTGCTTGGTGGAGGGAGAGTAGGAGACCTACTTGGGGAGGAAGTCCCACTGCCTCCACCCGCCGGCCAAGGAGGAGGAGTTGGAGGAGGACTCCCTCCTCCTAGGCGCCTCCCTCTCACCTATAAAAGAAGGGGGGGTGCCCCCTCTACCTACACCCAACACCACCCAAACCCTAGCCTCAAGCCGCCGGCGCCACCACCCCCTGCCGGCGCCTAGGGCACCACCAACTCGCCGAGTTGGGGTGAACCCTAACCCTAGCCGTCGTCTAGCCTCCTCCCTTGGCGCCTCTAAACCCTAGATCGCCAAGGCCTCTCTCATATTCCACCATACTCGCTCCGTCTTAAGGCGAAGCCCTGCGAGATCTCCCCTCTACTTTCGGTACCACGCCGTCGTGCTGCCGGAATCACGAGGAGAGTGCTACAACCTCCGCTGCCTACTGGAACAAGGGAGAGGAAGGTCTTCATCGAGTACCGAACGTGTGACCGACTGTGGAAGCGCTATCGGAACGCAGCGCCGGAAGGATCGTCTACGCGATCTTGAGATCGGAAGTGTACGACTACATCACCCACGAGAATCTTCTCTCGTGAACCGCTTTGGATCTTCGAGGGTTAGTATTCTATCGACTCGTTGCTACAATCTAGTAGATAGATCTTGGCTTGATCATAGATTAGATCTTGATTGTGTGTTCATGCGGTAGAAAATTTTTGTTTTCCATGCTACGAACCCCTACAGTGGTATCAGAGCCGTGTCTATATGTAGATCTATTGCATGAGTAGAACACAATGGTCATTGTGGGCGTTGATGCTTTTGTTGTCGATTGCTTCTTGTGTACTTTGCATCTTGCGGGATGGTGGGATGAAGCGGCCCAGTCTAACCTTACATGACATCATTCATGAGACTTGATCCACGCTTGACATGCAACTTGTATTGCATAAGTGGATTTACGGGTGCCTGTTTATCCCAACATAGTTAAGATTCAATTTACAACGGGTGATTGACAATACTAGTATCAATGTTGTGGTTCTTGTTCGTAAGTTAGAACGACACTTATTGAAAGCCCCAAACCACGTAAAATATGCAAAGAAAATTAGAGGCGTCTAACTTTGTTTTGCAGGGGTGTGCTGTGATGTGATATGGCCATGATTGTGATTATATAATATATATGCAATGTTCCTTATTGTAAGTCGGCAACCGGCAGGAGCCATATGGTTGTCTTTAAATTCTATTAAGACCCGCGTGTCTATTCAAAGTAGTTGTAATAGTTCAAGCTGGTGGACGACAACCATGAAACGGTGCCATTGACCTTGACACCATGCTGGTGATGATAGAGATCATGTTCGTGCTTAAAGATGGAGATCAGAAGCACAAGAAGAAAGGCCATATCATATCACATATTATGAATTGCATGTGATGTTAATCCTTTTATGCATCTTGTATTGCTTAGTTAACGACGGTAGCATTATAAGATGATCCCTCAAGCACACAATTTCAAGTTTTAAAGTGTTCATCCTTAGTAAGCACCATTGCTAAAGCTCGTTGTTTCGAAGCACCACGTGATGATCGGGTGTGTTAGATTCTGGAAGTGTATACAACATGAGCAAGCCAGATTTGCTCATGCGGAAGCTAAGGTTTGATCTTGACGAGCCTAGCATGTATAGACATGGTCTCGGAACACGGATCACCGAAAGGTAAAGCATGAGTCATATAGTAGATATGATGAACATGTTGATTGTTCGCCATTGAAGCTACATCAACTCACGTGATGATCGGTTTTGATGTGGTGAATTTGGTTTGTGTGATCACTAAAACAATGTGAGGGATATTGTTTTGAGTGGGAGTTCAACAACAATATGATTAAAAGTTGAACACTATTTATCATAAATTAAATCAAAGTGAATTTGCATAGTTGTTGTAGTCATTGGCATCCGTTTACCACCTTGCGCTTAGTTATAATTGAGATGATAGAACTATAGAATTCTGGTTAGACGAACTGGTATCGTATTGTTTTGAAGTGTTAATCTAAAGTTTAAAAGTCCCATTGCAAACTTTCAGTAAGTTTCGATTACTCCGTGAAATTTAATAGTTGGTATTAAATCAAGAGTAAAAATTCCAGTGTTAGTATATAAGTATCATGTTTATCTTCATGATTCTTGATATTCAAAGGATTGTCTTAATATCAAGGTTATCTAGGATCTGGAAAAGTTGTTTCAGAAACCATGATGTGTGGAAGATATTGTGATATCTGAAACGAAGTTTTGGTTGCAACATGATAGAGTATAATATGGCAAAAGTCATGTTCTCATATTTGATGAGAATTTGCAAAAGGTTGGAGACACTAGTTGTCCTAAACCTCCAAAAGGTTTTGGAGAGCAACATTATACTTGCGATTCACCGTTATAAGCTAAAAGTAGTTTGATCATGGATAATTCCATGATAAGGGTGAATATTTGATGTAGGTAAAATGTTTACTACACCAAGAGATTACTAAAGAAAGGAATTTAAAAGAACACCAAACATTTGATGATGGTAATCTACTTCAAAGTGCAAGTCCAAAGACATTGGTATTTAACTATACACGCTTTGGACTATGTGTCATGTGTATGGCTCCACTATTGATGTTGATAGATTCTTTCAAACAGAAAAAAGAAATACTGAAAGAGAATCTCATAAATATATGGCAGAAAAGAAAAGATTAGAATTGTTCAGTTTAGGTATATAAAGGATATACGTGTTATGGTTATATTATTTGCTTGTTAAACAATGTGGTTCTTAAGTATTTGATACTGAATTTGTTGGTATGAATCGTCATACGAAACAACAGAATTCATGAACTACAATGGCCTAAGTAACTAGCAAAAGAATATGTGATGATGTTCATCGAGAACAAATAAGGGGTTATTGTGTTGCTCGTTAAAAGCTTGCCTTCAAGATTTGTTTTATCAGGTATTATGAGAACAAAAGTGTTGTTCAAATAATTGCCGTAATCCATAAAAGATGGATGATTTAAAAATCTCGTTGGAGAAATCGCATCCATAAAACTAGTGCTAAAAATGTCGAAAGACAAATTGATTAAAAAGATCACTTAGGAAGTGACATCGCCGTTTAAATTATATTGGAAAGAAAACATGAAGAAACTCCATGTGGATGGAATTTTGGAGTCTTTTAATTCTTGTTAAACTTTCCTAGAGGTAATTAAAACATCGTTCATAGGCCAAAAGGAACGAATGACTGGCTTATTGGAACTTGTACATATTTTTGTATGAAGTCCATTATGTGTAGTCAAGAGCGATGGATTTCAACTTCATATGCTTCCTCCAAAAATTTGAGTGAATATATGAATATTTACTTAATAAGGATGAAGTATGAAACATTTGAAAAGTTCAAAGACTTTCAAGATGAAGTGCAAAATCATTGTAACAAGAATATAAATAGTTTATGATAAGATCATAAAGGAAGATATTTGAGTTACAAGTTTAGCATAATACCTAAGATTTAAGGAATCGTTCCGTGAATTTGCATTTTTCGAAACACCATAAGAGTATGGAGCATTCGAGATTTGTAATTAAACCTTGTTTGACATGGTAAGATCAAAGGTGTAATTCATAAAACTGCCATTATATTTTAAAGATTAAAAGCTTTAGAGACTACCGTTTTTCTACTGAAAAGAGCTCCATCATAATCCGTTGAATTGACACCATATAAAGTTATGGTTTGGGATAAAACCCAAGTTGTCCTTTCTTAAACATTGGTATGCTATGCATAAGAAAGATGTTTGCAACCAAAGTCGGATGAACCTGTCTTTGTATGTTATTTCGAATAACTGTTCCTCCATAACATCGGAGACAAAAATGTTTGTCACTTAAAACGTCAAGTTTCTTAGAGAAGGAATTTTTCGTGAAAAGTTAAGTGGGAAGACAATAGAACTTTGATAAGGTTAAAAGAACCTTAGCTATATGTGCAAAGTTGCGCAGCGCCGAAAAGTGTTCCGGAGGCAGCAACAATGCTCATGGCTCACGTGCCTCAAAGGTTGTGGTCACGGAGATCTAAGTTCCTATTGAAACAAGTAGGTCGGGTAAACAATCAAATACCAAGATTTGAGAGTTAAATCGTTATTTGACAATAATGATCCGACTACATGCAAAGAAGCGATGATGGGCCCTGACTCCGTCAAATGGCTTGAAGCCATCAAATCCGTGATAGTTCCATATACGAGAGATCAAGCTTTGAACTTGAAAGACCCTCTGGAAAGGTACAAGACCTTACAGTCGTATTTGGATCTATAAAGAAATAGACATGGATGTTTCACATCTATGAAATAGTCGACATGTTGGGAAAGAGTTAACAACAATGTTCAAAGGTTGACTATGACAAGATCTGATCTTTCATAGCGATATTTAGTCTAGACGGATTAATGTAGCAACCACGACATATAATTTTGTTATGTGTTGAGTAAACAAAACAAGTTCTTCTAATAGAATGGTTACCAAAGACGTGTGCATGACATGGTCCAAAGGGTTTTGTTAATTCAAAGGATGCTAAAATCATATGCAAACTTCAATGGTTGAAGTAAGCATCGCGGAGTTGGAATCTTCACTATGATGAAACTGTTAAAAGAGTTTAATTTCATCAGAGACAATGAAGATGCTTGTATTTGCAAGAAATTAAGTGGGAGCGCTAAGACATGTTTCTAATACATTATGTGGAAGACATATTGTTGATTAGAAATGATGTATCTTTTATTAACACATATTAAGAATTTCATCCCGATGAAAGACTTAGGCAAAACCCAAATATTTGGCATCAATAGACGCTAATATGGTTGTGCCAAAAGTGCATAGATGATGTATTGAATGAGTTCAATATAGAAACTACAAGAAAGATTCTTGTCGCACAGAAAGGATTGAATGAGTTCAATATTGATGATATATTCAAGTGTATTGACACTTGGTAAGTGAAACAAAGATTCAAGTATAGATTGATACTTGATGTATGAAATCACAAAGAGTATTTATATCAATCATACTGTGATATGTACAAATCCAGATATGTCCTATACTCTAAATGTTATGAGCATATACCAGAATGATTCATAAGATGATCATTGGACAATAGTAAGGATATTCCTATGATCTTTTGGAAGAACTAAGAGTATATTATTTGTAGAAGTGACAAATAGATGGTTAGTTCATTGTAAAAGTACTACATTGATACTAGTTTTGTCACAAAGTACAAATTAAGTTTATCTCAATCTAAACTAAGGGTGGCACAATATGATGGAAAGTAAGTTCCATAATGGATTTGGATGAGTTCCGAAGTTAAGACATTGTGACAGATACTACAACAAAAGGCTGAGTATATAACTGCTATTATAGCAGCAAAAGAGGGCATTTGTGTCAAGTAGTTTGTTATAAAACTAGGTGTAGTTCACAGCAAGGATAATACTATGAAGATATATTATACAACAATATTATCAACATGTTTTAACCCAAAGAACTAAAGGTCCCACCAAAGGACCAAATTTATACAAATCCATCTCATTAGAGAATGAGTGATGTGTAGAGACGCAAAGACATGCAATTACAGACGGACCTGGAAGTGTCAGATCCGGAGATCAGTTGATCACTAGCAATCGTGTACATACGACACCGGAAAGCCATAGGTGTTGAATACACAAATGTTTGAAATTAGATTATTGACTCTAGTGCAAGTGGGAGACTGTTGGAGATATGCCCAAGAGGCAATAATAAAGTGGTTATTATCATATCTTCATACTTATGATAAATGTTTACATACCATGCTATAATTGTATTAACCGGAAACATTAATACTTGTGTGATTTGTAAACATAAAAGAGTCTCTAGTAAAGCCTCTTGTTAACTAGCTTGTTGGTTAATATATGATCATGGTTTCCTGATCATGAACATAGAGATGTTATTAACAACAGGGTCATATCATTAGGAGAAATGATGTGATGGACATACTCCTATAGTTAAGCGTAGCATAAAGATCAAGTCATTTAATATAGTTCATTTGCTATAAGCTTTCTAATACATAGTAACCTAATTCCTTCGACCATGAGATCATGCTTATCACCATCACCGGAAGGATGCTTTGATGACATCAAACACCACACCGTAACTGGGTGGCTATAAAGATGGCATTGAGTGTTCGGAAAGTATGGGTTGAGACACATGGATCAAGAGTGGGATTTGTCCATCCATATGACGGATAGATATACTCTGGGCCCTCTCGGTGGAATGTCATCCAATTAGCTTGCAAGCATGTGACTGGCTCACAAGGGATCACATACCACGGGAACGAGAAAAGAGTACTTATCGGTAACAAGGTTGAACTAGGTATGCAGAGATACCGACGATCAAAACTTCGGATAAGTAAACTATCGTGAGACAAAGGGAAATTGGTATCGTATGTAAGTGGTTCATTAAATCGCAAAGTAATCGTAGAAATATGTGGGAGCCATATGAATTTACAGATTCCTCTATTGGTTATTGATCGGAGAAGTGTCTCGGTCATGTCCGCATAATTCACGAACCGTAGGGAGACACACTTAAGGATTCGATGTTGTTGAGTAGTTATGGAATGATGAGTAAGAGACCGAATGTTGTTCGGAGTCTCGGATGGGATCTGGGATATCACGAGGAGATCCGGAATGGTCCGGAGAATAAGATTCATATAAGGAAAGTCCTGTTTCGGAGTTGGAGAATGATTCCGGTGTTTTCATCGGGAATGTTCTAGAAGGGTCCGGAAGGTCCGGCACTCCGGAGGGGAAGGGTGCATGAATGTGTCATAACAAATTGGAATGGTTGCATCATGTACTAGGTGTCATCGCTGAGCAAAATAAAGGGATAAATCAAATCCTAGTTTGAAAAGTCAAACGCCAATTTGAAAAGTCAAACGGCAAGTTTGCTTGGTGGAGGGAGAGTAGGAAACCTACTTGGGGAGGTAGTCCCACTCCCTCCACCCGTCGTCCAAGGAGGAGGAGTTGGAGGAGGACTCCCTCCTCCTAGGCGCCTCCCTCCCACCTATAAAAGAAGGGGTAGGGTGCCCCCTCTACCTACACCCAACACCACCCAAACCCTAGCCTCAAGCCGCCGGCGCCACCACCCCCTGCCGCCGCCTAGGGCACCACCAACTCGCCGAGTTGGGGTGAACCCTAACCCTAGCCGCCGGCTAGCCTCCTCCCTTGTCGCCTCTAAACCCTAGATCGCCAAGGCCTCTCTCATAGTCCACCATACTCGCTCCGGCTTAAGGCGAAGCCCTGCGAGATCTCCCCTCTACTTTCGGTACCACGCCGTCGTGCTGCCGGAATCGCGAGGAGAGTGCTACAACCTCCGCTGCCTACTGGAACAAGGGAGAGGAAGGTCTTCATCGAGTATCGAACGTGTGACCGACTGCGGAAGCGCTGCCGAAACGCAGCGCCGGAAGGATCGTCTACGCGATCTTGAGATCGGAAGTGTACGACTACATCACCCACGAGAATCTTCTCTCGTTAACCGCTTTGGATCTTCGAGGGTTAGTATTCTATCGACTCGTTGCTACAATCTAGTAGATAGATCTTGGCTTGATCATAGATTAGATCTTTATTGTGTGTTCATGTGGTAGAAATTTTTTGTTTTCCATGTTACGAACCCCTACACATTCATGATCATGTCCTGCTCCATAGAATATTTGATTTCCTCTACATTGTTAGATAAACAACTAGAGGAAATAGAAGCATTTTGTTCATGGGAACAAGGCAAATCAAGCATATCATCTACACTAATACTCAAATAATTTCTAGATGATATACAAGGACTAGCAACAAAAGGGGATATAGCATTATTGTTGCAAGAAGTGCTTAAGTCCAAAGAAGAAACATTGAAATGGTATAGAGATGAAGGATCATCATTAGCGAGCACAATATCAACATTGCAATTTCCAACACGACTCACCATATATTTACCTTGTGTCTTGCCACACGTTGGTGAAGTGGATGAGGATGAGAACTCATCGCGGCTGGAGGTGGAAGCAACTTGGAGCTCTTCATGATGTGAAGGAAAAGAGATCTCCTCGGAGAAACCACCGACAATATTACAAATGGAACCACCAAATATTTCTTTAAGCTTGGTCCACTTCTCATGAGATGATTTGCGCTTTACAATCGTCAAGGGCTCAAAGAGAAAATAATCTCATTTGACATGTAAATTTTTCTCATCCGCTAAAGATAGATTTGAGGATCCATCGGAGGAGAAAAACCTACATCTAGAAATCTCTCAATATTTGGACACAAGGTCCGAAGATTATAAATCAAGCAATTTCTCCACAAAGTATAATTTGTGCCATCAAAGATAATTGTGTCATTGTGCACTATACTACTAGCCGACATCTTTACACTCTAGGCGGTGAAGCCTAAACAAGGAGAGAACTTGCTCTGATACCAATTGAAAGGATAGAGATGTCACCTAGAGGGGGGTGAATAGACAATTTCAAAACTATTACTGTTTTGGCTTGATAGAATGCGGAATTAAACTAACGTTTATTTTACAAGCACAAAACCTAAATACACTAGGCTCAACTAAGTGCACCAACAACAAATTAAGCTAAGCAAGATAGCACAAGATAAATATACCACAAGTGATAAGCAAGATATAAGTACTTGAAGCTCGATGGCTATCACAAAGAAAGTAAGCTCAGATATAGAGCTAACCGAGGCACGCGGAGATGAAGATGTATTCCCGTGTTCACCACCTTTGGAAGGGGGCTACGTCATGTTGGAGAGGTGTGAGGTTTCACGAAGGATTCCTCACACGCCACAAAGGCTCACCTTCTTCTCCGAGTCTATCCCACGAAGGAATAGGCCCTTTCCTTATGGCTAGCTTTTCCTCCACTCCGGAGATGGCAAGCTCCACGAAGGAGAAGCCCGGGTCTCTTCACAATATTACACGAAGAGAACACCACGGCACCAACCTCCAAGCCAACTAGGAGGTCACCCTCCAAGAGTAACAAGCTCACAGTCTCTCATTCGAACAAATCAAAATGGAGAGCTCAACACTTATGCAAGAATGCAAAGCAAGAACACCAAGGGTGCTCAAATCCTCCACTCTCAAATCCCACTAAAGCAACAAGTGCTAGGGAGGAATTAGGGAGGAAGAACAATGGTGGAAATCAACAAATGACTCCAAGATCTAGATCCAATGGGTTCCCCTCACTTAGAGGAGGAATTGATTGGTGGGGATTGTAGATCTAGATCTCTTCTTCCAAAGCCCTCAAAAAGATGCAAGAATCATAGGAGGGAAGGGAGAGGAAGCAAGCTCAAAGGGGTCAACAATGGTGGTCAAAAACATGTTCAAGAGCCCTAGAACTTTGGGGAAGAAGCCCCTTTTATACCCCTTCAAGGGGGGTGACGGTTGGAGACACGTTCCGGCGGCGAAATCGGCGCCGCCGGATCAGCCGCCGGAAGTTCTGGTCAAAACCGGAAGTTCCGGCAAAAACCAAAACAGTATACTGGACCGTTTTTCGGTGATTTACCGGAATGTCGCCGGAAATTCCGGCCACAGGCCCGGTCCCGCCGGAATTCCCGCCGGAACAAAACAGGACACACGAAAACGGCGATAACTTTTACGTCCGGACTCCGATTTCGATGATCTTGGGCTTGTTTTGACGAGGACAACAAGCCCTACAAGATGGTGCAGAGAAACATCATATTCTAGCAAATAAGGATAGAACCAAATAAAGAAAGGTAAGAAGCCTCCCTACACGAAGGACCGATAAAACCTTCAAACTCGAAAACGCCATAGAAGATGCATACGAATTCCTTTTTTGATGAACTTGGGCTTGTTGAAGAGCTATAAACAAGCTCAAGAACCTCACATGAAGAAACACCAAGAAGCAACAAAATAGGAAGATGCAAAGTATGCAAAGGTTTGAGCTCCCTATGACGATGTGATCAAGTTACCCAACCGAAAGCCTATCTTAATAGTGCGGCTATGTATCCTATAACCCGGTCTCCCAACAACCACCTTGAGACCGGTAAAAGGAAAACCTAGCAAGGCTATACCTTTGCTTTGCGCATCCCGGTTGATCTTGATGACAACACTTCAATCTCTATCCAAGCCGGAATGCATCACTTGGTCATTGTTGCTTCGTGAAGGCTCCTAATTTGCTCTCCCATACACCATTATCGGATAGCTTCATTAATACATGTCTTCACATGTCCATTATCACCAATATGGACGGCAAGCTTCAAGCAAATTATCTTCTCGAGATGCTTATCTTGAACTTGCCCTTCTCAACCTTGATGACGATTACCACTTGATGGCATCCTCTCATGTGCTATATAAGATCTTCAATTTTGAAGCATGCCCATGGAAAGATACCTATCCCATATAGAAAATGCAAAGGCACATATATAATGGGTTAGTTCATGATGCATAATTGACAAGGCTTACCATACCACAAGATCCATGTGGTACATTCTTTATGCTTCATGTGTTGACCAACTTGAAATCACTCTTCACTCTTTGTATAGGTCAACCATGTACCTTCTCATGCTCCATCTCAATATCTTGAGGTACATAAAGAAACCTTAATTTGATTACATGCTCTAAATCTTAGTTAATCATAGCTCAACTAATGAGGCTATCATGACACCGTCTTAGAGCCATATCTCGAATTCTTCTATTGAGATCACACTCTCAAGATATTGCTCATATCATATTCTTCTCTTCAACTCGATGATGTTGATGCCAATACTCAAGATATATCATTATCTTCATGCCATCCATACTTGAATCCAACACATAGACTACAAGCATGACCTATGGAATATTCCTTCATATAAAACTCAGTGAAAACATTAGTCCATAGGGATTGTCATTAATCACCAAAACCACACATAGGGGCAATTACTCTTTCAATCGCCCCAAGAGGGAAGACGAGGGTGGCACTGCCGATGCCCGCTCCAGCAGAAACCAGAGCTCAGGTTTTCACCCGGAGAGTCTGTGACCCAAAACGACAAGGAAGGTGGAGCTCCTCCTCAATGATGTCTCCAACGAGGGTAACGACGTCCGCGAACGCCGACATCAACCTAGGTCGATGCAATGCTTTCCCGCGGAGAACACCATACACTTAGCCGGACAAACCAACACCGTCGTGCCCGCCTCGCAGCGCACCGCCGCCACCACCACATGCCTCAGGGAAACCACCTAGGTAACCCTGCATGGCCGCCAAGACACCGATAGAGCCTGGCCACACCTCCACGAGACCACCGCGACGAGGCACGCGAGACCTCAATTTTGGCTAGCAATCTTTTGCAGCAAGTCAGACAAGCCCTTTGTCAGGCACCAGGATCAACTTAGAACGACAATTAATACTAGTAGTAGAATCATGTAAGGTGCAACGTGATGCTGTACGGTACGATGTTCCAAGACTATCATAAGCACGTGTAATCTTTTAGTTTTGACATAGCAGCACGAATAAAATTCTTGTAATCTGAAAAAACGAGCAGAACATTTTCAAGAAGACTAAATAAAAAATAGAGCGGGCTCGACATCCCGTTTCAATCTTCGTATACAACATATACAAGCTCGGAAATGGTACATATACATGCAGGTACACAACAAAAACATCACTTGCGTCTCAACTTGGCAGTATAACAGAAAGAAGAAAATCACATTTGGGGCTCAGGGTCTGCACTTCTCTCCTAACTAAAATGGGAGAAATGAACCGGGAAAATAGCAATGTAACATCCTCCACTGATCAATGTACTGATATAAAGGGCAGCAATTCCGCTGAAAAAAAAAACAGGATTGCTCGCCACTACACGAGATGTCTGATGTGGTTGGTTCTGCGAGCGAAACGCCAGAGCTCCACAATCACTCTGTCTTGCCAGAGTGATAGCAAATAACACATCACTGCTATGAACTTCAGGAATCCACTGCTTTGTCAGGGACTGAAAGTTCGTCTTTCAGCATAAAAGATAGATCATGCATCTGAGACAGCAACCTCTCTACATTTGCATTACCAGCTTCTGATTTTGGTGTGGAGCTACTGCCATGACTTGTTGCCCATAGTGCAGACAGTGCATCATCGTCGCCCATCTGTTGCATCACGTTCCTCCTGCACATAATGAAATCATGTAATATGTGCTAAATCATGGGATTGAGTGAGATACTAAACATTATACAACATGAACTGCAATATATCTAGCAATCAATCACCACCTACTTTATTCTGGCAACTGTGAGCATGAACTTACCTAAAAAAGAGCAAAGTGCAGTAAAGAAGGCTTGTTACAGAGTGTGGTGCTTGCTAGTCAGAAATTTGGAATGAAACAAAAGTATTTGAATGGGTCATTGTTTTGATTTATCTGTACAAAGCAGGAATAACTAGTTGTTGCTTGTTGGCTACAAATGCCAAACCTTGGGCCTTGGCATTAAAATATCAAATAAAATATAGAAACCAGAAATCTACTTATGGTGCCATGTATCTATTCTTTGCACGAAGCATATATTTATATGATACATTTGTCAACTGTAACTTATACATGACCTATGATGCATAAATAAGGGTTGGGTATGTCTTGGTTGGTCCACAAGTTAAACTACACATTTGCTTGAACATTTGGGCATTGCTTTAGAAGCATAATTAGCCAAATATACAGTTATGAGCCATTCACAAACCATGAACAAAAGAAATATGCATTCAGCTTAAAAAGTCTGCACTGTCACAAACCTTTCGAAGTGTTCACCAGATGGAACTACATTTGCTTCATTAGACTTATCCCTTTTATCCATTTTGCTTTGGGATGTAGCAGACTGTGCATAGGATCCAGATTCCAGCCCTAATATATCAAGCGCAGATACTGAGGGCTTGTCAGACAATGGATCACCTGGCAGATCTTGTGAGTTTGTTTCCAGTTGAGGGGAATTTTTAAAATCTTGCCAGCCATCGAATGGATCATTATTTTGATTTATCGGCTCTAGGTTCTTAAATTGTTCCGTGTGGTTGGAAGACCACAAGTCCACGGGTTCAGTTCCTGAAAGATCTTTGAGGAACTGTCCTTTCACAGGATTTTTTATATTTCCCTGTGGTTGACCGAAACTAGCAAAATCTTGCCACCCATCAGTTGTGTCATCGATTCTACCAACACCTTTCCTGCTACTGTTAGATTCCTTGACATTGCTGGTTAGCCACAAATCCATGGAGTCAATTTCTTGAGCAGGCTCAGATGAGACACCAGACACTTCTCTCGCAAGACTAGATAATTTTTCTTGTTGGTGACGTGATGTTGTGACATCTTGCCAGATATCAAATGAATCATCTTCAATATTTGTTGAAACTGTATTTGTAGCTTCGTTATTGCTGGCGTTTGCCCATAGTTGCACAGGACCAGTTCCTTCATGCCGCTCAAATGAAATACCCGTCAGTTCTCCACCCACATTATATGAACTTTGCTGTGTCTGATCTGAACCAGCAAAACCTTGCCAATCGTCCAGCATGATCTTATTCCCATTCACCAAGTCAGCGTTTCCTGATTCCCTAGTATTATTGTCTGTGAACCATGTGTCCATATCTATTTCTCTGTGACTGAAATGTGAAGCATCCGTCAGTTGTCCAGCTAGATTGAATGAAGTAACCTCTGCTTGGCCAGACGTGGTAAAATCTTGCCAGTCATCAAAAGAATCATCAGTTTGCTTAACAATTTCTGTAGTGGTGTGTTCTTTGACATTACCAACAGGCCATAAATCAACAGAATTAGCTTCTAAAGAATGTGCTGGTGAGATAGAAGTTTCTGCAACTTGATTTCCCAAACCAGTTTCATCACTTGATGATCCTTCCACCAGTTTCATCACATCTCCTCCTTGAGCAGAAGTAGATGCAAAAGCTTGCCAATCATCAGAATCACCTGCAGCATTGTTGGCTGATTCCATGCTTCTTACTGCGAAGGAATCCGTTCCTTTTATTTGTGAGGAGTCACCCTCTGTATGTTCTCCGACATTTGTTAGTGTGCCCTGATTTCCACCTCCAGTAAATTCTTGCCACTCGTCAAAAGCTTCCTCATTACTGACTCCGGTGTCACCCCTTCCAAATAATTGACTGCTCTGAACTGAAATCTTGTCAAGGGAGGACCCAGTGAACTCAGTAACACTATTTTCATCAACCATTGCGCTGTTACTCTCAACAGTAGCCGGGGCAGCCTTTTGAATGAATAGGTTATCTTTATTGATTGTGCCACTTGCTGAAGCCAAATCTTCTGAACGTTCTAGGCCAGTACTTCTCATATACTTTTCATTCCCAGCAGCTAACACCGGGGAGATGGCAGACCCAGAAGCTGGAAAAAGAGAAGAGTCGGCAACTGACTTGCTCTTAAATAGGTTTGGTTGCTTGGGGTCTGCAACAACACTTTCTGAGCCAGCAGGCTGAAAGTCAGCATCCCAATTTGCAAATGCTGTAGTAGCTTTCATTTGACTTGTGCTATGCTTTTCCTGCACCACACTATGAGTTCCAAGAAGAGCGGCAGCAGCAGCTGTCTCCTCTTTTCTTTCAACGAAAAATGAGTCCAGGTTAACACCAGGCAAATTAAATGTGCATGCAACTGATGGTTGTTTGTTGCTTATGGAACTTCCGGATATTTCCTTATTCTCAGGGGGGAAAGTAAGTCTTAAGTCCAGAAGATCAGATAAGACCACCCCGCTCTTTGGTGCCTCATTGCTTTTATTTGAATCTGTAGAGTCACCATCAAATTCTACAGGCTCCTGAATGAGAGGACCGAAATTAACATTCAAATATCAGACTATGTATCCAGAATACAGTTTAAAGACAAAATGGAACTCTACTGCAAATCTTAAAAGAGGTAAATACCAACAGCAGAGATGCCTTAGCTTTCTCCACAAGATTAGTGTTTATTGGGAGCTCAAGCTTATTGAAATAATCCAGATTCTGGAATTATAACAGTAAGCAACACCCATTTTCTCAATAGCACATGAAGCTCATGCTTTAGAAATGCCTTTAAATCATCCATGTAGTGAGTGAGCAAGTAAGCACCCAGACAACTGAACTATGAAACTTCTAGCTCAATAGTTCACCTAAATTAACGCAGTAGTCTTCAAGGAGAGCAGACCAAAAGAAAGAAATTTCCAATTAGGCTACTCAGATCACACTATAATAAGTTGCACAAACCGGGTATTAAAATCCAGTGTATTTGATCTTATGAGGCTCACATGTAGCAAGATAACTGTAGAAAAAGGAGGAATTGTACTGCAATACAAAAAAGTCCAAATTTAACTACAAAACACATTGGAAAACATGTCTCATGGGCTTGATAGTATGTCATATTGACATGTCTTCTTTTTGTTATGAGCTCGCCTCGTACCATAATATCCTAGCGACCTAGTAGAGTGTTTTTTCTTGACTTCTTACAAATTGGAAAATCTGATTTTTCCGCAACTTTAAGCCACATTTTCTCCAAAGACCAGTTTGCAGTTCTGCCGTTTCCCTTTTAAAAATCTAAAAAAGTCCCGTCTTTGGAAAAGAAATAAACAGCAAGCATCTCTAAATTGCAATGGCACTAAAAAGTCTGCCAAAATTTCCATGTTACACCACCCATATAGCAAGAAAAGCCTTATTTCTATGGCTCGGCTTTATAAACAAGCGTCCCAATTTCCCTAAAAAAAAAACAAGCAACCCAATTTTTTCCAATTATTAGTTCCCTATTTCAACATAACACATTCAAGCCATGCCACTAGAAATCATAAACGCAGAGACTCTGATGACAAATCTACGGCTTTAGGTCTCCCTGGGCACTGGAAAGGAAAGGGACTCGGCTAGAGTCGCCAAATAGTGCAGCATAACAGATCGACGAGGTGATAAAAAGAGCTCACCGATCCATCGAGCCTGAGCGAGCCGAGCAGCCACCGGTAGGCCGCACTGCCTAGGAAGGCGATGCCCTCGTCCTCCTCCCGCCTAGGAGACCCGCAGTAGGCGCAGACGGCGGACTGCGCGCCGCGAAGGAGGCCACCCGCGGCGCCGCAGCGCCCGCAGAGGAGCTCCGGCGAGGCATCGGGGTCGAAGGCCGCGATGGCGTCGGCGAAGGAGGGGAAGGGAGGGGCAGGGGAGGGGGATGAGGAGGGGGGAGGCGCAGAGGCGGCCTCGCGAATGGATGACTGGAGGCGGTGGATGGCAGCGGCCGGGATCTCCATCTCCGGAGTGCGTTCAGAATTCTCAGATCCCTCGAGCGGCCGCGCGCCGGTTGTGCTGAACACTTGGGTTTGTTGGTGATTTCGGCTGCCGAGTTCTCTCGTCTTTCTTTCCGGTGAGACAAAACGGCACCAGCGGTCCTAATTCTTTTCTCGTTGCTTCACTTTGGTCCTAAATCTTTAAAATTGCACGTCTAGATTCTAAATGTTTTATAAGTGACTCACGCAAAGTCCTATTTTACTCTGGCCGCTTTGACCTACCTATGTGGCGCTTTGACTACTGCCACATCGACAATAAGACCCAAAAGGTATACATCTACATTTGCGAAAAGACCCCCTAGTTTATATTTCTTCCAAATTATAGTCCTAGTTTATTCTTTTCCAAACAGAAAGAAGGAGGCCGTGTATCGTGCGCATCCTACAATGTGCATGGCGTCCTGCTTCTCCTTGTCGTCACTCATCACGGCGACACCGGTGATCCCTGAGCACGCCGTGCTCAAGCAGCGCCGTAGTGTATCATCATCGTCCGCCTCCTCGCTATGCTTGCGTTCGTAGAAGCAGGTGCACCCACGAACTCCATGGCCAGCGTCTCCAGAACTGCGAGCATGGTTATGAAGCCTGGGAAGGGGAACCGAGGCTATGGTGTCGCTGGGAGGCACAGGTCCGCGAACATCTCCTCTGCGTCGTGCATCATGTGCACGAACCCTGTGGCCAGGATCACCCCCGCCACGAACGCCTTGGCGAGCACGAACTTGCCGCTGCCGGAGGAGGACGAGTCACCGCCGGTGGAGGACGAACTTGACGCCAACGGCCAACCGCACCGGCGATTTGGATGACCGCGACGACCACCATCTTGAGCTACAGCGCCACCGTCTCGTCGTGACAGTCCTCGTCGTTTGCGCTCGACTACCCCCTCGTAGCTCGCCACGGAGACCGACACCGCGAGCTGGTACAGGGGATCGTAGCAAGCCCGTCAACACGGCTGGTGGACGATGGTGGTGACCCATGGCAGGTATCGGGAACAAAGAGAACTTGTTGTGACCGCCATGTGCACTGCATGTGAGCTGTCGACGACGGTGCAGGCAAAGAGCAGGACGGCGCTGACAAACCGCTCCTGCTGCTCCTATCGTGCCCATGCTGCTGCTTCATGCCCACGCGCGTCCAGCCACGCCTCCCGCACCCCATGCTCCTGCTGGACCACGCTGAAGCTCTCCACCGGTGCTGCTTCTGCCGCGCCTCCTCCGCCTCGGCCTGTGCTAACCCTTCGTGCTACAGCGGTCGTGCCCACCGTTCCTCGTTCTCGCTCCCGTACGCGCCACCCTTGATTCTCTTCTACGTCTCCTCCACCACCAGCCACGCTTGCAGTGGCGGCAGAGCCTGTATACCCTCGACGACGTTGCCGCGCCGCCGACTTCCTCGACGGAGAAGCAGGACACCCACCTCACACGCGCCACCAGCCTAGCTCCAGGGGGCTTTTTGCAAATATACATGTTTGGTTGCTGCCCATTGTGTGCCCTACAGTTGACATGGCAGTGGTCAAAGCGCCACGTGGACTAGTCAAAGCGGTCTGAGAAAAATAGGACTTCAGATGAATCATTTATGAAAAATTTAGGACTTAAACGTGCAATTTTAAAGATTTAGGACCAAAGTGAAGCTGCGGGAAAATAATTAGGACCGCTGGTGCGGTTTTCTCTTCCGGTGAACGTCACGACTCGCAAGTCACAACGTAGACGACATGCCAAATTTGTTTCGAATTTTGCCGATTTCAGAGTCATTTCAGCATTTCAGGTTTCAGCCCCGGCAAATTCATCAGGCATCTTATAATGCTTAAAATAATTATTATGTATGCTACCGCAAATGTACTTAAGCTTAAATTAGAGAGCGCTTAGATCTCTCGCGCATGAAAACTTTTTATGTCTTAGTTGGCTAACATCATTCTAATATTTGAGCTAATTCTCAATTACAACCTAGTTGTAACTTTTAAAATTTATATTAATTCTTAGTTGTAACCTAATTACAACTTATTAAATTTTTATTTGCAATTTAATTGTAACTCATGTGTAACTTTTATGTTGCACGAATCGCCCTCACACAAAAACGTGTATATCCAATGATGAAAAAAGTGACTCGGACATAAGAACTTCCCATGTGCCCTAGAACTAAAAAAATCCGCTTAAAATAATACTCCATGTTACATTTTTAATCATAGCTAAACAAATTACAGATGTCTTATTTCTTAGTCGGAAGACTTGAGACCGGCTTTGAATTAGTGAAGGGGCTTTGAACTAGTGAAGACAGATACAACAAAGATAACAAGGGTGTTGAGGTCCAAATCTTTTTTTACTGTTACTTCTATGTATAAGTTCCTTCCTCTAAAGAAGCCGTATCGAAGTGAAACGATTAAGAGATAGGAGTTAGAATAGCTTAGAGAAACATAAACATGCAAGGAATATTACCACCTACTCCCATAGCAAAGCAACACAAAAACAATAGGAGCAACAACCCCGAGTAGCGGATCGGCTGGCATATGCACCCGCTAGTCGATTGGCTCCTCCACCTCCTCGTCGAAGTTGAAGTCGGAATCATCGACCTCCATCTCCGGCTCCTTTGGCGCTGGGTAGCTAGCGCGAGTGCTGGGAAGATGGCCATGCATGGTGTGCGGTGTGATGAGTCATTTCTACCACGGCTCTTTCCTTAATTTATAGCATGGCATGGCAGGAAATGAGGGCGAGAACTTGCTGGAAGTGGCGGAGATGACGCGATTACTCCGGCATCCGGAGGAGAGCCGTCACGCGAACGTGAGTTGTGTCACTGCCAAGGGGTCCCGCGCCACCAATCCAAAGTGGCATGCGTCGTTGGAAGCCCTAGGACGGACCCTGTGTGCCGGAGCGGCGAGGGAGTGTCAGGCAGTTTCCTAGATGCCCCATTTGTCGACACTAGTTAGTGAGCACGGTGCGGACCGTTTTTCAGCCATAGCCCCCAAAGGCCGTTGGGGGCCGGGTTGGAGGCGCCGGTGGAGATGCTCTTAGGACTCACACTTAAACCCTTGATGGTGTATTTGACTAGAGAAATCACAAGAGAAAGGAGGAAACATTATTAGACCTAGAAGCTATGAAATAAATATTTGAGTCTTTTTGGAGAAAAAACAATATTTTTTTAGAGAAATAGACCAACCATGGCTAGCTTTTGATGGCATGTTATACTTACTAGCATAATACCCGTGCGTTGCTACGGATAAACTAGTGGATGTCACGAGAGTTTTAAATAAGATCACTGCTTTGTTAGGTGACGTCGACATGCCCCATGTTTCGTGTTTTGGTTGACTTAGCATGCACAAAATGCCTATACATGCCTATAATTTGCGAAAATAAATTTAGCATCTACCATGAAAGTTGTTAGATATTATTACTAATATGCTTATATTAAAATGCTTAACCATTATTAGTATTGCGGCCACAACTAACAAATGAGAAAATTTCCGCTATTGTGTTGGGTTGTTGGCATTTATATGATGCGAAGGTAGCGTGTGTTTTGAAGAAAAGCAGGGTTGCGGTCACCGTACATGGATGGCTGGCTTCGGAGTACATGGGCGGATTGCTTTGGAGGATGTCTGTGCATCGCTGCCAATGCACGCCTCTTAGCTAAAGCCATGTCCCTGCAGATGACAGTGCCTCTGTGCCGGCAGTCGATGTCTTCGCCTTTAGTGGCGGTAGGTTTTCCGTGCGTGTGAAGCAGGGGAGGACGATGTGTTTGATCCATCCGAATTAATCAAAACCGAAACTTTCGGTGCAGTCATCCGTTAGCAATTTTGAAAGACCAAATTAGTTTGGGTGATTTCGGTATACAACGTCCGTCAATCGAGCTAGGGTGGGCATTTGGTTTCACCGGACCTTTGTCTACCCTAGCTAACACACGTTGAGAGAAACAACTTTTAGTGCTCTCTCCCACTCTTATTAGTTGAATTAGATTCATATAAATACGAAATGTATATAGTAAAATTTTAGTATTAGATAAATTCGAATCTAAATACATTTGAGTCGATTAATATGGGTGGAAGAGAATAAAAAATGTGAGAGAGAAAACTTCTAGTCTAATAGTAAGAAAACGTGAGACACACGCATACAACACTACAGCTAGGGACCAACAGATAACATGCAGGTTGTGTCGCTACAGGCGAGCAACAACAAATTTTCTTCCACTGTTCGATGTGTAATTCTTCTGGTCGCTTTTGATGTGGCTTGCAGCTGCTGACATTGTTATTCCGGCGCGGAATCCGGCTAGACGGTGGCATGGTGAACCAGAGATTGGGATCGGGAGGCGCAGTGGTGAACCAGGGATTGGAGACAAAGATCAAGTGACCAAGGAAGAATATCATGTGCGGGAGACATGCAATCTCGGGTAGGGGAATAATGGATCTGCTCCATGATTTCTAGGGAGGATATTTCGGACGGGCGAGAATGATTTTGGTGATTTATTTGTATGCGGCGGCTCGAGATATGCGGGGAGCAGTAGGGTGGGCTTTGGTCCTTCGGGCAGAGCAAGGTAAGGAAAAAAAATCGAACCGGTATATTCACTTGGGGGTCGCAATTTCATGTAAATACTTAAAAAACAAGGGATATATCTATAGAGACGTACCAGACTATCAAGACCACAAGTTTTTTAATAGTACTAGCAAAATGTCCGCGCGTTGCTGCGGAAGAAGTTAGTATTTGTTTTTTCGCAAAAAAAGTTAGTATTTATTGTATCGATGGTAATTTTTTCTTTTAAATCAGTGTCGCGTTGGCTCATGCGTTGCACCGAGGTGAAAAAAATTGATCATAAAATATTGGCATGACAAATATTGTTGCTAGTAGGTACGTAGTAGACTATCACTCTGCTCAAAACGTGGAATCAACATCCCGGAGTCATCCTTTGCGGCATCATGTTTAATTACTACCAAGTAGCATAATTCTGTTGTCCCGGGCAGCGCCGATCAGCCCAATTATATCCATTCCTTTACACCGGATCAATTAATAATAAATAGTTTTTGTGAAAAATTAAACTAAAAAACTATCATCCAATTTCCTTGATAATCAGATTTTTTTAACCCGGAGGTATTCGCTTTCTTCAGACTTAGTGACATGTCGTAGCCTCACACGTGGACAGATTTAATATCTTGCTCGATGACACTGATCCGATTATTATGGAGCCTTTTTATTTTTAAATCTCGCATGATAACAGCAGTCTTATGTCTGATTTTTTTCTTATGTTGCTGAGTCGCAACTTAAACTACCTTGCAGCCTATGTATTCCACACTATCTCTACTTAATGCGGCTATGATAAAAAAATAATTTAATAAGGTTTTGGAGAAATAAAATAAAATAATGTATTTTTAGAGAGGATAGCGGTCGGCTGTCTAGTCCAGCCCAAAAATTTCACCATGGCCCAGGCCTTCCATGCTGCTATCCCGATCCCATCTAGCTCGCAGTGATAGCACATTTTTCCCAATCTCGACCGTATGTCCTCGTTCGTCCTAGTGATGCGCCGCCGCATATCCTGCCCCATCTGCTACTCGCGTCACAGTCGCGCGCGATCGTCCCTGACCTCGGGGCACCACCCCTGCGCCCATTCCAGCCCTCCCTCCTCTTATCCACCGCATCCAAGGCCAGGGACCCCAACCATGGCGTTGACTGCGTGGCATCTCTGTCGCCCAGCTTCGGGCCGCGTCGTGGGCCGCGGTGCTTCTCCCGCTCCAACTCTCCTCGGCTCCTCCGTTCGTTCCTGGCGCCGCCCCCTCCATGGTGGCTTCCAAACTCATCCCGTCACTCATGACTCAGGGGAGCACCTTCCCCGGATCGAGTTTCGGTCTCCTCCGTTCGTCTCGGCGCTGCCCCGTTTAATATCATTTGATTTCAGATCAACCAACGATGGTGTTGCTTGTTCTTAGGGACGGATATAAGGCATCTTGCAAAAATATATGAGCTGGTAGGATTCGATGGAAAGAAGCGATGTGGGATTATTCAATGGTATAAAATATATATCCATCGATCCTCTTGTTAACGCGTACAGAATCTTGATCTTTCCATCCAACTATTATATTGTATAGACCCAAGGCCTAGCTAGAGGCACGATGCGCATGAGTTTGACCAGGACGTGCTCCTCGTTCGTCCACGCGACTGAGATTGCCTGGCCTTCCTGCTACACCAAAATCCAGCGAACCGTTTTTCTGCTTTACGGTGGCAGAGGATGTAACAGCTCGAAACTATTAGGGGTAAAAGGGTACAAAAAAGTATTGGACCGGGAGAAACACTTCGTACTTTATTATTAGGTATAGATAGATAGAAAAATAATTTTTAGTGAGAATTTCAGAAATTCGCTCCCAATGAAAGTTAAAACGTGGTTGTTAGTTGAGCCATTGCTACCTCAACCACTAGGCTCTATCTGATACTCAACAGATCTATATATTTAATAATAGGAAAGAAGTATTTCTCTTCGTTTCTATATTTTTAGACCGTTTTGTTCTTTCACCAAACCACGTATTACCATCAATGTCATCGATAAGTAAAATAATTGTTCAGTTCTTTTCTTCCATCCCGTCCTGAGGCTCCAGTTCGCGGTTCCAGCGTGCGTCCCTGGTTTGGTCGAGCATGCCCTGACAAACATTAAGACAACACAAGCTAATTGAGCGAATCCCCAATTCCCAACACCAGTTCCTCTCGCACCACCACATCATGACCCTTCCTCCTCTCCCCCCAAAAAACCCTAGCCGCCACCTCTTCCCCCATCGGCGATCGATGGGCCCTTACAAAAACACACGGGCCAATTGAAGAGTTACCTCGCCTATAGAGATAGCGGGCTTGGCAGTTTTGCATAGTGCAAAATTAAAAAAGGGAAGTGCACATTCCTACAAAGATAGATGCTACACGAAATTGAAATCAGAGAGAGAGAGTACTTATGCGATGCTCTCGGAGATTGATAGAGAGAATGGGAAAGTTTTGTTGGAAGATTAGGCATAATTTCCACGATTAATTCCAGAATATAGATCATGACAACAGCAGCTATAATCACGTGAACCTCTTACATACTAGACGTATTGATCGACATGAACAGTAGCATATTATACGCACTAATAGTCATAGTAAAATAACAGATCTGTTGACAGTATACGTATTGATCGGTTGTCGAAGTAGTCGCCGTTGATGCAGTAGCTTGACGAAGAAGTCGGCGTTGAAGACGACGCGCACGAGGTCCGGCTTGACGACCGGGAAGACGCGCCGTGATGACGAACTTGAGCAGTCGCGCAGAGCGCTTTCCAAAACCCTTATTCGCCCTCTCCCGTACAGGATCACAAAGGCGAGTGGTTCCAGAGACCTGCTCTCCCGACCGCCGGTGCACGCCGGCAAGCGGGATGGAGTAGACTATGGTGACGGCGCAAGCAGAGAGGATGGCAAAACCCTAGATTGGTTTGGTGTCATGCGTTGTGGAAGCCGCACATGCGTTTATATAGAGCGGCTCGGAAAATCCCGTACGAGACATGAAGTGGACCAAGCCCACGTCGCGCACGTTCGGGTCGGTTACAGATAGCCCACGATTCAGGAGCGACTCGAATCCGCTAACTGTTGACACGTCTGTCTAACCGTACACATTTTCCTGAGCAGCAAAATAAAGCTCGGCTCAGCGAGATTCCCGCAACCCGCGGCACGCGCGCGTCGTGACGAGACGAGACGGGACGAGGCGAGCGTACGTGCGAGCGGCGGCATCGTCGGAGGAGGAGCGCGCGTGTAGCTCTCTTACTGTCACTCACTTACAAAGTGGTGCAACACTCCACCTTATAAGGTGGTGCAACTCTCATTCAACTTTTCATGTGGGACTAAACTTTAGCTCCCACAGCTCTTGCGACACACATGTGAGCTGCCACCAACTTGGGCCAAATCACATATGAGCTTCCACATACATGGGCTTTGAGATTTAGGAAAAATCTGAAATCACACATGGGTCTAATGATTTAGCACATTATTTCTAACAATCCTCCACTAGATCTCAAATACCCATTTGAAGATTTGCCAATCTCCGCTACTTGTTTATATATCAATGTTTCAGCAGAGACTGTTAAGTTGAACTTCCGCCTAGAATCTTGAACTACGTCTATCAACAACTTAAACAATGGACAAACCTTGAATTACAAGTTTGGTGCAATAGATTTCACTCAAAATCATAACTAATACCTGGCTGCCAGTAGCCTACCCCGCGGGTTGGAGCATATGCGTCATACTCCCTCGTCTCTTTATGAGTTTACTAGAGATCACCCAAGTCTCATAGACCACGACGTTTACAGTCGAGCTCATATAGGTGTGTTATTTCAAGAATGCCTTGTAGGACAGCATTTTTGCTAGTTAAAGCCAACAAAAACACATTAAGGCGTGTTGCCAACCTGCCTTACAGAGTATGATAGTTATGCATCTACACTTAGAGAGGGTTACAAAATACTCTCCTCAGTCCACCCACTAGCTTTTTCTTCCCAGGTCCTAATTCATGGGATATCCGATCACATAGGTTGGGTTACCACTAGGTGTGACATCCATGGGTCTCAACCCCATCTCCCTCGATGCACTTTCTATCACATTTCGTGATAATCCCTTTGTAAAGGGATCTGCCAGGTTTTTGTCTGTTTGAATATACGTAACAGTTATTACTCCGAAGTTTCTCAATTTCCTGACAGACTTCAAACGTCTCTTCACGTGTCTTGATGACTTCGCGTTATTCTTAGAATTGTTCACTTTGACAATAACAATTTGGCTGTCACAATTTAAAAGGATTGTCAGCACAGGTTTCTCAATCACAGGCAAGTCCATCAAGAGCTCACACAGTCATTCTAACTCAACAGTGGTTGTGTCTAAAGCGGTAAGCTCTGCTTCCATAGTTGACCTCGTCAATATGGTCTGTCTACGGGATCTCCATGACACCGCACCACCTCCAAGGGTAAATACATACCCGCTCGTGGCGTAGAGTTCATCAACGTCAGAGATCTAGTTCGAATCACTATATCCATCAAGCACAGCAGGTTGTCCTGAATAGTGAATCCCATAGCTCATCATAGCACATAAATAGCGCATGACCCTTTCAAGTGCATGCCAATGATCAATACTCGGGTTATACATGAACCTACTCAACTTGCTCACAGCAAACGAGATATCAGGTCTTGTAGCGCTTGCTAAGTACATAAGAGAACCAACAACTTGTGAATATTTCAGTTGATCTGTTGGTTCCTTCTTATTTTTTCATAATGTCAAACTGGGATCATAAGGTGTTGGAGAAGTCTTTCCATCATTAAAGCCAAATCGGCTCAAGACCTTCTCAACATAATGAGATTGTGTTAAAGTAATCCTATTCTCGTTCTTAATAAGCTTGATGTTCAGAATCACATCAGCCTCTCCCATATTTTTCATATCAAAACTCTTTGACAGGAAAGACTTGATTTCATTTATCACTTTCATGTTTGTACCAAAGATCGGAATATCATCCACGTACAAACATAGTATAATGCTATCGCCCCCACCATGGCGATAGTAAACACACCTATCAGCCTCATTAATGACAAAGCCAGCAGAAAGTAGAGTTCTGACAAACTTCTCATGCCATTGCTTAGGTGCTTGTTTCAGGCCATATAAAGATTTTAATAACTTGCACACCTTTGTCTCTTCACCTTTTACCACAAACCCATCTGGCTGATTCATCTAGATCTCCTCTTCCAACTCTCCATTAAGGAAAGTTGTCTTCATGTCCATTTGATGAACGAGAAGACCATAAGAGGCAGCCAGGGACAGTAGTACTCGAATGGTAGTCAGTCTAGCGATAGGTGAATATGTGTCAAAGTAATCTTCGCCTTCTTTCTGTGTGTAGCCCTTAGCTACAAGCCGTGCCTTGTACTTCTCAATAGTACCATCAGGCCTTAGCTTCTTCTTGAACATCCATTTACAGCCCACAGTTTTACAACCATAGGGTCGTTCTGATAATTCCCAAGTTCCATTAGAAAGAATCGAGTCCATCTCATTTTGGACAGCTGCATCAGGAGATGCATATGCCTCTGCAATGGATCTGGGAGTATCGTCCACAAGGTACACGATAAAATCATTACCAAAGTATTTTGCAATCCTCTGTCTCTTACTCCTCGTGAGAGGTTCATCATCATCCTTCTCAAGGAATTTCTCATGTGGTTGTTTAGAATTCTCAATAGATGCACTAGATTCAGGAAGTATTTCAGAAGAAATTCTACCAATGCTATGCATATCTTTCATAGGAAAAATATTCTCAAAGAATGTTGCATCACGAGATTCTATTATAGTATCAACATGCATATCAGGTACCTCAGATTTAACCACTAGAAATCTATAACCTACACTCTGTGGAGCATATCCTAGAAAGATAGAATCCTCTGTCTTGGGTCCGAGCTTGCATTTCTTGGGGATCGGTATGTTGACGTATGCCAAACAACCCCAAGTGCGCAGATACGAAAGTGATGGTTTTCTCCCAACCCACTCCTCATAAGGGGTCTTTTCTTTATTCTTGTTAGGAACCCTATTCAGGACATGACATGGAGTCAACAAAGCCTCCCCCAACCATGCCTTTGATAAACCAATAGTGGCTAACATGGAATTCACCAAGTCACTCAGCGTGCGGTTTTTTCCTCTCGGCAACCCCGTTTGATTGGGGCGAGTAGGGAGGCATCCTCTCATGAATAATTCCGTGTTCCTGATAGAATTCATCAAATATTTTGGGAAAATACTCGCCACCATGATCCGACCTAAGACACTTCCTCTCTAGTTGATTTTCAACTTCGGCCTTATAGATTTTTAAAGTAGTCTAAAGCCTCATCTTTAGTTTGCAACAAGTAAACATAGCAGAATTTAGTAGCATCATCTATCAACGTCATGAAATATCTCTTTTCACCTTTTGTCAACACACCATTCATCTCGCATAGATCAGAATGTATGAGTTCTAGAGGTGGCAAGTTTCTCTCCTCGGCAGCCTTGTGAGGCTTTCGAGGTTGCTTTGATTGCACACAACTATGGCACTTAGAACCTTTGGCAATAATGAAATTTGGAATTAAAATCATACTGGACATCCGAGACATCAAACCAAAATTAATGTGACATAAACGAGAATGCCAAACACTGGTATCATCATTAAGATCACCACAAATATGATTCACGGATTTATTACAAAACTCAGTGAAAATCAGAACAAACCTCCGAACTCATAACCTTTACCAATAAATTGTCCATGTTCCAAAACAACGACTTTATTGGACTCTAACACAACCTTAAACCCATCTCTGCACAGAAGGGAGCCACTAACGAGATTCTTGTTTATAGTGGGGACATGCTGCACGATCTTTCCAGAAGTAAACTTCAGATCCACCGTGCCAACATCACGAACAGAAGCATGTGATCCATTCCCCATTAGGACGGATGAATCCCGAGCGACCTGATAAGAAGTGAACATAGATATGTCAACACACACATGAACATTAACAACCGTATCAATCCACCAACATGGTGATTGAAATACTGAAAGGACAGTAAATAAATTACCGTACCCATCAGTGTTGCTAGCGGTCACGACGTTGACAGTCTTCCCATCTTTCCCTCTACGATCTGCACATTCTGGGTAGTCCTTGGAAAAGTGGCCGAGCTATCCACATGAATAATAATGTAGCTCGGCCTTGTTCGACTTCTTATTCGTCTTGAAGGTTGTAGTTTTTTCAGGCTTGTTGAACGAGGGCTTATGGTTCCCTTTGTTCTTGTCGAAGGTCTTCTTCTGCGCCATGTAGGCGCTAGACTGACCCTTGCCTTCTCTCTCAGCAGTGTCCTTAGCCCGGGCCTTCTCCTCAACGCCAAGAGACGCTATCAGGTTTTCAACCGATATCTCCTGTCTCTTGTGTTTGAGAGTTGTGGCGAAGTTCCTCCACGAAGAAGGCAACTTTGCAATGATGCACCCAGCCACAAACTTGTCGGGTAAGATACACTTGAAGATTTCAAACTCCTTGGCAAAACACTGTATCTCATGAGCTTGGTCAACTACAAAACAGTTATTAACCATCCTGTAATCATGAAAGTTCTCCATGATGTACAACTCACTACCAGCATCTGCTACACCAAACTTAGCGTTCAGTGCCTCTCAGAGCTCTTTTCCATCTTTGATGTGCATATACACATCAAATAGCTTGTTGTCAAGAACACTCAAAACGCATCCCATAAAGGCAAGATTGGTTTCCTTAAACTTGTTCTGAACCTCGTCAGATGTAGTTTCTTTAGGTAAACCCTCACTAGCCTCGAATACTTTCAGAGCTTGCAGCCACATAACGGTCTTATACTGCCACCTCTTAAAATGAACACCGGTAAACTTTTCCGGCTTCATAGCATCGGCCAAGTGTCCCATGTTTAATTCAGGAAATTGCCTATTATAAGGTTTTTGGATTGTTGGAGGATCTGTTATCCCAAGTGGCCAAGTGTCCCATGTTTAATTCGTGACAAGGCGTGCGTGTGTGTGTGCGTGCGTGCGAGCGACGTCGTTGGAGGATGAGCGCGCGTGTAGCTCTCTTATTGTCACTCACTTACAAAGTGGTGCAACACTCCACCTTATAAGGTGGTGCAACTCTCCTTCAACTTTCCATATAGGACTAAACTTTAGCTTTCACACACATGTGAGCTGCCACCAATTTGAGCCAAATTACATATGGGCTTACATATACATGGGCTTTGAAATTTAGGAAAAATCTGAAATCACACATGGGTCTAATGATTTAGCCTATTATTTCTAACAAGTTTTAGATGACTGCTATGGTCGGTCGTTTGAGAGGGATTTTAGCTATTCAGGCTTGCTGATCATGTGTACGGGGAGGAAGCACTAAACATCACAATGCTCTGATATTTAACAGTGATTTGTTGACTGAATATGCCATGTTGATTAGAGTATTGACATTGAGCAAGGACTGCTTGCTCATTTAAAGATCCTGATTAGCTTATAGCTATTTGACGATGGAAAATCACAATTGCACATACTCCGTAGCTAAAATTGATAACAAAGGAGCACCACTTCATGTATTTTATTTTTACGGTGAGCAGCAGCAATTCATTGAGCTACGAGCAATCAGCACATTATTATCCTTCTTCACATGAAAAGAAAAGTTTACACTAACATTTTTTTATTCTCTAACATCACGAGTCATGACATATAACTTATGTCTTTAATTGGCCGCGCTCGAGTTTCAGAACATGGTAAATATGGGATTTTCTAAATAATAAGCGTCGCTGGGTTTTTTCAGAGAGTAAGCATCGCTGGTCGTTTTACCCATGACGGTGTGTTTTTTCTTCCTGATCGTCTCTCAAATTTCTAGAGCTAAATCAACGGTGAGATAAATAATCTAAAAAATATATGTGTTTTTTTGAAGAAAAAAATTACTCCCTCCAACCCATATTAATTGACTTGGATTTGTCAAAATTTAAATAAACGTATATACTAAATAGTGTCTAGATTCATCTAAGTCTAAACAATTTTAAGTCAACTGATATGAGTCGGAGGGAGTATATGATTTGGTCTTCATGTCTTGTACCAGTAGTATGGTTGTAGACGCAATGATAGAAAAAACATGATCAAAAGGCAAGAAGATGACGGGCTTAAAGATTCATGCTGTCACAAGTCAATGCTACAAGCAGTCCAACTTGACTGAAAAAAGACCTAGTCTTATAGGATTTTCTTCCAAAATTCTTCGGCAAAGGCCTCGGCGTCGCCTTTGCGCAGCGGGGTGAGATGACAATGGAGGACCATGGCTTTCATGGCGCTAGCGCAAGTTTGTTAAATGACCTGGTTGAACCTGAAAAAAGTAGACGGTGTCAGCGCACGACATGGAGTGCATCGGCGACGCGCCGAAGCTAAATCGCTTTGGCGTGTTGTTTTGTGACGGTCGTAACTGTTACAATTACAAAAAAAAATCTATATTATATGTTTGTGTGACCTAAATTTTTCTCTCCCGAACAACGTACGGGCATGTTGTTGTTTCTGCGACGGGCCGCAACGGTTACAATTACAACAAAAATTGCACGGGTATGTTGTTGGGTCACGTAGAGATAAAACAAAACGTTTTTCCTCTAACGCGGTGATCCCAAGATCTAGATGAGGTAGAAGATCACGAGGATTACCACTAGACGCGCAGTTGCGGAATTGATAAAACACGTCTATTGAATGTAGTGCAATCCTCACAGTCCGATCCAATCACGATTGTTGTGGTGCTGATTGTACAACACCGCTGCTGGTATCCACACGTACGATGAGGAGCGCCGGCGGTGAACTTCTAGGTTCTTAACGGCGGCAAGACTACTGTGAAACTAAGGTTTCCAACGCATGGAATGACCTAACCGTCGTTCCTCCTAGGTATCCGGGCTCCACTCATTTGTGGCCTATTCACTAAAGCTCATATCAGTCACTGTGAGTCTGACTCACTGACTCAGTCCAAATCCGATTCAGGTCCAACCCAAATAGATTTCCGGTTCAGATCCAATCCGAACTTGCTCCTGCTCTTAAGTGTGTAATCCCGCAGGCTCTTAATCGATCAATCGGTAGCGGCTCCTAGCAGAACATGCCGACTCCCAAGTACCGTAGAGTCATGACGACATGCCTTCCAATGTGACCTGCGTCCGAGTCCCTTTTGCCTCACGATATATACTTATCGAATTATAGGCGAATAATCATCATCCCTTAAATAGTCCGACTCTCTTCTTGATCCAAGATAAGTGATTCATCTGACTAACTCTTAGTCGATCGTCTCGATTAACACTTAACCGAGTCGTGCATGGTCATACTTTCCGAATCATATCATCTGAGAGGGCCTAGAGAATATCTCTCCAGGTGGAGGGGCAAAATCACTGATACACCCAATTTGCATCACCATTCTATATCATAATCTACTTCTATTTATTGATATTTGTCCTATTATTAGGTATTACTTATGTCTTTTCTACTGTTTATGTATGTTGGATGATTCTTGGAGGATGGACTACCGGAGTCTGGATTCTGATGAAAAAGAGGGCGTTTTGATGCAATTTCGCGAAGATCAGAAAAATACCAGAAAAATATGGGAAAATATTATTTTTCCAGAAGATTGAGGAAGCCATAAGGAGGGATGAAGAAGGGCCGCAGGGGGCCCACACCCCTAGGCACGGGCCCACCTGACCCCGCGCCTAGGGCAGGTGTGGCCCACCTGCCCGGCTCCCGACTCCGCCCCTTCGCCTATATCTTCCCTACGGAACCCTAAGCATCGGGGAGCGACCACAGATAGATTTACGCCGCCTCTGGGGGCGGAAAACACCGAGAAAGAAAGATCTCTCCGGCAGACAGATTTTTGCCGGGGAAATTCCTTCCCGAAGAGGGGAGATTGTCGCCATCAACACCGTCATCAAGCTAGGCTTTATCGGGATCATCATAATCATCCACACCATCATCACCACTCCGTCCCGCTGTAACAATTGTGTTGGATATTTCTTTAGTTCTTAGGGGAAACTTTCTCGGTGTTAATTACTACTGTAGTTGATGCTTGTGAGTGGAACCATTGGATTATTATTTATGTTCAGATTGTTATCCATTATTATATCATCTTTGATCTTGATCCATATGATGTCTTGTGAGTAGTTCATTTAGTTCTTGAGGACATGGGAGAAGTCATGTTGTTAGTAGTGGATTTGTGTTGAGTTATTATTAAATGGTTAGTATTTAAGTTATGATGCTATTCTTGTAGTGGTGTCATGTGAACGTCAACTACATGATACTTCACCATTTATGGGCCTAGGGGAATGCATTGTGTATTTGGCTACTAATTGTGGGGTTGCCGGAGTGACAGAAACCTGAACCCTCGTTAGGACACCTTTGCACAAGGGAGTGTAGGATCTCAGAGTTTAGGGTTGTGTTTAGATTTATATCTTAATTACTTTCCTGTAGTTACGGATGTTTGCAGGGGGTTTAATCACAAGTATGTATTAGTCCAAGTACGATCGGTTCATTAGCACAAGTTCACCCACACAACACTTACAACACCAGAGAAGAGTATTCAGCTATTTGAAGGGAAAGCACTTGACAGAATTCCCATGTGTCCTCGAGAACGTTTGGTCTTTATAAGTATTTCCACCGGCTTGTCCTTTGCTAATAAAGGATTGGGCCACTTGCTGTGTTTGTTCTTTATTACTTGTACTTTGTTTTGTTGCCTTATCATAAAACCACTAAAAATCCGTTTGCTAAGTATTCACAGGGATTTCCTGCTCCACACCACTGTTCAACACCTTCTGCTCCTCGTTGGGATCGACACTCCTATTTATTGAAAGTATTACGATACACCCCCTATACTTGTGGGTCATCAAGACTATTTTCTGGCGCCGTTGCCAGGGAGTGAAGCGCTATTGAAGAGTGGAACTGGTAAAGGAAACTTCTACTGTGAGTATTTCTTTTGTTACTGCTTATTACTTTGTTTCCAATATGGATAACCCACTTGGTTTTCTGTTTGGAAAAACTACTACCACTGCTAGGGTAGTAGATGAACCACCACCTGTTGAGATAGATCTTTTTATGATACCTACGAGTATTGTTGATCGTGTTATGGATAATTGTTATTTTGGGGATGGAACTGTCCATCCTGGTGATCACTTGCTTTTTATCCATGAATTATGAGGGTTGTTTAAGTGTGCAGGTATCACAACTGAACAGGCGAAGAAGAAGTTACTCTCCATATCCTTGAAAGGGAGAGCTGAAGAATGGTATAAGCTGCTGAAGAATGGATGATCCATGGAATGGGAGGAGATGACATCTCTCTTTATTCTAAATTTTATCCTCCCACTGAGATTCATAAGGATAGAAATCTTATATATAACTTTTGGCCTCATGATGGAGAGAGTACAACTCAAGCTTGGGGGAGATTGAAGTTCCTAATGCTTAAATGTCCTATTCATGAACTCTCTAACAATATTATTATCAATAACTTTTATGCTAGGCTTTCTCTTCATGATAAAGGTTTACTAGATACTTCTTGTGCTGAATCATTCACATGTATGAAGGAAGAAGCTAAATGGGATCTACCGTACCGTATTCAAGAAAACACTGAAGCTTACAAGAATGACAAAGGAAGAAAGTCAGGTATAAACTATGATTATGAATGCATTAAATCTTTTATGGGAACTGATGACTTCTGTGATATTAGCAATGAGTTTGGTCTTGATTCCCAAAGTATTGCCTACTATTTTAAGGCCTTTGCCTCTTACATAAAAATTCCCAAAAAGAAGTGGAATAAGTACCATGCTCCTTATAAAGATGTTGTTAGTCATGTTCCTGTTGGAAGTACTGAATTTTGTACTACTAATTATATTGTGCCTGAACCTTATGTTGAGAAAATACCTTTCCCAACTAAGGTAAAGGAGTATTCTATGATTATTAGTGCAAATAACAAAAGTGCAAAGAAAACTATGGAACGTGATGAGAATTTGAATATTGAACCTGTGGTAGCTATTGTGAAAGACCCTGTCACTAGAAATATAGAGGATGAGCACATTGTCTTCTGTGAATACGCTTCCAATATTATATCTCATCCTAGTAAGGCTAGAAAAGCTAGTATTCATGTGCTTTCTGTTAAAATTGGTAGCCATTGCTACTATGGTTTATGTGATATTGGTGCTAGTTCTAGTGCTATTACGTATGCGATTTATAGGGAAATTATGCATGAGATTGGTCCTTGTGAGCTTGAGGACAATGATGTGGTTATTCACCTTGCTAACAAGGAGACCATTTGCCCCATTGGCATTGTAAGAGATGTGGAGGTTCTTTGTGGTAAGATTAAGTATCCTGCTGATTTTCTAGTGCTTAATTCTGTAGCTAGCAAAACTTGTCCTATCATTTTTGGTAGACCTTTCTTGAACACTTGTGGAGCTATTATTGATTGTAATAAGGAAAAAGTTTTAACTAGGTTTGATGGAGATTCTTATGAGTTTAAATTTTCCAAATTTGCTAAAGCCCCTTGTGAAAACAGTTTGCCTAATAAAGATTTCAGGATGGAACAACTTGCTTCTATTGATCAGTTTATGACCTTGGACCTCTTTTTGGTGACTGTAAGTATGCTCATTCTTATGATAAAGTTGTTGCCAGTGACAGTTATATTGTCAAATTTATTCAGAGTGCTACTGAAAGTTATTTTGAGAGGGAAACATGGTTTTATGCATCTCAATAATGCTAAGTTTCCCTGTTTTATGTTGAAAGCTTTGAAGTTGCATCTGTTTTGTCTTCCTATGCTAGTGGCTTTTTGTTTCAACAATTCATTTTCTCATGATACCCCCATGCATAGGAAGTGGGTTAGACTCAAGTGTGTTGGTTATTTGCTTCTTGATGCTATTTTTCACTCCAGATATATATCCCCTATGTGAGCATCTTTGAAATTTTCAAGCCTAACTTAAAGGCATTAAAGAAAAGTACTCTTTGGGAGATAACCCAAGAGTTTTGTCGAGTCTTGAAAGTTATTACCTCTTTAATAACCGCTTCTTATCCTTTTTTTGGTTTTTGTGTCTAGTCCAACTACTTTTGTGAAGTAGATGAGTTGTGAAAAGTGGTTGTCCTGGACAGATTTTTGTTCTGTATTGTAAAAATTCGCGAGGGATATCAGTACGTCGGATGGAGATGCATTTTTCTGAGCTTGTTCTCCAAGTTGTTACCCAACTTTCATTAGTTCTGCACTTTTTGATTTGAGCAACAGAAGGTTTTCGGAAAAATCAATCTTTACCTACTGGTCTGTTTTGACAGATTTCTGTTATCATTTGCATTTGCCTCTTATAGAAGCCTTTGTTTTGATGGATTTCGGTTGAAGTGTGAACTTAAAGGTTTATTGTTTTTTTCTTACACTAATGTTGTCATTGATTTTTTGCAAGGGTTATGTATGGAGGAAATTTTCAGGAGAAGAAGAAAAGGAATCTGCAGAGTTCGTCTTTGAATAGGTAAAAGTGGTGAAAACAGAAGGTTTGTGAAATCCCAATCTTTTTATATTTTTGATGTTTTTAATACATAAGAAAATCTACGAGACGGAACTAAAGAGGAAACAGAGTCCGGGGTGGATAAACCCACCCCAGGCGCGGGCCTAGCCTGGCCGCGCCTGGAGGGGGTTTGACTCCCCCGAACTCCGTCTCCGCCTCGTTTCTGTGTCAAAACCTTCCTTATGCGTTGAAACTTCATAATATATAACCCCTCGGATCCCCCGAGGTTCGTGCATCGTGTTCTCGTCGTGTTTTCGTTTCGATCTATTTCTGTCAGAAAATCTTCTCAAGTTTAGAGCACCATGGTCTCCGCCAACGGCAAAGTCAAGAAGCCCATGGAGGAGATAAAATTGGAAGGACAAACCTCCACAGGGGCAAGGGAAAGGAAACCTACTTTGATAGGAGTAATTAACACTGGGGATGCTTTTTCTCGTAACATGCAGGAATCATAGCCTTCGGACTAGACTTCAGATACTGCCCTGAGGCAACAGAAGCCCTTCGAACCACCGACGAGTTTTGTGATAAGTACCGTGCTTTGAGGATGAAGGTGGATATGCTTCAAATGGAGAATAACAGACTTCGTAAGATGCTGGATGATTTTCTGATCCTTGACAAAAGAACACCACCACCACCGAAGGAGTAATTCATCATCAAGTTTGGCATCCTCTTGGCTTGTTCCAAGCTTGGGGGAGTGCCACGGTATCACCATCATTATCTTTTGTCTTTTACCTTTTTAGTGGGTTCATATCTTTGGTAGAGAGGTTATATTATAGTTTGGTTTGCATGTGGAAGTATCTCTCCTTTAGTTGATTATCTATGTATCCCTTGGTGTGAGTGCCTTTATTGGAATATTAATGAGAAGTCTCATCTTTTACTTTTTGCACTTGTTATTTTAGTTTGCAATCTCTATTATATGATGGATCTTGTTGATCAGTATTGGCATCACTTTGGGATCATCAAGTGGATCTAAATTGGTTTTGGCAAACCGAGTTCTGGTCAGTAAAATTACTTTGAAAGAGAAAAAGAGAAAAAGCTTACATGTATTTTGTATCATTTGTTTTCTTTCTTGTTGGCTCATAAGCTTAGTATTCTTGATTTAAGATCTTTTGTGTCTTCAAGGAAGATTGCATGTTTGGCTTTATTACTTGTATGTTTGCTTGTTTCTTTCAACTCTCTTGCTTGCTACCTAGCCTTGCTAGACAAAAACCTGTTTTGATAAGGCATACTTCTCATGTTTCCAATCCCTTTGAAACCAAAACATTTGCCATTTGTGTCCACCATATCTACCTAGTAGCATTATTGCTATTCTAAGCAAATTCTCAAGTTTCATCTACCTTTCTAATTATAAAGTATTTTGTTATGTGAAAACTAGTTAGTAAAGCTCTCACGAACTTGATGGCACACTTTATTTTCTTGCCCCTAATATACTTGAACCATTATGCCATCAAAGTTGTATATGCTTGCATCTATACGTTGGAATTAGCAGAACCGTGCTGTCACGGGGAACATTTTCAACGTTGCACCTGTACTTTGTACTTAGTTGATATCGTGTTCTTTTGTCTATGGATGTCAACGGTGTGAAATAAAGAGGGAACTTGTAAGTCCATAGAGTTTGTATTTTGTGTTAGAGAAACGCCTGGGACGCTAGTCTAAGCCATGCCTAATCATGGTGGAAACTTGCAGCATCACCATAGTGAGCTATCTATGAAGCATCCTCAATAAAAAGCTATGCACATAGTAAATAAAAAGATCGCTGGGATGCTCATTGTCTGCTTGCCTTGTCATTTTGGTTATGGGAAATCTCCTGTACCATGTGCAAGGGGTACCCCGTTGGCGGTTCTCTATGATACGCATGTACTTACAATGACAAGAAATTACCTGTGACCAAAGTTGAGTAGCATGAGGAGTGACCCTCATATTCAAGGGACATGAGATTGCCCACTTATATTTCGTCAAGCATATACTCCATCTTTTTGCACTTTAACCTTAATCATCTCAAGATGCGTATGATAGGGGCAATGAGGGCTCAAAGCTAGTAAGTACCATAATCTTTTGGAAGCTCTTTATGACTTGTAATCCCTGCTTCCATCTATAAAGGGACCTTGCTCCCACTTCCAAGTTGAGTCAGTAAACCTACTTCCTCTCTATCTTCAGCAAGCATTTGAGTTTTGTGTTTCAAGCATTCATATGGTGATTTATTCATTCATGTTCTTTATCTTCCTTGTTTGCACAAAATTTTTATCTATTGAGTATTACTTTGAAAGCCTTCACTTGTGAAAAACCTTTTTGAGTAAAGAGTGCTCGTATTGTAAAACTTCTACAAAAAGCCTTTTGTGAAACTGTTGCCAGCTGTTCTCTGACCAGGAACAAAGTTTGCTAATTCCAATTATGATTTATCTTTATGCATCTCTATTGTGACTGCTATACTTGGTTGCAAGCTAAGTTATATAATGGTGAGTTGTTTTCTTTTATGAGTTGTGTAATGGTAAGTGTGATGCTTCTTGTTCGTATTATTTTATCAACACTTCACTCCATAAACCTGTGGACATGTTTACTGAGCTTAGTTTTTGCTTGGGGACAAGCGAAGGTCTAAGATTGGGGGAGTTGATACGCCCAATTTGCATCACCATTCTATATCATAATCTACCTCAATTTATTGATATTTGTCTTATTATGAGGTATTACTTATGTATTTTCCATAGTTTATGCATGTTGGATGATTCTTGGAGGATGGACTGCCGGAGTCTGGATTCTGATGGAAAAGAGGGCGTTTTGATGCAAGTTCGCGAAGATCATAAAAATACTAGAAAATATGGGAAAATATTATTTTTTCCAGAAGATTGAGGAAGCCAGAAGGAGGGATGAAGAAGGGACGCAGGGGGCCCACACCCCCTAGGCACGGGCCCACCTGCCCAGCTCCCGACTCCGCCCCTTCGCCTATATCTTCCCTACAGAACCCTAAGCCTCGGGGAGCGACCACATATAGATTTCCGCCGCCTCTGGGGGTGGAAAACACCAAGAGAGAAAGATCTCTCCGACAGACAGATTTCTGTCGGTAAAATTCCTTCCCGGAGAGGGGAGATTGTCGCCATCAACACCATCATCAAGCTAGGCTTCATCGGGATCATCATCATCATCCACACCATCATCACCACCAGAACCATCATCACCACTCCGTCCCGCTGTAACAATTGTGTTGGATATTGCTTTAGTTCTTAGGGGAAACTTTCCTAGTGTTAATTACTATTGTAGTTGATGCTTGTGAGTGGAACCATTGGATTATTGTTTATGTTCAGATTGTTATCCATTATCATATCATATTTGATCTTGATCCATATGATGTCTTGTGAGTAGTTCGTTTAGTTCTTAAGGACATGGGAGAAGTCATGTTGTTAGTAGTGGATTTGTGTTGAGTTATTATTCAATGGTTAGTATTTAATTTGTGATGCTATTCTTCTAGTGGTGTCATGTGAACATCAACTACATGATACTTCACCATTTATGGGCCTAGGGTTGTGTATTTGGCTACTAATTGTGGGGTTGCCGGAGTGACAGAAACCTGAACCCCCGTTAGGACACCTTTGCACAAGGGAGCGTAGGATCTCAGAGTTTAGGGCTGTCGTTAGATTTATATCTTAATTACTTTCCTATTTTTATGGATGTTTGCAGGGGGTTTAATCACAAGTATGTATTAGTCCAAGTATGGTCGGTACATTAGCACAGGTTCACCCACACAACACTTACAACACCAGAGAAGAGTACTCATCTATTTGAAGCGAAAGCACTTGACATAATTCCCATGTGTCCTCGAGAACATTTGGTCTTTATAAATATTTCCACCGGCTTGTCCTTTGCTAAGAAAGGATTGGGACACTTGCTGTGTTTGTTCTTTATTACTTGCACTTCTTTTTGTTGCCTTATCAGAAAACCACTAAAAATCCATTTGCTAAGTATTCACGGGGATTTCCTTCTCTACACCACTGTTCAGCATCTTCTGCTCCTCGTTGGGATCGACACTCCTATTTATCAAAAGTACTATGATACACCCCCTATACTTTTGGGTCATCAATCGCATCTTGATTATTCACATCACGCCATTTGATTCACAGTCAACCCAAACTCTGTCTTTATAACTACCCTGTGACGCAACAACGTTTGACAAAACCTAAGTCGATGATCCTCAACTCGGATTGTGAAACAACCTCGTGTCTAAGGATTACATTGGTTAAGACATACAAATGCCGACTTGTTCGTTATATCTCAATATGGGTCAATTCGACTCACTAAACTCTTTAGTCGAATCTGTGTAAGTCGAAATAGCATCACCATGTCCATGACAAGTGGAACTGAGTCATTAGTCAACTTTCACATTGGTCTAACTTGTGTGTCCAGCATAATCTCGATGATCAAGGATATTTAGTATAAACAATATAATTATATAGTTCCACAACTGAAATACATATTCAATGATATACATCAGATGCTCATACAAAGACAACTTAATAACTTTATGAATACAATGGGAATTACATCATACATGATTTCCTTTAGGGATATTCCCAACATATGTTTCCTAGTCAATACTCTTATTTAAGTTAGGATGCCTCGCAAGTATACCTGGACATGAGCTGGCTTGGTCTAGCTTGGTGCGAGCCAGCGAAAATCTCGGGCTGGACATGCCGAGCCCGAGCCTGCTCGACGCCGCTGGCGAGCCGCAGAACGGAGCTCGTCCCGAGCTTCCGACGATCTCGGTCCAGCTCGCGAGCCTGGGTCACTGACGGATGGGTCCGGCTTAACGCCGAGCGGTGCGGCGGTGCGTGGCGGCGACATTGCGGGGGCGGCACGGCGGCGCCGGTAGTGCTGCGAGGGGCGCATCCACGTATTCGCTAGAGAGGGGGTGTGGGGAATAGGAGCTTGGCTCGCACAACCGCATAGGCTGCCGGAGAGAGGCGTGGCGGAGGTTTACCGGCCGGCGACATCCCTGGGCGGCGGCGGCAGCTCGCCCTGACGCTGGGAGCTCCAAGAACACGAACAAGTACGTGGCGTATTGAATTAGACCCAGAATAAGACTCCAGTACACAAATTCAGCCCTTTAATTAATTCTAAAAAAAAGGCTAGCTACCGAGCCGGACCGGATCGAGTCCAAGCCAGCCCGACATAGCTACTGTCCATCATCACGAGCTCAGCTCGGTCCAGCAGCTCCAGCGGACCGAGCCTAGCTCGCCCCGAGGTGGCATAAATCGGGCCGAGCCTATTTCACTGCGTTTGGGTCCAGGTATACTCGCATGGGATCTAGAAATTTATTATTAGGGTTGGGTAATTTGACATATGTTTTTCTCATATGTCTAATAGAAACTTGCAGTATGTAGATATAAAATTTTGAAATAGATTCATGCAGTCTTCCAAGGATCATAAATTCAATGACGACGTTTGCATATAATCCTCTTCATGTTTCAACAATAGTATGGAGTAAACTACAAGTTAATTCATCATACTCCATTCCTCAGAAACCAATTCATCAAACTCCATTCCTCAGAAACCAATTACTCCTACTATTAATCATCATATTCTCCAATTAAGACTGATGTCGCAATTCTACAATGAAAAAAAAGCTGTTATTCAAATTTATACAAAGAGAGAAAGACAGAAGGAGCAACACCTCGAAAAGACGAAGCCAGACTCTATAGATATACGTTAGGCACAGATGTCCACCTGCACGGTTCTCGCGGCTCCGCCTGGATCAGCTTCCGCCATTTCCTCCTTCGCCAAAGGACCAGCATGACGAGATCGCTCGTCTATTTTCCACCTATCGCTCGCCTCGTTCCTCTCGCGAATGCCCATCCTTCCGCTGCCCCGTCCCTAGCGATTCCCCACGCACGAACGCCATGGAGGCAGCCCTAGTAGGGAGGCTGGAGGCCGCGGTGTCCCGGCTGGAAGCTATCAATGCCAGGGCTCTGCCGTCGGCCGTGCCGCACGATCTGGTCGACTATGCGTCGGCGGCGCAGGACCCGGCGATCTTGGCGTTCGACGATCTCGTCTCTGACGCCGTCGGGAGGGTGTCCGCGACTGCCGGAAAGATCGGGGCGGAGGTCGCCGAGGTGACCAGTGTGCTGGAGAAGGCGTTCTTGGTCGGGAAGGACCTTCTTATCAGGACCAAGCAGACTCAGGTGCGCCTGATCTCGTTCGATTTTAGCTTTTTTTTCCGTCGCAAATCCACATTCGAGCATCACAGATGATATCAACAGTGAGGAAATTATGGATCGATTGATCATCTGATCATACTATACGTGTGCGTGTTTGATGATTTTGGTAGAAGCCGACAGCGGAGTCCGTGGCGGTGTTCATGGGGCCTCTGAATGAGACAGTCCTGGAGGCGAACACGTTGGCGGAGGGGACGAGATCGAACCATGCCAACCATCTGAAAGCAGCCGCCGGTAGCCTGGCCGCTTTGGCCTGGATTGGTTACACCGGAAAAGGTTGCGGTGAGTATCAAGTTCCAACTTTTTTTTTCTACCATAACAGTACAATCTGGTTGATATGTGTACTTCCGACTACCAAACAAAGATCCAACTTAGCTTGTTTGGCAATTAGAGGGAAGGGGAAGGGGAAGGGGACTTTAACGCTAATTCCCACTCCCCATCTTAATTACCAGGTCTCCCCCAGGTAAGCGATCCGTGGGAGTTTAGTAACATCAATTCCCATTCTCTTTCTTGCTGAACTCCCATTCCAATCAAACAATCGTGGAATGCAATTCTCCGTATGTGTAACTCCCATTCCCTGCCTCGACTTCCCTTGAATCAAACATGCTGAATTGAGAGAGTTGATTCGGGTGAACAGGAGAAAATCTCACATAGAAAACTCAACAAATGCTCCCTCCTCACGCCGCCCCCTCCTGGCGACCGAGGGGGCTAAACCCTAGCCCCGCCGCCACCTCTCCCCCTCCTTTTCCCTCCCTCCCCGTCGCCCCCGAAGAGCCGCCGGCCTAGGAGCGCGACACTAGTGATGGGGGCGGCGGGGATCTGGCCTCCCGGTCCCAGTGCAGTGGAAGGGAGGAGATCTCCGGTGCTGGACGGGGCCCGCTCGCCGTCAACGTCACTGCGGCTCCAGCCGTCGGTGGCTTCGTGGGGGCTCGGACCTTGAGCGACGGCCTCAATCGGTGAGGGCGGCGTCGACCCGGTGGCAGGGGACGTGCGCCGGTGCTGCTGGCCTCCCTCCTCGGTCGCAGGGGCGACGAGGGGGCGGTGGTCTAGGGTTGCGACGCGGGAGGCTCTGTCGACCTCCCCTGTCGAGGACGACTTTGCTGCTGCCTTGCTGCTCACCTCTTGCTAGCCATGGCCGGATATGGTGCCGGCTAGGAGGATGGGGTGTGGGGCTCTGGCTAAGGGAAACTTTTGACCGACGACGGTGGTCACGGCATCGACGACGCTCTGGCGACGTTGCCCTTCTTGGAGGCGATGTTGAGGTTCATCCCCACCCCTCCCCTCCCCTTAGATCCCGGGTGAAAACCCTAAATCCCTCGGATTGGGCGACGGCGGCGTTCTAGCGTCGTTCCCTCCATGGAGGCGTCGCCTTGGGACTTTGTGGTGATGGGCGAGCAGTGTCGGAGCAGTGGGTTCTTTGGGCGACTTCATCCCGAAGCTTGCGTCTTGATGGTGGCTGCTTCTGCGGATGGCGAGGTTTGTGGGTGGCTCGTGTGCGAGGTTCTTCTTCTCGGCGGCCTTGTCGTGCGTGGCCATGTGTGCTCTAGGGAGAGCTACTCTGCTTTTCGACGGTACGGCGGCCTTCGAACCAGGGCGAGAAGACAAGGGGTCTTCTTCGGAGGTGGAGGCATACAACATGATATCAACGGCATGTCGGGAGTAGACATAGACTTGATCTTCTCAGGTGGCATGCGTGTACCACAGCGTTTCCTCTCGAGCTAAGCGCGCGGATGGACGAAGGCCTCGCTTCTCAAGCTGTGTTTTGTGTTGTATTTTTTTGCTTGTGTGCGTTGCCTGTAAGCTGACTTTCAGCATCTTGTATCTGCCGTTTCGGCGTTATTAATTTAACGCGGGGCTAAGGCCTTCAGTTAAAAAAAAGTTGAATTCTCCTTTGGAGGGAAATAAATTCAGCACAGGCTTCTTTTGACAATGTCAGATGAAAAAAATACTGTCCTATATCTTGACTCTCATGGAAATATAAAGAGATGAAGCTGGAACTTTGCAAAGAAAAAAAAAGAGGAGGACAACCGGTAGCTGAGATTTCCAGATGCATCCATAGGACTGTAATACAATTTCCAGTTCTGAAACTAGCCACCACGCAAAAGGTGTCATCGAACTTCATGACTTCTTTCCACCAAAATGAGCCACATGCTTTAGCATCTGGAGACCTGATGCTGAATATAAGCATGCCTGATCAAATTGACCCAAGGGACATCTGCCTTGATTGTAGAGTTTTGCTAAATGCTTCAGAAGAAGTGCCTGATTTTGGACCTTAGATTTAAAATCTCCGGTCCACCATGCATATAGAGAGTATGTTTTTTAGTTTTTACTGCCACTCCATAGACAACGCTAACGTGCTAGATTTATAGTTTCAGACACTGCCTTTGGGATGTCTAGGGACAGCGAGTTCCAACCAATAGTGTAGTACCATGTCAGACAACATAAAAGCTGGATGTTGAGTCTTAAGTCTAGCATGCACTGATGCTTTTATTGAGAACTTGTTTTTATTTGTAGGCTGTAATAAGTGTTCTCTGGATTTCTCTCTCAGGTATGCCCCTTCCAATTGCTCATGTAGAAGAGAGTTGGCAGATGGCAGAGTTCTACAGCAATAAGGTATGCTAGTGTATGCCAAATATACATTTGCAACTTTTGAAGTAAAATGTCCGTAGAAACGCTCCATTAGCAGACCTCAGACAGGCCGAAAAGAAATAGTACTCCTACTGACTGAAACTTGGAAGTGCAAAGCGAATGTATCCAAATCAGAAATGAAATTATAGAACGAAGATAGAATAGGCTCAATAAGAAATTCATGTGAACAAAGATAGAAAATGGCTCAATAATAAATTTTTGTCTGTCCACTGTTAAGTGCAGAAATTCAAGGAGAAACATCTTTTCTCGTTGAAAACAAAATCAAATCAAGCTTACCAATTTGAAATAATCAACATATCAACTGCTTAAACTTTTTTGCGAAAATGCATCCGGAGCTTCTTTTCATTGGTATATAGAAGGAGCAGATAGCAATACAGAAGATAAAAACGAAAACTGCTCAAATCGGGAAAAGGGAAACATCTAGTTCTATTTGGTAACAGATATTGGAAACATGGAGCGATCAGTCGGTCTCTTTTGGTCTGTGCATCATTTCCTTTGCACGTTGTGTGCTCTTGCATAATGCCACAGTGTAATTCTTGGATAGTAACACCATGAAACAAAAAGTTAACCTCATTCAAAGATTACTCGTAGTGTACTTGATCTCTTACGAGGTAGAAATAACATTTTGTTGTTGAAGCATGAATATGCTTAATCTCACTGGTTAGTATTAACTATCAAATAAAAATTCCGTTAGGTGCTCGTGGAGTACAAAAATAAGGACCCGGATCATGTGGAATGGGCTAAAGCACTTAAAGAGCTTTACGTGCCTACTTTGCGCGACTATGTCAAGAGGTTTTACCCATTGGGTCCCGTGTGGCAACCTCCTGGAAGTGCGGCAAACAAGGCACCCTCTGCTCCTTGCCCTCCTTCTGCATCTCTTGTCAGCTCTTCAGCAACATCATCACAACCTAAAGCCGGGATGGCTGCCGTCTTTGCTGAAATCGGCTCAGGGAAACCAGTCACAGAAGGTTAGTTGATGTGGATTTTCTTTTTTGACCCAAACTATGGCGAGCTGAATCAGTGTTGTGAATTTTCATTCAACTTCCAGTTGATAAGATTCATCAGTTTCCAGTTTATGTTCTAAATGGTTGTGACTTCATCTTCTTGCTGTAAAGGTCTTCGGAAGGTGACAAAAGACATGAAGAGCAAGAATAGAACAGATAGAACTGGTATTGTGTCCACTGAAGGGAAACAATCTCGCAGTGTATCTGCCCCTAGCTCAACAAAAGGTTCTCCTCCTGCAAAATTCGAGCTTCAGATGGGTCGCAAGTAACTATCAGTTTTCTTCTATCTTTTTGTTTCTTTTTCAAGAAAAGGAGGGTATCCCTCGGCATCTGCGTCGACTGATGCAATCAGCCAGTTTCTGTCTATCCAGAGACATGCTAAAAAAAATCTCACATAATTTTCTCTGCTGTCTGTCAGATGGGTGGTTGAGCACCAAGTTGGGAACAAGGGTCTAACAATTGAAGATTGTGATACCAAGCAATCGGTATATGTATTTGGATGCAAGGATTCTGTGCTGCAAGTCAGAGGTACTTCGCCATCAAAGTGCTACTAATAGCTCAGTGATGTATATGCTTTTCGTAAGAGGCGACGATATTGATAAATTGTCATCGTCATGCAGGCAAAGTGAACAACATAACTATAGATAAGTGCAGCAAAATGGGGGTATTGTTCAAGGTATAACTGTCAGAAAGTAAACACCGTGTTTTATGTCTGGACTGCTTTGCTAACTCTCATCATCTATTCTATTCAGGGAGTCGTCGCGGCTTTTGAAGTTGTGAACTGTAACAGTGTAGAGGTTCAGTGTGAGGTAGACCTCCTTTCTTGATACTACTCACTCCTTTCCAAAATATAAGATACATGCGTTTCAGAAAAGGCATGTATCTATATGCCTTTTAGTGTGTAGGTTCACTTATTTTAGTCTGAAGCCTACACACTAAAAGGCGTTCAGATACATGCATTTCAGAAAAAAAACTAAAACATCTTATAATTTGGAACGGAGGGGGTACTTAACAATTCTCTTTCATGACGTTACTGGATTTGAATTGATTGATGCACACTGTGATGTTCTATCTTCTTTTGTAATGATATATGGCAGGGCTTGGTGCCAACTATATCAATAGATAACACGTCTGGCTGCCAACTTTATTTGAGCAATGAATCTTTAGAGACGTCCATAACGACAGCCAAATCAAGTGAAATTAACGCTCTTGTTCCGGACGTGAAGAGCGAGGGTGATTGGGTAAGTGATTCTGTCAACTCCTTACATTTGCCTTCTGAACCTCTTCTGTTTCATGTTTATAGACTGTGGATCATCTGCTGCCTCTGACCTGTCTTGTTTTCCTCTGCATATATGCAGACCGAGCATTCCTTACCCCAGCAGTTTATCCACGCATTCAACGATGGGCAATTCACAACAACAGCAGTATGTCACTCCGGCGCTTGACCAGCGTTTCCTCCGATCATCTTCTTGAGCTCGAGCTCCATCGCAGCGCGCGCTTTTCTACAATTCTAAATACTAGGAGAAATAATGACAGACCTGATGTCATATACGGATGTACGACATTTTGGACAAATTCTAGTGAATGCAAAGCCACGATGATACTTCGAATGTCAAACGTACGTTTGGTTTTCAGTTCACCGATATGCAGGTGCACAAGTGTTAATACAATCTCCTCCTGTAAAATTTATATATCCAGATACAGTATTGCCTTGTACATTGGTGGCTTACACTTTGGTGGTATTTTAGCATACAACAAAAATTACAGATAGGTCAGGATAATCAGAACAAAAACAGAGCTGGGTAGTATATCGCATCCGAGATTACAAGTAGCTCAGGATCATCATCATCAGTAGGATCCGGTGGCCAGCTTTGCCCTCAGATCCTTCCTCAGGATCTTCCCCGACGGCGCCTTGGGGATGGAGCTCACGAAGAAGACCTTCTGCAACCGCTTGTAGAACACCACCTGCTTCGCGACGTACTGCTTGATCTCGTCCTCGGTGATGCCGTCGGCACCCTCCGATCGCACGACGAACGCTACGGGGATCTCGCCACTGGCGTCATCCTTCATTCTGCAGGGTTCAGATAAGACAGCGCTTGTTCAGGACTCGCACACATATGAATAAAATTCTCGCCGGAGTAACCGAGCTGGTACTTACGGGACGACGGCCGCGTCGGCTATGCTGGCGTGGGCGATGAGCATTGCCTCGAGCTCGGCGGGCGCGACCTGGAAGCCCTTGTACTTGATGAGCTCCTTGAGCCGGTCCACGATGAAGATCTCGTCGTCGTCGTCCACGAACCCGACGTCGCCGGTGTGGAGCCACCCGTCCTTGTCGATGGTCTCCGCCGTGGCGTCCGGGTTGTTGAGGTACCCTGCACGCGCAAAGACCGGGCAACGCGTCAGCTTAAACCGATCTTCTGTCTGTCGTGAGGACCAGTCAAATGCTAGAAAAATCAGCACTACTAGTACCTTTCATGATCTGCCTTCCCCTGATGCAAATCTCGCCGGGCTGGTTGCGCCGGAGGCACAGGCCGGTTTCTGGGTCCACGATCTTGAGCTCGGCGTTTCTCACCACCGTGCCGCAAGCGCCGGACTTCACCGGCGATGGCTCCTTGGCGAACGCCATGCACATGGACAGCACTGGACCAGCCTCTGTCATCCCATACCCCTGCTCAAACAGATTGCTCGTTAATTAACTACTAGTATGTCCCGTTTTGGGAAGTCAAAATTTTGGTAGTCGTCGTATTAGTCATGGCTCATGACCGAGAAAAGTAGCAGGCGCGTACCTGTCCGAGCACGGCCCGAGGGAGCTTGGCGTGGACAATGTCCTGCAGCTCCTTGCCCATGGGCGCGGCGCCGGAGATGACCATGCGCACGGAGGACAGGTCGTGGTGGTCCATGGCGTCGGTCTTGGCCATCTCCACCACGATGGGCGGGACCAGCGGCGCGACCGTGATGCCGTGCCGCTCCACGAGCTCCAGCATCTTGACGGTCTCGAACCGCTTCATGATCACGAGGGCGGCGCCGGCGCGCATCCCGCAGAGCAGGATGGAGTGCAGCGAGTAGACGTGGAACATGGGGAGCACGCAGAGGACGACGTCGTCCTCCCGGAAGTTGAGGTTCGGGTTCTCGCCGTCGACCAGCTGCGCCACGCTGGTCACCAGCCCGCGGTGCGACAGCATCACGCCCTTGGGAAGCCCCGTGGTGCCCGACGAGTAGGGCAGCGCCACCACGTCGTTCACGACGTCGATGGGCGCCTCTGGCAGCGACGAGTCGTCGGCGGCCTGGAGGTCGGAGAAGGAGGCGCAGCCCTCGGCGCCGTCGCCTGTGGCGACGACGGTGACGCCTCCGAGTGCGAGCGCGAGGTCTCGCACCTTGGCGACGAACGCCGGCTCGGTGACGATGAGGGTGGCGCCGGAGGCCACGACCTGCTTGGCGATCTCGGGCGGGGTGTGGAGCGGGTTGGCCGTGGTGGTGACGGCGCCGAGGCGGGACGACGCGAGGAAAGCCAGCGCGAACTCGACGGAGTTGGGGAGGAGCAGCATCACGGTGCTGCCGTGTCGGACGCCGAGGGAGTACAACCCAGCCGCCACTCGCCTGGACAGGCTGTGCACATCGCCGACCGTAAGCGTCTCGCCGGTGGCGCCGTCGATGATACAGGCGCGGTCACGGCGCTCCGCAAGGCGCTCGAAGACGTAGTCGTGGAGGGGTAGGTGGTCGGGGATGGAGATGTCGGGGAGAGTCGAGCGGAAGACGGTCAGCTCCGGCAACGAGCCCATTTTGCGGCGAGGCTTGTAGCTTGTGATTTGCCGCTTCTGTCTTCGTTTTCAGCTGGATTGGTAGGTGGTGGAGCTGTGGAATGGGAGTATGTGCAAGTCCTGAAGATTGAAGGAGCTCGAATTGGTACTACTTATAGGAGTAGATTAGTATTAGTGGAGGCAAATGGTGTTTGGTGGGGAAACTGGAATGCTTGTGGTCCGAAAGATGATTACTGGACCAGGTCCACTTTTTCGTACTACTCGGTGCGAATTGTTTACTCCGTGAATGTTATCCACCGGCCGAGGAAGAATTGTTTCTTTAAGATTGCCGAACAACACGAAGAATGCATTTCACACCTGTGTATACCAGCCTAATCAGAATCAGCGTGCATGGGAATGAGTTAGATCGTGCAATGACGCACCAACGTCAGTAACATCACATGATTAATATGACCGTGCTCAATACTCATCCATGTCCTCTTGTGTTTGTATTTACTTAGGACACTACTACTTGTACCTCTATAGTATGAGCTTTGGTTGGTTTAGAGGAATTTTAGAGTATTTCATTTCCTATAAAAATTTCTATAGAGTGAGTTTGGTTTGTAGGATTTGAAATCTTGCGAATTCAACCTCATAGAAATTTTTCTCTGTTTGGATGACAAGTATGCCAGACATACAATCCATTTGAAAAATTCATGACTTTTTTTCTGCAACACAACCAAAAGAAATGCATTATAAATTTATTTGTATTCAGTTCTTGTAGGACTCAAAGCCATGCCATCTTGTTCCTGCGTTTCGCCTTCTCTCGCGTTTTTAAAACCGTTTGAACCAAACAGACCCTATATGTGGCCATTTCCATGTCCCCTCATTTCTAAACGTCCAATCTCGCGTTTGGATTTAGGAACACTCATTGTATAGCAATGTCGGATCTCTCATTTACAATCTGGAGTATATCATAATCAATTCTGGACTATTTTCCATTCAACTTAGAAAATAGTAAGAGTTGATGCAAAGCTATCATCCAACAGTAAGCCAACCGCTAAATAAAATACTTTTATAGATAGCAATAAATGTGGATGTGTGCATAGATTTTGATGGGCTTTTCTCTTTTCGGAATAGAGAGAAAAAATCTTACAAATACCTCCTTTTCACATGTGACAAAAAAAATGAGGGCACATATATAAGATACAGTTAAAAAAGTTAATAAGAAGATATGGCCGCTTTCGCGTCTACTTTAGAAGTAGTAAGGATGAAGATGATACGGGCTTTTTCTGCGAGTCTTACTTCTCGTTCCATGTCTCAATTTTTTTTTTTTTGCTAATGGACCGGTCCTATTTGAGATGGTTGGTGTGAGTTTGACTGGGGCAGCAGTGACCTTTTTGCCCTTTGGTCAGCCAGACCAGTGCTCACCAACCGTGTATGCGCGGTAGCATCGACACGGCTCGGCCGCTCGTGTGGTCTAGACTGGGCGTGCCGCGACGGATCCAACCTAGTGACGTCGACGCTTGGACTTGGCTAGCCTGCGGCGTTTTTGGTTTTTTTTTTGGTGGCCAGGCGGTTGGAGGAGTTCGTAGCTGTCGGATCACGAACTGGAGCTCGAGTCTTTTCCTCCGACTTTCTGGTGCCTACCAACCCTCGGTTCCCGGGAAAATATCAAAACTGTTAAATAATGTAAAATCATTGTTACTTTACAGTTTTGGGAAGTTGTTCACGGAGAACGGCTAGGTACCAAAAAAAAAAATACTACTAACTCCGTCCCAAGGCTTAAGAAACTTTTTTCAAAAGTTAAACCAACTAAATTCTAACCAAACTTTTAGAGAAAATATTAATATTTACAATATATAATTCATACCCTGTCATACATCATGAAACATATTTTTACATGATATCTATATAATATAATAGTTTTTGATAGTTTTTTTAAAAGTTTGGTCAAATTTTACATGGCTTGACTTTTTAAAAAATTATAATACCTTAAGCCATGGGATAGAGGAAGTACCGGCATTATGAGACCCTCGGGATCCGTATATATAGCCATTATGAGACAATTTTTTCAGCTCCCTGAAAAGCATAAAACAGGGTCGGCGGATTGCGGCCGGATCGGACTCGCCGGAATCCAGTGAAATTCCACCAGTGTTTAATTTTTGGCCAAATCTTCGACTATTTCCGACGAGCCAGCCTTGATTCCGATCGATTCTCAGTGAAGTTAGATCCAGTTGTTGTCAATTTTAAGCATGTCCATATGACCACCATGGGAGCTCCACGGTGGAGCAACCTCCACATAGAATAGAGATTGCTGTTGAAATTTACCGAATAACGCCATTTTTATAGTTATGGAATAAAATTTTATCATATTTTGGTCCGCTATTTGCAGAAAACACTAAAACGCGGTTGAATGCAATTGACACAAAATCTAACCGGACGACCCACCTATCGGTATCACATGGCGCAATTGATGAGCAATCTATGTTAAAAAAACAAAAATATCCAATAAAACGCCATGATGAGCAATCTATGTTAAAAAAAATCCAAATAAAAAAAGAGCCTTCTCCTTCCTCAATTGCAGCGCCCCTGCTCGCCCAGAGCACCGCCATCGTCCCTGCTCTCCACTGCCATGCCCCCGTGCTCACGCCATCGATGACTTCATGCTCGCACAGTTCGACATGTTTGTGTCGGCAATGCTATGTTCCACGCCAGACCGCCCTCGCTGCTCCAACTGCACCACTGGCCTCCTCTGCTCGCCCGCCAGCGCGCCCGTCCGGACCCCACTCCACCCGCGCCGATGTTCCCCTCCACTCGCCCGCACGCGCGCCCGTACGGCCTCCCTGCTCCAACCGCGCCGACAATCCCTTCCGCTCGCCCACAGCAAATCGTCGGCCACCTCTGCTCGCCGCGCGTGTGGCAGCCAGAGCAGCAGCCACGCTCGCAGGAGTCGGCCTGGAGCAGCAATGGCGCGGGATGGGTAGAACATGGTCGCGACGAGGGTAAGGCCGGTACCCTCCCGCGGGAGAGAGGGGAGGTACACCACCGTGCGCCCATGTATTCTTCGTCCATCGACGGGAAGGTGAGCATGACGTTGAGACCGAGGGGAGGGGTGGAGCCGGGGACTAGGGATGCGGTTGGGGCAGTGATGGTGCACTGTAGGTGATAGGAGGCGGTGGCGCTTGCGCGTACAACATGATGGTCCAATCTGAGACTCCGAACAACATCCGGTCTCCAACTCATTACCATATCTATTAAACAACATTGAATCCTTAAGTGTGTCTCTCTATGGTTCGTGAATTATGCAGACATGATCAAGACTCTTTTCCAATCAATAACCAATAGAGGAATCTGAAAATTCATATGGCTCCACATATTTCTACGATTACTTAGTGATTGAATGAACCATTTACGTACGATACCAATTTCCCTTTGTCTCGCGATACTTTACTTAAAACCTCGGTATCTCTTCATACCTAGTTCAACCTTGTTACCGATAAGTACTTTTTACTCGTTCATGTGATATGTGATCCCTTGTGATCAAGTCACATGCTTGCAAGCCAATTGGATGACATTCCACCGAGAGGGCCTAGAGTATACCTATCCGTCATTTGGATGGACAAATCTCACTCTTAATTCATGTGCCTAAACACATACTTTCTGAATACTCAATGCCACCTTTATAACCATCTAGTTACGAAGTGGTGTTTGATATCATCAAAGCATACATCCACTGATGGTGATTAACATGATCTCATGGTCGAAGGATTTAGGTTACTATGTACTTGAAAGCTTATAGCAAACAAACTATTGAAATGACTTGATCTTTATGCTACGCTTAACTATAGGAGTATGTCCATCACACCATTCTCCTAATGATATGATCTTGTTATTAATAACATCCAATGTTCATAATTAGGAAACCATAATCAACTATTAATCAACAAGCTAGTATTACAAGAGGCTTACTAGGGACTCTTACATGTTTACAAATCACACAAGTATTAATGTTTCCGGTTAATACAATTATAGCATGGTATGTAAACATTTATTATAAACACAAAGATATAATAATAACTACTTTTATTATTGCCTCTTGGGCATATCTTTAACAGTCTCCCACTTGCACTAGAGTCAATAATCTAGCTTACATGGTAATATACCTAACACCCATGGCATTATGGTGTTGGTCATGTTTTTCCCTAGGGATAGGTTTATTCAACGGATCCGCCACATTCAGATCTGAGTGTACTTTGTAATTTTTTATGTCACCATCTTGGACATGCTCGCGAATAGCGTGAAAACACAACTTGATATACTTCAGCTTCTTATGTGACCTTGGTTCCTGTGTATTGTCTATGGCACCCATGTTATCACAGTAGATAGCCATTGGGTCCAACGCACTAGAAACCACACCAAGCTCCATAATGAACTCCTTCATCCATATCGCCTCTTGTGAAACCTCCAAAGCAGCTATGTATTCTGATTTAGTTGAATATCTCGCCACAATGCTTTGCTTAGCACTCTTCCATCTCACTGTTGCACCATTCAAAGTAAATACGTATCTAGATTATGATTTAGAATCATCCGGATCGGCGTTCCAACTTGCATCGGTGTAACCGTTTACAACGAGCTGTTCATCACCTCCATAAGAAAGAACCATATCCTTAGTCCTTCTCAAGTACTTTAGGATATTTTTGACCACTTTCCAGTGATCTACTCCTGGATCACTTTGATGTCTGATAGCCAAACTAACATCATATGCAATATCTGGTCTTGTACATAGCATAGCATACATGATAGATCCTATGGCTAAGGCATAGGGAGTCTTACTAATCCTCTCTTTATCTTCTGCCGTAGCGGGACTTTGAGTTTTACTCAAGGTCGTATTGGGAAATATGGGCAAGAACCCTTTCTTGCTATCTTCGATTCCAAACCTCTTTAGAACCTTGTCCAAATCTGTACTGTTTGAAAGCGCTATTAAGCGTCTCGATCTATATCTATAAATCTTTATGCCTAATATATAAGTAGCTTCGCCAAGATCCTTCATTGAAAAACTATTATTAAAATAATCTTTTACAATTTTAATAAGTTCTATATCATTCCTAATCAACAACATGGCATCCACATATAGTACTAGGAATTCTACAGAGCTCCCACTCACTTTCTTGTAAATACAAGCTTCTCCATAAGTTTGTATAAATCCAAAACTTTTGATCACCTTATTGATGACCCACAAGTATAGGGGATCACAACAGTCTTCGAGGGAAGTAAAGCCGAAATTTATTGATTCAATACAAGGGGAGCCAAAGAATATTTATAAGCCTTAACAGATGAGTTTTCAATTCAGCTGCACCTGGAAATATACTTGCTCGCAATAGTTTATCAGTAGCAATAGTTTTGTAATAGCAGTATCAAAATAACTGCAGCAATAAAATAAGGACAACAGTAGCAATTGTAGTAAACAGCAGGATTAAAATGAGGTAGGCATAAGGATGGATGGACGGGTGTTGCATGGACAAGATAATTCATGTAACAATCAAGACAAAGGCATTTGCAGATAATAAAGATAAAGCATCCAAGTACTAAATAACCATGGGCATGTGTTCCATAAATAGTCGTGCGTGCTCCCAATGAGAAACTTGCACAACATCTTTTGTCCTGCCAGCCCGTTTGCAGCGGGGCCTCAAGGGAATCTACTGGCAATTAAGGTGCTCCTTTTAATAGAGCACGGGAGCAAAGTATTAACACTCAATGAACACATGTGATCCTCACATTACATCCATCCCCTCTGGTTATCCCAATTGCTGTCACTTTGGGGCCTCAGGTTCTGGACAACGATATATGTACACAACTTGCAGGTAAGATCACAAACAATGATATCATCATGAATCAATAACATGTTCAGATCTGAGATCATGGCACTCGGTCCCTAGTGACAAGCATTAAGCACAACAAGTTGCAACAATGTCAAAAAACACTAACAATAGATACTAGGCACCATGCCCTAACAAACTTATTCAATTACATGAGTGATCTCATCCAATCCCTACCATCCCCATAACCTACTGCAGGGATTACTCACACATGGATGGGGGAATAATGGATGGTTGATGGAGAGGCATCGGTGATGATGATGGCGATGATCTTCTCCAATTCCCCGCCCCGACAGGGTGCCAGAACGGAGTTTCTGGTTCTGAATCGCGATTTCTGGTGGTGGCGGCGCAACGGAACTCTATCTGGAAAAACGTAGAAACCACCCCCGTGTTTTTAGGCCAGAGGGTGTATGTAGGCGAAAGGAGAGGTCGAGTCGGAGTTCGGGGTAGCCACACCATTCCCAGGTGCGTCCAGGCCTAGCCCACGCCTGGGGGTGGTGTGAGCCCCTCGGGCCTTTTATCCGTCTCCGCTTCTGGCTCCGTGAGTCTTCTGGAAAGATAGTTTTGGCATATTTTCTGGGATTTTCCCTGAAAGTTGATTTTGTGCACAAAAACAGACACCAGAGCAATTCTGCTGAAAACAGCGTTAGTCTATGTTAGTTATATCCAAATCACACAAATTAGAGGAGAAACAATAGCAAAAGTTTTCAGGAAAGTAGATATGTTTTGGACATATCAACCCCCCAAGCTTAGCTTATTGCTTGTCCTCAAGCAATTCAGTTGAAAACTGAGTGGGATAAAAGAAACTTTCACGAACACATTTGCTTCATAAGATGTAAATATTCTCATCATATGAGAAAGTACTTAGGCAATTCATAATAAGGATTATGCAAATAAGTCTACCCAATATTCATGCAAGCTATGAAGAGATTCCAACATAATAATAAGCAACATGAAACATAAGCATATGCAAGATTGTAATGATCATAATAAGATATGATAGAGTGGTATCTCGCTTGCCTTTCTTTTTGGAGCAAAACATAAATGACAAGGCACCTCTGAAGTTCAAGTGAAGACTAGAAGTAAAAATATCAAAGATACAAACGTCAGTTATGTCACAATTAACCGTTTTCTAGGACAAGCACATTACACTAAGAATGACAGCTATGCTCTCGGGAAGGTGCTCATAGAAAACATGGTGACTCGACATAAAAGTGAAAGAAAATATTAAAAAGTTTGAAATGCTTCCAAATGTTTGAAAGTATGGTACTCATTATCTTTGAGCTCTCATTGCCCCTATCATAAGCATCTTTAAATGGTTAAGGTTAAAGTGTGGGCAAATATGAGTTATATGCTTGACAAATCACAAGTTGAAAATCTCATGCCCCTTGAGTATGAGTACCGAGGCCACATGCTACTCAACTTTGGTCCCAGGTAAGTTCTTGTCATTGTAAATATATGCGTATCATCGAGAACCTCCAACGGGGTAACCCTTGCCCCATGACACATGAGCTATCCCATATCACAATGGAGGGCTATTGTTTCTCAGGAATTAAGATGGGTCCTGTGTAGAATTAAGAAAAATTATTACCAGGACCTCAAAGCCTAGATCAGCAACAACTTAGATAGGAGATAGTTAACATGGTGTTTTTTCCCTCTTTGAGGTGGCCTGGAACTTGTAAATATCTACTACTTGTAACTCATTATGATTTATAAAAATTGCAGTGGGGTTTCTACCCTACTGTTTTACCCTAAAAAAATGACAAGGCAATAGACAATGGGCATCTTAGCGATCTTTTTATTTGCTATTTGCATAGTTTTTTATTGGAGATGCTTCATAGAATGCCCACTATGGTTTTGCTGCAAGTTTCCACCATGATTAGGCATGGCTTAGGCTAGCCGCCCAGGCGTTTCTCTAACACATATACAAACTCCATGGACTTACAAGCTCCCATCTCATTTCACACCGACGACATCCATAAACAAAAGAACATGATATCAACTAAATAGAATAAGTGCAATGTTGAAAGCGTGCCCCGTGACAACATGGTTTTGCTAACTCCCAACTTATAATTTGCAAGCATATAACTACATACATGGTCACAATGGTTTAGTTTTATTAAGTGCAAGAAATAAAATGTGCCATCAAGTTCGTGAGAGCTTTACTAACTAATTTTCGCATAACAAGCAAACATTTTTATTTGGAAGAAAACAAAGCATAATAAGTATGCAAGGAATAGCAATGATGCTAATAGGTAGGTATGGTGGACACTTTTTGACAACTTTGGTTTTGGGGAGTTGGATGCACGAGTAGAGATCATACTCAATATAAGTGAAGGCTAGCAATAGAAGGGAACAACAATCGAGAGAGCAGTAACTGTCATAATCATGATTGCGACAAAACAAAATTAACAGTGGCATAAAAGTGACATAAGAACTCTGAGGCAAAATAAATCATCGAGGCTTAACTGACTTTTGTTTAGTCATATGCATGCATGAGCATGTGCGAAGTCGATTCAAATAAAACATTCAGAGGAGGATACCAAAATGTCATACCATGTTATGAATAGAACAATGCAAGCAAACATTTATATGACATGCTAAAATTATTAGGAAATTGGAACTAATCATAAGAGAGCAAGAACTACTAAGCATCCATTAAATAACATACACCTTACATGAACAGACTAAGCATTCCCACATTGATGAGTATATGTACAAAAATGAAAACAAATAGAGTTCATACCAGCCTCTTACCACATCTTGAATTGTCATAAATCTTCATTATTGCCTTTCACTTGTGTGGCTCGAATAATAATATGAAAACCAAACTCCAAAGGAGTCACTGAGGACTGCTAAACCCTACAACAAACTTTACAAAACCAGAGAAGAACAACAAATATTTTTGGGTTTTCGTTTTTTTAAGACAAGAACTGAAGGAAAAAAGCAAACAAAGCAAAATCTTTTTGGATTTTCGAATAACAAACCGAAGCTAAAAAGGGTGAATCAAACAAAAGCTAAAATCTAAATAAGCAAACAAAGAGAAACAATAAAAATATTTTTGGTCTTTTTGTGTTTTGGAAAGCAGAAACAAAACAAGAACAAAAACGAAAAAGAGAGAAAGCGAAAAATGGATATACAAAGTACCGATAGAATATGATATGTAGATGAGGGAGTTGTCGGTATACCTCCCCCAAGCTTAGGCTTTTGGCCTAAGTGGAGATCAATCCCAACGCGGGTACGAACTCTAAGCCGGCGGGTCATCATCATTTGTTACACCTCGATAGAGCTCTAGCAAATCAGCGGGTCGACTTTGGATCTTCTTTGCCGTCCCAGTCATGCCAATACCTATAATGCCGCAAAATCCTTCCAAGTTCATGGTAGTAGGAATATCATAGATTTTTAATGAATAGTTGGCCTATAAGAAGTGTTAGTGAAAGTGAAGCTCTCAACAAAAGTTTTGGTGAGCAAAGCATATTGCTCACTCCCATCCTGTATGTAAGTGGTTAGACCAACCCTTTAAACAAGAAGCAATAATTCATTGAGATCCCTGTAGTTCTCAAGAAGTCAAAACAAGGGAAGGTAGATGGATGCACATCTCCATCATCTCCCTCATTACCAAAGCGTGACGCGGTAAGATCTTCATTATATGATGGCCTAAATCGAGATGTTGATCTTGAAGGCCTTTCCACCCTTGGTGTTTCTCTCTCAAACACTTCTCCAAAAGTATGGTTGTCCATCTCTCCCTTTTCTGTAATTTTTAGACAAACATCACAAAAAATAATTTCAAAGCTACTAAATGAAGGGAACTACTATAGGGAGTTGCAAGAGTGCTAAACATGCATCAAAATAATTTCTATAAGCATAGAACAAGCATCCAAGCTCACATAACCTGTCACCTGCAGTAGCAAAATACTCAAGATATAATCCACTAATCAAAAATCTACTTGGACAAGCGGAGGAGTCACATAGCGGAGAACCAATGCTCCAAAAAATAGCAGCAAAGAGTGGCTGAGTAAGGAGATCGAAAATAGCGGTGAAGAATAGCAAGAACACGGGTTTGAGAAATTTTTCGGTGTTTTCTTAGGAGAGATAGTGAAGTGGTAGGTGGCTGGTAAGTGGAGGGCCAGAGGTGGCCCACACCATGGCTGGGTGCGCCCTAGGGCTGGCCGCGCCACCAGGTGGTGAGCCCCCCTGGGTCACTCCAGGTGCCTCTCTATCCCTTTTTTGACGTAAAAATTTAATATGAATTTTCTGGAATTTTTCGAGAAACTTTAATTTCGAGCAATTTTTAGAAATTGATAAATGATTTTCCCGCAGAAAATTGATTTTGGAACGATGGAAAGCCAAATCAAAACCAAAGCTTCAAAAGTTCTAAGACACTCAAATATGCAAGCAACTAGCAATACAAAAATGAGCAAGGTGAAAGCAAAAATTGGAATAGAGAAAATAAGAGTAAACAAAGGTAATCATGGTGAAAACATTGTTTCGTTCATGCAAATCACTTTGTTAACAAGGTTGATCAGGTCTTGTTACCAAAACAATTTTATATGAAGCAAAACTTGCATTTCACTAAATGATTATGTTACCTCAACCTTGATAGCAATATTCCCAATCATAATAATTTCATAATCTTCTTGTGGCATGAGACAATATATTTCTCCAACTTTGATGTCCTCAATATTTTCAATTGAATTTAGGCCATATTTATTATCAATCTTCTTGAGGAAATAAACAGTGTGCTCCTTGTCATTAACATTAAAAGTTACTTTTCCTAGACTACAATCAATGACATCACCTGCAGTATTAAGAAAAGGTCTCCCAAGAATAATAGACATATTATCATCTTCAGGCATTTCAAGCACAACACAGTCAGTTATTATCAAGCAATTATTAGCCACTTGAACAGGAACATCCTCGCATATACCAACAGGAATAGTAGTAGACTTATTAGCCATTTGCAAAGATATATCAGCTGGTATCATTTTTTCCAGGTGAAGTCTCTTGTAGAGAGAAAAAGGCATAACACTAACTCCTCCTCCCAAATCACACAAAGCAGTTCGAACATAATTATTTTAATAGAGCAAGGAATAGTTGGAATACCTGGATCTCCAAGCTTCATTGGAACTTTACCATTGAAGGAATAATTAGCAAGCAAAGTGGAAATTTCCTCATTAGGAATCTTCCTTTTTTGGACCATAAAACAGTAGGAGAGGCTCCTACTGCACCATTGCATTAAAAAATCAATAAATATTTACATGATTTAGGTGTGTGGAAACACCAAAAAGAACGATTTACAACCGATTTAGTCTATCTATAAACCAAGCTATAGTTTGCTCCAGGTTTTGGCTAACCCTGAACCTAAGAAGACTAAGATCTGACTTAACTCTGGCCCTCTAGGACTCCTTTGAATGTCTAATACTGTTAAAAATCAAAGTGTTCCTTTCTTTCCAAATACCCCAGGCAGCAATAGCAAAAACCTCACAGAATAGCTTATGTTGGAAATTAACCTTTGCTTGGCCTAGTCTGTCAAACCTATCAGTGTTATTGTTCCAAACAAAGTTCAGTTCTGCCCAACAAGAAGAAGAGAAAGGGCAGTGAAAGAATAAATGATCAATAGTCTCCTCCTCCCCAGTACTGCATAAAGGGCATGTAAAATCTTGTCCAATATTAAAATGTCTTCTTCTGAGCATGTTTCTGGTACTCAATCTGTCAGACAATAAAAACCATAGGAAAACCTTAAGCTTAGGACATAATTTGGATTTCCAAATCCACAAGAAAGGCTCTGGTGTTTGGACGAGACGAAAACAAAACTTTTAGTAGTTTGCTGCAGTGTATTTAGTTCCCCATTTATATTTCCAACTATCATTCTCCTCATTCAGTGAGACTGCTGAAGTTAGGCTCTGTAACTCCTGAAATTCATCCAAATCTTCCATTGAAAGGGGAAGAATAAAAGTCTCTTGCATATTAAAATCATTGTAATAAGATGGAATCGACATATCTGAATCTGCAGCAAAATAATAAAGCCTGGGAAACTTTGAGTATCAGACTGTTCCATTCATCCTTCCAAAAATGTGCAGTATTTCCTTGTCCAACAGAACATGAAGCAATGCCCCTAAAGATGGGTGACAATTTCATAACTGATTTCCACCAAAAAGATCCACAATAATTAGCTGCATGAGGAACCAAGTTTTGATAGTAAGAATACCAAACCAGCTGCACCCAGGGGATATCCTTTTTATTATAAAATTTGTCAAGGAATTTAATCAATAGACCTTGGTTCTGAATATTCATATTCAGAACACCTAATCCCCTTTATTTTTGGGCTTACAGACCATGTTCCAAGCTACCAGAGATAAACATTTCTCCCCTTCATCTGTTTTTTGCTCCAAATACATATCCTCCTTAATTTATCCACATACTCGATGATTTTAGGATTTATCTCAATTGTACACATAGTCTAAGTGGCAATGGATGTCAGAATAGCATTTGCATCAGCAATTTTCCCAGCATGGGACATTAAAAGAGTGGCAGTGGTTACTTTCCTCTCAATCCTATCAAGCAAAGGCATGAGATATGTAATAGATGGTTTTGTAGTTCCCATAGGCAATCCCAAATAGGTAAAGGGCATTGAGTCAACAGAACAACCAAAAATTGCAGCTAAATGCTAAGATCTTTGTTCAGAAATATTTATGGGAATTAGATTTGATTTCTAAAAGTTTATCTTGAGTCTAGTGGATGTTGCATAATCCAACAGAATGGATTTTGCATTTCCTGATAGGAATCTTCCTTTTGTTAGAGACAATATCCTTCATATACTTTGAATAAGGAGGCTTAATAGCATCAGTCAAAGGAATTTGCAAAAACAAAGGTTTCATCCACTCACAATTTTTTTTATAGTGTTCTTATTCCTTTGACTTGTGTTTCTTATCAGGAAAATGCATTGGTTTTTGAACCCAAGGGTCTCTTTCACTACCATGTTTATTAGAAGCAAAATCTTCCTTAGTGTACTTAGTATTCTTAGTGTGCCTTTCAGGTTCTTCTTCAATTTCTTCTTTATCAGAAGCATCATTTTTATCATTACCACTTCCAGTTTCAGCATCAGAGACAAATATACTATTAGGATCTTTAGCAAGTTCAGAAGATTCTACAACTATTTTTTTATTTTTCTTTTTCTTTTTCTTAGAAGGAGTACCACTATTTTTAGCTTGTTGAGAATCTTGCTCAATTCTTTTAGGATATCCCTCGGGATATAAATGATCCTGAGTAGAAGCACCACCTCTAGTTCTAATTTCATGAGCATGTTTTTCTCTAGAAGCATTAACTAGCAAATCTTTTTGCACCTTAGTAAGCTGATCAATTTGAGTTTGAACCATTTGGAAATGTTTAACAAGCATTTTAACATGATTGGAGGTTCTCTCCACAATATCATGCAATTTGTTAATAGCTCTAGAATTTTCCATTAAATGATTCTGCACTCTCATATTAAAATTATCTTGCTTAATAACATAATTATCAAATTCATCTAAGCATTGATCAGGAGGTTTAGAGTAAGGAATATCACCATTATCAAAATGTTGGAGAGAGTGTACCTCAATAGTAGATGAGTGAGAGATTGGCTTACATAATTCTTCTATAGGAGGTAAATTCTTCACATCTTTAGATTTAACACCCTTCTTCTTAAGACATTTCGTAGCTTCCTTCATCACTTCATCATTTAATTCAATCATTCCATCTTCTTTGGTGTTGGTGTTGGGGTTGGCTCAGGTATAGTTGGCTCAGGTGTAGTTGGCTCAAGTATAGTCCAATCATCATAATTCTTGCTTATTTTATCCATTAATTCCTTAGCTTCATCGGGAGTTATTTTCCTGAAAACACAACTAGTACAACTATCCAGGTATGTCCTAGATTCATCGGTTAGTGCATTATAATATATATCAATAAGTTCATTTTTAGCTACTGGATATCCAGGCTGTGCTCTAATTAAAGAACAAAACCTTGCCCATGATTCAGGCAATTTCTCTCCTTCTCCCTGCTTAAAATCAAAGACTTCCTGCAACGACTATGCTCCCCGACAACGGCGCCAGAAAATCGTCTTGATGACCCACAAGTATAGGGGATCGCAACAGTCTTCGAGGGAAGTAAAGCCCAAATTTATTGGTTCGACACAAGGGGAGCCAAAAAATATTTATAAGCCTTAATAGATGAGTTGTCAATTCAGCAGCACCTGAAAATAGACTTGCTCGCAATAGTTTATCAGTAGCAACAACTTTATAATAGCAGTAGCAAAATAAAAGCAACAGTAAAATAAGGACAGCGGTATTGTAATAAACAACATGATTAAAATGCGGAAGGCATAGGGATGGATGGACGAGCATTGCATGGAAAAGATAATTCATGTAATAATAAAGACAGACGCATTTGCAGATAATAAAGATAAAGCATCCAAGTACTAAATAACCATAGGCATGTGTTCCATAAATATTCGTGCGTGCTCGCAATGTGAAACTTGCACAACATCTTTTGTCCTGCCAGCCCGTTTGCAGCGGGGCCTCAAGGGAATCTACTGGCAATTAAGGTGCTCCTTTTAATAGAGCACCAGAGCAAAGTATTAACACTCCATGAACACACGTGATCCTCACATCACAGCCATCCCCTCCGGTTATCCCAATTGCTGTCACTTTGGGGCCTCAGGTTCCGGACAACGATATGTGTACACAACTTGCAGGTAAGATCACAAACAATAATATCATCATGAATAAATAACATGTTCAGATCTAAGATCATGGCACTCGAGCCCTAGTGACAAGCATTAAGCACAACAAGTTGCAACAATGTCAAAAAGCACTAACAATAGATACTAGGCACCATGCCCTAATAATCTTATTCAATTACATGAGTGATCTCATCCAATACCTACCATCCCCATAACCTACTGCAAGGATTACTCACACATGGATGGGGGAATCATGGATGGTTCATGGAGAGGCGTCGGTGATGATGATGGCAATGATCTCCTCCAATTCCCCGTCCCGGCAGGGTGCCAGAACGAAGTTTCTGGTTTCGAATCACGGTTTTTGGTGGGGGTGGCGCGGCGGAACTCTATCTGGAAGCGTCGACGTGTTTTTAGGTCATAGGGTATATGTAGGCGAAAGGAGAGGTCGAGTCGGAGTCCGGGGTGGCCACACCATGCCCAGGCGCGGCCAGGACAGGCCCGCTCCTGGGGTGGTGTGAGCCCCTCGGGCCTTTTCTCCGTCTTTGCTTCTGGCTCGGTGAGTCTTCTGGAAAAATAGGATTTTTGGCATATTTTTTGGGTTATTTCCTGAAAGTTGATTTTCTGCACAAAAACGAGACACCAGAGCAATTCTGCTGAAAACAACGTTAGTTAGTGTTAGTTATATCCAAATCACACAAATTAGAGGAGAAACAATAGCAAAAGTGTTCAGGAAAGTAGATACGTTTTGGACGTATCACTTATCAAAACGTTGATTCCAACTGCTTGCTTCAATCCATAAATGGATCGTTGAAGTTTGCATACCTTGTTAGCATCTTTAGGATCGATAAAACCTTTGGGTTGTACTGTATATAACTCTTCATCAATGTCTCCATGGAGGAACACCATTTTGACATCCATTTGCCATATCTCATAATCATAATATGCAACGATTGCTAACAAAATCCTCACAGACTTTAGCTTCTCTACCGGTGACAAGGTCTCATCGTAGTCAACTCCTTGAATTTGTCGGAACCCTTTTGTGACAAGTCGAGCTTTATAGATGGTTACATTACCATCAGCATCTGTTTTCTTCTTGAAAATCCATTTGTTCTCAACAGCCTTGCGGCCATCCGGTAAGTCCACCAAAGTCCATACTTGGTTTTTGTACATGGATCCAATCTTGGATTTCATGGCTTCTTGCCATTTATTGGAATATGGGCTCATCATCGCTTCCTCATATGACGCAGGGTCATCGATGTTTTCCACCAACATGACACTCAAAACAGGATCATACCAATCGGGAGTGGTACGAGTCCTCGTCGACCTTCGAGGTTTTGTAGTAACTTCGTTCGAAGTTTCATGATCATTATCATTAGATTCCTCTCTTATTGGTGCGGGAGCCATAGGAACATCTTCTAGTGCTGCGCTACTTTCAAATCCGAGAGAAGGTTCGACAACCTCGCCGAGTTCTACTTTTCTTCTAGTCACTTCTTTCGAGAGAAACTCCTTCTCGAGAAAGGATCCATTCTTGGCAACAAAGATTTTGCCTTCGGATCTGTGATAGAAGGTATACCCAATAGTTTCCTTTGGGTATCCTATGAAGACGCATATTTCCGCTTTGGGTTCAAGCTTGTCGGGCTGTAACTTCTTTACATAAGCTTCGCAACCCCAAACTTTAAGGAACGACAATTTAGGTTTCTTCCCAAACCACAATTCATACGGTGTCATTTCAACAGATTTAGATGTTGCCATATTTAAAGTGAATGCAACTATTTCTAATGCATAATCCCAAAACAATAATGGTAAATCCGTAAGAGACATCATAAAATGAACCATATCTAAGAGAGTTTGATTACGACATTTGGACACACCATTACATTGTGGTGTTCCCGACGGTGTCAATTGTGAAAGTATTCCACATTTCTTCAAATGCTCGCCAAACTCGTAACTTAGATATTCACCTCCATGATCAGATCATAAAAAATTAATCATATTGTTATGTTGATTCTCTACTTCACTTTAAAATTCCTTAAACTTCTCGTAAGTTTTGGACTTATGTTTCATGAAATAGATATACCCGTATTGACTCAAGTCATCTGTAAAAGTAAGAACATAACGATAATCACCATGCGATGCCACACTCATCAGGCTACACACATCGGTATGTATGATTTCCAGTAAGTCCATAGCTCGCTCCATTATTCCAGAGAATGGAGTCCTAGTCATTTTTCCCATTAGACATGCTTCGCATCTTTCAAGTGATTCAAAATCAAGTGATTCAAGAAGTCCATCGGAATGGAGTTTCTTCATATGCTTGACTCCAATGTGACCAAGACGACAATGCCACATGTATGTAGAATTATCATTCAGTTTCAAACATTTAGCATCTATATTATGAACATGTGTATCACTACTATCGAGATTCAATAAGAATAGACCATCTATCATAGGCGCATGACCCTAAAAGATATTACTCATATAAATCGAACAACGATTATTCTCGGACTTAAACAGGTAACCGTCTCGTAATAAACAAGATCCAGATATAATGTTCATGCTTAACGCAGGTACCAAATAACAATTATTTAAATATAAAAATAATCTCGATGGTAGATGAAGAGGGAGCGTGCCGACCGCAATCACATCAACCTTTGAGCCATCTCCAACGCACATCGTCAACTCGTCTCTCGCTAGTATCCGTTTATTCTGTATCACCTATTTCGAGTTACAAATATGAGTAACCGAACCAGTAACAAATACCCAGGCACTACTACGATTACTAGTAAGATACACATCAATAACATGTATATCGAATATACCTTTCTTCTTGATGTTGCCGTTCTTCAGATCTGCCAGGTGATGCGGCTCAGATCACTGTAGAGCTTCGTTAGGAAATCCCAAGAGGAAGGTATGATGAGTACAACAATAAGTTTTCCCTCAGTAAGCAAACAATGTTATCGAACCAGTAGGAGGAAGGAAATGACTCAAAGGTGTTGCTAGCAACTTGGAAACCTACACAACACAAACTCAAGACTTTGCCATAATAAACAGTGAGGTTGTCAATCTCACCGGTTTGTTGAAAACAAAGGATTATACGTATGGTGTGGAAGGTAATGGTGGCTTGCAGAAAGTAAACAGTAACAGTGGAAGATGTATCAATGGTAAAGATTGGACCGGGGTGCATAGTTCACTAGAGGTGTTCTCCTTAAGATAAACAACATAACATGCTTGGTAAACAAATTACAGCGGGGCAATTGACAAGACGAAGCAAGGCATTACAATGCAATACTAGACATTCATGATCCTATGAGATTCGATTGGGCATTACAACAATATACATAGACCGCCATCCAACTGCATCTATGACTAGTAATCCACCTTCAGGTTATCATCCGAACCCCCTCCAGTATTGAGTTGTAAGCAACGGATAACTGCTTTAAGCAATTTGTGTAAAGTAAACAATACAATTGTTCCATGAACAAAAGATCGTTGTTTTCTCCCTAGTAGCAAGCACATCTACAACCTTAGAGATTTTTGTCACTTCCTCGGATTCAATAGAGGCATGAACTTGGCTAAATACCCCCTCTTGGATTCACTAGCATCTACTTGGCTAAGATATCTACTAGAAATGGAGAGCATGCAAGATCTCAAACAACACATACATGATAGAATCAATAAGATAAAACCATTAACCAATCTGACATAGTAATCTCAATATCCATCGGATCCCCGCAAACACAACATGCATGATTACAAATAGATGATCTTGATCATGAATGGAGCTCACAAGATCTAAACATGGTAGCACAAAGGAGGAGAAACAACCATCTAGCTACTGTATGGACCCAATGTCCAAGGTGTAACTACTCACACATCATACCGGAGGCTGGCATGGTGATGAAGAAGGCCTCCCGGATGATCTCTCCCCTCCGACAGGGTGCCGGGAAGAGCTTCAGATCCCCCGATCTAGGGATGATGGTGGCTGTCACATCCCAAGATTTTCCAAATCTTGTTATGTGAAAATAAATGAATAAAATAAAACTTTGTTGATTTTCAGGGTGAGAAGAAACTTTTTGAATCCAATTGGAAACTTTCAAAACCTATTTGGATCAAATAAAATCCTAAAGGGATTTAAAAAGTTAAATAAACAATAAAGTTAAAAATATTTGGAATTACTATTTTTGGATCTTTTAATAAAAGATTTGGTTTTCAAAAAGAAAAGGTAGATTTATAAATAAGGATTATTTTATAGAGCCAAATTAAACCTTGGCCAAGCTTTTGAAATAAAATGTTTTGTTTTGATTAAAAGAGTAAAGGTTTATTTAAATAAAAATAAGGAGAGTTTATTATTAAACCAATTTTATTAAAATAAAGGTTTTACCATTTTAATTAAACATCAAAACATGTTATTTTATTTTAAACAAGTTTTCCAAGTATTTTATATTTTCAAATAAAACCTACTGATTTGGTTTTGATAATATATTTCAAATGGAGATTTTAAATAAATAAATCAAAACCTATTTGAATTAATAAATAAAGTCTATTTTATTTAATTATTAAATAGATCCTAAAAAGATTAAAAATATTATTTTATTTTGGGACTTGGAATTGTGTTGTTAAACAGAACCAAAACTCAATGCAAAGTTTGGAGGATTTTTGAATTGATTTTGTTATTTGAATGGTTTGATTGAATTTCAAAACAGAAATAAGAAATGGAAAAAGGAAAAAGTATCTGAACAAAAAAAAAGAAACGGACTCGACCCAACTAAGCCTGGCCCAACTAAGCCCAGTTAGCCCACTCCCTCTCTCCCCGCAAGAAATCGGTTCGCACTCAGAAACTCACCCACTCAGCGACTGACCGGTGGACCCCCGTTCCCTCTCTTTCTCTCACGTTGCCAAGCGGACCCCACCTGCCTCGTCAGCGTCTTCAACCGCGGACCCGTTCCTTCCCCTCACCTCGCCGGCCGTTTCTGGCTATAATCGCTCGCGTAAATTCGCGTCAATGCCTCAGCAATTCAACCCCGTGACCACGCAGTGATAAACGCCAGCATCTCCTCTCTCTTTTCCCTCTCTCGCCCGACCCTCTCTTCCCTCAGGCTGCCCTCATTTCTTGCAACAACCTCCCTGTCTCCGACGAGCTCGCAACCAAATTCCGGCAGCCCTGCGCCACCCCTTGCCTCCTCGAGCACACGGACGTGACCTCCAGACCCTGGCGCATCTCCCTGCCTCCTCAGCTCAGTCGCGCGTGCCCCACATCGTCGGCAACGACCACGACTGACTATGCCACCGTCTGCCATTTCTCCGACGATGTTCCCAGGTAGAGTTCGACCGCGCCTTCCTCTCTTGTGGATGCACCCATTCTCGCTATTTCTGTGCGCAGCTAACACAATATTTTTCGTGCCTTGGCATCGCCTGTACTCTCGCCAGCGAAGACGAACAGAGCGTGCCCGACGCCGAGCGAACTCCGGTGAGCAATCCAGGACAACCACGAGCGCCCCTCGACCCAAAATGACTACGTTGAGCATCAGCACGAACCAGCGAACCCGGTGAGCTTATTCCCCATCCACCTTGCTTCCTGTATCTCCGGAAACCTCGCCGCCAGAGTGCCGCCGCCACCCAGCCGCCGCCAGCGCCGCTCATTCTAGGTCAAGCTCGCAGCAGCTGTTGGATTTAGATCACGTGGATAGGATAGAAACTTAAACGAAGGGGTACGAGTGATCCTGTGCCGCTCGATCTATTTTAATCCAACGCCTCACATCGCTTGATCCGCGCGAACCGGTATCGCCCAGTAGAATCACGCCACGTGGCCTGTAGTTGATTTAAAAGACAGAAACATTTCTATTAGTAGTTTGAATTTGTAAATTGCATAAATTTTGATGCACACGTCCAAATTTTGCAAATTTTATATCAATGGATTCAGAAAAGCAAGCCCTATCCAACCATGCCATTTGTTTAGTAAAAAGTTTCTGTTAAATTGTTTGTTTTTGCAGAAACTTGTGTATGCTTGTTTAGGTTATAAAAATTATTCTAAAATGATTTTGGGGATGAAATCTTTGCAAAATGGTTTGATTTGAACCTACTGACCATAGGAATCACTTTTTGGTTTCAAAAATGTATTTGGTGAAGAAAAAGAATGATTCTTTGATTTAAAACCAATTCTAGTCAAATAAAAATATGGTTTATTTATTAAAAATGGTTTTAGAAGAAAACCTTTGGGAAATATTTTGTTTCAAACTCTTTGACCCCAAAAACCAAGTTTTATGATTTGAAAATGTATTTGGTGAACCCTATAGAACTACTACTTTACTAAAGACATTTTCAAACAACATAAAATAGTGACTTGGTTTAGAAAATGGTTTATAAAGTGAAACCTTTTGCAAATGACTTTGCCACTTTATAAAATGAACATTAGGTGTTTTCAAATGTTTGTGAACCTTTAGAAACCATTTTTCCAAATAAAACAATTTTTGGCATGCTTGCATGCATTATCTTGTTTCTATGATTTTATGTGATGAATTGCTTGAATGGTAGATTGAACTTGTGCCTTGCTTGATTGAATTGTAGTGACTTGAAGAGTGTGATTGTAGCAAGGACAAGGAGTGAACTTATACTCTACCAAAAAGGCAAGTGATGCTTCATACTTTTGTCCCATTATTTTCACTATGCATTAGTGATATTTCTAAGTATAGGACTTGCATGGAATTTTGCTAAGTGTAAACTATGCTATGGGAAATCCTAGTAGATGAAACTTTAGTTGAAAATTTCCTAAGTTAAGATCCCTACTACAATCATGCTTAGCTTAGCTAGTAGAAAACAAGGGTGGAATATATATTCACACTATGGAAAAATTTCTAAGTCTGAGGACTTGTGTTTTTGTTTAATAAAATAACTAAGATAATGAATCACCTGGGTGGAAAGGGACTTGCTTGGTGGTTTTTGGTTGAGTGGTTACACAAGGCCCATGGCTATGGTTTACCTTGTGTATCACACTTGTGGATTGCCACCCAGGAACAAAGAGATTTGAGATGTCAAATGTTGAGAAGCTTCAAGTGCAACCACTTGGCATTATGGGCTCTGCCTGGATCATATAGGTTGCTAGAACTTAGCCATTTGTACAGTTGGTGGTAGTGGGAATGATAGGTTGGAACGCGTCCATTTGGTCTAAGGAAAGGCTTCTGAAAGATCTTGTCTTGGTGAAACCAAGTCTTGTGGGGAAAGTGCACCACCTCTGCAGAGTGTAAAATCTAAGTACTTAGCCATGTCCCTGGTAAAGGACACTTTGAGCATCAAGACATGGAAGCTATCAATAATCTCATCATCCAAATTTCTAAGTTAAAAACTTGTGGTTGAACAAGGGTTAAAGGATCTTCAATCTTTGATTGGTAGATGCCTTGGGTGATTTTGCCAAACAGAAACTTAGTGTTTTCAAATGATAAGGAAAAATCTATTTTGAGCAATGCAAGCCTAAGATCCACTTAGCCAGATGCATATAGATGATAGACTCCACTATACTACCATAGTATCACTTGCCAATACAATTCAAATGTATTGACCCTTGTGGCTGTAACTTGTTATGTTGCAGGTTTGATTGATTTAGTGAAGTGTGTTGATTAGGATTACAAAGTCTACAACCAACATGTCTGCCTGTGGCACTATGAAGATGAAGGACTCCATGCTTATAGATATTCTGCTGCAATGTAATGTAATAGTCAAATGAGCTATGTAAGATGTAATAAATTATGTTATTCCTAGTTATAAAGTTGTATTATGACCTTTGTTTCTTGATATTACATCTTAACCGTGGATGCTAGCTATTGATCCAGGGACTAGCATTGTAAACACAGGGATCTCTTCCTTATTAAAGGTTGGGAACCTTACAGATGGTATCAGAGCATTGTGTTGCCTGTAGGATTTGTAACCCTAGGATTGGACAAAAAAACCTTAGAAAAATAAGAGTTGTATTTGTTCCAAACTTATTTACAAACAATCTTGTAAACTCTTTCCTCAACCATTTTGATTTTGACTCTACATCTCTTCTATTTCAAACTTTGATGGAAAAGCCTACCCCATGGCCAAAGACTTCACCATGTGCAAAGGACTTCTTCAACTCTAATGACTTCAACATCTTCAACTCTAATGACTTCAACATCTTCAATTCTAATGACTTCAACACCTTCAACTCTAATGACTTCAACATCTTCAACATTTTCACCAAGGACTTCAACCTTGGATATCACTAAGGACTACAAGTGAGACAAGAAATCTTGCTCAAGATTTGGAAACTAAGGAAACACAACTTAGAAGGAGCCATCAACACCTTTGAAGTATTTGTGACCAAAAGTTTTCCCAAGGAAACCATGATCTCATGCAAGAAGAATCAACCAAGAAAGATGGAAAGATCTCAAGTGAACCATATAGATGGACCACCATATTTAGTTTAAGTCAAACCCACCAACTTATGTGGTGTAACAAAAATATTTTTGGTTGCCTAAGAATATGCTTGGAAACTTGTGTTTGAAAGGAGTGTTTGTTTGTGATTGCTTGCACATTGTTTGTGTGAATTGTGAAGTGTGTGATTAGAATTATTCCCTTAGAGATATTTTGCCTATTCTAATCCCAATCCAACCCAAACAGATGACTTCTCCAAGAAACTCCAACATCAAGGATGGTGACAAAAACAATAACCAAGAGGACAACATGAGAGAACTCATAGTAACCCAAACCCAGTTGAGCCAAGAGACAACTCAGCTTTTAACCAACAACAATGGATTAGACCCAGCCATACAAAGGATTTTGAAACTTCAATCCCAATTGTTGCAAGGATTGGATACTCAAATGATCAACATGGGAGAAAACTTTCCCCAAAGAGAAAATGACAACAAGGATGACAAAGATGTTATTTTAGAAGGAACCAAAGCTTGCAATATTTGTGGAGACAAGGATCATATATCCAAGGAGCATGAAGATCAATGCCCTAATTGTGAAGAAGAAGGTCATATCTCTAGTAACTGCCCCAAGAAGAGAGAAAGATTTCCCACCTTTGAGGTGAGGTATGAAGAGCATGAACTAGAAGAACTCCTAGCTTTGGAGAGACCCAAAAAGAAGAAGAAGGATAAAATCCAGTTGCAATGTTACAATTGCAAAGAGATGGGACACTATGCTAGTGAATGTCCAGAAAAGAAGAAGAGCCAAGAAGACAAACAAAAGCTAGTGAAACCCAAGATGAGGAAGGATATTAGCCAAGTGATGTGAAACCACTGCAAAGAGTTAGGACATTATGCATCATATTGTCCAGAGAAGCCACCTCAAGACCTCAACCTTATCACATGTTTCAAATGCAAGGAACTAGGCCACTATGCAAACTTCTGTCCAGGAAAGTTACATCAAGATTCCAAGTAAGACAAGATGTAATTTAGTTGGAAATTTTCAAGGGTGGCAGTACCCTAGTTTTTTTGAACCAACTTGTAACCCTAGCCTCCCCAAATCTCGGGACGAGATTTATTTTAAGGGTGGTAGCCTGTCACATCCCAAGATTTTCCAAATCTTGTTATGTGAAAATAAATGAATAAAATAAAACTTTGTTGATTTTCACGATGAGAAGAAACTTTTTGAATCCAATTGGAAACTTTCAAAACCTTTTTGGATCAAATAAAATCCTAAAGGGATTTAAAAAGTTAAATAAACAATAAAGTTAAAAATATTTGGAATTACTATTTTTGGATCTTTTAATAAAAGATTTGGTTTTCAAAAAGAAAAGGTAGATTTATAAATAAGGATTATTTTATAGAGCCAAATTAAACCTTGGCCAAGCTTTTGAAATAAAATGTTTTGTTTTGATTAAAAGAGTAAAGGTTTATTTAAATAAAAATAAGGAGAGTTTATTATTAAACCAATTTTATTAAAATAAAGGTTTTACCATTTTAATTAAACATCAAAACATGTTATTTTATTTTAAACAAGTTTTCCAAGTATTTTATATTTTCAAATAAAACCTACTGATTTGGTTTTGATAATATATTTCAAATGGAGATTTTAAATAAATAAATCAAAACCTATTTGAATTAATAAATAAAGTCTATTTTATTTAATTATTAAATAGATCCTAAAAAGAATAAAAATATTATTTTATTTTGGGACTTGGAATTGTGTTGTTAAACAGAACCAAAACTCAATGCAAAGTTTGGAGGAGTTTTGAATTGATTTTGTTATTTGAATGGTTTGATTGAATTTCATAACAGAAATAAGAAACGGAAAAAGGAAAAAAGTATCTGAACAAAAAAAATATGAAACGGACTCGACCCAACTAAGCCTGGCCCAACTAAGCCCAGTTAGCCCACTCCCTCTCTCCCCGCAAGAAATCAGTTCGCACTCAGAAACTCACCCACTCAGCGACTGACCGGTGGACCCCCGTTCCCTCTCTTTCTCTCACGCTGCCAAGCGGACCCCACCTGCCTCGTCAGCGTCTTCAACCGCGGACCCGTTCCTTCCCCTCACCTCGCCGGCTGTTTCTGGCTATAATCGCTCGCGTAAATTCGCGTCAATTCCTCAGCAATTCAACCCCGTGACCACGCAGTGATAAACGCCAGCATCTCCTCTCTCTTTCCCCTCTCTGCCCTCAGGTTGCCCTCATTGCTTGCAACAACCTCCCTGTCTTCGACGAGCTCGCAACCGAATTCCGGCAGCCCTGCGCCACCCCTTGCCTCCTCGAGCACACAGACGTGACCTCCAGACCCTGGCGCATCTCCCTGCCTCCTCAACTCAGTCGCGCGTGCCCCACATCGTCGGCAGCGACCACGACTAACTACACCACCGTCTGCCATTTCTCCGGCGATGATCCCAGGTAGAGTTCGACCGCGCCTTCCCCTCCTGTGGATGCACCCGTTCTCGCTATTTCTGTGCGCAGCTAACACAATATTTTTCGTGCCTTGGCATCGCCTATACTCTCGCCAGCAAAGACGAACAGAGCGTGCCCGACGCCGAGCGAACTCCGGTGAGCAATCCAGGGTAACCACGAGCGCCCCTCGACCCAAGAAGAATACGTTGAGCATCAGCACGAACCAGCGAACCCGGTGATCTTATTCCCCATCCACCTTGCTTCCTGTATCGCCGGCAACCTCGCCACCAGAGCGCCGCCGCCGCCCAGCCGCCGCCAGCGCCGCTCATTCTAGGTCAAGCTCGCAGCAGCCGTTGGATTTAGATCACGTGGATAGGATAGAAACTTAAACGAAGGGGTACGAGTGATCCTGTGCCGCTCGATCTATTTTAATCCAACGCCTCACATCACTTGATCCGCGCGAACCGGTATCGCCCAGTAGAATCACGCCACGTGGCCTGTAGTTGATTTAAAAGACAGAAACATTTCTATTCGTAGTTTGAATTTGTAAATTGCTTAACTTTTGATCCACACGTCCAAATTTTGCAAATTTTATATCCATGGATTCAGAAAAGCAAGCCCTAGCCAACCATGCCATTTGTTTAGTAAAAAGTTTCTGTTAAATTGTTTGTTTTTGCAGAAACTTGTGTATGCTTGTTTAGGTTATAAAAATTATTCTAAAATGATTTTGGGGATGAAATCTTTGCAAAATGGTTTGATTTGAACCTACTGACCATAGGAATCACTTTTTGGTTTCAAAAATGTATTTGGTGAAGAAAAAGAATGATTCTTTGATTTAAAACCAATTCTAGTCAAATAAAAATATGGTTTATTTATTAAAAATGGTTTTAGAAGAAAACCTTTGGGAAATATTTTGTTTCAAACTCTTTGACCCCAAACACCAAGTTTTATGATTTGAAAATGTATTTGGTGAACCCTATAGAACTACTACTTTACTAAAGACATTTTCAAACAACATAAAATAGTGACTTGGTTTAGAAAATGGTTTATAAAGTGAAACCTTTTGCAAATGACTTTGCCACTTTATAAAATGAACATTAGGTGTTTTCAAATGTTTGTGAACCTTTAGAAACCATTTTTCCAAATAAAACAATTTTTGGCATGCTTGCATGCATTATCTTGTTTCTATGATTTTATGTGATGAATTGCTTGAATGGTAGATTGAACTTGTGCCTTGCTTGATTGAATTGTAGTGACTTGAAGAGTGTGATTGTAGCAAGGACAAGGAGTGAACTTATACTCTACCAAAAAGGCAAGTGATGCTTCATACTTTTGTCCCATTATTTTCACTATGCATTAGTGATATTTCTAAGTATAGGACTTGCATGGAATTTTGCTAAGTGTAAACTATGCTATGGGAAATCCTAGTAGATGAAACTTTAGTTGAAAATTTCCTAAGTTAAGATCCCTACTACAATCATGCTTAGCTTAGCTAGTAGAAAACAAGGGTGGAATATATATTCACACTATGGAAAAATTTCTAAGTCTGAGGACTTGTGTTTTTGTTTAATAAAATAACTAAGATAATGAATCACCTGGGTGGAAAGGGACTTGCTTGGTGGTTTTTGGTTGAGTGGTTACACAAGGCCCATGGCTATGGTTTACCTTGTGTATCACACTTGTGGATTGCCACCCAGGAACAAAGAGATTTGAGATGTCAAATGTTGAGAAGCTTCAAGTGCAACCACTTGGCATTATGGGCTCTGCCTGGATCATATAGGTTGCTAGAACTTAGCCATTTGGACAGTTGGTGGTAGTGGGAATGATAGGTTGGAACGCGTCCATTTGGTCTAAGGAAAGGCTTCTGAAAGATCTTGTCTTGGTGAAACCAAGTCTTGTGGGGAAAGTGCACCACCTCTGCAGAGTGTAAAATCTAAGTACTTAGCCATGTCCCTGGTAAAGGACACTTGGAGCATCAAGACATGGAAGCTATCAATAATCTCATCATCCAAATTTCTAAGTTAAAAACTTGTGGTTGAACAAGGGTTAAAGGATCTTCAATCTTTGATTGGTAGATGCCTTGGGTATTTTTGCCAAACAGAAACTTAGTGTTTTCAAATGATAAGGAAAAATCTATTTTGAGCAATGCAAGCCTAAGCTCCACTTAGCCAGATGCATATAGATGATAGACTCCACTATACTACCATAGTATCACTTGCCAATACAATTCAAATGTATTGACCCTTGTGGCTGTAACTTGTTATGTTGCAGGTTTGATTGATTTAGTGAAGTGTGTTGATTAGGATTACAAAGTCTACAACCAACATGTCTGCCTGTGGCACTATGAAGATGAAGGACTCCATGCTTATAGATATTCTGCTGCAATGTAATGTAATAGCCAAATGAGCTATGTAAGATGTAATAAATTATGTTATTCCTGGTTATAAAGTTGTATTATGACCTTTGTTTCTTGATATTACATCTTAACCGTGGATGCTAGCTATTGATCCAGGGACTAGCATTGTAAACACAGGGATCTCTTCCTTATTAAAGGTTGGGAACCTTACAGTGGCGGTGGCTACGGACTATTTTATGGAGATATGATCGGGTACTTAGGGTTTTTGGCATCGGGGGCTTCTTATAGGTGAAGAGGGAGACCGAGGGGGCGCCTGAGGAGGCCGCACTCCCCAGGCATGGGCCAGGCCTGGCCACGCGGCCAGGGGTGTGGGCCCCTTGTGGCCCTCCTCTGTCTCGTCTTCTGGCTCTGTGTTCTCCTCCGTGAAATATTGACTTTGGCTTTTGTCCCGTCCAATTCCGAGAATATTCATTTTCTGGCTTGTCTGGAACAAAAAACAACAGAAAACAGGCAACTGGCACTATGGCATCTTGTTAATAGGTTAGTCCCGGAAAACGTATAAAAATACCTCAAAGTGTGGAAAAAGCAAAGGAAAGTGGATACTAAACAATCATGGAACATCAAAAATTATAGATACGTTTACGACATATCAAACATCCGCAAGCTTAACTCCTGCTCGTCCTCGAGTAGGTAAGTGGTAAAAAGAATAATTTTCGAGGTGACATGCGCCATCACAATCAAGATCAAACTATTTGCAAGCATTGAAAGCTGGGATCAAAGTACTCTAAACATGAGCATGAAATATGAAGTTCTAACAGTAAGACAAAGCAACTATGCTGCAACATGAAAGGATACAAACAAAGATTCATGAATAACAATGCATTGAAAGACGCTTGTTTGTTTCACATATAGAAAACATAGCATAGTGGCATTCAGCGCGTCCCTCATGGAGTAATAACACATGCATAGGAAACCTTCAAAGTTCATAAGGGTGACTAGATACAAATAGTTCAAGAGCAAGCAATATCAACAATATGAATCATTCAATAAGTTTTGGGACAATGCACATAGAACTAAGAATGGCAACTATGCTCTCTTAATTGGTGCCTAAGGATAGAAGGTGGAGACTCAATATAAGTGGAAGAAGTCCCTTCAAAGGGAAGCAGGGATTTCAAGTTTCATAAAGAGCTTCCAAAAATTATGGTACTTGTTAGCTTTCAGCTCTCATTGCCCCTATCATAAGCATCTTGAAGTGATTAAGGTTAAAGTGAACAAAATATGGAGTATATGCTTGACAAAGTATAAGTTGGCAATCTCATGTCCCTTGAGTATGAGGGCCGGTCCTCATGCTACTCAACTTTAGTCACCGGTAAGTTCTTGTCATAATAAGTACATGTGTATCATAGAGAACCGCCAATGGGGTACCCCTTACCCCATGATACAGGAGCTATCCCATATCAAAATACAAGGCAAGAAGATAATGAGCATCTCAACAATCTTATTATTTACCATGGAAAAATGGTGATTTTTTCTCTCTTTCCTCTTTTCTCATCTTTTTTTGCTTTTCTCAATCTCTCTTTTTTCTATCTCACTTTTTTATAAGAAGAATGCTTCATAGATTGCTCACTATGGTGATGCTGCAAGTTTCCACCATGATTAGGCAGTTTGGGATAGCGTCCCAGGCGTTTCTCTAACACACATACATAACTCCATGCACTTACAAGCTCCCCTTTTATTTCACACCGACGACATCCGCAAACAAAAGATCATGATATCAACTGGGTAGCAAGTACATTTGAATTTTGAAAGCGTTCCCCATGACAGCACGGTTCTGCTAATTCCCAACGTATAAGTGCAAGCATATTCAACATAGATGACACAATGGTTCAAGTTATTAGGGGCAAGAAAAATAAAGTGTGCCATCAAGTTTGTGAGAGCTTTAATCACTAATTTTCACATAACAAGTTTAATTTGGAAGATAGATAAAAAAAGAATATACTTGGAATGGTGTAACACACCATGCATAGGAATTTATAGTGGACACTTTGTAATAACTTGGTTTCTTGGCAGTTGTATGCATGAGTAGAGCTTACTCAATACAAGTGGAGGCTAGCAAAATACTGGGAGCGACCAACTAAGAGAGTAATAATGGCCATAATCATGTAGAGCGACAAAACATTACTAATCAAAGCATAAAGTGGTACCACAAATCAAAAACTAAATGATCATATAGGCTAAGGTTACTTGTTCATAGTCATAACATGGTGTGAGCATGTGCCAAGTCAACCCAAACAAAGTATCAAAGGAGAATACCATAATACTATGCTTTTGTATGCTAAAACAACGCATGATTCTTTCAAGGCACATTAAGCAATCCTAATTGTTTGGAACAAGTCATTCTACAGCAATAATCACTAAGCATATGGTCAAAACAACATATAGCATGCCATGATAAAGTCTAGGTCACAGTCAAAGCAAGCTCCTTCTTGTACTACTAAAGCAAGAACTTCCTACTCCTTTCCAACACCAATCAACTTATTTGAAACAAAACAGTGAAAGCGGGGGTCCAACTACTTTATTCAAGCAAACTAAGCAAACAAAAACCAAAACAAAAACTAAGACGCTCAAAGAACAACACAACTGTGCATGAAACAATAAAAACGAAGTGTCTAGAAAACCTGAGATTTTTATTGATGAAGAAGGGGATGCCTTGGGAATCCCCAAATTTTGACGCTTGTATCTCTTGAATATTTCTTGGGGTGACACCAAGGTGGCATCCCCAAGCTTGAGCTTTTGTCCATTCTTCATCTCATTACATCATTCTTCCTCTATACCTGCAAATTTTCCTTCATACAAAACTTCACACAATTTTCATTAGCAACATTAGTGCATTCAAAAGATAATAGACCTTTGGTTTTACTTTCAAAACAGAAAAAATTTCACTAAAGACACAAGATACTGTAGCAATTCCCTCAAAAATCTCAATTTCCCAAAGAGAACCCAAAAAGGAATCAATAAAGAGGCAAATGCAAATAATGGTAAAAATCTGTCAAAACAGACCTACAGGTAGAAACCGATTTTTTAGAAGACCTTATGTTTCTCAAATCAAAAAGTGTTGAACTAAAAAAAGTTAGATAACAACCTGGGAGATTTATTCGGAAAATTATAGCTCAATCCGACTTACACAGATTTTTCAAGAATTTTTACAGTGGATCACAAAAATCTGTTTCAGGACAGCAACTCCCAAAATCTTACTTCCCTCTTATTAGAGGTTATTCTTGGCAAAAAAATCAAATAAAAAGGATAAGGAGAGGTTATTAAAGAAGTAATAACTTCCAAGACTCAAGAAAACTATTGGGTTATCTCCCATGAAGTACTTTTATTTAACGCCTTTAAGTTAGGCTTGATAGTTTGAGAAGATGCTCACATAAGAAATATGAATTGAAGTAAAAGAGAGCACCAAGAAGAAAATTCAAAACATCTTTAAGTCTAACCCACTTCCTATGCATAGGAATATTGTATGCAAATAAATTCACAAAGAACAAAGTGACATGCATAGGCAGATAAAACAAGAGTAACTTCAAAACTTTCAGCACATAGAGAGGTGTTTCAGTACCATGAAAACTTCTACAACCATATTTTCATCTCTCATAATAATTTACAGTAGCCTCATGAATAAAATTAACAATATAACTATCGCATAAAGTATGCTTTTCATGATATATAAACACATATTTTTATCAAGCTCAAAAATAGTGGGATTAAAACCTTCAAACCCACTTTTAACAATTTTATAACCAGAAGACTGGTCATTCTCAAGAGGTATGGGGTTCCAAGATAAAGTCAAGACCTCTCCAATCTCATTTTCAATAGTAGTACTATTAATATTATCAACCAATATAGGACCATCATCCAGAGCTTTATCATAAACATTTTCTAACCAATATAAGACCATCATCCAGAGCTTTATCAACCGACTTACAGAGATTTTTCAAGAATTTTTACAGTGGAGCACAAAAATCTGTTTCAGGACAGTAATTCCCCAAATATAACTTCCCTCTCATTAGAGGTTATTCTTGGCACAAAAATCAAATAAAAAGGACAAGGAGAGGTTATTACATAAGTAATAACTTCGAAGACTCAAGAAAACTATTGGGTTATCTCCCAAGAAGTACTTTTCTTTAACGCCTTTAAGTTAGGCTTGATAGTTTGAGAAGATGCTCACATAAGAAATATGAATTGAAGTAAAAGAGAGCATCAAGAAGCAAATTCAAAACACCTTTAAGTCTAACCCACTTCCTATGCATAGGAATCTTGTATGCAAATAAATTCACAAAGAACAAAGTGACATGCATAGGAAGATAAAACAAGAGTAACTTCAAAACTTTCAGCACATAGAGAGGTGTTTCAGTACCATGAAAACTTACAACCATATTTTCTTCTCTCATAATAATTTTTAGTAGCCTCATGAATAAACTTAACAATATAACTATTGCATATAGTATGCTTCTCATGATCTATAAACACATAATTTTTATCAAGCTCAAAAATAGTGGGATTAAAACCTTCAAACCCACTTTTAACAATTTTATAACCAGAAGACTGGTCATTCTCAAGAGGTATGGGGTTCCAAGATAACGTCAAGATCTCTCCAATCTCATTTTCAATAGTAGTACTATTAATATTATCAACCAATATAGGACCATCATCCAGAGCTTTATCATAAACATTTTCTAAGAAAAACTCTTTAGTACCATGCATTTCGAAATTAGGCGCAAATAAAGGATTATCATAAGATTTATCAAAATAGCATGGACTATCATAGATAACAGGAGCATAATTATTATCACAAGTTTTACCCATAGTAGATATTTCAAAAGAATCCGTAGGAACATAACATTCATCCTCCTTTGGTAAGCATGGAGGACAATCAAATAATGTAAGGGATAAATAGTTACTCTCATTAGAAGGTAGGCATGGGTAGCTAATCCATTCTTCCTACTTTTGTTCATCACTCTCCTCCTCTTTTTCATCTAATGAGCTTCCCGTTTCAGCAATTTCTTCATCCATAAGCTCCTACAAGGCATTAGTCTCTTCCGTTTGTGGAAAGCATCTATTAAAATATTCAAGAATATTGCCATTTTCTTCCTTGTAATTATCAATGCAAAATTTAAGTATATCATAAACCTCATATTCATAAGGTGAATCATCTGTATTTTCAAGCAAACTAGCAAGTTCAAATGCACCCTTCCAAGCAATAAATTCTTCATCTTGTTCCACATCATTAAAGTCATAATTTCCTTTAACATAAGAAGATATGGTAACATTATCATTATACTCACATTGAAAAGGGAGGTGTTTATACCTCCTACAGCAACAAGATTTATCAAAGTAATAAGTAACATTATAAGTAAAGCACATGTCTCTAGCAATAGTATTCAATTTATCAATTTGTTCCCATAAGTGTTTCCCTTTTTGTGACAAGCGGTGTTCCTTATAATAATACTTTTGTTCTTCCGTGAACCCACCTTGCCAATAAGAACTAGTTTCAAAGAAACCAACCATTGATAGAAAGCATGGCAAAGCAACGCAACAACAGACCAACAACTATAGTAGGAACTAATTTTTTTGTGTCTTTTATAAGAAAAAACAAACCAAACGAAACTATTTTTTTTTGAAATTTTTGATAAAAAGAAGCAAACCAAACAAAGCAAAAGAAACTAAGAAAAAAAAACAAAGTAAAGAGAAAGGTTGTGAAGGACTCCCCTTGTGAAGCCGTCCTTAACTCCCCGGCAACGGCGCCAGAAAACGTCTTGATGCGGCTCAGATCACTGTAGAGATTCGTTGGGAAACCCCCAAGAGGAAGGTATGATGAGTACATCAATAAGATTTCCCTCAGTAAGAAACCAAGGTTATCGAACTAGTAGGAGGAAGGAAACGACTCAAAGGTGTTGCTAGCAACTTGGAAACCTACACAACACAAACTCAAGACTTTGCCCCAACGAACAGTGAGGTTGTCAATCTCACCGGTTTGCTGAAAACAAATGATTAAACGTATGGTGTGGAAGGTAATGGTGGCTTGCAGAAAGTAAACAGTAACAATGGAAGATGTATCAACGGTAAAGATTGAACTGGGGTCCACAGTTCACTAGAGGTGTTCTCCTTAAGATAAACAACATAACATGCTGGGTAAACAAATTACAGCGGGGAAATTGACAGGACAGAGCAAGGCATACCAATGCAATACTAGACATTCATGATCCTACGAGATTCGATTGGTGAAAGAACATTTCTTAATCCCTAGTGTTTTGTGTGTTAGATAACAATACCAAGGATCATTTAATGTGTGTTGAAGAGTTGCAGCTCAGAAATCTACCTTTGGGGGCGGATAATCCGGCCCCACCAGGGGCGGATAATCCGCCCCTCCCTCTGCCCAAGCCTGCGCAAGCCCCAGAAGGGGGGGGGGGGGCGGAACTTGGCCGGACTTTCCGGCCAGGCCGGATAATCCGCCCCCCAGGGGGGCGGATAATCCGCCCTTCCTGCTCTTCGCCAAGGCGCAAGCCCCAGAGAGGGGGCGGAGTTTTGGCCGGACTTTCCGGCTACGCCGGATAATCCGCCCCAGGAGGGGGCCGGATAATCCGCCCCCCAAGTTTTTCTCCAAGCTTCACCAAGGCGCAAGCCCCAGAGAGGGGGGCGGAGTTTCCCCCGGAGAGTCCGCCCTTGGGGCGGAATTTTCCCAGGGGGCGGATAATCCGCCCCCAAAATTGAGCAACGGCCAGATCTGGGGAGGGGGTATTTAAGCCAGCCTTCCCCCTCCTGCCAGAACTCTTGATTCATCTCGAAAAAGAACAGATCAGATCTCAAAAGTTCATACAAGAGTGCTCCACCTAGATCCATCCAAAGGCCCCATCCCTTTGGGAATCGAAGGAGGAGAACTCGACCTTCATCATCAGCAATCAAGCGCTTCATCTCCTCTCCATTCATTTGGAGAACCTCCGATCTAGTATTTCTTGCAAAGATCTAGATCCTCATTTTTGTTTATATTGATAAACCTTTTTTTTGTGGCAGCTTGTTGTCATCCCGGGAGCCCCCAATTCGGTTGTGGGTGTGTGCCCCGATAGTATTGTAAAAGGCACCGGTTCCCGCCTCGAAGGGATCCAATAGTGGAGAAGGTGGATCAGGCCTCTCGTGGCGAGATCCATCGGAGAATAGGGTGAGGCCTATTGTGGCGTGGTGGTCTTAGAACCGCCCACCCCTCCAACGCAGACGTACTTCCCCTAACAAGGAAGGAACTGCGGTAAAACAAATCCCTGTGTCTCCGCGTGCTCCACTACGGTTTCCTCGCTCCTCTTTTACGTGCTTAGTAGTTAGGGTTTCATATAGGGAAATTCTCGTAGTTGCATATCTAGAGAATTTACCTTGTGTCAAGCCTAAAATTGAAAAAGTATATTAAAATTGGTTAGCACCTATTCACCCCCCCTCTAGGTGCCCATACGATCCATTTCAATTGGTATCAGAGCCTCGGCTCTTATTTCGGGCTTAACAGCCTAAGAGAAGTATGGGTTCCAAGGGAGATGGGAGTGATGCTCCGGAGGTAGTCACCATGAACGATCTCAAGACGTTGGAAACAACCTTGGTGAGTTCTATGGAGGCTAAGATGGAAGAGATGCGTCAATTGATAATGCGTCTCTCCACATCCGCAGCATCACCTCCATCTAACTCTGAGGATACCACTCCGCAATCCAAGGAAACGGGTAAAACTGTTTCCAAAGAGAACGAAGTGGTAGGTGATGATACAAGTAAGAGCTCCTCCTCGAAAAAGGATAGCGGTAAGGATGGATACAATGAGGTTTCTCATGTGTATTCCCCTGATCCGCCTATTCCTCACCCTCATATACATAATAGGGGTGATCCACCCAAATTGTCAGCTTCTACTTTCTCTCAATGGCAATTTTTGATGAAATCTCATGTGTGCAGTTCCTCCATAGAGTTGTGGAAGATCATCGAAAATGGTCTTCACGTTGGAAATCCTAACAATCTCACAAGGAGAGAAGTGGTCGATAGCCAACTCAATGCTACGGCCCTACACATGATACAGTTTGGTGTGGGAGATAAAGACATGCCACACATTCAGCATCTTAGCACAGCTAAAGAAGCGTGGGATGCTCTCACCGAGCTCTTCATCGGAAATGAAAGTATGAGAAGGAATAGATATGATGCCTTGAGCAATGAAGCTGAAGGATTTTATATGCTGGATGGAGAAGACCACGAGGACATGTATAGGAGGCTAAAGGCAATAGCTACTACCTTCAGAAACCACGGCGCGGCTTATGTTGATGATGCTTGGATCAAGCGCAAGTATGTCAGTGCTCTTATGCCATTTGAACCCACAGATTTGAAAAGTCTCCAAGGTAGGCATAATTATCACCTCATGTCATCCAACGAGGTAATGCAAGAAATGGCCGCATTCAAAGTGGCTGCCAAGAATGCCGAAGATGCTCGTGCTCGAGCTATGGGGATGCAAAAGGGGGTAAACATGGCTTTGAAGACTAGTGTGGTTGATCATGATGAATATGCGGTAGAAGGCCTGGAATGTCCCAAAGATATAAAAAGGATTCACGGACAATACTTGGCTCTTTATGCAAGAAACTTTTGGAAAGATCCAGCCAAGGCTAAAGCTGAACTAGATCGCAAAAGTGGAGCCTATGGAAGAAAAGAAAATGGTCCCAAGCTGAGAACTTGCTTTAATTGTGGTGACCGGTTGCACCTCGTAGCTGAGTGTCCATATCAAAGTAGAGAGGATAATGGAGGAAGACTCATTTTCAAGGACAAATCAAAAGCTCCACGTAAGAAACAGTTTGTAAAGAAAAATGCTCCTTTCAAGAAGCAACCAAAGATTGTTCTAGTAGCTCAAGAAGAATATTCATCGGGGAGTGAAGATGAGGACGAGGACGATAGCTCTCAAGAGGTGGCTGCTATAGCCACCACATCTACATCAAAATCACTCTTCGACTCTCCAAACGAAAACATCATCAACAAGAATCCTACTTGTCTCATGGCAAGAAGCTCCAAGGTAACTTCTTCTAACTCTTCTTTTCCCAAGGCTATGATAGACATGGATGATCCTGCTAGTCTTAAGGTTAAAGAAGAGATTATTGCCTTGGATTATTTCTATACTAACTTGCAAGGTGAGCACAAAGTTCGTTTTGAGGCTCTTATGGATCAGTTGGCCCAAAACGAAGCACTCCTCGAAGAAAAGGGCAGAATTGAAAGGGAGGATGCAATGGAAATTGCATCCCTAAAAAATGCTCTTGAAGAAGAAGAAGAAGCTCGGGTCTCTCTTGAAGAGAGGCTTGAGTCTATGGAAGAGTCACATGAAGAAATTGTGACTAAACTCGTTAAGGAACGTGACAATGCGGTCACCAAGGCAAAGAAGTTAAAGAAGGAAAGGATTGACTTTGGGGCTGCTCATGATAGACTCTCCGAGGAATTGGAGAAACTTGACAATGCTCACAAGGCGTTGAAAAACGAGTTCTCTATCCTCAATGAGTCACATGATCAGCTTCAAAGTCGATTGGCCATATATGATACTCCTAGCTCGTCCAACTCAACATATAGTAACAAGAAAAATGCTAATGTGGAGAAAGGAGTGATCAAGGACACCACTACAAAGGACAAAGGTGTGCTTGATGAAGTCCTTGACAAGCAAAGGTCAAATCATGGTAGAGAGGGACTTGGGTATATCACCAAGTCCAAGAAGAAGAAAACCAAGAAGAACAAGACCAAGAATGTGCAATTAAAGACAAGCACGGCTGAGAAGGTTGTCACAAAAGACAAGACTAATAATATTGGTTTTGCAGGGTCTCACAATCCGAATTATGAACTCTTTTGTGATGATTATGGCGATGTTTATGCTTATTATGTTGGTCCTTTTGATGAATTTATTGCTTGGTCTATTTGGGTCCCAAAGACCCTTGTTACTAACATGAAAGGACCCATTGAAAAATGGGTACCTAAAACCAAGAAGTAATTTTCTTGCAGGGCTATGCTTCCGGTGGGTCGAAATGGGTGCTGGATAGTGGCTGCACTAGTCATATGACCGGAAGCAAGGAGATCATCACGGAGATGCGTCCAAATCTTGATAATATCACAGTCTCCTATGGTGATAAGTCTAAATCTCAGGTATTGGGTCTTGGCAAGGTTGTGGTTGCCCACGATATCTCTCTCGTGGACGTCATGCTTGTTGAGACCCTTGGCTATAATCTTCTTTCTGTTCGTGCCCTTGGCAAGATGGGTTTTGCTGTTTTTATCGATGATGATTTGGTGGTACTCTTATGGAGCAAGTCTCTAAAGGTCGCTTTCGTTGGATACGTCGAAAATGACTGTATGTGGTGGACTTCTCGGGGAAAACCACTTCGGGTCCGATGTGTCTATTCGGAAAGGCCGACGTGGGCTGGCTATGGCATCGCCGTTTAGCCCATGTCAACATGAGAACTTTGCAAAGTCTCCAAAAGGGTGGCCACATTCTTGGACTAAAAGACAATGTCTCTTTTGCCAAAGATCGTGTTTGCAGGGCCTGTGTTGAAGGAAAAATGCATGATTCTCCCCACAAGAGGAAGACTATTGTGTCATCGAAGAGGATCTTGGAATTACTCCATGTGGATTTATTTGGACCTCCTTCTCATGCAAGTCTTGGTGGGAAGAAATATTGCTTGGTCATCGTCGATGATTACTCAAGATATACATGGGTATATTTCTTCAAGCTGAAAAGTGAGACTCAACAAACTGTCATCGACTTTGCCAATGAAGTTCAACGACAACACAATGTTCCCATATTGGCAATTAGAAGTGACAATGGCACAGAATTCAAAAACTACACTTTAAACGAGTTTCTTAGCGAAGAGGGGATTAGACACCAATATTCCGCTGCGTACACCCCTCAACAAAATGGTGTAGCCGAGAGGAAGAACCGGACTTTGATGGATATGGCAAGATCTATGCTAGCTGAATTGAAGTCTCCTTATAACTTTTGGGCTGAAGCCATATCCACTGCTTGTCACTCATCAAACCGGCTTTACCTTCGGAAGATCTTGGACAAGACCCCATATGAAATACTTACCGGCAACAAACCCAACATCTCATACTTCAGGGTATTCGGGTGTAAGTGTTTCTTTCTTATTAAAGGTGCCCGTTTGTCAAAATTTGAATCCAAGGCTTTAGAGGGTATATTTGTTGGTTACGGTGCCGAATCCCACACTTATAGAGTCTACAACAAGCTCACTGGGATTGTTGTAGAATCTTGTAGTGTGGAGTTCGATGAAAATAACGGCTTCTTTGTAGGGCAAGTTGATGTTTGTGATGCAGATGTTGAAATACCCCAAGATGCCATAAGAAGAATGGGCGTGGGATTTTTCCGCCCCATTGAGGAACCCCTTGTGGCGGATCGGGAAGGACAATGCTCCACTGAAGTGGAGCCCTCATCTTCACAAAATCAACAAGCTCCTACTGTTGGAGAAAACTCAGCACCAACACCGCAACCTGCTGAAGATCACCAGTCTCCTGGACAAGATGGTAGTCCCAAGCCGGATTATCCGCCCCTCCAAGGGGCGGACAATCCGCCCCTGGCACCCCAACTTGTTCCAGAGGATCCAAAGGAGAAGTCAACAACTCTGAAGCTCCCAGGCCGGATTCTCCGGCCCCAAAGGGCGGATTATCCGGCCCTGGGTCTCCAAATCCAGTCAGGCTCTCTCAGGAAGATGGTTCTGGTTCTTCACCGCCCAGGCCGGATAGTCCGGCCCCTCCAAGGGGCGGATTATCCGGGCCTGAAGAAAATATTCAGCACCAATCGTCTAACAGTACCAGTGACCAAGATCAAGGTCAAGGCAGTAATCAAGACAAAGATACAACCATTGAATCCACTCCTTCAAGAAACAATAAGGATATTGAGGCTCGTCGCAAGGCTCGTGCTGATCGCAACCTTGAACTAAGAGGTCACACCCTTGACAAGGTCGTTGGTGATCTACGACGAAGGGTATCCACTCGAAGAGAGCTTGCTAGCTTCTGTGATCATCAAGCTCACATTTCCATGGTTGAACCAAAGAAGGTTTTTGATGCTCTTGAAGACCCCGATTGGGTTGTTGCAATGCATGAATAATTAAACAACTTCGAACGCAACAAAGTGTGGAAGCTCGTAGAAAAGCCAAAGGATTGCCGCAATGTTATCGGCACCAAGTGGATCTTCAAGAACAAACAGGATGAAAATGGCATTGTTGTGAGGAATAAAGCACGACTCGTGGCTCAAGGATTCTCTCAAGTAGAAGGAATTGATTTTGGCGAGACATATGCTCCAGTGGCTCGCCTTGAGTCCATCCGTATCCTTCTTGCATATGCAGCTCATCATAATTTTAAGTTACAACAAATGGTTTGAGATGTCCATGATGGGTGAGCTCAGGTTCTTTCTTGGCTTTGAAATCAAACAACTTAGAGAGGGAACCTTTATTAATCAAGCTAAATACATCCAAGACATGCTCAAAAGGTTCAAGATGACGGATCTCAATGGCGTTGCTACCCCAATGCAAACAAAGTGTCATCTTGAGCTCGATCCCAAGGGTAAAGATGTGGATCAAAAGGTATACCGATCCATGATCGGCTCTCTCCTTTACCTCTGCGCATCTAGGCCCGATATCGTGTTAAGTGTAGGAGTGTGTGCAAGGTACCAAGCCGCTCCTAAAGACAGCCACTTAGTGGCGGTCAAGCGAATCTTCCGATATTTGGTTCATTCCCCAAATTTTGGGTTATGGTATCCCAAGGGTTCAAGTTTCTCTCTATGTGGTTACACCGATTCAGATTGGGCTGGTGACAAAGATGATAGGAAATCAACCTCTGGTGCATGCCAATTCTTGGGCAGGTCTCTAGTGTGTTGGTCATCAAAGAAACAGAATTGTATTTCACTCTCAACCGCCGAAGCTGAATATGTTGCTGCTGCAAGTGCTTGTACTCAATTGTTATGGATGAGGCAAACTTTAAAGGAATATGGTGTCAATTGTGACAAAGTTCCTCTTTTATGCGACAATGAAAGTGCTATCAAAATTGCTTACAATCCTGTGCAGCATACAAGAACAAAACATATAGAGATTTGCAACCACTTTATTCGGGATCATGTTGCTCGTGGAGATATTGCTCTGTCATTTGTAAGCACGAAGAACCAACTTGCTGATATTTTCACGAAGCCCCTCGATGAAGCAAGATTTTGTTATTTGCGGAATGAGCTAAATATCGTAGATTCAAGGAGCTTGGCTTGACTATTCTTGCACACTCACTTGCTCTTATTCATGTATTTGGCTTAGATGTGGGCATCGACATAGGGGGAGTGTGGTCCTAATTGATTGGGCCAACCCTCCCCCCATCATGCCGAAAGCAAGTAAAATCATTTCCCTTAATATCATTTTGTGATATGTGGGTCATCGATGAGCATTGGTTTTGAACTCAAGATACATCTTCGCGGTGTCATGCCATGCGCTCCAACATGGTGGCTTCGGCCACCGCCCTCTTCCTCGAGAAGAGTTGGTTTTTCATGGGTCTCGTTGGATTTTCTTGCATACCTTTTGTTCTTATGGAAAACACACTCAAATTTGGCTTTTGATTGATTTGATTCTTGCAAATTTGGGTGTGTAGTACCATCTCAGTTTGATTCTCTCATCCCAAGCCTTTCCCTCCCTCCTTGAACCATCTATTCTTGCACACAAGTCCTCTAAAACACCATCGAGAGATTTGATAGGGTGCTCTGGCCTGATTCTGTTTTCCAGAATTTCTGGGGGGGGGGGGGGGCGGATTATCCGCCCTAAGTGGGGGCGGATTATCCGCCCCGGGCGAAATCAGCCCCTTATAGGCTGGGTCGGGGAGGGCAGACTCAAACAGAGCAGCCAGTCCTCCCCCAACCCTACCTCTGCCCCCAGCCGCCGCCGGAGCATCCGCCTCTCCCGGAGTCGATTTGACCACCGGATTCTCCGGGCTCTCCCCGGATCTTCTTCACCTCGCCTCCGGGTATCTTCTCCTCCGCGATTTTCCTCCAATGAGTGAGGGTAACTCCCTCATCTCTATCCTTTTGTATGGGATGTATTTTTTTGGTGGAAATCTCGTTGTAGAAGGTTCTTGGTGTTGTTTCCTACATGCTAGAATCAGTAGCCTTGCAACCCTAGTACTCGATCTGTTTTGCCATGGTAGATCTGAGCCAACCCAGAATTTTTTTGCGGGGGGCGGATTATCCGCCCCTGCCAGGGCCGGATAATCCGGCCTGGAGAATTACACTCTGGTCTGTTTTGGTTCAGATCCTGCTCATGCACATCATTGGTTATGGGGTTGCATTGTTACTCCTTCTCCATGTTTTATTTTTCCTGGACTTGTGTGTATGCTCATCTCCTTGCTACCTCTCTCAATGCTTTTCACAGGTGGTTCCAAGCCGACCAAGACCTTCGTCCGTCGTCCCCGTCCCCGTTACCTCAAACCCACTGCAGAAGGGACGTTTATTGACGAAACAGAGGTCCACAGGGCAGCTCGAGAGGCTGCAAGGATGGCTGAGGCAAGTAAGAAAACTAAGCGAACCGCTTCTCGCAAGGGCAAACAGTCTCGGCCCAATTACAAGTCTATGGACAGCATTCAGTATGCCACCATTCGCCAGACAGACTACTATGATGATATTGACAGTGATGGACAACCCGATGACAGTATGTTTTGGAATGCTCACTTTCGGGCTATCCATGATGATGTTTATGCTTCTCTCAAGATTCGCCCCATGCATCCCATCAACTTGACTGCGGCTCAATCCAAGGCTAGGCTCATTGAGGCATTGGATGTGACCAATAAGATGGGGCTTCACCACCTCATGACCATTCAGTGCGATTATGACTCTTCTGTGGTGCGACAGTTCTTTTCTACTCTTGTGATCTGCGGTGATGAGCGCCGCACTATGAAGTGGATGACCGGGACTACCATGCTTCAGTCAGACTTTCGCACTTTTGGGCAGGTTCTTGGGTATGCATTCCATGGCCGTGACACTCCCGCTGGTCACCGCATCATTACTCCCTTGAAGCCATCCAAGGACACTGCTCTGGCTCCCTGTCTTTCTCCTGATGGTGTTGCTGGTACTTTCGCTGGTCTCTCTCCCTTGTATGCCGCTCTTGTTGGCATGTTTCGGGTCTGCATCGCGCCTAGTGGTGGCAACAATGACAGGATCCGTGGCCACCTTGTTCCTCTCCTTGCGTTCGCTCACGAGTGTGCCACTAACTCTGGATCAGCCACTGGTTACATACTGGATGTCATGGACTATATTTATCATGAGATGACGGATGCTATGATCAACCGGCTCTCCATTCCTTATGCTCCGTTCATTATGATGCTGGTCAAGCATATGCTACCCCATGAAGAGTTTGGCACTGCTTTGGATGGTGTTCATAAGCCCAAGAAAATATACAACAAGGCTCAGAAGACTCATCACCCCTCCACTGCCCTGGAGTCCTTCATGCGTGATGCTCGGGCTAGTGGTCGTCGCTCCACGGTGTCCCCAATGGCACGTGAGGTCAAGCAGCTTAATTGGTTCCAGCGGAACATTCTTTGCATGGGTATTGACATTCACAAGGGCCAATATGAGGAGTACCGCAGGGATCATGAGAGGGATCACACGCAGCAGCTTATCCTCCACCATGTCTCAGGTGCCACTGGCAATCCACCTCCTCCCACTGCTCCGGATCCGTACGCTCAGTGGAACACTTCAGGGATCAACTATGGCGAGCTCGAGAGTTGTCTCTTTTCCCCTCCACCAAGGGCACCCACTCCTCCAGCTGATGACGATGATGATGAGTATGATGAAGAGGAAGGGGACGAGGATGACTACGACGAGGATGAGGAGGAGTGATCTCCAGGGGCGTTAGCATCGCTCTTCTTCCTTTTTGGCATTTCGATGCCAAAGGGGGAGAAGTAGTTCTAGTAGGTCACGTGGATTTGCAAGGGTCGGGCACAAGCTCTTCGTTTTTAGTCGTTTTTATTTGCTTGCTTGTGCCTTTTCTAGCGTGAACTTGTTTGCTATTTGTGTTGCTATTTGTGGTTGATTGTGTAAGCCTATGTCGTACTCCACAGTTTGGTACTATGTTTGGTATTCATGGATTTCTGGATTTATCTATCATGGACCCCATTGAAGTCCCATTGAAGTCTGGAATTATGGAGCTTATTTGATGACATTTGGATTCAGGGGTTCATCTATGTATGTCATGGCTATATATTCCGGTGGTATGACTTTCTTTCACCAAACCTTAAAGTAGTGCTCTACCTAGTGTGTGTATTTGTATTCAAACGCAAATCTTAAATATGCACACATCTAGGGGGAGCGTCTTTCATTATCTAAGGTGGCACTTGCCGTTTTCACTGCAAATCCTAGTATTGTCATCTAACACCAAAAAGGGGGAGATTGAAAGAAAATTTCTTAATCCCTAGTGTTTTGTGTGTTAGATAACAATACCAAGGATCATTTAATGTGTGTTGAAGAGTTGCAGCTCAGAAATCTACCTTTGGGGGCGGATAATCCGGCCCCACCAGGGGCGGATAATCCGCCCCTCCCTCTGCCCAAGCCTGCGCAAGCCCCAGAAGGGGGGGGGGGGGCGGAACTTGGCCGGACTTTCCGGCCAGGCCGGATAATCCGCCCCTCCTGCTCTTCGCCAAGGCGCAAGCCCCAGAGAGGGGGTGGAGTTTTGGCCGGACTTTCCGGCTACGCCGGATAATCTGCCCCAGGAGGGGGCCGGATAATCCGCCCCCAAGTTTTTCTCCAAGCTTCACCAAGGCGCAAGCCCCAGAGAGGGGGGCGGAGTTTCCCCCGGAGAGTCCGCCCTTGGGGCGAAATTTTCCCAGGGGGCGGATAATCCGCCCCAAGTGGGGGGCGGATAATCCGCCCCCAAAATTGAGCAACGGCCAGATCTGGGGAGGGGGTATTTAAGCCAGCCTTCCCCCTCCTGCCAGAACTCTTGATTCATCTCGAAAAAGAACAGATCAGATCTCAAAAGTTCATACAAGAGTGCTCCACCTAGATCCATCCAAAGGCCCCATCCCTTTGGGAATCGAAGGAGGAGAACTCGACCTTCATCATCAGCAATCAAGCGCTTCATCTCCTCTCCATTCATTTGGAGAACCTCCGATCTAGTATTTCTTGCAAAGATCTAGATCCTCATTTTTGTTTATATTGATAAACCTTGTTTTTGTGGCAGCTTGTTGTCATCCCGGGAGCCCCCAATTCGGTTGTGGGTGTGTGCCCCGATAGTATTGTAAAAGGCACCGGTTCCCGCCTCGAAGGGATCCAAGAGTGGAGAAGGTGGATCAGGCCTCTCGTGGCGAGATCCATCGGAGAATAGGGTGAGGCCTATTGTGGCGTGGTGGTCTTAGAACCGCCCACCCCTCCAACGCAGACGTACTTCCCCTAACAAGGAAGGAACTGCGGTAAAACAAATCCCTGTGTCTCCGCGTGCTCCACTACGGTTTCCTCGCTCCTCTTTTACGTGCTTAGTAGTTAGGGTTTCATATAGGGAAATTCTCGTAGTTGCATATCTAGAGAATTTACCTTGTGTCAAGCCTAAAATTGAAAAAGTATATTAAAATTGGTTAGCACCTATTCACCCCCCCCTCTAGGTGCCCATACGATCCATTTCAATTGGGCATTACAAAAATATACATAGACCGCCATCCAACTGCATCTATGACTAGTAATCCACCTTCAGGTTATCATCCGAACAATATACATAGACCGCCATGCAAGCAACGGATAACTGCTTTAAGCAACGTGTGTAAAGTAAACAATACAATTGTTCAATGAACAAAAGATCATTGTTTTATCCCTAGTAGCAACAGCACATCTATAACCTTAGAGATTTTTGTCACTTCCCCGGATTCAATAGAGTCATGAACCCACTATCGAGCATAAATACCCCCTCTTGGAGTCACCAACATCTACTTGGCCAAGATAGCTACTAGAAATGGAGAGCATGCAAGATCTCAAACAACACAGACATGATAGAATCAATAAGATAGAACCATTAACCAATCTGACATAGTAATCTCAATTACCATCGGATCCCCGCAAACACAACATGCATGATTACAAATAGATGATCTTGATCATGAATGGAGCTCACAAGATCTAAACATGGTAGCATAAAGGAGGAGAAACAACCATCTAGCTACTGTATGGACCCATAGTGTAAGGTGGAACTACCCACGCATCAGACCAGAGGCTGGCATGGTGATGAAGAAGGCCTCCCGGATGATCTCTCCCCTACGACAGGGTGCTAGGAAGAGCTTCAGATCCCCCTCGATCTAGGGACGATGGTGGTGACGGCTACAGACTGTTTCGTGGAGATCTTATCGGGTACTTAGGGTTTTGGCATCGGGGGCTTCTTATATGCGAAGGGGGAGGCCGAGGGGGTGCCTGAGGCGGCCGCACCCCCTAGGCGTGGGCTAGGCCTGGCCGCACGGCTAGGGGGTGTGGGCCCCTCATGGCCCTCCTCCATCTCGTATTCTGGCTCTGTGTTCTCCTCGGTGAAATATTGAATTTGGCTTTTGTCCTGTCCAATTCCGAGAATATTCATTTTCTGGCTTTTCTGGAACCAAAAAACAACAGAAAACATGCAAATGGCATTGTGGAATCTTGTTAATAGGTTAGTCCCAGAAAACGTATAAAAATACCTCAAATTGTAGACAAAGCAAGCAAAGTAGATACTAAACAAGCATGGAACATAAAAAATTATAGATACGTTTACGACGTATCACTAGGTACTTGGGGCAATTCCGCTTCCAGTGACCATATACTTTGCGATACATGAATATATCATCAGGACTAGCGCCAATTCGGGATTTCTTCTTAGGTGCAAAACTGATTCATTGCCTTTGAAGTTACCCTTGAGCTCATCCTGATTCTTTATGTATACTTCGGCAGCCACCAAGGTGGTAGCAAGTTCAGTGAGCGATCCAATCGCACCACTTATCTTGTAATTCTGCACAAACCTTTTGTAACTGGGTGTGAGCGATTGCAGAACTCTATCCATCACAAGTTCAACTAGGATTTCATATCCTGCTACCTTGAGATGTTGAACAAAGTACATCATCATCATGATGTGATCATTCATAGAGTTGTGTTCCTTCATCATATGGCTAAAGAACTCGCTAGAGATCATATAAAAATGCAAATAAATATAGATCCAACACAAAGTTAGGACTCGATAAAGAAAGCTACCTTTTGGTTTATAGGAAACTACGAATAGGAATGAAACGGCAATAGCTCCTATATGAACTACTGGAAAGATCATAGCGGAGAAGTCGAGACCTAACAAAATAAGTAAACCAGAAGTGTCGCAAAAGACTATAACTGTTGCAGTAGAATCACAACAAACTCGCGTATAGGGAACTAAATTAATTTAGCTACCTATCTAATTTATTGTAGAAATTCAGAGATCCGCGATTGGACATGGAAAATAGAAATACTTTTTCTTGGGTAAAGGAACAGATGACTCGATCGATTTCTGTATCGATCATGATATACATAATAACTCGGACATCCATTTCAAATGCATATCCCATTTTTGCGCAGCAGGGTTATGAAAACCCACGAGAAGCAACTGGACGAAATGAAATAGGAATGAGGGCTCTAACCTTCACTCGTTTCTGGTTTCTCAAGACCTTGATAAACTACGGATCTGCTCTGTGAAGATCATCGAATTCACGGATTGATCCAGCATTTGATCATGTAGTCTTCCGTATCATTCTACCGGGTCAAAAAACAAGGGATCGCCCACTATAAGTATGAAACTGGGAAAGCTACATCTTAATTGATTTGTATCTTTGGACCTTTCAATGAGAGACCTTTATCAATAGCTAACTCGGGTGTTTCAACTGAATCAGACCTCTTGGTCAGTACAGCAGCGCCGGTGGAACCACACTGACTCGGACATGGCATTGATCCTAAATAGAGAGTTTTCAGGGAGCCGAGTAGCATGGGGCACGTGGAATCCCGTGTGAATCAGCAAGGACCACCTTGCAAGGCTAAATACTCCTGGGTGACCGATAGCGAAGTATTACCGTGAGGGAAAGGTGAAAAGAACCCCCAGTGGGTAGTGAAATAGAACGTGAAACCGTGCTGAGCTCCCAAGCAGTGGGAGGGGAAAGTGATCTCTGACCGCGTGCCTGTTGAAGAATGAGCCGGCGACTCATAGGAAGTGGCTTGGTTAAGGGAACGGAACCCACCAGAGCCGTAGATGTTCTATGGATACAAGCTATTTAATGTTCCAAACACAAATTTTGTGGATTCTGGACCACGGGAACTCTTTATTTTAATCTGTATCTTTTTACCAGTAATAGGTATTGGTATTTATCCAGATTTAGTTCTCTCCCTATCCGTTGACAGGGTAAAGGCTCTCTTATCCAATTATTATCCTAAATAGGTTTTTTAATTAGTTCGCTCTATTACTATTAATGCAAAAAAAGTAAAAAGTCTAATTAGATCTTTTTTGTTTTATTTGAGAACCCTTTGAACGCCCTCTCAAAGGGTTCTCAAATAAAACAAAAAAGTAAAAACGTGCATTTCATGAAGGTTTCAGTTTATGTAATCATTTAGGTGTTAAGAAGTTTTCCGAAATCAAAAGATCCATAAATCGATTTTGTATGGTTCTTATTTCGTTGAAAACGTTTCCATGAGACTTTCTTTCATTGAAGAAGTCCATGACTTGTTCTAGGTGATATGAGGTTGAACAGGCTTTCAAAAAAATGCAAAGAAGGGTACATGAGGGTGGAGGTTTTGCCTGGAACTGGTGTACCAACCGTTGTATCCTGAAGCATAAATAAGGAAGTAAATAGGAGTAAAATAAAAAAGCTCATCTGGTGCTGTTGCTCTTTTTACGGCATTTCTGGAATCGCCTAAAGGCTTAGGAAAATCAACTACTATCGTTAGGCTAGGAGAAAGATCAATCCTTCGTATATCTCTCAGCACGGATTTGGCCCTCAAACATGGCTTTGAGTTCCTTCACCACGACAGCAGTGCTACTAAGTTCAAAGCGTTCTTGGATCTCTGGCTCCATTGACATAAGGATCACATATTTCACAAGATTTTAGTCATCACGCTTTATGTCATACACATTGCGCTCATCTTGAGATGCAGTATTTGCAGGTGGGTCACCTAGCGGTTCATCCAGCACATAGGTCAATTGACCAGCATTGAGGACAATCCTAAAATTGCGGAACCAATCCCCAAAGTTGCTTCCATTGTTTTTCAACTTTTCTTTTTCTAGAAACGCATTAAAAATGGTGGTAGGGGTCACCATGATCTACAACATATTTGCAATAGGTTAGACTAAGTTTATGACAAAATGAGTTCATTTTAATACTTAAATTAACTAGGTGAACTCCCACTTAAAAAAATATCCCTCACAGTGTTTTAGTGATCACATGAATCAAATCTACTTCATCAAGTCCAATCATCACGAGATATGATGTAGTTTCAAAGGCGAACAATCAACATGTTCATCATATCATCTATATGACTCATGGTTTCCCCTACCGGTATTCTGTGTTTCGAGACCATGTCTATACATGCTAGTCTCGTCAAGGTTAACCATAGTATCCGCATGAGCAAATCTGGCTTGCTCTCGTTGTATGCACACATAGAATCTATCACACCGGATCATCATGTGGTGCTTCAAAACGACGAGTCTTAGCAACGGTGCCTACTAAGGATGAACACTTTATTACTTGATATTTAGAGAGAGGGATCATCTTATAATGCTATCGTCACGATCTAAGCAATATAAGATGCATAAAAGGATTAACATCACATGCAATTCATAATATGTGATATGATATGGCCTTTCTTCTTGTGCCTTCGATCTCCATATCCAAGCACGAACATGATCTCCATCATCACCAGCGTGGTGTCAAGGTCAATGGCGCCGCTCCATGGTTGTCGTCCACCAGCATCAACTATTACAACAAATTTGAATAATAGACACGTAGGTCTTAACGAAATTAAAAGACAACCATAAGCTGCTGGTTGCCAACTTACAATAAGGATCATTGCATACATCATATATAATCACAATCATGGCCATATCACATCAGAATACACCCCTGCAAAACAAAGTTAGACGCCTCTAATTTTCTTTACATGTTTTACGTTGTTTGGGGCTTTCGAATAAGAACCGTTCTAACTTACGAACAAGACCCACAATGTTGATAGAAGTATTGTCAAGTGCCTGTTGTAAATTGGATCTTCACTATGGTGGGAGAGACAGACACCCCCGCAAAGCCACTTATGCAATACAAGCTGCATGTCAAGCGTGGAGCAAGTCTCATGAACGATGTCATGTAAGGTTAGGCCAGGCCACTTCATCCCACCATCCCGCAAGATGCAAAGTACACAAAAAGCAATCGACAACAAAAGCATCAACTCCCACAATAACCATTGTGTTCTACTCGTGCAACAGATCTACACATAGACACGGCTCTGATACCACTGTAGGGGTTCGTAGCATGGAAAACAAAAAATTCTATCGCTTGAACACACACAAGCCAAGATCTAATCTACTAGATTGGTGCAACGAGTTGATAGAGTACTAACCCTCAAAGATCCAAAACGTTTAACGAGATCGGATTGTCGTGGTTGATGTAGTCGTTCACTTGCCGATCTCAAGATCGCGAAGATGATCCTTCCAGCACCGCGTTCCGACAGCGCTCCCGTAGTCGGTCACACGTTTGGTACTCGATGAAGACCTTCCTCTCCCTTGTTACAGCAGGCAGCGGAGGTTATATATCTCCTCTCGATTCCAGCAGCACAACAACGTGGTGGTGAAACACAGGAGTAGATCCCGCAGGGCTTCTCCTAAGACAGAGCGATTATGGTGGACTAGAGAGGGTCGTGGTAACTAGGGTTTAGAGGCCAAGGGGTGGAGGTGGCCGGCGGCTAGGGTTTAGCTAGGCAGCGGTGACTTGGGAGAGATCTAGGGCGGCGGCGGCTTAAGAGGGGGCAATGGCCAACCTAGGGTTTGCATTGTGGGGCAAGGGGTGCCCCTACCCCTCCTTTTATGGGAGGGAGAGGCGGCAAGGGGAAGGGGAGTCCTTGATACGTCCAAAAGGTATCAACTTTCCCGAACACTTCTGCTATTGTTTCTCCTCTAAACTTGTGTGATTTGGATACAACTAACACAGTCTGACGCTGTTTTCAGCAAAATTGCCTTGGTGTCTAGTTTTTGTGCAGAAAATCAACTTTCAGGAAAAATCCCAAGAAATATGCCAAAAATCATATTTCACCAGAAGACTCACGGAGCCAAAAGACGAGGCAGAGGTGGGCCACGAGGGGCCCACACCCCTGGCCGCGCGGGCTGGGCTTGGCCACGCCTGGAGGGGGTGTGGCCACCTCGGGCACCCCCTTGGCCACCCTCTTCGCCTATAAGAATCCTCCTGACCTAAAAACCGAGGGGGGTTCGACGTTTTTCCAGAAAGAGTTCCGATGCGCCGCCACCACCAGAAACCGCGATTCGGAATCAGAAACTTCGTTCTGGCACCCTGCCGGGACGGGGATTTGGAGGAGATCATCGTCATCATCATCACCGACGCCTCTCCATCAACCATCCATGTTTCCCCCATCCATGAGTGAGTAATCCCTCGCTGTAGGCTATGGGTATGGTAGGTATTGGATGGGTTCTATCATGTAATCGAATAAGATTGTTACGGAATGGTGCCTAGTATCTCTATTAGTGTTATTTGACTTTGTTGCAACTTGTTGTGCTTAATTCTTGTCACTAGGGCCCGAGTGCCATGATCTCAGATATGAACTTATTACTGATTCATGATGATAGTATTGTTTGTGATCTTATCTGCAAGTTGTGTACACATATCATTGTCCAGGTCCAAAGGCCCCGAAGTGAAAAAAATTGGAACAACCTGAGGGGATGGCTGTGATATGAGGATCACATGTGTTCATGGAGTGTTAATGCTTTGCTCCGGTACTTTATTAAAAGGAGTACCTTAATTGCCAGTAGATTCCCTTGAGGCCCTGCTGCAACGGGCTGACGGGACAAAAGATGTTGTGCAAGTTCTCATTGCAAGCACGTACGACTATTTATGGAACACATGCCTATGATTGTTTAGTACTTGGATGCTTTATCTTATTTATCTGCAATTGTCCTAGATCTTGAAGTTATATGAATAGTCTCGTCCATGCAACGCCCGTCCATCCATCCCTATGCCTACCGCACTCAAATCCTACTGTTTGCTACTATTGTTACTACTGTCTTTGTTTTACTAGTTCTGTTACTTTGCTATTGCTACTACAAAACTGTTGCTACTGATAAACTACTGTGAGCAAGACTATTTCCAGGTGAAGCTGAATTGACAACTCAGTTGTTAAGGATTATAAGTATTCTTTAGCTCCCCTTGTGTCTAATCAATAAATTGGGTTATACTACCCTCGAAGACTATTGCGATCCCATATACTTGTGGGTCATCAAGACTATTTTCTGGCGCCATTGCCAGGGAGCATAACTTTACTTGTAAGTTCACTTGGATCTATAATTATTCGCTGCTATTCCTTTCATCACGGGGAAGTCTCGTGATGGAAAGTTTCCTATTTTACCATCCATTACAAGAAGAGGTACAGTCCTAAACACCTCTCCTTCTCTTGATTCACCGTCTGTTATAAGTAAGCTTGTTACACTACCACCTACACATGCAACACACACTGCTACTACTGCTGAATCTGAAATTTCTTCTGATACTCATGATGTTACTTCTACTGTGCTTGATGCGAGTGGTTCATTAGGTCCTTTCCTAGAAGCTCTATTGCTAGAACTATTTTGGGAAACACTGAAACTCCTAGTGAAGACACTATTACACCTGTTAGCTCACTTGAGTCTAGAGAGATGTGATATTAATGATGGTTACATTGAAATGACTAATGAATTTATTGAAGAGTACAAAACACACGTGGTGCTAGTGCTATTAGGAGTCTCCTTGAGAGACGTACTATTATACCTAAACTGTCTCCTGATGCTAAGTTTGCTACTTCTACCATAGATATTAAAGATAAGGATTATGATTTCTCTCTTGATTTATCCTATATAAACATTGTTGAGAAAGAACCTTTTTGTGGGACTGAGAATGAAAGTGCTGTGGCACATATGAATGAGCTTTCCACTATGAGTGCCTTATTTTCTGATGATGTTAAGATGTGCTTTGTTACAAAGAGTGCCTTTCCACTAGGAGTCTCCTTGAGAGAAGTAGTTTGTTACAAAGATCTTCCCTTTTTCACTAAAAGGAGAAGCTAAAGCTTGGTTTAATAGATTATCTCCAGGATCAATTGATAGCCCTGATTGCTTGATTGCTACTTCCTTTCAGAAATATTTTCCTCCTAGTGCTAGACATGCTTCTTTGCAGAAACTTTTTGATTTTAAACAGGGAAAAGAAGAGAAATTGCCTGAGTCATGGACAAGGTTCTGTTCCTTGATTCATGCACATCCTGGATGTCCATTACCTAAAAATGAGTGTCGTGGGAACAGCCACGGCAGATGTTGCAATCGGACGCGAGTAGTAGAACGAAGGGCAAGGGCGGCCAGCCATCTGCAGTGCAAGATGAGGGCGAAGACACAGGGTTTTACCTAGGTTCGCCCCCGGAGGGTAAAGACCTACTCCTGCTAGATTGTATTAACCAGCCACCTGGAAAGGAGGCTCGGATTCCCCACCTCCATCTTGTTTTGCCGCTTCTGCAATATTACGGCATCCATCCGTCAGACCTAGGGCCGCACAGCATCGAGCAACTCGCCATCTTTGTGGCGTTTTGCAAGTGCTACCTAGGCTGCCGGCCATACTTCCCCCTGTGGCAAGATCTGTTCCACGGGAGGATCGAACGCGAAGAGACCAGCGGCCTGATGCTAGCCGCAGGCAGCCTCACCTTCCAGCTGAAGTCAAAGTCCTCCTTCTTCGACCTGATGCTGCCAAAGAAGGCGACAAACGAGTGGAAGAAACATTGGTTCTACGTGACCGAGTCGCCGCCAGACGACGAGGTGACGCTTCCGATGTCTTCCGCCGACTGGCCCGAGCCGCGTCGGCTTCAGGTCACCAAGCTCCCCCATGAGCAACGGATGGTGGTCGATGAAATGCTGCTGACAATCCACAACCTGAAGAAGAAGGTCCTCCAAACTATCAACCTCTACAATTGCTGGTTCGGGCGGCGGTTGGTGCCTTTGGTCGACCGTGCTCACTGGATGTATGAGTACACGGGCAAGGACGACCCGACGAAGTCTTGCACCACCGAGTAGAAGCTCAACGATTACACCTTGGCCCTGAAGAAAATCACCGACGCGGAGTATCTCGACGCGAAGGCCGGGGTTCCCCCATACACCGCGAAGCGCAAGGCTCCATCAGTAAGTTCTCACTTCCTTATCCACTTCACAGTCGCAGATATGCAGTCGCGGTTTTCGCTAATCGCGTTTGTCTTTGTAGTTACTCCAACTGGTGGAAGGTTGGCTTTCGCCCGCCGACGATGAAAACTCAAACGAGTCCGTCGGGGACGAGAACAAGTCCTTGTCTAACAAGGGCAACGTCGGAGGCGACGATGACGACGATGACAACGATGAAGATGACGCCGAGGCCATGGAGGTCGCCGCACCCACGGTCCATAAGACCCGTGGGCAGCGACAACGCGAGCTCGAGGCCAGCAAGAGCCTCGAGGCTCACGATGGGGGTGACGACGACGAGATCCCCGAGCACACTTCACGACGCGTGGACACGCCGTCGAAGAATAAATTGCCTTAGAAGAAGAAGCCGGCTAGGGCAGTGTCGCCGCCTCGTTCCGCGAGTAGCTCCGAGGCTACCAGCGCGGCCAAAGGAGCCGAGGCCAGCGTGCCGATGCGGGTAACTGCGAAACCGACGCAACCGTGGTGGAGGGCGAAGTGCTGTTGGCGTCGCTGCCACCGCCTTTCACCGCAGTCACCGGACTCGGGGCTACTCCATCCGCGGGTGCCTCGCCACCGAGAGGAGCCCCTACGGCGATTGCCGCGGATCCTCCTGCCGCGGCCTCATCCTCGAAGAAGCCCTCGGTGTCTTGGGCCCAGAGTGTGTTCGAGACGGGCCTCAGTCGGAAGATGGGGCCAGAGTTGGAGAATTCGACAAGCATTCGCACCGGCCTTCGTTTTATCCCAGTCTCCAAGTGAGTATCTTTTAGAATTGGGCAGCTGATTTATTTTTGTCGAACAAACTCACTGACGTCGCCGTGTTGCAGGACTGGTGTGAAGAAGATAGGTCACCCCTCGGTGGCCAAGGTCCCATTGGGTACCCCGTGGGAGCAAGTCGATCCCTCGAAGAAGAGGAAGAGCGACGAGGTCGTGGCACCCGTTGAGGGCACGAAGAAGGCAAAGGGAAGGTCATCACAATTTGGGACGAGCCGGTGGTCGCCCCAAGTGAAGATCCGACTGGAGAAGATGCAGCCACGAAGGCCATGGTGGACACGGAGTCGCAGCAGGTGGAGCCCGTGGCACCAGTTGGGGCAACGGGCCCAACGACGAGTGCCGCAGGGGAGGAAGTGGCCACCTTCCCTCGTTTTGTAGCGAGGTCCTCCATGGCGAGTGCTTCAGCACAATCGGCGGAGGTCGAGCAGCATTGCGGGCGCACACCTGTTGTGCTTCCGTCGGTGGATGCGGTCGAGATCCACAATATGTTGGGTGCGGCGATCCAAGTATGTCTAGTCCCCGAGGATCTGGTCGTTGAATTTCAGCGATCGGATCCTTACCATTTTTGTTGTCCAGTCCCCGAGTGGATTAGTCGCTGAATTTCAGTGGCTAGGCACTTAGGAATTTCTTCGATGTCCAGTCCCCAAGTGGCTAGTAGCTTAATTTCAGCGGCTAGGAACTTAGGAATTTCTTCGCTGTCCAGTCCCCGAGTGGCTAGTCGCTGAATTTCAGCGGCTAGGCAATTAGGATTTTCTTTGCTGCCTAGTCCCCGAGTGGCTAGTCATTGAATTTCAGCGGCTAGGCACTTAGGATTTTCTTTGCTGATACTATCATGGTTGTGCAGGGCCTGCAGCGCGAGTCGGCGGACCGGTTGGCCGCCAAGGAGCGTCTGGAGAAGGAACTCCACTCCGTGCAAGGGACGAACGAGCAGCTTCGAGCGACAGCTGGTAAGAGTTTGATGTGCTTGCTATCAGGGATGTCTTTTCCTTATGTTGTACTCATAGTTGTGTTGTCGCAGAGGGTCAAGCGGCCACGGTGGAGAAGGATCGCGAGGGTATGGTCCCTGCGAGTGACCTGGCGGCTGCTCAGTCATCCTTGACCTCCGCGGAGAAGCGAGTCGCCGACCAAGAGCGGGAGCTCAAGGAGGCAAAGGCGGGGCGACCTCGGCGAATGAGAGGGCCAAGGCAGCCGTTGCTGCTGCTACCGAGGAGCGGAAGGTATCGGATGCGCTCGTCACCGGGCTACAGGATGACCTTTCTGGTCTGCAGGATTTCATCACGGGGATCTGCCGTCCTTTGATTGGAGAGATCCTTGTTATTTCAAGTGACTAGCGAGTCCCCGAGCATGCGGGTCGCCTTTGTTTTGTTGGAGCCTTTCTGACTGTGTACTTGTGCTTTGCAGGGAATATTCTTGATGATGAAGCCGGGCGCAGTCGTACGACGCGCGGCAGTGTGTCACTATGTTGGTGGACTCTGCCGCTCTGTCGGCGACTTGCATCCGCGCGTACCTTCAGGATATTTCGCCGACGGAGGTTATCCCCAGCGAGCTCACCGAGGTCTGGAGGTATCTGGAGAAGGCTCCAGCGGTTGTGGAGTTCATGTCGCGGTCGGCTTTTCGCCGGGGGGCAGCGACTACACTGAGCCTTGGGCTCGCGCACTTCCCCGACAACTTCGATCTTGAAGACGTCACCAGCGACTACCCTTCGTCCACGGGCGTGGTCGAGATTTCTGACGTGCTGAAGCTCACTGACCGGGCCACCGTCTACTCCGACCGGGTGTTGGCGATGGGTGACTTCCTGCTGTATCAGGAAACGATCGTCGCCCCGAACGATGAGGAGCCGACGAAGCATGACTTCAAGGTGGAGCAGCCCTTCCGATCGGCGATGACGGGCACCTTGACGACGTATCCATCAAAACCATGGGTGCCTTTCATCCGCGTCCGCGGAGGTGGTGGCGAGTCATCATCGAAGCCTGCGGAGTAGGAGAGTTTGCCAAGTGGCATTAGTTGTAAAGGAACATGCGCCTGCCCTTGTAATGGAACAAATTTTGTTGCCATAAGGAATGCATGGATGCTTTTGTCAGTGTTTGGTTTAATTGTGAGTTGTTAAGTTGTCCGAGTCCACGAGCGTGTCCGCCCTTTTGTGGGGTTTACCTCGTTTTTATGTGTATGATTTGTTTTTGTACTGTTATTCAGTTGAGGTCGACTCGCCGTGGCTTGAAAAGCCAGTCGCGTGGCGACCCCAAGGGGTGCTCTATACTTAGCCGTTTTCCCGGTGGGGGCCATTGTTGTGGGAACGGCCACGACAGTTGCTGCAATCCGCAGTGAGTAGTAGAACAAAGGGCAAGGGCGGCCGGCCATCTGCGGTGCGAGATGAGGGCGAAGACACAAGGTTTTACCCAGGTTTGGCCCCTGGAGGGTAAAGACCTACTATCACATCCCAAAATTTTCCAAATTTTGAAATGTGAAAAATAAATAAACAAAAGAAATGATTGTTGAAATTTAGGGTGAAAAGAAACTTTTTGTTTCTAAAAGTAAACATCAAAACCCTAAAACCCTAATCGAATAATTCATTTCCAAAATCTCTCTAAGACTATGGATTTGATCCGTATAAAAATATGTCAACAACCATTTATAAAGGATCAAGAATGATAAATAAAAATGTTATAAAACCATATAAATTGGGTTCACTCAATTTGGAGCCATAGATAAATTTAATAAGATAAAATAAAATAATATTTTTAATAAAGCCCTATCTAAGATCCATGCCAAATCTTGAGCAAATAAATCCTAAAGGAATTTAAAAAGATAAATAAATATTAAATAAAGTTATGCAAACTGGAATCACCAATTTTGGATCTTTAAATAAAAAGATATGGATTTTATAAGGCAAAGGAAGAAATAAATAAATAAGGAATATTTAAAGCCAAATTAAATCTTGGCCAAACAAATGAAATGAAAGATTATTGATTAATAAAAGGAGTAAATGATTATTTAAATAAAATCATAAGGATTGATTAATATCCAATTTTATTTAAATAAAGACAATTCCCAATTTAAATGAACATTAAATCATATTAAAGTATTTAAATAATAATTCAAAGTGAATTATTTGCACTAATGAATAAATAAAACCTACTGAAAAAGGTTTGGTAAAAATTAGAATTCAAATAGACTTTGAAACCATAATTAAACCCTATTTAAAAATAAAGACAAACGTCTATTTAAATAAACAATAAACCATGAAGGAATAAAAGTAGTTATTCTAAAATGGACTTTAAAAACATATTTAAAATAGTATAGAAGCTTGCTGAAAGTTTGGTAAAGGTTTGAATTCAAATGGTATTTGAATTATTTGAACAAAAATCAAAATAGAAAAATAGAAAAGGAAAAAAGAAAAAGATTCATAATAAAAAAAGGGAAACAAACCCAGCCTAGCTAACTAGCCAACCCACCTGGCCCAGTCCAGCCCAACTAGCAGCCCACCCGGCTCTCCCCGTAGAAAAACGATTCACACCGCACGGTTCACCTGCTTAGTCACTGAACGCTTGGCCCCACGAGCACTCCCTCTCTCTTGTTGACAGCGCGACCCCACACTGCCAGTCATCGTCTCCACCCCGCGACCGTTCCCCCCCTCGCACCTCGCCGTTTCTGCCTCGTTTACTCCTCGTAAATTCGCGTGAATGCGCGATTAAACCTCGCCAGCGACGACGCACTCTTAATGTCCATTGCCCCCTCTCTTTTCCCCCAGACACCACTTCCTCTCCGCCACCAGGCTGTCGCAATTGCGAGCTCGAACCCCACTGCCTCCGACGTGTTTCCCGGCCGATTCCGGCGAAGCCAGACCCTCCCTAGCCCTCTGGTGCTTACTAGGTTGCTCTCCAGCATTTCCTGCATCTCCCAGTACCGTTCGCTTGGTCGCGCATTCCCCAGAAGCTCGGCAACGACGAAGCCTTCTCGCCACCGTCTCCTTCCTCAACTCCGGCGACCCCTTCCCGAGAGCACAAACTGCCCCCTCCTCTCAGGTTGTTAGTCGTGTGTTTAGCATTCTCGCGTGCATCTAACATCGTCATTCATTTTCCTTGGCATGACCTACAACCTCGCCAACGACGATGAACAGAGACGTCCGATGCCTGGACCAACTTCGGTGAACAATCGCCGCTATTCCTGAGCGCCCCTCGACGAACAGCCACCACCTCGAGCTTCTCCTCATCACGGCAAGTTCGGTAATGGCCTTCTTCCTCTCCCGCGCCTCCTAAATCGTTGGCAACGTCTCTAACAGAGCGTCGCCGCCGCGCGCTGCCGTCGAGCGCCGCTAGTTCCTAGTCATAGCGCTGTAGCCGTTAGATCGCGATCGTCTGGTTGAGATTATATTTTAACTGAAGGGGTATGTTTTGTTCTATTCCGCATGATCTTATTTAGATCCAATGATCCACGCAACATGATCCGCGTGAACCGGTATGCACCATTACGAACAACCACGTGGCTAGTGATTTGTTTTAAAAACAGAAATTTGATCTATTAGATGATAGGATTTGTAAAATTCATAACTTTAAACCTACACGTCCAAATTTTGCAAATTTTATATCGATAGAATCAGCAAAACGAATACTTTGCAACCATTCCCTTTGTTTAGTGTTTTGCTTCTGGAAAATTATTGTTTTTGCAGAAACATGTGTAGGCATATTTTGATTATAAAATTTATTCTAAAAATGGTTTTAGGGTAAAATCTTTTGTAAATGGATTTTTTTGAACCTACTGACCATAAGAACCAACTTGTAGATTTAAAAGGATATTTTGTGATACTAGGGAATAAATCTTTGAATAAAATCATTTCTAGTTAAATAAAATGTTGAATATGTTTTGACAATGATTTTTGGGTAAAAGCTTTGGAAAATGATTTGATTTATACTCCCTGACCCTAAAAACCAAGTTTTAAGATTTAAAATATATTTGATGAACTCTAATAAATTATTACTTTGTTAAAGGCATTTCTAGCAAATAAAAAATATTGTTTAATGGAATTTAGGTGAAACCTTTTGCAAATGGATTAATATTAAACCCTTTAGCCATAAACACTAACATTTGTGTTTAAAGAATATATTTGGCTAAAACTACAAAATATTACTTTGATTTAAATCACCTCTAGCAAAACAAAATGATTTAAATGGCCCATTTTCACTAACTTGGTTTCAAATGATTTTGCCACATTTATAAATGACCTTTAGGTGTTTTAAATTGTTTATAGCCTATTAGAAACCAATTTTCCAAATAAAACAATCTTTTGCATGCTGGCATGCATTGCTTTGGTTTTATCATTTTATGTGGTGAATTGTTTGAATGTTAGTTTGTATGTGCTTGCTTGATTGAATTGTAGTGAAATTTGAAGAGTGTGATTATTGCAAGATCAAGGAGTGAACCAAAATTCTCTACTAAAAAGGCAAGTGACACTATCATCCATGTCCTACTATTTTCATTACACTTAGTAGAATTTTTGTAGTATGCATGATAGGGCTACTATATTACTATGCTATGCTAAGTCCTATTAGGAAATCCTTTATATCTTCCTTAGTGAAAACATCATAGTTGTAGTATGGTTAGCCCTGCTATAGACATGGGATGGAATACATGATATGATTATATGAAGTGTTGGAAAAAATATATGTTTTATATAATAAAACAAGTTCTCAATGAACCACCTGGGTGGAATGTGGATACTCAATTGTGGATAAGGTGGAAACAAAGGGAACCATGTTTATATGACTATCTTTTTGTATGTGCACTAGAAGAAAACCACCCAGGGAGTTAGATATTGAACATGTTTCTCGTATAGTGGCTTCCGTGTACAGCGACATGCTAAATGGGCTCTGGCTTTGTCAATTACATAGTGGAAGACCCTTGCATTGGCACCTACTCAGGTTAACTGGCTTCATGTATTGGAAATATATCCTTACATTGGTGCCTGGTAGACAAGGTAGCATTATGTCTTGGGAGGACTTCTATGGAAAGACTTTGTCACATTCTCGATCTGCCGGTACTCCATTTGGTGTGTACTTATCCAGCTGCCACTGGTGGCGTCAAGACGAGATTGTGTCATGTGGGTAAAGTGTAAAACTTCTGCAGAAGACCAAATTCTAAGTACTTAGCTGTGTCCCCGGTTACGGAGAACTTTGAGCAACTAAGGCCTGAAGCTATGGAAGATCTTGACATTCCAATTTCTCAAAGTAAAACTTGATGGTGTCAACAAGGGATTAGAAGAACTTGGAGTTTAGTAAGGAGTTCAGAAAGGTTGTTAAAATATCAAAACTATTTTGAAAAGATAGGATAAAACTATATTGCTTTCTGCAAATGAGCCTAAGCCCTACTTAGCCAAATATGCATATACTGATAGGATCCAACTTATTTCCACATTGTAGTGAAACTTGCCAATACAATTCAAATGTATTGACCCTTGTGGTTGTAACTTATTGTGTTGCAGGTTTGTCTGATGTTAGTGAAGTGTGTGTTGAATAGGATTACAAGTCTACAACCAACATGTTTGCCTGTGGCACTTTAAAGATGAAGGACTCCATGCTATATAGATATTTCTGCTGCATTGTAGTGAGATAGTCAAATGAGCTATGTAAGATGTAATATAATATTTTATTCCTGGTTATAAAGTTGTACTATGACCTTTGTTTCTTGATATTACATCTCAAACTGTGGATGCTAGCTATTGATCCAGGGACTAGCATTGTAAACACAGGGATCTCTACCTTATCAGGTTGGGACATTTACAGATGGTATCAGAGCACTGTGTTGCCTGTAGGACTGTAACCCTAGGATTGGACAAAACCCCTTAGAAAAATAGGAGTTGTATATGTTCCAAAACTTATTCACAAACAATCTTGTAAACTCTTTCCTCAACCTTTTTAGTTTTGATTCTACATCTTCCCTCTTTTCAACTTGATGAACAAAGCCTCCACCATGACCAATGACTTCAACTTTAGTTTCACCAAGTACTTCAATTTGGATATCACTAAGGACCAAAAATGAGAACCATGAGACATTAGATTGCCTACCAACTATTTAAGACATTGATATCATGTTAGTGTATGGATCATAATGACCTATGAGGTATGACTATACTAGGTTGATTATTTCAAGAAAACTTGTTGTTTCCTTCAACTCATGAGTTAAACTCATAAGTTGTTAAGTGAATAGTTGCTTGTTGATTGTTTGATTGAACTTGATTGTTTTTGGTTGTGTGTTAGAACTTCTTTAGATATATCTATCATTACTTATCCCTATTAAACCAATAGATGCCTCCCCGTTGTGCCAACCCCAACCAAAACAACAACATCACTCCCGAGATGCAGCAGTTGATCACAGCTCAAGCTCAACTGACGCAGATGGTGACACAGTTTATGCGAAATCAGAATCAAAATAACAATAACAAATAGAACAATCAGAATAATCATCCAGCACTTGACATGCTCACTAGATTTATGAAACTGAGGCCTGCAAGGTTCTCTGGAACAACTGATCCAATGGTAGCCAATGACTGGTTATGTTCGGTGAACAATGACTTAGTGAATGTTGGCTGCACCGACGAGGAAAAAGTTAGGTTTGCAGTATATCTGCTCGAAGGGCCAGCAACAACATGGTGGGACAACTTTCAGATCACCACTCCCCTTGAGGATGTGACTTGGGCTATTTTTGTGGATGGTTTTCTTACAGCTCACATCTCATTTGGAGTGATGAACTTGAAGAAAAAGGAGTTCCACAATCTGAAACAACATCACTGAAGTGTGGCCGAGTACATCGAGGAGTTCAACAATCTGGCACGCTATGCACCGGATGAAGTTTATACAAATGCTAAGAGGAAAGATAAATTCCTCGAAGGACTTAATGATGAGTTGAACCTGCAGCTGTCTGTTGCCTATGTCCCAACTTATCAATCACTCTGTGACAAAGCCACCATCTTGGAAAACAAGATGAATCAAGTTGAGAACAGAAAGAGGAAGCATAACCTCAAGTATCACTCAGGATCATCACAAAAGAAGCATTCATTCAAAAAGAGCAATGGAGATTCTGGACCACATCAGCATCACCACAACAACAATGGAAGTGATAATAATGGGAATGATACTAACAATGGAGATGACCTTGGTCAGAACCAACATGGAAATCCCAGGAAGAAAGACTTTAGCCAATTGCAGTGCCATAATTGTAAGGAACTTGGACACTATGCATCAGACTGTCCTGAGAAGAAAGAGAAAAGGGATGCTAGAAACTCTGAAAGCAATTCCAATGTGGCCCAGAAAGGACATGTGAACCACATCGACATGTATGGAACCCTTGAAGAATTAGATGATGTGGATGGTAAGAATTAGTTAACTCAGTTGAGTCAAATCAGGATTCCTTGTTTGGATATCAATTATTGAACCCATAGTCAAGTGAATCATCAATGTAACCCTACAAAACTTTCTTTTAAGGGTGGTAGTACCCTAGTTGTCTTCAAGCCAACTTGTAACCTCTAGCCTTCCCAAATCTCGGGACGAGATTTCTTTTAAGGGTGGTAGCCTGTCACATCCCAAAATTTTCCAAATTTTGAAATGTGAAAAATAAATAAACAAAAGAAATGATTGTTGAAATTTAGGGTGAAAAGAAACTTTTTGTTTCTAAAAGGAAACATCAAAACCCTAAAACCCTAACGGAATAATTCATTTCCGAAATCTCTCTAAGACTATGGATTTGATCCATATAAAAATTTGTCAACAAACATTTATGAATGATAAAGAATGATAAATAAAAATATTATAAAACCAGAAATTGGTTTCACTCAATTTGGAGCCATAGATAAAAACTTATGAATTTAATAAGATAAAAGGAAATAAATTTTCTAATAAAGACCTATCTAAGATGCATGCCAAATCTTGAGCAAATAAATCCTAAAGGAATTTAAAAGATAAACAAATATTAAATAAAGTTATGCAAATTGGAATCACCAATTTTTGATCTTTAAATAAAAAGATATGGATTTTATAAGGAAAAGGAAGAAATAAATAAATAAGGAATATTTAAAAGACAAATTAAATCTTGGCCAAACAAATGGAATGAAAGATTACTGATTAATAAAAGGAGTAAAGGATTATTTAAATAAAATCATAAGGATTGATTAATATCCAATTTTATTTAAATAAAGACAATTCCCAATTTAAATGAACATTAAATCATATTAAAGTATTTTAAATAATAATTCAAAGTGAATTATTTGCACTAATGAATAAATAAAACCTACTGAAAAAGGTTTGGTAAAAATTAGAATTCAAATAGACTTTGAAACCATAATTAAACCCTATTTAAAAATAAAGACAAATGTCTATTTAAATAAACAATAAACCATGAAGGAATAAAAGTAGTTATTCTAAAATGGACTTTAAAAACATATTTAAAATAGTATAGAAGCTTGCTGAAAGTTTGGTAAAGGTTTGAATTCAAATGGTATTTGAATTATTTGAAAAAAAATCAAAACAGAAAAATAGAAAAGGAAAAAAGAAAAAGATTCAGAATAAAAAAAGGGAAACAAACCCAGCCTAGCTAACTAGCCAACCCACCTGGCCCAGTCCAGCCCAACTAGCAGCCCACTCGGCTCTCCCTGCAGAAAAACGATTCACACCGCACGGTTCACCTGCTCAGTCACTAAACGCTTGGCCCCACGAGCACTCCCTCTCTCTCGCTGACAGCGCGACCCCACACTACCATTCATCGTCTCCACCCCGCGACCGTTCCCCCCCTCGCACCTCGCCGTTTCTGCCTCGTTTACTCCTCGTAAATTCGCGTCAATGCGCGATTAAACCTCTCCAGCGACGACGAACTCTTAAACGCCATCGCCCCCTCTCTCTTTTCCCTAGACACCACTTCCTCTCCGCCACCAGGCTGCCGCAATTGCGAGATCGAACCCCAGTGCCTCCGACGTGTTTCCCAACCGATTCCGGCGAAGCCAGACCCTTCCTAGCCCTCTGGTGCTTACTGGGTTGCTCGCCAGCATCTCCTGCATCTCCCAGTACCGCTCTCTTGGTCGCGCACTTCCCAGAAGCTCGGCAATGACGAAGCCTTCTCGCCACTGTCTCCTACCTCAACTCCGGCGACCCCTCCCCATAAGCACAAACTGCCCCCTCCTCTCTTGTTGTTAGTCGCGTGTTCAGCATCCTCGCGCACATCTAACAGCGTCATTCATTTGCCTTGGCATGACCTACAACCTCGCCAACGATGATGAATAGAGACGTCCGACGCCTGGACCAACTCCGGTGAACAATCGCCGCTATTCCCGAGCGCCCCTCGACGAACAGCCACCACCTCTAGCTTCTCCTCATCACGGCGAGTTCGGTAATGGCCTTATCCCTCTCTCGCGCCACCTAAATCATCGGCAATGTTGCTGACAGAGCGTCGCCGCCGCGCGCTGCCGTCGAGCGCCGCTAGTTCCTGGTCATCGTGTTGTAGCCGTTAGATCGTGATCGTCTGGTTGAGATTAGATTTTAACTGAAGGGGTATGTTTTTATCTATGCCGCACAATCTTATTTAGATCCAACGATCCATGCAGCGTGATCCACGTGAACCGGTACGCACCATTAAGAAACAGCCACGTGGCCAGTGATTTGTTTTAAAAATAGAAATTTGATCTATTAGATGATAGGATTTCTAAAATTCATAACTTTAAACCTACACGTCCAAATTTTGAAAATTTTATATCAATGGAATCAGCAAAACGAATACTTTGCAACCATGCCCTTTGTTTAGTGTTTTGCTTCTGGAAAATTAGTTGTTTTTGCAGAAACTTGTGTAGGCATATTTTGAGTATAAAATTTATTCTAAAAACGTTTTTAGGGTAAAATCTTTTATAAATGTATTGTTTTGAACCTACTGACCATAACAACCAACTTGTATATTTAAAAGGATATTTTGTGATACTAGGGAATAAATCTTTGAATAAAAGCATTTCTGATTGAATAAAAATGTTGAATATGTTTTAAAAATGCTTTTTGGGTAAAACCTTTGGAAAATGATTTTATTTATACTCCCTGACCCTAAACACCAAGTTTTAAGATTTAAAATATATTTGATGAACCCTAATAAATTATTACTTCGTTAAAGGCATTTCTAGCAAATAAAAAATATTGTTTTGATTTATAAATGGAATTCAGGTGAAACCTTTTGCAAATGGATTAATATTAAACCCTTTAGGCATAAACTCTAACATTTGTGTTTAAAGAATATATTTGGCTAAAACTACAAAATATTACTTTGATTTAAATCACTTCTAGCAAAACAAAATGATTTAAATGGACCATTTTCACTAACTTGGTTTCAAATGATTTTGCCACATTTATAAATGACCTTTAGGTGTTTTAAAATGTTTATAGCCTATTAGAAACCAATTTTCCAAATAAAACAATCTTTTGCATGCTTGCATGCATTGCTTTGTTCTTATCATTTTATGTGGTGAATTGTTTGAATGTTAGTTTGAATATGTGCTTGCTTGATTGAATTGTAGTGAAATTTGAAGAGTTTGATTATTGCAAGATCAAGGAGTGAAATAAAATTCTCTACTAAAAAGGCAAGTGACACTATCATCCATGTCCTACTATTTTCATTACACTTAGTAGAATTTTTGTAGTATGCATGATAGGGATACTATATTACTATGCTATGCTAAGTCCTATTAGGAAATCCTTTATATCTTCCTTAGTGAAAACATCATAGTTGTAGTATGCTTATCCCTGCTATAGATTTGGTATGGAATACATGATATGATTATATGAAGTGTTGGAAAAATATATGTTTTATATAATAAAACAAGTACTCAATGAACCACCTGGGTGGAATGTGGATACTCAATTGTGGATAAGGTGGCAACAAAGGGGACCATGTTTATATGGCTATATTTTTGTATGTGCACTAGAAGAAAACCACCCAGGGACTTAGAGATTGAACATGTTTCTCGTACAGTGGCTTCCGTGTACAGCCACATGCTAAATGGGCTCTGGCTTTGTCAATTACATAGTGGAAGACCCTTGCATTGGCACCTACTCAGGTTAACTGGATTCATGTATTGCAAATATATCCTTACATTGGTGCCTAGTAGACAAGCTAGCATTATGTCTTGGGAGGACTTCTATGGAAAGACTTTGTCACATTCTCGATCTGCCGGTACTCCATTTGGTATGTACTTATCCAGCAGCCACTGGTGGCATCAAGATGATATTGTGTCATGTGGGTAAAGTGTACAACTTCTGCAGAAGACCAAATTCCAAGTACTTAGCCGTGTCCCCGGTTACGAACAACTCTGAGCAACTAAGGCCTAAAGCTGTGGAAGATCTCGACATTCCAATTTCTCAAAGTAAAACTTGATGGTGTCAACAAGGGATTAGAAGCACTTGGAGTTTGCCAAGGATTTTAGAAAGGTTGTTAAAATATCAAAACTATTTTGAAAAGATAGGATAAAACTATATTGCTTTCTGCAAATGAGCCTAAGCCCTACTTAGCCAAATATGCATATACTGATAGGATCCAACTTATTTCCACATAGTAGTGAAACTTTCCAATACAATTCAAATGTATTAACCCTTGTGGTTGTAACTTATTATGCTGCAGGTTTGTTTGATGTTAGTGAAGTGTGTGTTGAATAGCATTACAAGTCTACAACCGACATGTTTGCCTGTGGCACTTTGAAGATGATGGACTCCATGCTATATAGATATTTCTGCTGCATTGTAATGAGATAGCCAAATGAGCTATGTAAGATGTAATACAATATTTTATGCCTGGTTATAAAGTTGTACTATGACTTTTGTATCTTGATATTACATCTCAAACTGTGGATGCTAGCTATTGATCCAGGGACTAGCATTGTAAATACAGGGATATCTACCTTATCAGGTTAGGACCTTTACACCTACTCCTGCTAGATTGTATTGATGGGAGAGTATAAGGGCGAGCTCGACGACTAGGCGGCGAGTCGCAGGGGGTGTATGATGGAACGTGTCCTCTATGCGTACCCTAGGGAGGTTTATATAGGCTCACCTAGCTAGGGTTTATAGATATACAACCAAATTAGTTAAGGATTCAGAGGATGTTTGACCTAATCCGACTGGGCCTAGCTACGCTTCTGGGCCTTCAGCTTCCAGTCGCCTGGCTCCTTGTTGGGTCTTGATCCAGTCGCCGTTCTACAGGCCCACTCGCTGGCAGCATGGGCCAGTGGGAAATGTCCTGCTGAGTATACCCCACTCGGGATATCCCCATAAATGAGCTTCTTGATAGCTATTATAATGGACTAACTGATGAATCTAGGACATACCTAGATGGTTTTGCTGATTGTGTTTTCAGGAAAAGAACTCCTACAGAAGATGAAGAATTAATGGCTAAATTAAGAAATTATTATGATGATTGGACTTCAACTGAGCCAATTACACCTGAGGCTACTACACCTGAACCAATTGTGCCTGAACCAACTCCAACACCAACACCAAAGAAGAGGGGAATGATTGCATTAAATGATGAATTAATGAAAGAAGCTAAGAAATGTCTTAAGGAGAAGGGTATTTGATCTGAAGATGTGAAGAATTTACCTCCTATAAAAGAATTATGTAAGCCAATTCCCCACTCATCTACTATTGAGGTACACTCTCTCCAACACTTTGATGAAGGTGATATTTGATACGTCCAATTTGCATCACCATTCTATGTCATAATTTGCTTCTATTCATTGATATTTCTTATTATGAGGTGTTACTTATGTCTTTTCTTCTGTTTTTGCATGTTGGATGATTCTTGGAGGATGGACTACTGGAGTCAGGTTTCTAATGGAAAAAAGAGGTGTTTTGATGCAATTTCGCGAAGATCAGAGAAATAACAGAAAAATATTGGAAAATTATATTTTCCCAAAAGACGAAGGAAGCCAGAAGGGGAGGCGTAGCTATGCCACAGGGGGCCCACACCCCCTTGGCGCGGGTCGTGCCTGGGCCGCGCCTAGGGCAGGTGTGGCCCACCTGGCCGACCTCCGATTCCTCCCTCTCGCCTATATCTTCCTCTCGGAACCCTAATACCATGGGAGCAACCACAGAAAGATTTCCGCCGCCTCTGCGAGGCGGAAAACACCGAGAGAGAAAGAGCTCTCCGGTAGACAGATTTCTGCCGGGGAAATTCCTTCCTGGAGAGGGGAGATCATCGCCATCAACACCATCATCAAGATAGACTTCATCGGGATCATCATCATCATACACACCATCATCTCCACCAGCACCATCATCACCACTCCATCCCGCTGTAACAATTGTGTTGAATACTTGCATAGTTCTTAGGGAAAACTTTCCTGGTGTTGATTACTATTGTAGTTGATGCTTGTGAGTGGAACCATTGGATTATTGTTTATGTTCAGATTGTTATCCATTACCATATCATCTTTGATCTTGATCCATATGATGTCTCATGAGTAGTTCGTCTAGTTCTTGAGGACATGGGAGAAGTCATGTTGTTAGTAGTGGATTTGTGTTGAGTTAGTATTCAATGGTTTAGTATTTAAGTTGTGGTGCTATTCTTCTAGTGGTGTCATGTGAACATCGACTACATGATAATTCACCATTTATGGGCCTAGGGTAATGCATTGTGTATTTGGATACTAATCGTGGGGTTGCCGAAGTGATAGAAACCTGAACCCCCGTTAGGACACCATTGCACAAGGGAGTGTAGGATCTCAGAGTTTAAGGCTGTGGTTAGGTTTATATATTAATTGCTTTCCTATAGTTGCGGATGCTTGCAGGGGGTTTAATCACAAGTATGTATTGTCAACACCCGAATTTTTAATCCCAGATGCCTGTTATGCCATACATCGCAATCCTAGGATTACCATTTTTGCGAGACATAACAGAATTGGATACCATAGTACATCCTCCATTACAAGCGATACATAAGTTCTTAGACATATAGGGATCTCATGATCCAGTTCTTAATACAACATCAAGCAGCAGAATACGTAATAATAACGATAGCGTAGGCGAAGCTCCATCTTTGGGTTCACAGGCAATGCTGACGATGGGAGATGATCCTAGTTGTCGTAACCTTCCTGGGGTCCATCCTCAAGGTACTCCTCTTCATAGTCTGGCCATGGGAATAGCCAGGGACAAATACATGAGTACTCTTTAAGTACTCGCAAACTAATACTAACAGGTAAATGGGTTTTTGGATAATAGGACACTAGGCTCTAGGGTTGTTTTGCAAAAGCCAGATTTATCTCTAATAAGTTCCAAAGCTAGTCACAATTTTATAACTCCTAAGTGGGATCTTGTAACTCATGTCACAACCCTCTTGTTGTCAAGTTAAAGTCACAATTCATTTCACAAGTCATTTTGAAAAGTCTGACGGGGGAACAATATGGCCACTCCAACTGTCAATAACCGCGGACGCGGCTATTCTAATAGTTTGACACTCTGCAGAGATTGTACACTTTCACCAAAACATTCGATACATCCGTCAGGAACAAATCCTGAATTCACCATACTCAGTATGCGGATAATCAATCCTAACCTTTCAATTACACGCCCTAGTATAAGCACCTCTCCTGTGAGTTTGGCCTGCCAACCATGACCAACTGTCATCTTGGGTACTGCCCAGGTGGACAATCTTCACAAGGTAGCCTCAGCTCAGACCTTGGCCGTGAGGGAACTAATACTAAGGTATATAAGTTTCCAGTCAAGCCCTACCCAATATTCGGGTATTGTGGTTGTACGATAAAATTGGAATGGTATCGCATCCAGACAACCATCAGTTTTATAAAGGTCTAAGGCTCATGCCTCAACATTTTCATCACCAAAATCATCGGGTGTTTGGAAACACATGTCCAAAACATTTCAATAGAATGATCCATCATTCCAAGGTTTTCATAACCATTTTTCCACCAAGTATTCCCATCTAAAGTTGATCAAGTTTTATGCTTAGCACTAGCATCTACAGGTGGGGTAAGCAATAGTGAGGGGTGGTAAACTAGTGGAGTTCTAACTAAGTTCCATCTCATGCCTTAAGATGACATCAAGATTGTCTAGCTTAGGCCAAATTTTATGCTCTTTATGCAACCTTCAAATATCTTTCTAATATCTATAATTCACTTAAGTAAACTCTAAGTAATAGCTTTGATAAATAAATAAAGTCTAAAGCTTGCAAGTAAAATCTAGGATTGGTTTGTCAAGTGGGTATGATCACATATGCTTAAGGCATATAGTAGGCATAGTAACAAGTAGTGGTTTGTGGCCTCAGTAGGGTATCTTGCAAGGGTTAGCTTGCATTGGTCCACTTAGTTTATAAAGCTTGCACAATATCAGTATAAGCTTGCTAAGTTGCAAGTGTTAGCTTGCCTTGTGCAGAGCAGTGGTTGAAGTTCTCCTCGGCTTCTTCTTCGTAGTATCCTCCTTCCTCCTCGTATCCTTGGTCGGTACTAGCGTCTATGAATAAATACGAGGTACACAATCACCAAAAAATACTTAACTACTTGCAATCATCACACACAAGGGTCCTATAGATGATCTAACATCATCTCTAACATTACAAGATTAAAGCTTGGTTTAATTCCTTTTATTTTTAGAAAAGTAATTTCTACTCATTGAAAAACTACTTAAGATTTAATATTCTCCAAACCAAACATGGGATCATGTTGACACATGTCATCACAACATATTTTAGTCCATGGGAATATGAAAGTGGTGTCACAATTTAATAAGGTTTTACCCTTTTATTTTAATTAATTAAAGTGGCTAGAAATGCCTATGTAGCATTCTTTTATTACTTGAACATTATTTCTGCAAGTAAACCTATATATTTTTTTATATTCTGAAAGGTATGATTAAATGTGATTTTTGAGAGTTGGAATCAACTCAAAAGATATTATGGTTTAAATTTAAAAAATGTTTGAATGCATAAAAGCTTATGCCTTGTTATTTTTACCATGGGTGATCTATAGATCCCAATGACTTAAATCCAACGGGCTTGGATTTAGCATTCTCAGACCTTTCTAACAAAATTGGTTTCATTCAATTTGATGCACTGAATCGATCTGGGTTGATTTTTGAAGTTGAGTATAGAAGTGAGTTTGAAACAAAATGAAAAAGGTTTAATTCAAATAACAGGGCTGCACGGGAAACGTTAACGGGATGGCCTGCTAAGCGTAGTGCTCCCGCGGGCTGCTTAAGTGGGTGTCCCCACTCGTCAGTGAGACAGGGAGGGGCGAAGCGGTACGGGGCAATGTGGATCGTGCGATCTAGTTCTAATCCAACGGCCGAGAGTCATCGTCGACGCGAGGCAACGCCGACGAGAAAGAAACCTAGCGCGACCAGTGAGGGTTGCTGGGGGCTCACCGGGGTGCAGGCAGGTCGACGAGGCGGGCGAACGACGAAGTCGACGACGGTGAACTCAGGGGTGGTTGCGGGAGCTCCTCGGGTGGACGAAATCGATGGCTCCCTTCTTCTCCAGAGGCGGCGGGCTCCGATGAAATTCCGGCGAGATGGTGCTCGCCTTGCTCCGGGAACGGTGTGGAACGATCAGTGAGGAGAGGGGAGTGAGATGGTGTGAAGAAATCAACTGGGGGTGGCCTCTATTTATAGTCGAGCGAGGGGACCGACGGGGCGCACGGTGAGCTCGTAGGGGGCGATGTTACAGGTGGCTATTGGCATGGGCGAAGGTAGGGGACGATGCGGTGTTCCCTGGCGAGGCTCAACGACATGGTTTCGAGGCGTGGGGCGGTGCGGCTTGGTCGGAGTGCGACGGTGCTCTGCGTGTGCCCGACGTAAAATTTAAGGCCGCACAGCTCGCGTGGTCCGTGCGGCGGCGAACGAGTGTGTCTGCGGGGTTACTGGGACGGTGGGGATTGTGTATGCACGCGGCGAGGGCGGCGCGTGGTCTGTGGGCGCTGGTCGAGCGTGGCGCACGGGGCGTGCTCTCGGCATGATTGCTGGCAAGGTTGGCATGGTTCGTTCGTGTGGTCCAGGGCTTGGCAAGGTTCGAGCGGTGGACAGGGAGTGGCGGTGGACGGTGGGCTGCCTCCCAGACATGCTGGCTAGGCTTGTGTCTCCTCCTAGCTTGCTGTCGACATGGGGGTGACATGGGTGTTCTCGGCTGTTCATCATTGATGGCAATGCCAAGCTTCTAGTGAGGCTAGTGCTTAGTTTAACTTACTAGATGATCTACTGAGATGGTTGTGAGCTAAAGAGGGAACAAGTTAGGCTTCAATCACTGCTCACTATAGTGTTTAGGATTTTGATGATTTGTGTCTACAACCTGTTTGATGAAATGGCCGCATGAAATCAAGTTTGGAATTTTGAAAATATTTTTGGTGGGTTTTCTAGATTGGTGCTGGCGAGTCTGCAGATGCTTGGGTTTTGAAATTAGAGCTTGTTTGAGTGGTTTTTGAAAAAGTGGGATCTTCCCATATGATAAAGATTCAATTTTGAATTGTCATTTAAACTATGCATTTTAAAGTTTCTGGATGATCACAAAGTGGGCCTTGATACCTTGTTATGAGTACATTCAAGGGGTGCAAAGATCCAGAAAAGTTTCCATTAGGTCCTGAAAGTTTGAGACAGCCAAAGTAGGCATGCGAGTTAAATTGGTCAAAATGACCATTCCTTTATTTGATTGGTTTTGACTTATTTGTCTTTAGGAAAAGTTTGGGAAATGTTTAGATGATGTTTATTTCACCTAAGAAACATTTTACAAGCAAGGAAACATACAAACAAGGTGGTTCAAAAGAATTTCAAATTAAATGCATACACATATGCATGCCTTCATAATTTTAATTAGAAAAGTTTTTGTTAACCCTAATTTTGATGATTAGAGTTTAATGATTTAAGTTTAGTATTTTTGGGATGTTACAAACCTTCCCCCCTTAAACAAAATCTCGTCCCGATATTTGAAAAAGGACGAAAAGATTACCTAGGATTTGAAGAGATCGGGAAACTCCGTCCTGATGTGATCTTCGCGTTCCCAGGTAGCTTCCTCTTATGTGTGGTTGCTCCACTGAATCTTGAGAAACTTGATGCTTCGGGTTCGGGTAGTTCGAAAAGCTTCTTCCAAAATACGGATGGGTACTTCAGGATAGGTTAGGTCATCGTTGATCTCTATGGTCCGGTGATCGATGTTCTTGAATACTTCGGTCTTCTCTGGGACTTCGAGACACTTGCGAAGTAACGAGATATGGAACACATTGTGCACGGCTGACATCTCTTCAGGTAGTTCCAATTGATATGACACTTCTCCTCGACGGTTCAGAATCTTGAAAGGTCCGATATATCTGGGGGCTAACTTTCCTTTGAGTTTGAAACGCTGCATTCCCTTCAATGGCGACACTTTCAGATAAACACAATCTCCTATGTTGAAGGCGAGGTCTCTACGTCTCTTGTCGGCGTAACTCTTCTGTCTGGATTGGGCGGTCTTGAGGTGCTCATGAATCTTGTGAACCTTCTCTTCTGCTTCTCCTAGGATGTCGGGTCCGAAGATCTGACTCTCTCATACTTTCGACCAGTTCAAAGGGGTGCGACACTTCCTTCCGTACATGAATTCAAATGGGGCCATTTGCAAACTGGCTTGATAACTATTGTTGTACGAAAATTCTGCAAACGGCAGACAGTCTTCCCACTTGGATCCATATTCTAACACGCATGCTCTCAGCATATCTTCGAGTATTTGATTTACTCGCTCCGTTTGTCCATCGGTCTGAGGGTGATACGCGGTACTGAAATCTAGGCGGGTTCCTAAACCTTCTTGAACTTTCTTCCAGAATTTCGAGGTAAATTGAGTTCCTCGAGCCGATACTATGTTCTTGGGGTGTAACATCCCTAAAATCATGTTTCAAACTCATTCATATCATCCATGCATCCATGCTCATTTAGGGTTTCATTTCAAAATCATTTAAAAAACAAGAGCATATATTGCTCATTATTTTATGTATGAACACTCTAGCCTTTGGGCTACTTCCTAATGAGTGAAGTGCAAATATTCATTCAGTAGTGTTTTGTATTCAAACCTAAGTGATTTCAAAAGCTTGAATAAAGTTTGCAAACAAAGTATGAAGTAAAACCAAAGATATGCCAATTATTATATCCCATAATGGCTTGGTTTTATTTTGATTTTTCAAATGACCCAAGTAGGTTTGAGTGAACAGTTGTGTTTGACACTTATTTGAGCACAAGATTTATAGTACAAAAGACCAGAGAAGTTTTGAATTCAAACATATTTGAATTGGAGTTTTGAAATCAGTTTAGAAAAGCAAACAGAAAAAGAAAAAGTTTAAAAGAGAAAAAAATAAGCAATCAGACGAATCTGGCCCAACCAGCCCAACTAGCCCAGCAACCCCACCCCCGCGAACCGTTTTTATTTACTCGCGAACGAACCCACTGAGTGGCTCACGCCAGGACCCCACCCCCTCTCTGTTTCACTCACTGACAGCCACGGCCCACACGGCGACATCGTCTCCACCCTGGCGACGTGTTCTTCCCTAATTCACGCCGTGCGTTTCCTGGTTTGATTCGCGTCGTGAAATCCCGTTCAATGCTGGAGTAATTCACGCCCCCATCTCGCCTAGTTAAACCCCCTCTACCCCTCTCCATTTTCCCCCAGACTTCGAGCACAGAGCGCCCCCAGGCTGCCCGTAATCACCCTTGCACCGCCGCAGACAGAGCTCACTACGGCGACCAATCCCGGTGAGCCCCGTGTGCCCCTTCTCTAGTCCATGCAGATAGATTCACAACTTCCTTGCGCACCTTCTGACACCATCCGTTCATCCTATACTGCCCCAGGTCGTCGACTCCATCAAGCGCAGCAAGTTCCCGACGACGTCTCCAACTCCGGCGACTAAATTCGGTGAGCCCCTTGTTCCCCTTCGCCTCTGATTCACACGAACGTGTTCGCCGTAGCCTTGCGGATCTCCTGATGCCTTTTATTCATGCTAGGGTGACCAGGAGCGTCGCCAATGACGCCGTCCATCCGAGCCCGACGCTGTCAGCAACTTTGACGAGCCCGTGCAGCCGTGTCCGTGCGCCCCTTGCCAAGCCGTCGCCACGTTGAGCATCAGTGCATCGCTATGAGCTCGGTAAGCCCCTCCGACGACCCTAGAACCCCCTATAGCCGCCGCGCCGCCGTAGACAGAGCCGCCGCCTCCAGATGCCACCGCTGGCGCCGCCCATCCATGGTCGCTTGATCGCGGACCGTTAGATCTAGATCCATCGGCTGCGTTAGATTCACTTAACGAAGGGGTACGCGCTAGATCTGGCCGTGCATCTTCACTTAAATCGTGTGGCTCTCGGTGATCGATCTGCCCGAACCGGTACCAGCCAATAGAAACACGCCGCGTGGCACAGAGTTAGTTTTAAAAATTTGAATTAGATCTATTAGTTGTTTGATTTTGTTTTAATCATAACTTTTGATCCCCACGTTCAAATTTGACAAATTTTATATCAATGGAATCAGGAGAACAAGCCCTTTCCAAATATGCAATGTGTTTAATCTTTTGTTTCTGTTAAAATGGTTTTATTTATAGAAACATGTGTAGGTCTATTTTGTGTATATAAATTATTTGAGAAATGTTTTACTGTTTAAATAAATGTTGTTTGGCAAGTTTTGAACTTGTTTATGAACCAGTACTGTGCACTTGTCTTGTTGTGTTTAGAAAATCATCACATATCATATTGCATGCATCCATATATTTTTGATTGTATTATATTGTATGTAATTGTTGCTATGATTTTATGTGTAGATTTTGGTGCCAATAGTGATTGTGATTGTGAGGAGTGTAGCTACTCTCCAAACTACCAAGGCAAGTGGTGCTTCATGATATTTTATCCCTATGTTTTCTACTAAGCATTAGAAATATTTTGCTAGTCTTGCATGTTATATTTTGCATATGCCATGTTGGAAAATCCTAGTAGTGTAGAATTGCTAGGAAATTTCTAAGTTAAGATTCTTATCTATGCCATGCTTAGCCTAGCTAGTAGCAACCAAGGGTGGTGAAATATACATGCTATGATGAAAATATTTCTAAGTCTTTGGACTTGTGTTTTGCCTAATAAAACAACTAAGTGAATGAAACACCTGGGTGGAATGGAAGTAATGGTTTATGTTGAGTGGTTACACAAGGCCCATTTATATGGTTTACCTTGTGTATCTCACTTGTGGAAAGCCACCCAGGAACAAAGGGATTTGAGAGGCCAAATGTTAAGAAGCTTCTAGTGCAGCCACTTGGCAATATGGGCTCTGCCTGGATCACATAGGTTGCTAGAACTTAGCCATTTGGACAGTTGGTGGTAGTGGGATGATAGGTTGGAACGCGTCCATTTGGTCTAAGGGAAGGCTTCTGAAAGGTCCTGTCTTGGTGAAAATCAAGTCTGGTGGGGAAAGTGCACAACCTCTGCAGATGGAAGAATCTAAGTACTTAGCCATGTCCGTGGAAAAGGACAACTTGAGCATCAAGACATGGAAGCTATCAAGAATCTCCTCATCCCAATTTCTAAGTAAAACTTGTGGGTGAACAAGGGTGAAGGACCTCAATGTCTATTGGTGGTTCCTTGGGAAAGGTTTTGACAAGGAAAACTTAGTGATTTCAACTAATAGGCAAAACCTATTTTGAGCAAAGCAAGCCTAAGCTACACTTAGCCAAATTGCATATAGTATGTAGTCCACCAATAATATACTAAGGTATCACTGGCCAATACTATTCCAATGTATTGACCCACTGTGGCTGTAACTTGTGATGTTGCAGGTTACTCTGATGAGGATTAGGAGTCATGAGTCTACACTCAACATGTTTTCCTATGGCACATGAAGATGAAGACTTGTTATCTATTTACATATTTAAACTCTTGTACTAGGCCTGTGGCCATGGAGTTGTAAAGACTATGTTTGTCTCTGGAATGACTGTAATAATGACCTTTGTTTCTGTGTACTTCATCTTAAATTGTGGATGCTAGCATTGATCCAGGGACTAGCATTGCAATCGCAAGGATCCTTTTCCTTTATAAAGGAGGGATCTTACAGATGGTATCAGAGCACTGTGTTGCCTGTAGGATTATGACCCTAGGATTGGAAACCACTAAGGAAATTTTTTCAACAACTTCCACACTTGTCTATTCTTCTCGTAAACTTTTCTAATCTTCTTTCTCATCTCTATTTGTAGATGAACTCCATCAACGAAGCCGTGAAGAAGGGACCACTCATGACAATGACTTTGGAATGTGAGACAGAGTTCCCCAAGGCTCTCAAGGACCTCATGGTTGCAATGGGAATACATGGTGTAGCTGTGTACAAAGGTTTTCCTGTGATGGATGAAGGAGTTGAGTACTGGTGGGTGCAACTTCACTTGTATAAAAACAAGGAAGACAACCACAAGGACTCAGGATTCTGCATGGTCACCAACACAATGATGCACACTACATTCTTTGATTCAGCAAGGGATGCAGCTTGGAGGGCCATCAAAGAACTTGGTGATAGAATCAAGTGCAGAATGCTTAACACTCAGAATGATCTTAAGGAAGAGAAGAAACATGCCCAAGAGTTAGAGGCTACCAACCAAAGCCTAAGGAAGGACATCATAGACCTAGCAATGGATTCTTGTGATCTAGACAAACAGATTGCCTCTAGGGATGCCCTGTTAGCCAACTTGGCAAGTGAGATGGGATTGTAATGTACCACATTAGTTGGACCACCACACTTATCACCTTATTTTCCAAATGTTGCTTGAAATAAGTTGAACCTTGGTTATTTGTAATGGATCCATGTATGCTATGACTTGTGTGTTTGATTTCCAAAGTTATGCTTGTGATGCTTTGTCTTGTGACTTGTCTTAAAATTGTGTTGATTCTAACTTTTTCTATCTTATTTAGATGCCTAATGTTACCCTCATCACTGTTGAAGAGTTCCAAGGAACTCGTTTTGGCCCTTGTATTATTGAGCTCACTACCTTGCTCAATGTCCCTCTTCCTACCATCATGGTGCTTCCCCTCACCAAGTTTGAGAGGAAAGTCCTTTGGGCTTCAAGGTCAATCAGCCAGGACGCCAGACTGAGCCTAGCACAGAGGCTATCATCTTCAAGCTCATGCACGATGACAAGGAGAGAGGCCTTGAGGTAGTCATGCATGACTTGATTGGACGTCTGTTAGGGAGACACTCTCGACAGGTTAGAGGTACTCACTTCCATGCCTTCGGTAGACGTGATGAGGATGGAGAGGCCATCGACTTCGAGGACACTTCGAGGGAGACAGCAGAGCCGATTCGTCTATACCTCCAGGACTTAGAGGTTCTTCTTAGGCACGTGGACACTGATAGGACCAACGTCATGCTCAGCAATGACGAACTCCAGGTGCAGCTTCGCGAGAAGGACAAGCTCTTCGCAGAGCAAGATGAGATAGTCAAGCAGATGGAGGCAAAGTTTGAGAGTCAGGACAGAAAGTTCAAGAGTCAGGAGAAGCGAGTCCAAGATAGGAACAAGAGGATTCGAGACATGACTACAGAACTGGAGAACAAGGACTTAGAGCTCGAGCATCAGCAGACTGTGATTGAGAGGCTTCGTTCCCAGAAGAGGGCTCTCAAAGCCAAAGTAGAGACCTTGACCACCAATGTCGAGGAATACAAGACCGCTATGGAGAATGCAGGTCTTACCTTTGTTGAGGAGGAGGTTGATGCCGAGGAGTAGTATTGACTACTCATTTATCATTTATTTACCATTCTTTATTTGAGTCGCAATGACCATCCAACATGTGGATGGCTTGCTATTGGTGTGTTTACTTTGCAAACTTGTCGTTTATGTTGTTGAACTATTTTTATTATGATGCATGTTTGGTGATTGTTTATGTGATGTATTGTGCATGTTAGCATCTATGGGTATCTCATTCTTATCTCTATTGAACAAACCACAAATGCCTCCCCGTCGTGCCAATCCCAACCCCAACAACAACATCACCCCTGAGATGCAGCAAATGATGACAGCTTAGACTCAGCTGATGCAGATGATGACTACGTTCATCCAGAATCAGAACAACAACAACAACAACAACAATAACAACAACAACAATCAGAACAACCCACCGGGTTTTGACATGCTTACCAGGTTTTTGAGATTGAGGCCAGCAAAGTTCTCAGGAACAACTGATCCTATGGTGGCCAATGATTGGCTATGCTCTGTGAACAAGGACTTGGTAACAGTTGGCTGTACTGATGAAGAGAAAGTCAGATTTGCAGCTCACTTGTTGGAAGGACCAGCAGCTACTTGGTGGGATAACTTCCAAATCACCACTCCCATTGCAGATGTGACATGGGCTATCTTTGAAGATGGCTTTCGTACTGCTCACATCTCATCCGGAGTGATGAGTTTGAAGAAGAAAGAGTTCCATAATCTGAAGCAGCGCCACCGCAGCGTGGCTGAATATATTGAGGAGTTTAACAATCTGGCGCGTTATGCACCGGATGAAGTTGACACTGATGCTAAGAGGAAGGAAAAGTTCCTTGAAGGGTTGAATGATGAACTAAACCTGCAGCTATTAGTGGCCTATGTTCCCACATACCAGTCTCTTTGTGATAAGGCTGCTATTTTGGAGAACAAAATGAAGCAAGTTGAGAGTAGGAAGAGAAAGCACTCGGACAAGCACAACTCGGGATCGTCTCACAAGCGTTCCCATTATGATGATAGTGGAAGCTCAGGATCCCACAAGCATGGGAAATTCAACAAGCACCACAACCACAACCGTCATCATGACAACAAGCATCACTGTGGTCATGACAATGACAAGTACAAGAACCACAAGGGTGGATATAAGAGCCACCACAATGGTAGTGGAACTGGTAGTGGAAGCCAGCCTGTCAATAAGGATATTAGTCAGGTTGAGTATTTCAAGTGCAAGAAGATAGGGCATTATGCAAATGAATGCCCAGAAAAGAAAGTTGAAGGACCTAACAAGCCCAACCTTTTTCAAAAGGGACAAGTGAACCACATCAATGTGGAGGAAATTTATGAGGAACCTGATGCTGTTGCTGGTAAGTTAAAACTCAATTCTGTTCCAGCATTTATTCTCTTTGATACTGGTGCATCTCATTCATTCATATCAAGAACATTTGTTCAAAGAAATGAACTACCGGTAGAAACTATTGGGTGTCCTATGAAAGTAAGTTCTCCTGGCGGATAAATGGTAGTGAATTCAGGGTGTCATGATCTAGTCATAGAGTTTGGGAAGTATAAGTTTCCCGTTAACTTGATAATCCTAAACTCCCAAGGATTGGATGTCATTTTGGGAATGGACTGGGACTAAACACAAGGGAGTGATAGATTGTGCCAACCATACTGTCTCACTCACAACTCCAGAAAATAAAAGGATCAGATTCAAGGCCAATTTTGAAACAAAAAGGAGTAAGCTAAATTCTCTTAAGGGGGTTAGCATGGACAGTGTGCCAATTGTGAGTGAATATCCGGATGTGTTTCCGGAAGAATTACCGGGAATGCCACCAGATAGAGATGTGGAGTTTCTTATTGATTTGCTACCAGGATCTGGACCAATAGCAAAGAGACCGTACAAGATGTCAGTTGATGAACTGAAAGAACTCAAGAAACAACTTGGAGAGCAGTTGCAGAAAGGATTTATTCAACCGAGTTCTTCATCTTGGGGAGCCCCAGTTTTGTTTGTGGAAAAGAAGGATAGAAGTCAAAGGTTATGTATAGATTACCGTTCACTCAATGAGGTGACTATCAAGAACAAATATCCTTTGCCTAGAATCAATGACTTGTTTGATCAGTAAGAAGGAGCTTGTGTGTTCTCAAAAATTGATCTTCGGTCAGGTTATTTCCAACTCAAGATAAGAGAGCAAGACATACCTAAAACAGCTTTCACCACAAGGTATGGATTGTATGAGTATACCGTGATGCCATTTGGTTTGACCAATGCACCAGCATACTTCATGAATATGATGAACAATGTGTTCATGGAATTTCTTGATAAGTTTGTTGTCGTTTTCATCGATGACATTTTGATCTACTCCAAGAGCAAAGAAGAACATGAAGGACATTTGCGTTTGATACTTGAGAAGCTTAGAGAGCATAAACTTTATGCCAAATTCAGCAAGTGTGAATTCTGGTTGAATGAAGTTGAATTTCTTGGACACGTTGTGTCAGGAGATGGTGTTGCAGTTGATCCTGCTAAAGTTTCGGCTGTAACTGAATGGGAATCTCCCAAGTCAGTGAAAGAAGTTCGTAGTTTCCTTGGCTTAGCAGGTTATTACAGAAGATTCATTGAGAATTTCTCCAAGGTAGCTAAGCCTATGACAGAATTGCTAAAGAAAGACAAGAAATTTGCTTGGTCTGAAGGTTGTGAACTCAGCTTCCAAGAATTTAAGAAGAGACTTGTGACAGCACCAGTCTTATGTATGCCAGATTTGGAGAAGGATTTCCAAGTGTATTGTGATGCATCTCATCATGGTTTGGGTGCAGTACTTATGCAAGAAGGAAAAGTTGTGGCTTATGCCTCGAGACAACTCAAAACTCATGAAGTGAACTATCCTACTCATGATTTAGAGTTAGCCTCTGTTGTCCATGCGCTCAAAACATGGAGACATTATCTTTTGGGAAAGCATTGTGAAGTGTTCACAGATAACAAGAGTTTGAAGTATATCTTCACCCAGAAAGAAATTAACATGAGACAAAGAAGATGGCTAGAACTCATCAAGGACTATGACTTAAGTTTGCAATACCACCCCAGCAAAGAAAATGTTGTAGCAGATGCTCTAATCCATAAAGTTTTTTGGGAATGGCCTCACTAAGGGAGAACTGCCATATGATCTGTGTGCCCAATTTAGAGACCTCAGATTGGAGATTGTGCCCGTAGGACATCTCATATCTTTGGATGTTCAACCTACTTTGTTGGACAAAATCAAGGAAGCCCAGAAGACTGATAAGGAAATTGAAGAGCTCAAGGAAAAGATTGGCAAGGGAAAAGCCAAAGGATTCCATGAAGACGAACATGGTACTTTATGGCATGGAAAACGTATCTGTGTTCCACAAGATCCGGAGCTTCGGAAACTGATTTTGCAAGAAGCACACAACTCACCGTATTCCATTCATCCGGGTAACACCAAAATGTACGTGGATATGAAGGAAAGATTTTGGTGGAATAATCTCAAGAAGGACATCGCCGAACATATTGCTTTGTGTGATGTGTGTAGTAGAGTGAAGGCGGAACATCAGAAACCAGCAGGTTTGCTTAAACCACTACCTATTCCTGATTGGAAGTGGGACACGATTGGTATGGATTTCATTACCGGATTGCCAAGGACCCGGTCAGGATATGACTCTATTTGGGTAGTAGTGGATCGCCTAACTAAAGTGGCTCATTTCATACACGTGAAGACAACCTATACAAGTGCTAAGTTGGCCAAGATATATATGAGTAGAATTGTGTGTCTACATGGAGTGCCCAAGAGTATTGTGTCTGATAGGGGAACTCAATTCACTTCCCATTTTTGGAGACATCTACATGAGTCATTGGGAACGAGGTTGGAATTCAGCACTGCTTTTCATCCCCAAACTGACGGACAGACAGAAAGGACTAATCAGATTCTTGAAGACATGTTGAGGGCATGTGCCCTAGACTATGGATCCAGTTGGGATGAAAGTTTGCCTTACGCAGAATTTTCTTATAACAACAGCTATCAAGCCAGCATTGAGATGGCACCATTTGAGTTTCTCTATGGGAGAAAATGTACCACCCCATTGCTATGGAATGGTGTGGGAGAAAGAAGTTTGTTCGGACCAGAACTTATCAAAGAAGCTGAAGAGAAAGTCAAGCTAGTTAAGGACAGATTAAAGATAACACAGTCCCGACATAAAAGCTACGCAGATCCTAAGCGTAGAGAAGTCACCTATGAAGTTGGTGATAGAGCTTATCTTAGAGTGTCACCACTTCGTGGAGTGAAGAGGTTTGGAGTCAAAGGGAAGTTGGCCCCAAGATATGTTGGACCATTCAAGATTCTGAGTAGTAAAGGAGAAGTTGCTTATGAAATTGAATTTCCAGAATCTTTGTCAGCTGTTCATAATGTGTTTCATGTGATTCAGCTTAAGAAATGTCATCCAGAAATGGAAGAAACTTCTTTGAGGGATACTATACCTTTGGAAGAGGTTCAGTTGGAGAGTGACCTCACTTATGAAGAGAAACCTATCAAGATTCTTGAGACTGCAGAAAGAGTCACACGGACTAAGACTATCAAGTTCTGCAAAGTTCAATGGAACCATCATTCCGAAGAGGAAGTAACATGGGAAAGAGAAGATGATCTTCGGAAAGACCACCCTCACCTATTTGCTAACCAATCCGAATCTCGAAGGCGAGATTCACCTTAAGGGGGTTAGATTTGTAACATCCCTAAAATCATGTTTCAAACTCATTCATATCATCCATGCATCCATGATCATTTAGGGTTTCATTTCAAAATCATTTAAAAAACAAGAGCATATATTTCTCATTATTTTATGTATGAACACTCTAGCCTTTGGGCTACTTGCTAATGAGTGAAGTGCAAATATTCATTCGGTAGTGTTTTGTATTCAAACCTAAGTGATTTCAAAAGCTTGAATAAAGTTTCCAAACAAAGTATGAAGTAAAACCAAAGATATGCCAATTATTATATCCCATAATGGCTTGGTTTTATTTTGATTTTTCAAATGACCCAAGTAGGTTTGAGTGAACAGTTGTGTTTGACACTTATTTGAGCACAAGATTTATAGTACAAAAGACCAGAGAAGTTTTGAATTCAAACAGATTTGAATTGGAGTTTTGAAATTAGTTTAGAAAAGCAAACAGAAAAAGAAAAAGTTTAAAAGAGAAAAAAATAAGCAATCAGACGAATCTGGCCCAACCAGCCCAACTAGCCCAGCAACCCCACCCCCGCGAACCGTTTTTATTTACTCGCGAACGAACCCACTGAGTGACTGACGCCAGGACCCCACCCCCTCTCTGTTTCTCTCACTGACAGCCATGGCCCACACGACGTCATCGTCTCCACCCCGGCGACGTGTTCTTCCCCAATTCACGCCGTGCGTTTCCTGGTTTGATTCATGTTGTCAATTCCCATTCAATGCTGGATTAATTCATGCCCCCATATCGCCTACTTAAACCCCCTCTGCCCCCTCTCCATTTCCCCCAGACTTCGAGCACAGAGCGCCCCCAGGCTGCCCATAATCACCCTTGCACCGCCGCAGACAGAGCTCACTCCGGCGATCAATCCCGGTGAGCCCCGTGCGCCCCTTCTCCTGTAGTCCGTGCAGATAGATTCGCAACTTCCTTGCGCACCTTCTGACACCATTGGTTCATCCTATACCGCCCCAGGTCGTCGACTCCATCAAGCGCAGCAAGTTCCCGACGACGTCTCCAAATCCGGCTACTAAATTCGGTGAGCCCCTTGTTCCCCTTCGCCTTTGATTCACACGAACGTGTTCGCCGTAGCCTTGCGCATCTCCTGATGCCTTTTATTCATGCTAGGGTGACCAGGAGCATCACCAACATCGCCGTCCACCCGAGCCCGACGCTGTCAGCAACTCCGACAAGCCCTTGCAGCCGTGTCCGTGCGCCCCTTGCCAAGCCGTCGCCACGTTGAGCATCAGTGCATCGCTACGAGCCCGGTAAGCACCTCTGACGACCCTAGAACCCCCTGTAGCCTCCGCGCCGCCATAGACAGAGCCGCCGCCGCCAGATGCCACCGCTGGCGCCGCCCATCCATGGTCGCTTGATCGCGGACCGTTAGATCTAGATCCATCGGCTGCGTTAGATTCACTTAACGAAGGGGTAGGCGCTAGATCAGGCCGTGCATATTCACTTAAATCATCTGGCTCTCGTTGATCGATCCGCCCGAACTGGTACCAGCCAATAGAAACACGCCGCGTGGCACAGAGTTCGTTTTAAAAATTCGAATTAGATCTATTAGTTGTTTGATTTTGTTTTAATCATAACTTTTGATCCCCACGTTCAAATTTGACAAATTTTATATGAATGGAATCAGGAGAACAAGACCTTCCCAAATATTCTATGTGTTTAATGTTTTGTTTTTGTTAAAATGGTTTTATTTACAGAAACATGTGTAGGTCTATTTTGTGTATATAAATTATTTGAGAAATGTTTTAGTGTTTAAATAAATGTTGTTTGGCAAGTTTTGAAATTGTTTATGAACCAGTACTGTGCACTTGTCTTGTTGTGTTTAGAAAATCATCACATATCATATTGCATGCATCCATATATTTTTGATTGTATTTATATTGTATGTAATTGTTGCTATGATTTTATGTGTAGATTTTGGTGCCAATAGTGATTGTGATTGTGAGGAGTGTAGCTACTCTCCAAACTACCAAGGCAAGTGGTGCTTTATGATATTTTATCCCTATGTTTTCTACTAAGCATTAGAAATATTTTGCTAGTCTTGCATGTTATATTTTGCTTATGCCATGTTGGGAAATCCTAGTAGTGTAGAATTGCTAGGAAATTTCAAAGTTAAGATGCTTATCTATGCCATGCTTAGCCTAGCTAGTAGCAACCAAGGGTGGTGAAATATACATGCTATGATGAAAATATTTCTAAGTATTTGGACTTGTGTTTTGCCTAATAAAACAACTAAGTGAATGAAACACCTGGGTGGAATGGAAGGAATGGTTTATGTTGAGTGGTTACACAAGGCCCATTTATATGGTTTACCTTGTGTATCTCACTTGTGGAAAGCCACCCAGGAACAAATGGATTTGAGAGGCCAAATGTTAAGAAGATTCTAGTGCAGCCACTTGGCAATATGGGCTCTGCCTGGATCACATAGGTTGCTAGAACTTAGCCATTTGGACAGTTGGTGGTAGTGGGATGATAGGTTGGAACGCGTCCATTTGGTCTAAGGGAAGGCTTCTGAAAGGTCCTGTCTTGGTGAAAATCAAGTCTGTTGGGGAAAGTGCACAACCTCTGCAGATGGAAGAATCTAAGTACTTAGCCATGTCCCTGGAAAAGGACAACTTAAGCATCAAGACATGGAAGCTATCAAGAATATCCTCATCCCAATTTCTAAGTAAAACTTGTGGCTGAACCATGGTGAAGGACCTCAATGTCTATTGGTGGTTCCTTGGGCAAGGTTTTGACCAAGAAAAACTTAATGATTTCAACTAATAGGCAAAACCTATTTTGAGCAAAGGAAGCCTAATCTACACTTAGCCAAATTGCATATAGTATGTAGTCCACCAATAATATACTAAGGTATCACTTGCCAATACTATTCCAATGTATTGACCCACTATGGCTGTAACTTGTGATGTTGCAGGTTACTCTGATGAGGATTAGGAGTCATGAGTCTACACTCAACATGTTTGCCTGTGGCACATGAAGATGAAGACTTGTTATCTATTTACATATTTAAACTCTTGTACTAGGCCTGTGGCCATGGAGTTGTAAAGACTATGTTTGTCTCTGGAATGACTGTAATAATGACCTTTGTTTCTGTGTACTTCATCTTAAACTGTGGATGCTAGCATTGATCCAGGGACTAGCATTGCAATCATAGGGATCCTTTTCCTTTATAAAGGAGGGATATTACATGGGGAATCCATGCAAGCTGACGATTCTAGCGATGTATAACTCCGCTAGTTTAGAACTCTGATATGTGGTCTTGACGGGCAAGAAATGGGCGACTTTGGACAATCTGTCCACTATGACCCAGATAGAGTCATTTCCCCTACTAGAAGTAGGTAGTCCAGTGATAAAGTCCATTCCAACGGAACCCCATTTCCATTCCGGAATCTGCAAGGGTTGCAACAATCCAACGGGTCTTTGATGTCCTGCCTTGACTCGCTGACATATATCACACTTGGCGATATAGCTTCCGATTTCTCTCTTCATCTTATGCCACCAAAATTGCTCTTTTAAATCTTGATACATCTTAGTTCCTCCGGGATGGATAGAATAAAGAGTATCATGAGCCTCCTTCAAAATAACTCCTTTCAACTCGGAATCTGCTGGTACACAAAGGCGTCCTTTGTACCACAAAACTCCTTCTTCGTCCTCGGTGAATTCGGGTACTTTGCCTGTACCGATACGATGCTTGCTTCCGTCAATACTAGCATTTCCCTTCTGCGCCTCTTTAATCTGATTGATCAAAGTGGGCTAGAGTTCTATGCTAGCCAAAAATCCTTCACTTACTAATTCCATCCGAAAATCTTCTAGCTCTTTGTGCAGACTTGGTTGCTCCTTCAAAATCATGGAGTTCAAGCGGCACGGCAATCTGCTAAGGGCATCGGCTACTACGTTGGCTTTACCAGGGTGATAGTTAATGTCCAGGTCGTAATCCTTGATTAGCTCAATCCATCTTCTCTGTCTCATATTCAGCTCCTTCTGAGTGAATATATACTTCATACTCTTGTGATCCGAATAAATCTCACAACGGTTTCCCATCAGGTAGTGTCTCCATGTTTTCAGGGCTAGAACTACGGCTGCGAGCTCGAGGTCATGGGTTGGGTAGTTTTGCTCATGTTGCTTCAATTGTCGCGATAGATAAGATATAACTTTGCCTTCTTGCATTAGCACACATCCGAGACCAATCTTGGAGGCATCACAATACACATCGAAGGGCTTCGTGATATCTGGCATGATCAAGATTGGGGCTGAAATCAATATCCTCTTGAGTTCTTGAAAACTCGCTTCACATTTGTCGGTCCATTCAAGCCTCTTGTCCTTCTTCAGCAATTGGGTCATGGGTCGGGCGATACTAGAGAATCCTTCTACGAATTTGCGGTAATATCCCACCAATCCGAGAAAGGCACAAACTTGGGTTTGAGTGGTTGGGGCTTGCCAATCTTCTACATCTTTCACTTTGGCAGGGTCAACAGCAATTCCTCCAGCTGATACAATGTGACCGAGGAATCCTACCTCCTGTAACCAGAATTCACATTTGCTAAACTTTGCATACAGCTGATGCTCTCTAAGGGTTCCAAGAATGGTCCTTAGGTGTAGCTCATGTTCTTCTTCTGACTTGGAATAAATCAGAATGTCATCGATGAAAACAACGACAAACTTATCCAGGAAGTCCATAAAAATCTTATTCATGAGATTCATGAAATAAGCGGGGGCATTGGTTAATCCGAAAGACATGACCGTATACTCATACAATCCATATTTGGTGGTAAAGGCAGTCTTTGGAATATCCTCTGCACGAATTTTGAGTTGATGATAGCCAGTCCTAAGATCAATCTTAGAAAACACTTTGGCACCGGTCAACTGATCAAACAAATCTTCTATCTTGGGCAAGGGGTACTTGTTCTTGATGGTGACATCATTCAACTTTCGTAATCCGTACACAAACGGTTACCTCCATCCTTCTTGTCCACAAACAAGACAGGTGATCTCCAAGGTGACGCACTTGGTTGGATCAATCCAATTTCCAGCATGGAATCCAGTTGCTTCTTCAGTTTTGCGAGCTATGACGGGTTCACACTATAGGGTCTCTGGGCTATGGGTCCGGTTCCAGGAATTAGTTCGATGATAAACTCGATATCCCGATCTGGGGGCATACCGGGCAAAACATCTGGAAATACATCGGGGTATTCATAGACTATCCGGACTTGGTCAATGGTAGGTTGGGCTATACTCTTGTTGCATTTGAATTGACGAGGTAAGGTTTCAGATATATGCTCGACTGATATTCCGGCGGTACTGGTCATGGTTATGGCTTTCTTGGCTCAGTCAATCAATCCCTTATGTTTGGACATCCAATCCATTCCTAGTACTACTTCCAAACCTTTAGTTCTGAGTACTATCAGATTTGCATAAAAATCTATTCCATGGATTCAGATAGGGACGGCTTTGCAAATTTGCCTAGCCTTGGTGGTTGATCCGGGAATTTGAACAATCATGACATGCTTCAATTTGGTTGGTTGAATTTTACTAGTGCATGTAAATTCTTCGGTGACAAATGAATGCGATGCACCAGAATCAAACAACACTCTTGCAAGTACTGAATTAATAGAAAACATACCCAGCACGACGTCTGGCGCTTCCTGAGCTTCTTCAGCATGCATGAGAAAAAGAAGTCCGTTGCGGTTGAGCGAATTCCCTGGGGCAAATCTTCTTCCTGGATAAACACGATGCTGCTGCTGAGCTGGGACATTGGCATTGGGGTCTGTAGCATTCTTCTTGTTGGGGCACTCGTTGGAATAGTGGCCTTTATTTCCACAGTCATAACAGGTCACTTGCGACTTGTCCTTGGCTGCTACAGGCACAGCATTGCTTCCTGTCCTCGGGGCAGTGTTGGTGTTGGTGGTAGCATTGTTGTTGTTGAACTTGGGTGGGGCACGATTGAAATTGCTAGAGTTGCCGGGGTTGTTGTGATTTCCTCCGGGTCTTGGGTTTCCACGGTTGGGATAGGTGGGACGGGTCATCGGGGGTCTGTTGGTCCTTGGGGCAAATCCTGGAGATGGGTTAGGGCGATACTTTGGGGTCTGATGGGTTCCTGCCTGATGCATCATACGACGCTTGCGGTTCTCATTGGCTTGGTTGATCTTTCCTTCCATCTGGATAGCAGAGTCGACAAGGGCTTCAATATCCGCAAAGGGGATATTGACTAACACTGTCTGCATCTCATCATGCAGACCATTCAAGAATCTTTCTTTCTTCTTGGCTTCCGTGTCTATTTCATCCGGGCATACCTAGCTAATGACAAAAATTTGTCACGGTATTCCACTACAGTCATCCTTCCTTACTTCAGCTCTCTGAACTCGTCTCTCATTCTCTTGATCAAACCCGGTGGCACATGGGTTCTGCTAAACTTGACCTTGAATTCCTCCCAGGTCATCATCTGGCCTCCGGTCATTGCGCGAACACTGTTCCACCATGCTCTGGCATCTCCGGCTAGATAGTGGGTGGCGAACAGGACTTTCTCGTTGGCTTCCACTCCAGCTACTTCTAAGTTATTTTCCATGGTTTGCAGCCAATCATCGGCGTCTAGGGGTTCTTTTGACTTAGTGAAAATAGGTGGGTTGGTATTCTGGAAGTTCTTGAGCTTAGATCCGTGGTTGTCCTGATTTCCATGGCCTTGGTTGTTGTGGGCTAGTTGGGCTATCTGCTGAAGGGTGGCTAGGTTGGCTTGACGTTCCGCTCTTTCAGCTTCACGGTCAGAAGTCAACATTTGCAGTATCTGCAACACCGGGTCCGGGGATGAACCACTTCCTCCACGTGGCATCTGAAGATTGAGATAGATCATGAGAAAAGAGGGAAATTTCTAAAGTTTTGGGTCTTTAAAAAATATTTAAAGTTTGACTCAGATTTTCTAGCAACTTGCTTTCTCATTCATTCATTCATTCATTCATAGCACCCAGTACAACACACACCACAACAAAGAAAAACAGATGGTTTTAAGAACCATTCTGAGAACTATGATACAGTGGGACCGAATACTATTCACTATGCTAGTGCTGAAGTGCTACTACTCCTCGGAATCTGTGGCTTCATCATCCTCATCATCATCGATGAAGGTGAAATCATCCTCATCGGTGAAGAAATCCATAGCCTGATCCTCCAGAAAATCGTCGTCATCACTGAGATAGGAGTAGGGGTCTCCACGAAGATCCTCTCCGGCATTCTCCCTTTCCTCCAACTGCATGTCTCTCGTGGATGGTCTCCTCCATAGATGAGATGCGGTGGCGAAGATGGGCAATGATGCGCTCCTTCTTGTCGAGCTGACGGCGGCGAGACTTGCGATCCTTTGCTAGCAGGGCGATGGTCTGGTCCTTCGTCTTGATGATGATAGACTTGTGGTTGCAGTAGTCACGGCAGTTGTCCAACTCCTGCTGACGATCGTACATCATGAAGCTAAGGTGGTCCAATTGGGTCTTTAGCTCGGGGTGGTATGGGGTTTCCAGGGGTTGTCCATTTGCATCACGCCTTCGGCAAAACTCAAAGCGAGTACCCTTGATCTGATTGATGCTCTGCCCACACAAACGGGAAAGAGCTTCCTGCATGGCTCTGGCAAGTCCATCGAGCCAGTTGTTTTCCCTCAAGGTAAACTGAATTCCCTCCGCTGTGGGAGGTTCAATCTTTCCTCGGAGACTTGCAGCAATTATCCACTGTAGATCTTCTCCTCCTTGATCATTGAGCTGAGCTCCGAAGAACTCGGGGTGCGGACGCTCCAGAAGTTCCGAAAGCTGGTCCAAATCCCTCTCAAAGATCAGGTCTCCTCCATTCCCCAGTTGGTAAAACTTGCTGTACTTCACGTCCATCTATAAGAATATAGTATGAGTAAGTTAGTAGAGTGATTAAGTGTGTCAAAATTTTATGTATTTTGCAAGAGTTTTTGGAGGAACATGAATTTTTATGAAAGAATAAAAGGGATAAGAATGAGAATAAGTTTTTGTAAATATTTGTTTTCTTTGGTTTTGGAAAATAAGTTTTTGGTTTAGACGTCCAGCCTAACTAGGGTCTCCTATGGTTAGGATGGCTCTGATACCAACTTGTCAACACCCGGATATTTAATCCCAGATGCCTGTTATGCCATACATCACAATCCCAGGATTACCATTTTTGCGAGACATAACAGAATTGGATACCATAGTACATCATCCATTACAAGCGATACATAAGTTCTTACACAAATAGGGATCTCATGATCCAGTTCTTAATACAACATCAAGCAGCGGAATACATGATAATAACGGTAGCATAGGCGAAGCTCCATCTTCGGGTTCACAGGCAATGCTGACGATGGGAGATGATCCTTGTTGTTGTAACCTTCCTGGGGTCCATCCTCAAGGTACTCCTCTTCATAGTTTGTCCATGGGAATAGCCAGGGACAAAGCCATGACTACTTTTTAAGTACTCGCAAACTAATACTAACAGGTAAAGGGTTTTTTGGATAATAGGACACTAGGCTCTAGGGTTGTTTTGCAAAAGCCAGATTTATCTCTAATAAGTTCCAAAGCTAGTCACAATTTTATAACTCCTAAGTGGGATCTTGTAACTCATGTCACAACCCTCTTATGGTCAAGTCAAAGTCGCAATTCATTTCACAAGTCATTTTGAAAAGTCTGACGGGGGAACGGTATGGCACTCCAACTGTCCATAACCGCGGACGCGGCTATTCGAATAGTTTGACACTCTGCAGAGATTGTACACTTTCACCACAACATTCGATACATACGTCAGGAACAAATCCTGAATTCACCATACTCAGTATGCGGATAATAAATCCTAACCTTTCAATTACACACCCTAGTATAAGCACCTCTCCTATGAGTTTGGCCTCCCAACCATGACCAACTGTCATCTTGGGTACTGCCCAGGTGGACAATCTTCATAAGGTAGCCTGAGCTCAGACCTTGGCCGTGAGGGAACTAATACTAATGTATATAAGTTTCCAGTCAAGCCCTACCCAATATTTGGGTATTGTGGTTGTACGATAAAATTGGAATGGTATCGCATCCAGACAACCATCAGTTTTATAAAGGGCTAAGGCTCATGCCTCAACATTTTCATCACCAAAATCATCGGGTGTTTGGAAACACATGTCCAAAACATTTCAATAGAATGATCCATCATTCCAAAGTTTTCATAACCATTTTTCCACCAAGTATTCCCATCTAAAGTTGATCAAGTTTTATGCTTAGCACTAGCATCTACAGGTGGGGGTAAGCAATAATGAGGGGTGGTAAACTAGTGGAGTTCTAACTAAGTTCCTTCTCATGCCTTAAGATGACATCAAGATTATCTAGCTTAGGCCAAATTTTATGCTCTTTATGCAACCTTAAAATATCTTTCTAATATATATAATTCACTTAAGTAAACTATAAGTAATAGCTTTGATAAAGAAATAAAGTATAAATCTTGCATGTAAAAACTAGGATTGGTTTGTCAAGTGGGTATGATCACATATGCTTAAGGCATATAGTAGGCATAGTAACAAGTAGTGGTTTGTGGCCTCAGTAGGGTATCTTGCAAGGGTTAGCTTGCATTGGTCCACTTAGTTAATAAAGCTTGCACAATATCAGTATAAGCTTGCTAAGTTGCAAGTGTTAGATTGCCTTGTGCAGAGCAGTGGTTGAAGTTCTCCTCGGCTTCTTCTTCGTAGTATCCTCCTTCCTCCTCGTATCCTTGGTCGGTACTAGCGTCTATGAATAAAACGAGGTACACAATCACCAAACAATACTTAACTACTTGCAATCATCACACACAAGGGTCCTATAGATGATCTAACATCATCTCTAACATTACAAGATTAAAGCTTGGTTTAATTCCTTTTATTTTTCGAAAAGTAATTTCTACTCATTGAAAAACTACTTAAGATTTAATATTCTCCAAACCAAACATGGGATCATGTTGACACATGTCATCACAACATATTTTAGTCGATGACGGCGAACTTAGGTGTGGTCGCGACAGCTCCTGGGGTGGACGAAATCGATGGCTCCCTTCTTCTCTAGAGGCGGCGGGCTCCGGTGAAATTTCGGCGAGATGGTGCTCGCCTTGCTCCGGGAACGGTGTGGCACGATCAGTGAGGAGAGGGGAGTGAGATGGTGTGAAGAAATCGACTGGGGGTGGCCTCTATTTATAGTCAAGCGAGGGGACCGACGGGGCACACGGTGAGCTCGTAGGGGGCGATGTTACAGGCGGCTATTGGCATGGGCGAAGGTAGGGGACGATGCGGTGTTCCCTGGCGAGGCTCAACGACATGGTTTCGAGGCGTGGGGCGGTGCGGCTTGGTCGGAGCGCGACGGTGCTCTGCGCGTGCCCGACGGAAAATTTAAGGCCGCACAGCTCGCGTGGTCCGCGCGGCAGCGAACGAGCGTGTCTGTGGGGTTGCTGGGACGGTGGGGATTGTGTATGCACGCGGCAGGGCGACGCGCGGTCTGTGGGCGCTGGTCGAGCGTGGCACACGGGGCGTGCTCTCGACATGGTTGCTGGCGAGGTTGGCATGGCTCGTGCGTGTGGTCCAGGGATTTGCAAGGTTCGAGCGGTGGACAGGGAGTGGCGGTGGACGGTGGGCTGCCTCCCAGACATGCTGGCTAGGCTTGTGTCTCCTCCTAGCTTGCTGTCGACATGGGGGTGAGATGGGTGTGCTCGGCTGTTCACCATTGATGGCAATGCCAAGCTTACAGTGAGGCTAGTGCTTAGTTTAACTTACTAGATGATCTACTGAAATGGTTGTGTGCTAAAGAGGGAACAAGTTAGGCTTCAATCACTGCTCACTATCATGTTTAGGATTTTGATGATTTGTGTCTGCAACCTGTTTGATGAAATGGCCGCATGAAATCAAGTTTGGAATTTTGAAAAGATTTTTGGTGGGTTTGCTAGATTGGTGCTGGTGAGTCTGCAGATGCTTTGGTTTTGAAAGTTGAGCTTGTTTGAGTGGTTTTTGATAAAGTGGGATCTTCCCATATGATAAAGATTCAATTTTGAATTGTCATTTAAACTATGAATTTTAAAGTTTCTGGATGATCACAAAGTGGGCCTTGATACCTTGTTATGAGTACATTCAAGGGGTGCAAAGATCCAGAATAGTTTCCATTAGGTCCTGAAAGTTTGAGACAGCCAAAGTAGGCATGGGAGTTAAATTGGTCAAAATGACCATTCCTTTATTTTATTGGTTTTGAATTATTTGTCTTTAGGAAAAGTTTGGAAAATGTTTAGATGATGTTTATTTCACCTAAGAAACATTTTACAAGCAAGGAAACATACAAACAAGGTGGTTCAAAAGAATTTCAAATTAAATGCGTACACATATGCATGGCTTCATAATTTTAATTAGAAAAGTTTTTGTTAACCCTAATTTTGATGATTAGAGTTTGATGATTTAAGTTTAGTATTTTTGGGATGTTACATGTATTAGTCCAAGTAAGGTCGGTACATTAGCACAGGTTCACCCAAACAACACTTACAACACAAAAGAAAGGTACTCAACTATTTGAGCGAAAGCACTTGACAGAATTCCCATGTGTCCTCAAGAACGTTTGGTCCTTATAAGTATTTCCATCGGCTTGTACTTTGCTAAGAAAGGATTGGGACACTTGCTGCAGTTGTTCATTGTCTTTATTACTTGCACTTTGTTTTGTTGCTTTATCAGAAAACCCCTAAAAATCTGTTTGCTAAGTATTTACAGAGATTTCCTGCTCCATACTACTAGTCAACACCTTATACTCCTCATTGGGATCGACACTCCTATTTATATAAAGTACTATGATACACCCCCTATACTTGTGGGTGATCAAGACTATTTTCTGGCACCGTTGCTGGGGATTGAAGTGCTATTGAGGAGTGGAACTAGTAAAGGAAACTTCTACTGTGAGTATTGCTTTTTGTTTCTGTTTGTTACTTTGTTTCCAATATGGATAACCCACTTGGTTTTCTGTTTGGGAAAACTACTACCACTGTTAGGGTAGTAGATGAACCACCACCTGTTGAGATAGATCCTTTTAAGATACCTACAAGTATTGTTGATCGTGTTATGGATAATTATTATTTTGGGGATGGAACTGTCCATCCTGGTGATCACTTGCTTTTTATCCATGAATTATGCTAGTTGCTTAAGTGTGCAGGTATCACAACTGAACATGTGAAGAATAAGTTACTCTCTATATCCTTTAAAGGGAGAGCTGAAGAATGGTATAAGTTGCTGAAGAATGGGCAATCCATGGAATGGGAGAAAATGGCATCTCTCTTTTATTCTAAATTTTATCCTCCCAGTGCTGATATATAAATTTTGGCCTCATGATGGAGAGAGTACATCTCAAGCTTGGGGGAGGTTGAAGTTACTAATGCTTAAATGTCCTATTCATGAACTCGCACAATATTATTATGAATAACTTTATGCTAGGCTTTCTCTTCAGGATAAAGATTTACTAGATGCTTCTTGTGCTGGATCATTCACATGTATGAAGGAAGAAGCTAAATGGGATCTACTAGACTGTATTCAAGAGAACACTGAAGCTTGGGAGAATGACAAAGGAACAAAGTCAGGTATAAACTATGATTATGAATGTATAAAATCTTTTATGGGAACTGATGACTTCCGTGATATTAGTAATGAGTTTGGTCTTGATTCCCAAAGTATTGCCAATTGTTTTAAGGACTTTGCCTCTTACATAGAAATTCCCCCAAAGAAGTGGAACAAGTACCATGCACCTTATAAAGATGTTGTTAGTCATGTTCCTGTTAGAAGCACTGAAGTTTGTACTACTAATCATATTGTGCCTGAACCTTATGTTGAGAAAATACATTTCCCAGCCAAGGTAAAGGAGTACTATATGATGATTAGTGCGAATAACAAAGGTACAAAGAAAACCGTGGAACCTGATGAGCAAATGAATACTGAACCTGTGGTAGCTATTGTGAAAGATATTGTCACTAGAAATATAGAGGACGAGCACATTTTCTTCTGTGAAGACGCTTCTAATATTATCTCTCATCCTAGTAAAGCTAGAAAATCTAGTGTCCCTATGCTTTCTGTTACAATTGGTGATCATTGCTACTATGGTTTATGTGATATTGGTGCTAGTTCTAGTGCTATTCCTTATGAGCTTTATAGGGAAATTATTCATGAAATTGGTCCTTGTGAGCTTGAGGACATTGATGTGGTTATTCACCTTGCTAATAGAGAGACAGTTTTTTCCATTGGCATTGTAAGATATGTGGAGGTTCTTTGTGGTAAGATTAAATATCCTGCTGATTTTCTAGTGCTTAATTCAGCAGCCAACAAAACTTGCCCTATCATTTTTGGTAGACCCTTCTTGAACACTTGTGGAGCTATTATAGATTGTAAAAAGGAATTTTTTTTAACTAAGTTTGATGGAGATTCTTATGAATCTAACTTTTCCAAATTTTCTAAAGCTCCTTGTGAAAATAGCTTGCCTAATGAAGATTTCAGGATGGAACAACTTGCTTCTATCGATCCTGTTTATGACCTTGGGACTCTTTTTGGTGATAGTAAGTATGCTCATTCTTATGATAAAGTTGTTGCCAGTGACAGTTATATTGTCAACTTTATGCAAAGTGCTACTGAAAGTTATTATGAGAGAGGGAAACATGGTTTTATGCATCTCAATAATGTTAAGTTTCCCCGTTTTATGTTGAAAGCTTTGAAGTTGCATTTGTTTTGTCTTCCTATGCTAGTGGATTTTTGTTTCAACAATTTGTTTTCTCATGACACCCCCATGCATATGAAGTGGGTTAGACTCAAATGTGTTGGTTATTTGCTTCTTGATGCTCTCTTTCACTCCAGATATATATCTCCTATGTGAGCATCTTTGAAACTATCAAGCCTAACTTAAAGGAAATAAAGAAAAGTACTTCTTGGGAGATAACCCAATAGTTTTGTCGAGTCTTGAAAGTTATTACCTCAGTAATAACCACTCCTTATCCTTTTTTTTTGGTTTTTGTGTCAAGTTTAACTACTTTTTGAGAAGTGGAGGAGTTGTGAAAAGTGGCTGTCCTGGGACAGATTTTTCTGTTGTATCGTAAAAATTCGTGAGGGAGTTAAGTACTTAGGATGGAGCTGTATTTTTCTGTGCTTGTTCTCCAAGTTGTTACCAAACTTTCATTAGTTTTGCACTTTTTGATTTGAGCAATATAAGTTCTTTGAAAAAATCAATCTTTACCTGCTGGTCTGTTTTGACAGATTTCTGTTATCATTTGCATTTGCCTCTTACAAAGGCCTTTGTTTTGATGGATTTCAGTTGAAGTGTGAACCTTAAGGTTTATTGTTTTTGATTACACTAATGTTGCCAGTGAGGTTTGTGTGAGACCTTCTTCGAAAGGAATTTCTAGGAGAAAGAGAAAAGGAGTTTGTAGAGTTTGTCTTTGAATAGGTAAAAGTGGTGAAAACAGAAGGTTCGTGAAAACCCAATCTTTTTATATTTTTGTTGTTTTTATTACATAAGGAAGGTTACGAGACGGAACAGAGGAGGAAACGGAGGCCAGGGTGGCCACACCCACCCCAGGTGCGGTCCCGAACTGGGCGCGCCTAGAGGGGGTGTGAGCCCCCCGAGCTCCGTCTCCGCCTCGTTTTCATACCAGTACCTTCCTTATGCATTAAAACTTCGTAATATATAACCCCCTATATCCCTCGAGGTTCGTGCATCATGTTCTCATCGTGTTTTCATTTCGATCTGTTTCTGTCAGGAAATCTTCTCAAGTTTAGAGCACCATGGTCTTCGCCAACGATAAAGCCAAGAAGCCCAAAGAGGATGATCCTCAAAGCCCCAAGGAGGAGGAGATTTTGGTAGGCGATGAGGAAGACATGCAGGAGGATGAGCATCCAGACACCTGCGCCACTGTCGCAAGAATTGGAGTGGTGGCAAAACCTACCAACCTTAGGAGGACAGCACAGATGTCTACAGGAGAGAAAACCCCGCGTCATATCCTTGCTCCACAGTCACCTCCTCCATGTACCAAGAATTCCTTCCATACTATTATACATGAGCATCAATACCAACAGGTTCCCAAAGGGAACTTTCCCTCGATGTGGGATTTGCCTCGTTTTAACCGTGCAGGGGAGGAACACACTAAGAAGGAAGAGTGGGGAAAGAATAGCAAGGACTGGGGCTCTCGGTCCGATATGATCATGTATCACATTGAGAAAAATTCAGAGTTGATTTGTACTCTGACCTTTGAGATTGAGGATTTGAGGAAACTGATTGAGGAGCTTATCAAGAGAACACCATCATTGAAGGAGTAATTCGTCATCAGGTTTGGCATCCCCTTGGCTTGTTCCAAGCTTGGGGGAGTGCCGCGGTATCAAAATCATTATCTTTTATCTTTTACCTTTTTAGTAGAGCTATGTCTTTGGTAGAGAAGATATCTTATAGGTTAGTTTGCATGTGGAAGTATCTCTCCTTTAGTTAGTTATCTATGTATCCCTTGGTGTGAGTGCCTTTATGGAATATTAATGAGAGGTTTCATCTTTTAGTTTTTGCACTTCTTATTTTAGTTTTCAATCTCTGTTATATGATTGATCTTGTTGATCAGTATTGGCATCACTTTTGGAGCATCAAGTAAATCTAAATTGGTTTTGGCAAACCGAGCTCTGGTCAGTAGAAACACTTTTTGAGGTTTGAAAGGAAAAGAGAAAAAGCTTACATGTATTTTGTATCATTTATTTTCTTTCTTGATTGGCTCATAAGCTTAGTATTCTTTTTTTAAGATCTTTTGTGTCTTCAAGGAAGATCGCATGTTTGGCTTTATCACTTGTAGGTTTGCTTGTTTCTTTCAAATCTTTTGCTTGCTACCCAGCCTTGCTAGCCAAAAACCTGTTTTGAGAAGGCATACTTCTCATGTTTCCAATCCCTTTGAACCAAAACCTGTGCCATTTGTGTCCACCATATCTACCTATTAGCATTATTGTTATTCCAAGCAAATTCTCAAGCTTCATCTATCTTTCGAATTAAAAACTATTTTTTTTATGTGAAAACTAGTTAGTAAAGCTCTCACGAACTTGATGGCACACCTTATTTTCTTGCCCCTAATAGACTTGAACCATTGTGTCATTGAAGTTGTATATGCTTGCATCTATACGTTGGGATTAGCAGAACCGTGTTATCATGGGGAATTATTTCAACACTTATGGATACTTATCCAATTGATATCAAGCTCTTTAGTTTGCGGATGTCGTCGGTCTGAAATAAAAAGGGAGCTTGTAAGTCCATGGAGTGATGTATGTGTGTTAGAGAAACGCCTGGGCCGCTAGCCTAAGCCATGCCTAATCATGGTGGAAACTTGCAGCATCACCATATGAGCATTCTAGGAAGCATCCTCAATAAAAAGCTACGCACGTAGTAAATAAAAAGATCGCTGAGATGCTCATTGTCTGCTTGCCTTGTCATTTTGGTTATGGGATAGCTCCTGTAACATGTGCAAGGGGTACCCTGTTGACGGTTCTTTATGATACACATGTACTTACAATGACAAGAACTTACCGGTGACCAAAGTTGAGTAGCATGAGGAGAGGCCCTCGTACTCAAGGGACATGAGATTGCCAACTTATATTTCGTCAAACATATACTCCATCCTTGTTCACTTTAACCTTAATCATCTCAAGATTCCTATGATAGGGGAAATGAGGGCTCAAAACTAGTAAGTACCATAATCTTTTGGAAGCTCTTTATGACTTGAAATCCCTGCTTCCCTCTATGAAGGGACATTTCTTCTATTTTTAAGTTGAGTCAGTAAACCTAGTTCCTCTCTATCTCCAGCAAGCATTTGAGTTGTTGTGTTTCAAGCATTCATATGGTGATTTATTCAATCATGTTCTTTATTTTTCCTTGTTTGCACAAGACTCTTATCTATTGAGTATTACTTTGAAAGCCGTCATTGTGAAAAACCTTTTTGAGCAAAGAGTACTCCTGTTATAAAACTTCTTCAAAATCTTTATTTATGAAACTGTTTGCCAACTGTTCTCTGACCAGGAACAAACTTTGCCACTTCCAATTATGATTTATCTTTATGCATCTTTATTGTGACTCCTATACTTGTTGCAAGCTAAGTTATATAATGGTGAGTTGCTTTCTTCTATGAGTTGTGTAATGTAAGTGTGATGCTTCTTGTCCGTATTATTTGATCGACACTTCCCTCCATAAACCTGTGGACATGTTTACTGATCTCAGTTTTCGCTTGGGGACAAGCGAAGGTCTAAGATTGGGGGGAGTTGATACGTCCAATTTGCATCACCATTCTATATCATAATTTGCCTCTATTCATTGATATATTTCTTATTATGAGGTGTTACTTATGTCTTTTCCTCTATTTTTGCATGTTGGATGATTCTTGGAGGATGGACTGCTGGGGTCAGGTTTCTGATGGCAAAAGAGGTGTTTTGATGCAATTTCACGAAGATCAAAAAAATACCAGAAAAATATTGGGAAATTATATTTTCCCGCAAGACGAAGGAAGCCAGAAGGGGAGGCGTAGCTGGGCCACAGGGGGGCCACACCCCCTAGGCGCGGGTCCCCCTGGGCCGCGCCTAGGGAAGGTGTGGCCCACCTGGACGGCCTCCGACTCCACCCTCTCGCCTATATCTTCCTCTCGGAACCCTAATACCAGGGGAGCAACCACAGAAAGATTTCCGCCGCCTCTGTGGGGCGGAAAACACCGAGATAGAAAGAGCTCTCCGGCAGACAGATTTTTGCCAGGGAAATTCCTTCCCGAAGAGGGGAGATTGTCATCATCAACACCGTCATCAAGCTAGACTTCATCGGGATCATCATCATCATCCACACCATGATCTCCACCAGCACCATCATCACCACTCCATCCCGCTGTAACAATCGTGTTGAGTACTTGCATAGTTCTTAGGGGAAAATTTCCTGGTGTTGATTACTATTGTAGTTGATGCTTGTGATTGGAACCATTGGATTATTGTTTATGTTCAGATTGTTATCCATTACCATATCATCTTTTATCTTGATCCATATTATGTCTCGTGAGTAGTTCATCTAGTTCTTGAGGACATGGGAGAAGTCATGTTGTTAGTAGTGGATTTGTGTTGAGTTAGTATTCAATGGTTTAGTATTTAAGTTGTGGTGATATTCTTCTAGTGGTGTCATGTGAACGTCGACTACATGATACTTCACCATTTATGGGCTTAGGGGAAGGCATTGTGTATTTGGCTACTATCAACACCCAGATTTTTAATCCCAGATGCATATTATGCCATACATCGCAATACCAGGATTACCATTTTTGCGAGACATAACAGATTTGATATCACAGTACATCATCCATTACAAACCATAAATAAGGACTTACAACAAATAAAGGATCTCATGATCCAGTCTTAGTACAATCAAAGCAGCGAAATAATATAATAACGATAGCATGGGAGAGGCTCCATCTTCATGGTCACAGGCAATGTTGACGATGGGAGATGATCCTAGTTGTTGTAACCTTCCCGCGGTCCATCCTCCTAATAGTCCTCTTCATAGTCTGGCCACGGGAATAGACAGGGACAAAGCCATGAGTACTCTTTAAGTACTCGCACACTATCACTAACAAGTAAATTGGTTTCAAGTAGGAATCCTAAGCTCTAGGTTGTCTTGCAAAAAGCCAGGTTTACCTTAACTGAGTTTAGAAGTAAAGAAAACTAGTTTACTACTTTATAACACCTAAGTGGGAACTTAGTTTTCACTTTCACAACCCTGTTTTGGTCAAGTCAAAGTCATGATTCATTTCACAAATCATTTTGAAAACATCTACGACGGAACAGTATAGGCACTCCAACTGTCCATAACCGCGGACGCGGCTATTCGAATAGTTTGACATTCTGCAGAGGTGGTACACTTTCACCACAATATTTGATACATCTGTCAGGAACAATCCTGAATTTACCATACTCAGTATGCGGATAATCAATCCTAACCTTTCAATTACACGCCCTAGTATAGGCACCTCTCCTATTAGTTTGGCCTCCCAACCATGACCATTTGTCATCTTGGGAACTGCACAGGTGGTCAATCTTCACGAGGTAGCCTCATCTTAAACCTCGGCCGCAAGGGAACCCATACTAAGGTATATAAACTTCTAGTCAAGCCCTACCCAAATTCGGGTATTGTGGTTGTACGGTAAAATTGGAATGGTATCGCATCCAGACAACCATCAGTTTTATAAAGGGCTAATGCTCATGCCTCAACATTTTCATTATCAAAATCTTCTGGTGTTCAAGAACACATGTCAAAACATTTCATTAGAATGATTTCATAATAATTTTCACCAAGTATTCCCATCTAAAGTGATCAAGTTTTATGCTTAGCACTAGCCACTAAAGTTGGGGGTAAACACTAATGAGGGGTGATAATCAAGTGTGACTTATCTAAGTTCAGTCTCATGCCTCAGGATGACATCAAGATTTATCTAACTTAGGACAAATTTTATGCTCTTTATGCTACCTTTAAAAGTCTTTCTAAAATCTACAGATCACTAAGTAAACAAAAATAAAAGCTTTGATAAAGAAATAAAATAATTAAGCTTGCAAGCAAAACTGGGATTTGGTATCATCAAGTGGTATAACTAATGCATGTATAATGCATATAGTTGGCATAGGTATAATGCAAGGGTTAACTTGAAAAGTTCTAGCTTGCCTTGTGTAGAGCAGTGGTTGAAGTTCTCCTCTGCGTCCTCCTCATAGTATCCTCCTTCCTCTTTGTATCCTTGCTCGGTACTAGCGTCTATAAATAAATATGAAGTACACAATCAACAAAAAATACTTATCTACTTCTATTTAGCACATAAAGGCTCACACTAGATGATCTAGTATCATCACAATGATCACAAGGATTAAGGCAATAGTTTTATTTATTTTATTTTAGAAAATTAATTTCTACTCATTGAAAAACTACTAAAGATTTAATATTCTAAAATTAAAATATGGGATCATGTTGACACATGTCATTACCACATATTTCAGTACATGGGAAAGTGATTTAAAGTTGTGTCACAATTTAATAAGGTTTAACCCTTTTATTTTAATTAAATAAGTGACTAGAATTGCCTATGGGGCATTCCTTTATTACTTGTCCATTATTTCTACAAGTAAACCTAGATATTTTTATATATTCAGAAATATCTTATCAAATGTGATTTTTGAGAGTTGGAATCAACTCAAAAGCATTTATGGTTGAATTTTGAAAAACAATTGAATACAGAAAAGTCTCTGCCTTGTTATTTTTACTATAGGTGATCTATAATTTCAAATCATTTGAATCCAGCAGGCTTGGATTAAGAATTTCAATACCTGTCTAACAAAATTAGTTTCATGCTATTTGGTTTAGTGAATCTCTCAGAAATGATTTTTGAATCTAGAGACAGAACTAAGTTTGAAACTAAATTGATAAACCTAAATTCAAACTACTGGGTCACACAGGAACGTTAACTGGGCCGGCCCACTGCGCACAGCGCGCACAGGGGCTGGTTAAGTGGCTAACCCCACGTGTCAGTGGGACAGGGGATGCGAAGGGGTACATGGTGATTACAACAGTAGGATTAGATGAAAGATCTACGGCTGAGGGTTGTCGTCCTCGTCGAACAGAACTCGACGGGATCGAACCCTAGCGTGGCCAGTGGGGGTCAGTGGTGGCTTACCGGGTCTCTGGCAATGGTCGGTGATGGGGGCGAACGACGAAGTCAGCGATGGCAATCCTCCTGGTACCGGTGGCTCCTCCTGGGCGGCTCCAATCAACGGCGCCCTTCTCCTCCAGCAGCGGCAAGCTCCGATGAAATTCTAGCGACCTGGTGCTCGCCTTGCTCCGGGGATGAGTGGGTACGATCAGTGAGATGTGGGTAGTAAGATGGTGTGGACAATTCATGCTGGGGAGGCCTCCTTTTATAGGAGAGCGAGGGAACCGAAGGGTGCGGGTGGAGCTCGTCGTGGTCATCTGCATAGTGAGCTAACGGCATGGCTGGGGTTTGGGGACGGTGCGCACCTCCTGGCGAAGCTCAACGGCTTGATGGCGAGGTGTGGGGCGGTGCGAATTGGTCGGAACACTTCAATGCTCTAAGCGGCTCTGATGGGAATTTTAATGGCACAGGCGCTCCTGGTCGCGTGGCGGAGAACGAGCATGTATGGGCGGTTCCTGGGACGGTGGTGATCACGCACGCGAGCGTCGAAGGCGGGGCGCGGTCTATGCGAGCGTGTCGAGCGCGGTGCTCTGGTGCGCTCTCGGCATGGTCGTAGAGAGAGTGGGCGTGCTCGTTTTGGGTGGTCCAATGCCTGGCAGGGCTCGGGCGCTGGACAGGGGGTGGCGATGGACGGTGGAGTGCCTGCTAGACAAGGTTGGCGAGGCTAGTTAGGATCCTAGCTTGCTGTCGAAAGTGGGGGTGGAAATTGGGCTCGGCCATGGTCACCATTGATGGCATGGTCGAGTTTACAGTGAGCTAGAGCTGCTTAAACTAGTTAGATGATCTACTGAGAGTGTAGTGTGAGCTAGAGAGGGAACTAGTTAGGCACAAACACTACGCACTATAGTGTTTGTTGTTTAATTTGATTTGTGTTCAGAAGATGTTTGATGAAATGGCCACAAGAGATTTGAATTTGAATTTGAATTTCTGGATGAAACTTGGTGGGTGTACTAGTCACATACTAGGTAGTCTCTGGTTGCTTGGATTTGTCAAGGTGCACTGGTTTGGTTGGGTTTTGAGAAATGGTGATCTTCACATATGATATAGATTCAATTTTCAAATGTCATTTGAATGGGGTTGCCAAATGGGGTTGCCAAATGTCATTTGCAAGGTGGGCTTGGGTTCACTTTCACTTGGTCTAGCAAGGGGTGAAAAGAAATGGATTTTTTTCTGTTTGAAATCTTGGACTAGAAACACTCAAAGTGGTCTAGTGAGCAAGATTGGCAAAAATGACCATTAGCTTATTTTGTTTGTTTTTGAATTTCTATAGATTTTATTCTTCAAGGATTTGATTTGGATGATGTTGTGTTCATCTTTAAACCAATCCTTGATATTCACAACAATCACATAAGTCCATTCATGCATTCATACATTCATCACATACACACATGCGTTCATATGATTTTAATTAACAAAAGTTTTTGTTAACCCTAATTTTGGTGATTGGAATTTGATAACCTTGATTAATATATGTTACAAACCTTCACTCCTTAAAAAAAATCTCGTCCCGAGATTTGAGAAAAATAAAATTAGTATTTAAAGAGATCGGGAAACTCCGTACTAATGTAGTCTTCTTGCTGCTAGGTAGCTTCTTCTTCAGTATGGTTACTCCACTGAATCTTGTTAAACTTGATTCCCCGGGTCCTGATGGTTCTGAAATCTTCCTCCAAAATACGGATGGGTACTTTGGGATATGTCAGGTCATCGTTGATCTCTATGGTTTGGTGATCAATATTCTTGAACACTTCAGTCTTCTCCGGGACTTCTAGGCATTTGCGAAGTAACGATATATGGAACACATTATGCACGGCTGACATCTCCTCGGGCAGTTCCAGTTGATATGATACTTCTCGATGATTCAGAATCTTGAAAGGTCCGATATATCTGGGGGATAACTTTCCTTTGAGTTGGAAATGTTGCATTCCCTTCAAAGGTGACACTTTGAGATACACAAAATCTCCGATATTGAAAGCAAGGTCTCGACGTCTCTTGTTGGCATAACTCTTCTGTCTGGATTGGGTGGTCTTGAGGTGCTCACAGATCTTCTGAACTTTCTCTTCTGCTTATCGTAGGATGCCGGGTCCAAAAATCTGACTCTCTCCTACTTCTGACCAACTCAAAGGGGTACGACACTTCCTTCCATACATGAATTTAAATGGGGCCATTTGCAAACTAGCTTGATAACTATTATTGTATGAAAATTTTGCGAAAGGCAGACAATCTTCCCATTTAGATCCATATTCTAACACACATGCTCTCAACATATCTTCGAGTATTTGATTTACTCGCTTAGTTTGTCCATCAGTCTGAAGGTGATAAGATGTGCTAAAATCCAGTCGGGTTCCTAATCCTTCTTGGACTTTCTTCCAAATTCTCGAGGTAAACTGAGTTCCTCGATCCGACACAATGTTCTTGGGGAATCCATGCAAACTGATGATTGTAGCAATATACAACTCAGCTAGCTTCAAACTCTGGTAAGTGGTCTTGACGAGTAAGAAATGGGCAACTTTGGACAGTCTATCCACTATGACCCAAATAGAGTCATTTCCCCTACTAGATCTAGGCAAACCGGTGATAAAATCCATTCCAACTGAATCCCATTTCCATTCCAGAATTTGCAATGGTTGCAACAGCCCCGCGGGTCTCTGATGTCCCGCCTTGACTCTCTGACTAATATCACACTTGGCTATATAGCTTCCGATTTCTCTCTTCATCTTATGCCACAAAATTGCTCCTTCAAATCCTGATACATCTTCGTTTCTCTAGGGTGGATAGAATAAAGCGTATCATGGGATTGTTTCAAAATAGCTTTCTTCAACTCTGAATCTGTTGGCACACAGATATGTCCTTTGTACCACAAAACTCCTTCTTCATCTTCGGTGAATTTGGGTACTTTCCCTGTACCAATACAACATTTGATTCTGTCGATACTAGCATTTTCTTGCTGAGCCTCCTTGATCTGATTGATCAAAGTGGGTTGAAGTTCTATGCTAACAAAAAATCCTTCACTTACTAGCTCCATTCTGAAATCTTCCAACTCCTTGTGCAAACTTGGTTGCTCATTTAGAATCATGGAGTTCAAGCGACACGGCAATCTGCTACCAAATTGGCTTTGTCGGGGTGATAGTAAATGTACAGATCATAGTCCTTGATTAACTCTATCCATCTCCTTTGCCTCATATTTAGCTCCTTCTGAGTGAAAATGTACTTCAGGCTCTTGTGATACGAATAAATCACACAATGGTTTCCCATAAGGTAATGCCTCCATGTCTTCAAGGCTAAAACTACGACTGCTAGTTCAAGGTCATGGGTAGGATAATTCTACTCATGTTGTTTCAGTTGTCGGGATAGATATGATATGACTTTTCCTTATTACATCAACACACATCCGAGACCGATCTTGGATGCATCACAATACACATCAAAAGGCTTTGTGATATCTGGCATGATCAAGATTGGGTCAATCTCTTCTTGATCTCTTGAAAACTCGCTTCACATTTGTCCGTACATTCAAACTTCTTATCTTTCTTCAACAATTGGGTCATGGGTCTTGCGATACTCTAGAATCCTTCTACTAACTTGTGGTAATATCCCGCTAATCCAATAAATGGACGAAATTGGGTTTGAGTGGTTGGGGCTTGCCATTCTTCAACATCCTTAACCTTTGCAGGGTCAACGGCAATTCCTTCGGCTGTCACAATATGTCCGAGGAATCCTACTTCCTGTAACCAGAATTCACATATGCTAAACTTGCCATACAACTGATGCTCTCTGAGGGTTCCAAGGATGGTCCTTAGGTGTAGCTCATGTTCTTCTTCTGATTTGGAATAGATCGGAATGTCATCGATGAAAACAATGACAAACTTATCCAGGAAGTCCATAAAAATCTTATTCATGTGGTTCATGAAATAAGAGGGGGCATTGGTTAATCCAAAAGACATGACAGTGTACTCATACAATCCATATCTGGTGGTAAAGTCAGTCTTTGGAATATCCTATGCACAAATCTTGAGTTGATGATAACCTGTCTAAGATCAATCTTAGAAAACACTTTGGCACTGGTCAACTGGTCAAACAGGTCTTCTATCTTCGGCAGTGGGTACTTGTTCTTGATGGTGACATTATTTAGCTTCTGATAGTCCGTACACAAACGGTTACCTCCATCTTTCTTGTCCACAAAAAAGACAGGTGATCTCCATGGTGACACACTTGGTTGAATCAATCCTATCTCCAGCATAGCATCCAATTGCTTCTTCAGCTCCACTAATTCTAATGGGTTCATACTATATGGTCTCTGGGCTATGGGTCCGGTTCCAGGGATTAGTTCAATGATAAACTCGATATCCCGATCTAGGGGCATACGGGGCAAAACATCTAGAAATATGTCGGGGTATTCACAGACTACTCTGACTTGGTCAATGGTTGGTTGGGCTAGACTCTTGTTGCACTTGAATTGACGGGGAAAGGTTTTATAAACATGCTCTACTGATATTCTGGCTATACTGGTCATGGTGATGGCTTTCTTGGCATAGTCGATTAATCCTTTATGTTTCGACATCCAATCCATTCCTAGTACTACTTCCAAACCTTTAGTTCCAAGTACTATTATATTAGCATAAAAATCTATGCCATGGATTCGGATAGGTACGGCCTTGCAAATTAGTCTAGCTTTGGTGGTTGAACCAGGTATTTGAACTATCATGACATGCTTCAATTTTCTTGGTTGAATCTTACTAGTGCATGCAAATTCTTATGTACCAAACAAGTGTGATGCTCCAGAATCAAACAACACTCTTGCGAGTACTGAGTTAACATAAAACATACCCAGTACGACATCTGGCGCTTCTTGGGCTTCTTCAGCATTCAGGAGAAACAGACGGCCGTTGCGGTTGAGTGAATTCCCTGGGGAAAATCTTCTTCCAGGCTAAACACGACGCTGCTGCTGAGCTGGGGCATTCACATTGGGGGCTGCTGCAATCTTCTTGGCGCACTCATTGGAATAGTGACCCTTGGTTCCACATTCATAACAAGTCACCTGAGACTTGTCCTTTGCTGCAACCAGCACAACATTTCTTCCAGTCCTTGGGGCGGTATTGGTGTTGTTGGCGACATTGTTGTTGTTGAACTTGGGCGGTGCACGATTGAAATTATTGGAGTTTCCAGGGTTGTTGTTGTGATTTCCACTGGGCCTTGGGTTTCCTCCTCCACGGTTGGGATAGGTTGGACGGTTCATCGGGGGTCTATTGGTTCTTGGGGAAAATCCTGGAGATGGGTTGGGGCGATACTTTGGGGTATGGTAGGTTCCTGGTTGATGCATCATTCGACGTCTGCGGTTCTCATTGGCTTGGTTGATCTTGCCTTCCATCTGAATGGCAGAATCCACTAAGTCTTTAATGTCAGCAAATGGAACATTGACTAACACTATCTGCATCTCATCATGCAGACCATTCATGAATCTCTCCTTCTTCTTGGCTTCGGTGTCAATCTCATCCGGTGCATACCTAGCTAATGATAGAAATTTGTCACGGTACTCAACTACTGTCATCCTCCCTTGCTTAAGTTCTCTTAATTCATCTCTTATCCTCTTGATCAAACCCGGTGGGACATGGGTTCTGCTGAACTTAAGTTTGAATTCATCCCAATTCATCATTTGTCCTCCAATCATGGTGTAAACGCTGTTCCAGCAAGCTCTTGCATCTCCGACCAGATAGTGGGTGGCAAACAGTACTTTCTCGTTGGCTTACACTCCTGCAACTTCTAAGTTGTTCTCCATGGTTTGCAGCCAATCATCTGCATCTAGGGGATCTTTAGACTTAGTAAAGATGGGGGGATTGGTGTTCTAAAAGTTCTTGAGCTTTGATCCATGGTTGTCCTGATTTCCATGGCCTTGGTTGTTGTTGGCCATCTGAGCTATGTGTTGAAGGGTGTCTAAGTTGGCTTGACATTCAGCTCTTTCAGCTTCGCGGTCAGAAACCAACATTTGCAAGATCTGCAACATTGGGTCCGGGGACAAAGTGCTTCCTTCGCGAGGCATCTAAAGATTGAGATAGATCATGAGACAAGAGGGAAATTTCTAAGGTTCAGGGTTTTGTTTTTGGAAAGTTTTCAAAGTTTGACTCAGATTTTTCTAGCAACTTGCTTTTCATTCATTCATAGCACATGATACAAACACACACCACAACAAGGAAAACATATGGTTTTAAGAACCATTTTGTGAAACTACGAAATAGTGGGACCGGATACAACTTCACTAATGCTAGTGCTCAAGTGCTGCTACTCCTCGGAATAAGTGGCTTCATCATCATCATCTTCATCATCATCATCAATGAAGGCGAAGTCATCCTCATCTTAGAAGAAGGCCATGGATTGATCCTCCAGAAAGTCATCGTCGTCACTGAGGTAAGAGTAGGGGTCTCCACGGAGATCCTCCCCTTCTCCCTCTCATCAAGATGCATGTCCCTCTCGTGGATGGTCTCTTCCAAGTCTGTGATCCTGTGATGAAGGCGGGCAATGATGCACTCCTTCTTATCAAGCTGACGGCGACGAGACTGGCGATCCTTCACAAGCATGGCGATGGTCTGGTCCTTCTTGACGGAGATGGTGTAGTTCTAGTTGGCGTAGGAACGGGCATTGTCTAACTCCTTCTGTCGATCATACATCATGAAGCTGAGGTTCTCCACTTGGTGCTTCAGATCTGGGTGACATGGTACCTCCAGTGGTTGTCCCATCACATCACGCCTTGGATAGAACTCAAAGTGTGTGCCCTTGATCTGATTGATGCTTTTGCCACACAGACGGGAAAGAGCTTCCTGCATGGACCTGGCAAGTCCATCTAGCCAGTTGTTCTCCCTTAAGGTGAACAGGACTCCCTCTGAGGTGGGGGCTTCAATCTTCCCTTGGAGAATTGCAACAAATAGCCATTGCAACTCTCCTCCTTCCTGATCGTTGAGCTCAGCTCCGAAGAAATCGGGGTGCGGGGCGCTCCAGAAGTTCCGAAAGCTGGTCCAAGTCACACTCAAAGATGAGATCTCCTCCATTTACCAACTGATAGAACTTGCTATACTTCACTTCCATCTATAAGAATTTAGGATGAGTAAGTTAGTAGAGTGATCAAGTGTGTCAACTTTTATGTAAGTTTGCAAGAATTTTTTAGGAACATGAATTTTTATGAAAGAACCTAAGTGATAAGAATGAGATTAAGTTTTCATAAATACTCACTTCCTTTGTTTTGAAACTAAGTTTTTGATTCAATCGTCCATTCTAAACTAGGGTCTGTTATGGTCAGGATGGCTCTAATTCCAACTTGTCAACACCCGAATTTTTAATCCCAGATGCCTGTTATGCCATACATCACAATCCCAGGATTACCATTTTTGCGAGACATAACATATTTGATATCACAGTACATCAGAAATTACAAACCATACATAAGGTCTTACAACAAATAAAGGATCTCATGATCCTGTCTTAGTACAATCAAAGCAGCGGAATAATATAATAACGATAGCGTGGGCGAGGCTCCATCTTCATGGTCACAAGCAATGCTGACGATGGGAGATGATCCTAGTTGTCATAACCTTCCTGCGGTCCATCCTCCTGATAGACTCTTCATAGTCTGGCCACGGGAATAGCCAGGGATAAAGCCATGAGTACTCGTTAAGTACTCGCACACTATCACTAACAAGTAAATTGGTTTCAAGTAGGAATCCTAAGCTCTAAGTTTTTTTGCAAAAAGCCAGGTTTACCACTGAGTTCAGAAGCAAATAAAACTAGTTTACTACTTTATAACACCTAAGTGGGAACTTAGTTTTCACTTTCACAACCCTGTTGTGGTCAAGTCAAAGTCATGATTCATTTCACAAATCATTTTGAAAATATCTGACAACGGAACAGTATGGCCACTCCAACTGTCCATAACCGCGGACGTGGCTATTCGAATAGTTTGACATTCTACAGAGGTGGTACACTTTCACCACAATATTTGATACATCCATCAGGAACAATCCTGAATTTACCATACTTAGTATGTGGATAATCAATCCTAACCTTTCAATAACACGCCCTAGTATAGGCACGTCTCCTATGAGTTTGGCCTGCCAACCATGACCATCTGTCATCTTGGGAACTGCACAGGTGGTCAATCTTCACGAGGTAGCCTCATCTTAAACCTCGGCCGCAAGGGAACCCATACTAAGGTATATAAACTTCTAGTCAAGCCCTACCCAAATTCGGGTATTGTGGTTGTACGGTAAAATTGGAATGGTATCGCATCCAGACAACCATCAGTTTTATAAAGGGCTAAGGATCATGCCTCAACATTTTCATCATCAAAATCATCTGGTGTTCAAGAACACATGTCAAAACATTTCATTAGAATGATCTCATAATAATTTTCACAAAGTATTCCCATCTAAACTGATCAAGTTTTATGCTTAGCACTAGCCACTAAAGTTGGGGGTAAACACTAATGAGGGGTGATAATCAAGTGTGACTTATCTAAGTTCTATCTCATGCCTCAGGATGACATCAATATTTATCTAACTTAGGACAAATTTTATGCTCTTTATGCTACCTTTAAAAGTCTTTCTAAAATCTACAAATCACTAAGTAAACACAAATAAAATCTTTGATAAATAAATAAAATAATTAAGCTTGCAAGTAAAAATGGGATTTGGTATCATCAAGTGGTATAACTAATGCATGTATAATGCATATAGTTGGCATAGGTATAATGCAAGGGTTAACTTGCAATGTTCTAGCTTGCCTTGTGTAGAGCAGTGGTTTAAGTTCTCCTCTGCTTCCTCCTCGTAGTATCCTCCTTCCTCTTCGTATCCTTGCTCGGTACTAGCGTCTATAAATAAATACGAAGTACACAATCACCAAACAATACTTAACTACTTCTATTTAGCACACAAAGGCTCACACTAGATGATCTAGCATTATCACAATGATCACAAGGATTAAGGCAATAGTTTTATTTATTTTATTTTAGAAAAGTAATTTCTACTCATTGAAAAACTACTAAAGATTTAATATTCTAAAATTAAAATATGGGATCATGTTGACACATGTCATTACCACATATTTCAGTACATGGGAAAGTGATTTAAAGTTGTGTCACAATTTAATAAGGTTTAACCCTTTTATTTTAATTAAATAAAGTGACTAGAATTGCCTATGGGGCATTCCTTTATTACTTGTCCACTATTTCTGCACGTAAACCTTGATATTTTTATATATTTAGAAAGGTCTTATCAAATGTGATTTTTGAGAGTTGGAATCAACTCAAAAGCATTTATGGTTGAATTTTGAAAAATGTTTGAATGCAGAAAAGTCCCTTCCTTATTATTTTTACTATAGGTGATATATAATTCCAAATTATTTGAATCCAACGGGCTTGGATTGAGAATTTCAATACCTGTCTAAAAAAATTAGTTTCATGCAATTTGGTTATGTGAATCTCTCTAAAATTATTTTTGAATCTAGAGACAGAACTAAGTTTGAAACTAAATTGATAAACCTAAATTCAAACTACTGGGTCACGCGGGAACGTTAACTGGGCCGGCCCACTGCGCACTGTGTGCGTGCGGGCTGGTTAAGTGGCTGACCCCACGCGTCAGTGAGACATCGGTGCGAAGGGGTACGGGGTGATTACAACTGTAGGATTAGATGTAAGATCTACGGCTAATGGTCGTCGTCCTCGTCGAACAGAACTCGACGGGATCGAACCCTAGAGCGGACAGTGGGGGGTCAGTGGTGGCTCACCAGGGCTCCGGCGATGGTCGGCAATGGGGGTGAATCACAAAGTCGACGACGGCGAACCTCCTGGTACCGGTGGCTCCTCCTTGGGCGGCTCCAATCAACGACGCCCTTCTCCTCTAGCAGTGGCAAGCTCCGGTGAAATTTCGGCGACCTGGTGCTCGCCTTGCTCCGAGGATGAGTGGGTACGATAAGTGAGAGGTGGGGAGTAAGATGGTGTGGAGAATTCGTGATGGGAGGCCTCCTTCTATAGGCGAGAGAGGGAACCGAAGGGTGCGGGTGGAGCTTGTCGTGGTCGTCTACACAGCGAGCTAAGAGCATGGCTGGGGGTAGGGGATGGTGCGTTGCCTCCTGACGAAGCTCAACGGCTTGATGGCGAGGAGTGGGGCAGTGCGAATTGGTCGGAACACTTCGACGCTCTGAGCGGCTCCGACGGGAATTTTAATGGCGGACACGCGCTCCAGTTCGCATGGCGGCGAACGAGCATGTCTGGGCGGTTCCTAGGGCGGTGGTGATCACGCATGCGAGCGACGAAGGCGGGGCGCGGTCTATGCGAGCATGTCGAGCGCGGCGCTTTGGCGCGCTCTCGACATGGTCGCAGAGAGACTGGGCGTGCTCGTGCTAGGTGGTCCACTGTCTGGCAGGGCTCGGGCGCTAGACAGGGGGTGGCGGTGGACGGTGGAGTGCCTGCTAGACAAGGTTGGCGAGGCTAGTTAGGATCCTAGCTTGTTGTTCGTAGTGGGGGTGGCAATTGGGCTCGGCCATGGTCACCATTGATGGCATTGTCGAGTTACAGTGGACTAGAGCTGCTTAAACTAGTTAGATGATCTACTGAGAGTGTAGTGTGAGCTAGAGAGGGAACAAGTTAGGCACAAACACTGCTCACTATAGTGTTTGTTGTTTAATTTGATTTTTGTTCAGAAGGTGTTTGATGAAATGGCCGCAATAGATTTGAATTTGAATTTTTGGATGAACTTGGTGGGTGTATTAGGCACATACTTGGTAGTCTCTGGTTGCTTGGATTTGTCAAGGTGCACTGGTTTGGTTGGGTTTTGAGAAATGGTGATCTTCACATATGATATAGATTCAATTTTCAAATGTCGTTTGAATGGGGTTGCCAAATGTTTCCGTGGGTTTGCAAGGTGGGATTGGGTTCACTTTCACTTGGTCTAGAAAGGGGTGAAAATAAATGGATTTGTTTCTATTTGAAATCTTGGTCTAGAAACACTCAAAGTGGTCTAGTGAGCAAGATTGGCAAAAATGACCATTAGCTTATTTTGTTTGTTTTTTGAATATCTATAGATTTGATTCTGCTTGGATTTGATTTGAATGATGTAGTGTTCATCTTTAAACCAATCCATGCTATTCACAACAATCACACAAGTCCATTCATGCATTCATACATTCATCACATATTGATACGTTGGAAACGTATCTATAATTTTTGATGCTCCATGCTTGTTTAGTATCTACTTTGCTTTACTTGTCTACACTTTGAGGTGATTTTTACATGTTTTCTGGTACTAACCTATTAACAAGTTGCAACAGTGCCAGATGCCTGTTTTCTGCTGTTTTTGGTTTTAGAAAAGTTAGTAAAGAAATATTCTTGGAATTGGACAGGACGAACGTCAAAGTCAATAACTTTCCGTGGGGAACAAGGAGTCCAGAGGGGAGACGGAGAAGCAGGCCAGGGAGGCCAACCCACCCCCCCAGGCGTGGGGCAGGTGGTCCCGCTCCTTGGTAGGGTTTGCCTACCCTGGTCACCTCCCGGACTCCCCCCTTCGCCTATAAGAAGCCCCCGATGTAGAAACTCTCAGTACCCGATCAGAAATCAACGAAACCGTCTGTAGCCGCCTCCACCATCGTCCCTAGGTCGGGGGGATCTGAAGTTCTTCCCGGCACCCTACCGGAGGGGAGATCATCCCGGAGGCCTTCTCTCCGGTATGATTCATGAGTAGTTCCACCTTGGACTATGGGTCCATGTAGTAGCTAGATGGTTGTATCTCCTCCTTTGTGCTTTCATGTATAGATCTTGTGAGCTCCGTTCATGATCAAGATCTAATCTATTTGTAATCATGCATGTTGTATTTGTTGGGATCCGATGGATATTGAGATTATTATGTTGGTTTGATTAATGGTTTTATCTTTATGATTCTATCATGTCTGTGTTGTTTGTGATCTTGCATGCTCTTCGTTGCTAGTGGTTATCTTGGCAAAGTAGTTTCTAGTGACTCCAAGAGGGAGTATTGATGCTCGATAGTGGGTTCATGCCTCTAGTTTCCAAGGGAAGTGACAGAAATCTCTTCGGTTTTAGATGTGCTGTTGCTACTAGGGAGAAAACAACGGCCCCTTGTTCATGGAACATGTGGATTGTTTACCTTACACACTTTGCTTAAAGCAGTTGTCTGTTGCTTGGAACTTAATACTAGAGGGGGGTCGGATGATAACTTGAAGGTGGACTTCTTGTCATAGACGCAGTTGGATTACGGTCTATGTATAATGTTGTATTGCCCAATCAACTTCATAGGATCTTTGTAGCTAGTAATTGCATTGTTATGCCTTGCTCAGTTCCTGTCAATTGCCCCGCTGTAACTTGTTTACCCTTCATGCCATGTTGTTTATCTAAGGAGAGCACCTCTAGTGAACTATGGAACCCGGTCCAATCTTTACCATTGATACATCTTCCACTGTTACTTGTTTACTTTCTGCAAACCATTACCTTCCACACCATGCGTTTAATCCTTTGTTACAGCAAACTGGTGAGCTTGACAACCTCACTGATTCGTTGGGGCAAAGTATTGAGTTTGTGTTGTGCAGGTCTCCATGTTAACAACAACACCTATGTGATGTTTCCTTCCTCCTTCTGGTTCGATAACCTCGGTCTCTACTGAGGGAAACTTGTTGTTGTGATCCATCACACCTTTCTCTTGGCATTCCAACGAAGTGCTCCACATCAACACTTGGTGCACGCATCAAAGATTTCTGGCGCCGTTGCCGGGGAGGCTAAGGACGTCTTCACTAGGGTATTCCTTCACTTCCTTTCTCTTTACTTTGTTTTTAGTTTTCTTAGTTTCTTTTGCTTTGTTTTGTTTGCCTCTTTTCAACCCCCGCCCCCAAAAAATAGTCTGGCTTGGTTTGCTTGCTTTATTCGAAAAACACAAAAAAAATAGTTCTTGCTAGTTGCTACCATGTCAGGGTCTGCCTTTATTTCCCCTATGGTAGAAATCTCCACTTTTAAGCAGAAAAGTGAAGAAAGTTTTAAGGAAGCTTGGTCTAGAATCTCTGCTTTCCAGAGGGAAACTGAGCCTGAGGTAAACCTCATCTTGGTTATTGATAGTTTCTACCGCGGTATTGATCTTCATTATAGATATGCTTTGGATGCTGTGGATGAAAAGGATTTTTTGCTTTGTATTGAGGATGAAGCTTATGATGCTATAAGAAAATTAATCATGATCTATGGTACACCTGGCAAGTCTGATTCCTCTTTCACAAGTATTTTTGCTAGGTTGAACCATCTTGAGACTAGTATTGCTGCCATGAATAGTTGTTATCACACTCTTAGGGCTTACCATGATTATGTCCCTATAAATTCTGAGCCTTCAAATTGGTTTCCCACAATTAAAGTTTCAATAAACACTACACTTTTTGATGCTCGTGGTGATATCATGTCTGAATTTTGTCTCATGCCTAAAGATATTTTTGATTCCTTGAGTCTTTGGGGGCTTATTGAAGGAGGAGAGGAAATATCTCTTAACAACAATACCACTATATTTCCCATTGGAATAGCTGAAGGTGTATTTACAAAAATCTCAGGGAAAATGGTGTCTACTGATTATCTTGTTATTGAATGTGTAGGCAAAGGACAGATCACACTTAGAAGATCTCTACTGAAAAACCTTGGGGCAGTAATAGACATGGGAGAAGGCATCATGCACTTTACTCCCCCAGTAAGCAATCATATCTTCCCTAAAAATAAAAAGAAAGGTAAGACAAGAAGGAACAAGAGGGGAAATTCTTCATTTGAAAATACTTGATTCTGCCTGCTTCTTGTGCCTAACTTAAAGGCGTTAAAGAAAAGTATTTGTTGGGAGATAACCCAAGAGTTTCCTTTAGTCTTGGAAGTTATTACTACTTTAATGACCTCTCCTTATCCTTTTTGTTTGCTTTTTGTGCCAAGAATGACCTCTAATGAGAGGGAACGAAGATTTGGGGAGTTGCTGTCCCGAAACAGATTTATGTACTTCACCAAAAACATTCGTGAGGAGGCTCTTTAAATCGGATTGAGCTTAAAATTTACGAATAAATCCCCCAGTATGTTGGATCACTTTCGTTAGTTCAAAACTTTTTAATTTGAGCAACAGAAGATGTCCTAAAAAATAGTTTCTACGTGCTAGTCTGTTTTGACAGATTTCTGCAATTATTTGTATTTGCTTCTTATTGATTCCTTTTTGAGCTCTCTTCAGGTAAATTGAGTTTCTTTGAAGGAGTTACTACAGTAGCTTGTGTTTTTACTGAAAAGCCTTGCTCTTCCAAAACTTTGCCCGCGGTCTAATACCTTTTGAATAAGCTAATGTTGCTAATGAAGATTGTGTGAAGTTTTGTATGAAGGAAAATTTTCAGGTGTAAAGAGAGAATGAGATGAAGAATGGACAAAAGCTCAAGCTTGGGGATGCCACCATGGTGTCACCCCAAGAAATATCCAAGAGGTACAAGCGTCAAAGCTTGGGGATGCCCAAGGCATCCCCTTCTTCATCAATAAAAAGCTCAGGTCTGTCTAGACAATTCACTTTTATTGTTTCATGCACAGTTGTGTTGTTCTTGGAGCGTCTTAGTTTTCCTTTGCTTTGATTAGTTTGTTTAGTTTGCTTTAGTAGTTTGGAGCCCCGCTCTCGCTGTGTTGTTTTACAAATAAGTTTTCTTGGTGTTTGGAAAGGAGTAGTAAGTTCTTGCTTGAAGTGCAAGAGGAGCTTGCATTGACTGTGACTAAGACTTTAGCATGACATGCTAGGTGTTGTTTTTGCATTATGCTTAGTGATTATTGCTGTATCATGTCTTGTTACAAACAATTGGGATTGCTTAGTGTGCCTTGAAGAAATTATGCGTTGTTTTAGCATGCAAAAGCATAGTATTGTGGTATTCTCATTTGATGTTTTGCTTGGGTTGACTTGGCACATGCTCACATCATGTTATGACTATGACAAGTCACCATTAGCCTCTATAATCATTTAGTCCTTGACTTGTAGTACCACTCTTTGCTTTGATTAGTTTGGTTTGTTGCATTGCATAATTATGTCCATTATTGCTCTCTTAGTTGGTTGCTCCCACTCTTTTGCTAGCCTCCACTTGTATGAGTAATTTCTACTCATGCTTCCAACTCCCAAGAAACCAAGTTATTCCAAAGTGTCCACTATAAACTCCTATGCATGGTGTGTTACTATGCATGGTGTGTTTTTCTCTTTTTGAACCATTGAGGAAACTTTGTTGTATATGCTTGCACTTATAAGTTGGGATTAGCAGAACCGTGCTGTCACGGGGAACATTTTCAACATTGCACTTGTACTTTTTGTACTCTGTTGATATCATGCTCTTTTGTCTATGGATGTTACCGGTGTGAAATGAAGTGGGAACTTGTAAGTCCATGGAGTTTGTATTCTGTGTTAGAGAAACGCCTGGGCCGCTAGCTTAATCCATGCCTAATCATGGTGGAAACTTGCAGCATCACCATAGTGAGCTATCTATGAAGCATCCTCAATAAAAAGCTATGCATATGGTAAATAAAAAGATTGTTGAGATGCTCATTGTCTGCTTGCCTTGTCATTTTGGTTATGGGAAGCTCATGTACCATGTGCAAGGGGTACCCCGTTGGCGGTTCTCAATGATATGCAAATACTTACAGTGACAAGAAATTAACTGGGCCCTAAGTTGAGTATCCATGAGGTGTAGCCCTCATAGTCAAGGGACTTGAGATTGCCAACTTATACTTTGTCAAGCATATACTCCAGCTTTTCCACTTTAACCTTAACCACTTCAAGATTCTTATGATAGGGGCAATGAGGGCTGAAAGCTAATAAGTACCATAATTTTTGGAAGCTCTTTTTGAAACTTGTAATCCATGCTTCCTTTACAAAAAGGCCTTTCTTCCACCATTATTTGAGTCTCCACCTTCTACCTTTAGGCACCATTAAGAGAGCATAGTTGTCATTCTATGTGCAATGTTCCAAAGCTTATTAATTGATGCATATTGTGTTATACTTGTTCTTGTGCTATTTGTTTCTAGTCACCCTTGTGAACTTTGCAGGTGTCCTATGCATTTATATTGCTACTCTATGAGGGACAAGCTGATTGCCACTATGCTATGTTTTCTGCATGTGAAACAAACAAACGTTTTTCAATGCATATTATTCATGATCTTTGTGTGTAGCTTGTCATGTTGCATGCATAGTTACTATGTCCTATTGTTAGAAATCCATCTTTCATGCATATGTTTAGAGTTCTTTGATCCTAGCTTTCAATGCTTGCAAATGGTTGGATCTTTATTGTGAGGGTGCATGTTCACCTCAAAATTATTCTTTTATCACTTACCTACTCGAGGACGAGCAGGAGTTAAGCTTGGGGATGCTGTTACGTTGGAAACGTATCTATAATTTTTGATGCTCCATGCTTGTTTAGTATCTACTTTGCTTTACTTGTCTACACTTTGATGTGCTTTTTACATGTTTTCTGGTACTAACCTATTAACAAGTTGCAACAGTGCCAGATGCTTGTTATCTGCTGTTTTTGGTTTCAGAAAAGTTAGTAAAGGAATATTCTTGGAATTGGACGGGACGAACGTCAAAGTCAATAACTTTTCATGGGGAACAAGGAGTCTAGAGGGGAGACGGAGAAGCGGGCCAGGGAGGCCAAACACCCCAGGCGGGGTCAGGTGGACCTGCGCCTGGGTAGGGTTTGCCTACCCTGGTCGCCTCCCGGACTCCCCCCTTCGCCTAGAAGAAGCGCCCGATGCAGAAACTCTCAGCACCCGATCAGAAATCCACGAAACCGTCTGTAGCCACCGCCACCATCGTCCCTAGATCGGGGGGATCTGAAGTTCTTCCTAGCACCCTGCCGAAGGGGAGATCATCCCGGAGGCCTTCTCTCTGGTATGATTCGTGAGTAGTTCCACCTTGGACTATGGGTCCATGTAGTAGCTAGATGGTTGTATCTCCTCCTTTGTGCTTTCATGTATAGATCTTGTGAGCTCCGTTCATGATCAAGTAATCATGCATGTTGTGTTTGCGGGGATCCGATGGATATTGAGATTATTATGTTGGTTTGATTAATGGTTTTATCTTTATGATTCTGTCATGTCTATGTTGTCTGTGATCTTGCATGATCACCGTTGCTAGTGGTTATCTTGGCCAAGTAGTTGCTAGTGACTCCAAGAGGGAGTATTGATGATCGATAGTGGGTTCATGCCTCTAGTTTCCATGGGAAGTGACAGAAATCTCTTCGGTTGTATATGTGTTGTTGCTGCTAGGGAGAAAACAACGGTCCCTTGTTCATGGAACATGTGTATTGTTTACCTTACACACTTTGCTTAAAGCAGTTGTCTATTGCTTGCAACTTAATACTGGAGGGGGTTCGGATGATAACCTGAAGGTGGACTTCTAATCATGGATGCAGTTGGATTACGGTCTATGTTTAATGGGTATTGCCCAATCAACTTCATAGGATCTTTGTAGCTAGTAATTGCGTTGTTATGCCTTGCTCAGTTCCTGTCAATTGCCCCGCTGTAATTTGTTTACCCTTCATGCCATGATGTTTATCTAAGGAGAGAACCTCTAGTGAACTATGGACCCCGGTCCAATCTTTACCATTGATACATCTTCCAGTGTTACTTGTTTACTTGCGGCAAACCATTACCTTCCACACCATACGTTTAATCCTTTGTTACAGCAAACCGGTGAGCTTGACAACCTCACTAATTCGTTGGGGAAAAGTCTTGAGTTTGTGTTGTGCAGGTATCCATGTTGCCAGCAACACCTGTGTGACGTTTCCTTCCTCCTGCTAGTTCGATAACCTCGGTCTCTACTAAGGGAAACTTGCTGCTGTGCTCCATCACAACTTGCTCTTGGGGTTCCAACGAAGTGCTCCACATCAACACTTGGTGCACGCATCACATACACACATGCGTTCATATGATTTTAATTAACAAAAGTTTTTGTTAACCCTAATTTTGGTGATTGGAATTTGATAACCTTGATTAATATTTTTGGGATTTTACAGCTACTAATGATGGGTTGCTGGAGTGACAGAAACCTGAACCCCCGTTAGGACACCTTTGCACAAGGGAGTGTAGGATCTCAGAGTTTAAAGCTGTGTTTAGGTTTATATCTTAATTGCTTTCCTATAGTTGCGGATGCTTGCAGGGGGTTTAATCACAAGTATGTATTAGTCCAGGTAAGGTCGGTACATAAGCACAGGTTCACCCACACAACACTTACAACACCAAAGAAAGGTACTCAACTATTTGAAGCGAAAGCACTTGACAGAATTCCCATGTGTCCTCGAGAACGTTTGGTCCTTATAAGTATTTCCGCCGTCTTGTACTTTGCTAAGAAAGGATTGGGCTACTTGCTGCAGTTGTTCATTGTCTTTATTACTTGCACTTTGTTTTGTTGCTTTATCAGAAAACCCCTAAAAATCCGTTTGCTAAGTATTTACAGAGATTTCCTGCTCCATACCACTAGTCTACACCTTGTACTCCTCATTGGGATCGACACTCATATTTATCAAAAGTACTACGATACACCCTCTATACTTGTGGGTTATCAATATTCCCTATGGTAAACCTCCAGATCAATGCTTAGAGGAACTTGACATTTTTATTGTTAAACAAGGTAATTTTAATAAACAAGTTCAGAATCATTTATTGGAAAACTCTAGAGCTATTAATGAGTTCAAATATATTGTGGAAAGAACTGCTAATGATGTTAAAATGCATGTTAAGCACTTCCAAATGGTTCAAACCCAAATTGATCAACTTGCTAAGGTGCAAAAAGATATGCTTGTTAACGCTTCAGGAGATAAACATGTTTATGGAATTAGAACTAGGAGTGGCACAGCCACTCAAGATCATTTATATCCTGAAGGAAATCCTAAAAGAATTGAGATAGATTCTCAACAAGCTAAAAATAGTTGTAGTCCTCATAAGAGAAAGAAAACAAAACATAAACAGTTGATGAACCTCCTGAACCTGCTATAGATCATAACAGTATATCTGTCTCTGATGCTGAAACTAAAAGTGGTAATAATAGAAATGATGCTCCTGATAAGCAAGAAATTGAAGAAGATCCTGAGAAGCACACTAAGAACACTAGGTACACTAAGGAAGACTTTATTGGTAATAAACATGGTAGTGAAAGAGAACCTTGGGTGCAAAAACCAATGCCTTTTTCCTAATAAGAAACACAAGTCAAAGGAGGAAGAACACTATAACAAGTTTTGTGAGTGGATGAAACCTTTATTTTTGCAAATTCCTTTGACTGATGCTATTAAGTTGCCTCCTTATTCAAAGTATATGAAGGATATTGTCTCTCATAAATGGAAGATTCCTAATGAGGAAATTTCTACTTTGTTTGCTAATTATTTCTTCAATGGTAAGGTTCCAAAGAAACTTGGTGATCCAGGTATTCCAACTATTCCCTGCTCTATTAAGAATAATTATGTTAGAACTACTTTATGTGATTTGGGATGGAGTTAGTGTTCTGCCATTTTCTCCCTACAAGAGAATCCAACTAGAAAAGTTGATACCAACTGATATATCTTTGCAAATTGTCGTGGGAATGACCACGACAGACACTGCAATCGGCAGCGAGTAGTAGAACAAAGGGCAAGGGCGGCCAGCCATCTGCGGTGCGAGATGAGGGCGGAGACACAGGGTTTTACCTAGGTTCGCCCCCCCGGAGGGTAAAGACCTACTCCAGCTAGATTGTATTATGATGGAGGTACAATGGGGCGAGCTCGACGGCTAGGCGGCGAGTCGCTTGGGTGGATGATGGAACGTATCCTCTACTCACCCTGTAGGGAGGTTTATATAGACTCACCCCCCTAGGGTTTACATATCTCAACCGAATCAGTTAAGGCTTCTGTACTCGTTTAACCTAATCCGACTGGGCCTATCTACTCTCCTGGGCCTTCAGCTTCCAGTCGCTTGGATCCACGCCAGGCCTTGATCCAGTCGCCGTCCTACAGGCCCACTCGCCAGTTTCTGGGCCAGTTGGAAACGTCCTGCTGGGTATACCCCGGTAGGCATATCCCCATCAGTAGTCCCCGAGGCCGTCGTCGATTGGATGCAGGTGGTTGCTGGCAGTCGGAGCATACGGGTCCAAGGCGGACACCCAGTCGAATCGGTGGCGGGCTCCTGAATAAAGGAAAAAACAAGTCATTCTGGTCGCAGCTCGGCGAACGGGTCGGCCAAATATTTAGTCACTGTTGTAGCGATAAGGTCGGCGAGTCGAATGGATGAAGTTGGACCGTCAGACGCAGTCAAAACTAGCCGTTGGAGTAATCCAACGGTAACTTTTGACGTAATCACCACGTAGTAACGGCTCCCTGATTTGGCGGGTAACAACTGCTATATAAGGGAAATGGTAGGCGATCGGAGAACCACCCTCTCGTCACTTCCTCCGATTTCGCGCATCTCCGTTTTCCTCCGCATCGCGATCCAATCGATCCAAAATCCTCCGACCTCCTCGAACATTTCCGCCAATGGCCCCCTCCGCTGAGCCGTGGGCCAGGTCCAAGTGCACGAGAGCGCTACTGGCGTCTTTCGAGGAAGCCGGGATCCTGCGCGCCGGCAGGTGGCGCATCCCCGCGGCCTGAGAGGTGACTCCGGACCCACGCGAGGGAGAATTCGTCTGCTTCACCAGCCACCTGGAGCGGGGGCTGGGGTTTCCCACATCTCTCTTCTTCCGGCGCTTCAGTGCCTTCTACGGGATTCAGCCATCAGACCTGGGCCCGCACAGCATCGAGCAGATCGCCATCTTCGTGGCGTGATGCGAATTCTACCTAGGCTGCAGACCCTATTTCCCCCTGTGGCAAGATCTGTTCCACGAGAGGATTAGTCGTGAAGAATAAGGCGGCCCAATGCTGGCGGCCCGGTGGCCTGACATTCCAGCTCAAGTCGAAAGCCTCCTTCTTCGACCTAATGCTTCCTGCCAAGGCGGCAAGCGAGTGGAAGAAGTCCTGGTTTTACGTCACCGAGGCGACTCCAGACGGCGAGGTGGCGATCCCAAGGTACTCCACCGACCGTCCCGAACCACGCCGACTCCAAGTCGGCAAGCTCCCAACAGACCAGCGAATGGTAGTGGATGAGATGCTTCAAACCATCCGCGGCCTGAAGAAGAAGGGTCTTCAGACCATCAATTTGTACAACTATTGGCTTGGGCGGCGACTCGTTCCCCTGGCCCGCCGTGACCATTACATGTACAAATACACGGGCCGGGAAGACTCGACGAAATCCTGCCTCGCCGAGTGGACACTCGAGGACTACATCCCGGCGTTGAAGAAGATCACCCAGGCGGTGTACCTGGACGCGAAGGCTGGGGTCGCCCCCTACACCGCGAAACATCCAGCTCCGACGGTAAGTCACTTTCTACCATTCGCAGTTGATGCTGTCGCGGTTATATTGATATTACTTCATGCTTGCTGCAGTTATTTCAAGTGGTGGAAGGGTGGCTTCCGCCCGCGGACGACGAGATCTCGAGCTCGTCCGTCCAGGATGGGGCGAGTCGACTCCCACCAAGGGCGGCGTCGAGAGAGACAGGAGCAACGATGGCGACGAGTCCGAGGACGAGGCCGCCCCACTGGTTCGCAAAACTCATGGGCAGCGTCAGCACGAACTCGAGGAGAGTAAAAGCCTTGAACGTCATGACGATGATGATGACGAGCTTCCCGAGCTCACCTCGCGTCGCGAGGCCACCCTGTCGAAAAAGAAGAAGAAGAAGGAAGTGAAGGCTCCTCCGAAGAGGAAGACGAAGCCAAGGAGACAGGCATCTCCGCCTCGTTCGGCGAGTAGTTCCGACGCCACCAGCCTGGCCAGGGAGGAAGCGCCACAAACGATGGCAGCACCGGATGTCACCGCCGTCCTGAGTGAGCTACTTCTGGCCTCGATCCCCCCCGTTCGCCCCAGTCTCTGGGTCGGGGGCTGCTCCGGTCGCGGCAGCTTCGCCTCCCAGGAGAGCTCCTGCCAAAAATGTTGTGGAGGCTCCTGTCGCGGCCTCGTCAACGAAGAGGCCATCCGTGTCTTGGGCGCATGATGTCCTGGAGATGGGCCTCAGTCGGAAACTGGGCCCCGAGCTGGAGAAGCCGGCTAGCATCCGTACGGGGCTGCGGTTCATACCAGTCGCCAAGTAAGTTTTATTCACCTGCCTTGCTTTTCGTTGTACTCGGACCACTTTGCTCATGTAATCAATTTGCAGGACTGGAGTTAAAAAGATAGGCCACCCGTCCGTGGCCAAAGTGCCGCCAGTCGTCGCCGAGGAGGACCCCTCTCGGAAGAGGAAGGCTGATGAGGACGATGCCCCCACAGACAGTGCCAAGAAGGCCAAGGGCGACGATGTCGTCACGGTGTCTGACGACACAACGATTGCTCCGAGTGATCCTGCGGCGGAGGCGGCCTTAACGATCAAGGAGGGTGCTTCCTCGCCTGGGATGGCCGAGCCGGCCTCTTTTGGTGCTGGCGCATCCATCACGACCTTCCCCCGCTTCATGGCCCGAGCGGCTATGGCGAGTGGTACCACGCCATCGAGCCGCGTACCGGGGGTCGCCAAAACGGAGGTCGAGCAGCGTCGCGGGCACACTCCGGCCCTTCTCGCGTCAGTGGACGCGCTACAGCTTCATGGCATGCTTGGCGCAGCCTTCCAGGTATGTCCAGTCCCCGAGGATCGGGCCACTGAATTGTAGTGGTCAGATTCTTTTGATGCTTTTTTTATTTCTCACGCCCAGTCCCCGAGTGTCCAGTCGCTGAATTTCAGCGGGTGGGCACTTAGGATTTTTGATCACGGAAGTGATTCCCAGCGACCTCGTCGAAGTGTGGCGATACTTGGAGAAGGCGCCGTCGGTCGTCGAGTTCATGACGCGGTCAGCGTTCCGGCGCGGGGCGGCGACGACGCTCAGCCTTAGGCTCGCCCACTTCCCGGAGGATTTCGATCTCGACGACGTGACGAGTGGCTATCCATCGTCGACGGGCTCGGTGGAGATTGCCGAGGTGCTGAAGCTGACGGACCGTGCCGTGGTATACTCCGATCGTGTCTGGGCGATGGGCGATCTCCTTCCTTATCAGGAGACGGTCGTCGCTCCCAACGACCCCGAGCCGCCGCACCAGGACTTCAAGATCGAGCAGCCCTTCCGTGCGGCGATGGCGGGTGAGCTGACGACGTACCCGTCGAACCCGTACACTCCCTTCATTCGCAACCGCAAGGGTGGCGGCGAGTCGTCATCGAAGCCTGTGGAGTAAAACGTTGTGCCCTGGGGCGTTAGTAGCAGTTCGGCCATTAGGCGCAACATGTATTTTGTAACAACTTTGATCTGCTATAATGGGATATCGTGTGATTTGACTTGCGTTTGAGATTGAGGATTGAACGAGTCCCCGAGCGCGTCCGTCCTTTTTATGGGGTTTACCTCATTTGTTTATGTGTTTGTGGTTTTGAGCGTTTGTTCTTGAGGTCGACTCGCCCAAGCTTGGAAAGCCAGTCGCTAGGCGACTCCCATGAGTGCTCTTTACTTCACCGCTTTCCCTTGCGCGAACGAGGTCGGGTAGCCGAGTCCCCGAGCGTGGTACTTGGTGGTTCTAGTCGTGGCTCTAGGGTGGGTGACGACTGCGCGCGTCAGAGTGAGCGCATCACTCCTTCCTGGCCCGTTGGGTAAGTCGCATGGTGAGTCCTGGGCACGCTCTCGTACTTGGCGTTTCTCCCTATTCGCTCGTGCTGAACTGGTCGTCAGTCCCCGAGCGTGGTACTTGGCCGTTCGAGTCGCTGTGTCGAGGACGCGGAGGATCATGGTCGCTGTGAGGAGCGAAGGCAGTTGTCTTGGCTCGTTAAGCCAGTCGAGCTAGGCGACTCCAATGGGGCTCTGGGTAGGCGTTTTTCGTGGACGTTACGAGTCCTGGGGTGACCCAGTGCCCTCGTAGCGCACTACTTGGCTGTGCCGATCGCTGTACCAGAGGTTGACTCCTGCAGTTAGCTTGGTGCTGTTACTACGAGTGCGAGTGGCACAAGACACGGAGAGTAGACACAATTTGCGGTAACCAATATGTTTTATTTCATAGCGACTGGAGGATACATATGTGGAGTTCTAGGAGTAGAACTTCCGTAGGAGGTTTACATTCCATGGTCGCTTGACGTCGATTTTTCCGTCTCCACGGACGTCGGTGAGATAGTAGGCGTCGTTGCCGAGTACTCGCCCGATGGCGAATGGTCCCTCCCATGGGGGGAGAGCTTGTGCATGCCCTTCTTGTCCTGGATGAGGCGTAGCACCAGGTCGCCTTCCTGGAAGGTCCGATTTTTCACCCGCCGACTATGGTAGCGGCGGAGTCCTTGCTGGTAGATGGCAGTGCGGGAGCGAGCTAGGTCGCGTGCCTCGTCGAGTTGATCGACTCCATCCTGACGTGCGAGTTCGTTCGCAGCCTCCGTGTAGTGGACGACCCTTGGCGAGTCGTGCTCGAGGTCGGTGGGCATGACTGCCTCGGCTCCATACACCATGAAGAAGGGGGTGAACCCTATCGACCTGTTGACCAAGGTGCGGATACCACAGATGACGGAGGGTAGCTCCTCGACCCAGCACCCGGCGGTGCGCTCGAGTGGTACTTGAAGCCGCGGCTTCAGGCCGTGGAGGATGCTCTGGTTGGCCCGTTCCGCCTGGCCATTGCACTCCGGGTGGGCGACTGAGGCGAGGTCGAGTCGGATGTGATGTTCCTCGCAGAACTCGGCCATGGCTCCTTTGGAAAAGTTGGTGCCGTTGTCCGTGATGATGCTGTTTGGGAACCCGTAGCGATATATGAGCTCGCGTAGGAATTTGGTGGCGGTCTTCCCGTCGCATTTCCGGACTGGCTTGGCCTCCACCCACTTTGTGAATTTGTCGATCGCGGCCAGGAGATGGGTGAAGCCGGAGGGGGCCTTTTTGAACGGGCCTACCATGTCCATGCCCCACACGGCGAATGGCCAGGTGATGGGGATTGTCTTGAGCGCTGAGCTCGGCACGTGTGTCTGGTTGGCGTACTTCTGGCACCCGGCGCAACGCTGGACAATGTCAACAGCGTCGGCGTGTGCGGTGGGCCAGTAGAAGCCGTATCGCATAGCCTTTGCGACCAGAGAGCGGGCTCCGGCGTGGTGGCCGCAATCGCCGGAGTGGATGTCGTGGAGGATCTTGCGTCCTTCGGCGGGTTGGACCTAGCGTTGGAACACGCCGGTCACGCTGCGCTTGTGGAGCTCGCCTTCGATGATGACGAAGGATTTGCAGCGTCGCGTTATCATCCGGGCGTCTGTTTTGTCTGCCGGCAAGGTGCCTCCCTCCAGGTAGGAGATGTACGGCCTAGTCCAGTCTTCTGGCTTAGCGATGAGTACAACCAAGGCTGCCTCTGGTTGCAGCGGGACTCCGATGTCGATCTCCCTTGGAGGAGAGATGGACGGCTTGATGATCGTGTCGAGGAAGACGCCGGCGGGTGGTGCGAGTCAAGCCGACCCGATGCGAGAGAGTGCGTCGGCCTCCTCATTCTTCCGCCTGTCGATGCACTCGACGGAGTAGCCTGCGAAGTGTCCGCCCAGCTTGTCCACTGCTTGGCGGTATGCCGCCATGGTGGGAGAGACGGCGTCGCAGGTGCCAGCGACTTGCCCAGCGACGAGGTAAGAGTCTCCGTAGCAGCGTAGGCGGTTGACATTCATCTCCTTGGCAGCTCGCATGCCGTGGAGCAGTGCCTCGTACTCGGCCATGTTGTTGGTGCAGGGGGTGAAGTCGAGGCAGAGGACGTAGCGGAGCTTGTCGCCCTTCGGGGAAGTCAACACGATCCCTGCTCCTGCGCCGTCTGCGTTTTTGGAGCCGTCGAAGTGCAGACTCCAGTAGTGGAGGTACGGCAGCTTTTCCGGCTGCTGGGCCTCTTCCCAGTCGGCGATGAAGTCCACGAGAGCCTGCGACTTGATCTCTTTTCGTGGCTCGTACTTGATGTTGTGGACGCCGATTTCGATGGCCCACTTGGCAACTCGCTCGGTCGCCTCACGGTTTCGGATGATGTCCTGCAACGGTGCTGAGGAGACGACCATGATCGGGTGCTCCTGGAAGTAGTGCGGCAGTCGCCGTTGTGCTCTGAAGACTGCATACACCAGTTTCTGGTATTGCGGGTACCGCTGGCGCGACTCGGTGAGGACCTCACTGATGTAGTACACTGGTCGTTGTACCGGGCGCTCCTTTCCTTCCTCTGGCCGCTCGACGACCATGACGGCGCTGACGACGTGCTCGGAAGCCGCGACGTAGACCAGCATGGGTTCTTTATCGACGGGGGCGGCGAGTAGCGGTGCTGCGAGTAGCACCTTCTTGAGGTCGTGGAGTGCGTCGTTCGCTTCCTTGTCCCACTAGAAGGTGGGGTTCTTCCGCATTAGGCGGTATAGGGGCATCGCCTTTTCACCCAATCGGGGGATGAAGCGGCTGAGAGCCGCGACTCGCCCGGCCAGCTTCTGGACGTCGCGCAGGCACCCGGGTTTGCCGAGTCGAGTGATCGTGTCGATCTTGGTGGGGTTCGCCTCGATCCTGCGCTTGGAGATGACGTACCCCAGTAGTTAACCTGCTGGTACACCGAAGGTGCATTTGCCTGGGTTTAGCTTTATCTTGTGTTTTCACAGGTTGGCGAATGTTTCTGCCAGGTCGGCGAGTAGATCTCCCTGGCGAGCGGACTTCACTACCACGTAGTCGATGTAGACGTGGATATTGCGGCCAATTTGGCTCGCAAGGCATTCCTGCATGCACCGCTGGTAGGTCGCCCCGGCGTTCTTGAGGCCAAAGGTCATGGCGGTTTAGCAGAAGGCTCCGAATGGCGTGATGAACGCCGTCTTTTCCTCATCCTCGACAACCATTTTGATCTGGTTGTACCCAGAGTAGGCGTCGAGGAAACACAGCGACTCCGAGCCCGCGGTGGAGTCGATTATTTGGTCGATCCGCGGGAGGACGAATTGCTCCTTCGGGCAGGCGCTGTTTAAGTTTGTGTAGTCGATACACATCCTCCAGGTCCCATTTTTCTTCTCGACCAGGACTGGGTTTTCCAGCCACTTGGAGTATTTGATTGGCCGGATGAAGCCTGCAGCGAGTAGATGCTGCACCTCCTCGGCGCGGCGCTCATCACTGAAGGGCCGTTGCCTCGGAGTCGCCTGGGACCAGCTCGATGGTGTGGGTGTGCTTCATTGCCTCGAAGGCTGAGGTGTTGGCGCCCTCCGAATTGGGCTTCTTGAGTATGGTGGGGTCGTCGTTGTTGACCCCGCTTGCGTACTTGGTGAGCTCGTCAGCGTGGTTGGCCTCTGCCGCGATGATGGTGTCAGCGAGCTCGGTTCCTTTGGCCTCGCACTCGGCGGCCATGTTGGGGTATCCATTGATGGTGATGACGCCGTGCGGCCCGGAGAGCTTCATCGCGTTGTACGCGTAGTGGGGCGCTGCCATGAACTTGGCGAACACCTAGCGCCCGAGGACGCAGTGGTAGGGGCTGTCGAAGGGTACTAGCTCGAAGACGATCCGCTCGGTGCGGAAGTTTGCTGGTGTGCCGAAGGTGACTGGCAACATGACCTTGCCGATAGGGTAGGCCTTCCGACCGGGGACGATGCTGTGGAACATGGTGTAGGTCGTCTCGACCATCGACTGCGGGAGCCGCAGTCGCCTGAAGGTGTCCAGGTACAGGATGTTGATGGAGCTGCCGCCGTCCATCAATGTCTTGGGGAGCCAGTAATCTCCCACCTTGGGCTTGACCACCAGGGCGACTCGGCCTGGGTACTCGATGCGTGGCGAGTGGTCCTGGCGGCTCCAGGTGATGGGCTGCTCCGACCAGTTGAGGAACTGGGGAACGTCCACCTAGTCCACCGCGTTGACAGCGACGGCGCGGGCGATGACCTTCTTCTCGCGCTTCGTGTTGAAGCCTGTGAAGGTATGGAGCGATCCGGCCACACTTCTGAATTTTCCGCCGTTCGACGGGTTATTGTCGGGGTCCTCCCGTGCTCGCCGTGCCTTCTCGATCTCCTTGAGAGAGTGGCAGTCGGCGGTCGTGTGTGTGGCGGGCTTCCCTTCCCTGCTGTGAAACGCACAAGGCTAGTTAAGGAGGGCCGCGGGGTCGAACCTTGGTTTCGCCTTGTAGTTGCTGCCGTCGCGGCGTTGTCCTCCATCACGGCGGAAGCTCTTGGGCTCGCGCTGCTCGTGCCCAGCGTTGGCGACGAAGTCGACTCGCCCGTCACTGCGGAGCTTGCCGATGAGGCGAGTGTTTCTGTAGCGTAGGTCGAACCGTCGTCCGTTGTCGTTGCCGTTCGTGCGGCGTTGACCTCCCGACTCGTCATCGGTTTCCTGGTTGGGGTCTTCCTCCGCGTATCTTTTGGCGATCTCGAGGAGGTCTGGTATGTTGTCGAGTGTGCGGTATGCTCGTTTGAGCTTGGCGACCAAGGGCTCGTAGCGGCACGAGGTCTTGAAGCAGTGGATCGCGGTGTCTGGGTGGATGCCGGCCGCGTTGTACCATAGCTCTTGCCACCGTTGGACCCAGCTTCGGGTCGACTCGCGGGGTCCCTGGACGCATCGCTCCAGGTCCTCGATGGTGGTGGCGCGGGTGTAGGAACCCTCGAAGTGCCTCACAAAGGCATCGCACATCTCTTCCCAGGAGTCGATGCTATCCGGGGGGAGAGTGTTGATCCACTGCCTGCACGCTTCCTCCATCATCAGGGGGAGGTAGCGGGAGGCTAGCAGGTCGGTGTGGCCTGCGATCCCCATCGCCATGAGGTAGGTGTCCAGCCACACGGAGGGGTCGTACGAAGGGTCGTACTTTTCTATTTCCTTCGGCGCTTTGAAGTTTGCCGGGTATTTTTTGCGTCGGATCATCGGTCCGAAGCACCGGGGGCCGAGTCGGCTTAGCGACCCCATCGGCTCGTCGTCGCGGCGATTGGTTAGGGTGTGTCGCAGGTCGTCGGGCTGGCGTGCGCGCCAGCTCTGGTTGTTGATGATGTGGGTGCGGGCGTCGACAGGCTGACCGTTGGCGGCGACGAAGTTGGTCGCTGGCCTGGGGTCATTGGTGGAGAGTGCCGCGTTCGCGGGTCGGTGTTGGAGCTGCAGTGGTTCGGGTGGCGGGCAGTTGAGGGTGTTTGCCGCCAATGGACGGCCACTTAAGGCCGCTCTGCTGCCCGATGAACGCGAGTACATCCGCCCCTGTGAGTCGACGCCTGCATTTTGTTGCTCGACCGCCTTTGCGAGCAGGGCCTTGACGTACTGGATCTGTAGGGCGCCGTCGCCGGTGGCCGTGATGTTGTCGGCCGCTGCTCGGCCTACCACGAGGTTTTCCATCGGGGTGGAGAACAGTGGTAGGCCGTTCGCGTCTCGCTCCTGTGAGGAGACTACTATCCGTGGCTGGTCCCTGGGGGGTGCGCGGTTGGGTGGAGGTGGGGCGCCCATCGCCGTCGACCCTGGCGGGGGCCTGGCGCTTCCTCCTGGTGGCGCGTTCTCGCAGATCGCGCTCTCGGCCACGTGTGCCGGGTCATTCTCGTCGTCGAAGTTCAGGGCGCCTGAACGGTGGGTTCAAGCGCGACCTGGTTCGCTACTGGTGGTAACGTGACAACTCCTGCGCCGTCACCTGCTCGAGGAGAAATTTTTGGCGCTCGGCTTGCTCCTTGCGGACTGCCTCCGCCAGCTTCAGGCGGAGTTCCTCGACCTCTGTTGCTGTGGCGTTAGGAAGGATCAGGGTGGAGAAGGGATCCTCCGGTGGATCGGTGCCAGTCGCCATGTAGGTCGCGGCGTGGCGACCGGTCCTGTCGCGGAGATCGGCGGAGTTTTCCGACCCGGAGTCGAAGTCGAAGATCCCAAGGATGGAGGGATCCTCGAAGTCTCCCACGTTGGAGACCTGGGTGATGGCTCGCCCGCGGTGATGGATCCGGCGAGTGACGCCGGAGTCGCCGAGTCGGCGTCGTCGTTGAGGGCCGCCTCTTCCGCGGCCGCGGTGTTTTCGGCCACGTCGCTGTGGGCCGAGTTGTACTCGGAGGCGAGGCGATGGATCGTGCGGAACTGGCTCTCGGAGATCCGGTCGCGTGGCGGCGACTCGCGGATGCGAGCCGAGTCCTCCGAGACGATGACGTCGGTGAGGCCGACGAAGAGGCTGATCGTGCCGACTGGCAAGATCATGCTGTGTGTGACGGGTCGCGTCGCCGGGACGTAGCTGCTCGGCAAGATCTGGAGCATCTCGCCGATCGCTATCATGCGGCCGGTGGCGACCGACTCATTGATGGGCAGATTGGATCTCGCCGCATAACACCGGCCAGACCGGCCAGGCCCCATGGTGGGCGCCACTGTCGTGGGAATGACCACGGCAGACGCTGCAATCGGCAGCGAGTAGTAGAACGAAGGGCAAGGGCGGCCAGCCATCTGCGGTGCGAGATGAGGGCGGAGACACGGGGTTTTACCCAGGTTCGGCCCCCCGGAGGGTAAAGACCTACTCCTGCTAGATTGTATTATGATGGAGGTACAATGGGGCGAGCTCGACGGCTAGGCGGCGAGTCGCTTGGGTGGATGATGGAACGTATCCTCTACTCGCCCTGTAGGGAGGTTTATATAGACTCACCCTCCTAGGGTTTACATATCTCAACCGAATCAGTTAAGGCTTCTGTACTCGTTTAACCTAATCCGACTGGGCATATCTACTCTCCTGGGCTTTTAGCTTCCAGACGCTTGGATCCACGCCAGGCCTTGATCTAGTCGCCGTCCTGCAGGCCCACTCGCCAGTTTCTGGGCCAGTCAGAAACGTCCTTCTGGGTATACCCCGGTAGGCATATCCCCATCACAAATGGCTGATAAGTCTACTACTATTCATGTTGGTATATGTGAGAATGTTCCTATTCAAGTGGCTCATAATTTCTTGGTTTTAACTGATTTTGTTGTGCTTGAGATGCCTGAAGATGGTAATATGTCTATTATTCTTGGAAGACCTTTTCTTAATACTGCAGGTGCTGTCATCAATTGTAATCAAGGAAAAGTAACTGTTAATATTAATGACAAGGAGCATACTGTCTATTTCCCAAAGAAGATTAATAAGAGCTATTTCCTAAATTTCATTGAAAATATTGAGAGCATCAAAGTTGGAGAAATATATTGTCCCATTCCATAAGAAAGTTTTGAAACTATTATGATTGGGACCATTGCTATCAAACTTGAGGTAACATAATCATTTTGTGAAATGCAAGGTTTTGTTTCATATAAGATTGTTTTGGTAACAAGACTTGATTAACCTTGTTAACAAAGGGATTTTAATGGAAAAAAGAATGCTTTCACAGTGGTTATACTTGCTCACTTTTATTTTTCTCCTTTCTAGTCTTTGCTCTTCCTCTTGTTAGCTTTAGTTTTGCTAGCTATTTGCTTCTTGGAGTGTCTTAGAACTTCTGTAGTTTTGGTTTGCTTTTGAGTCTTTCAAAAAAATCTTTTTGTGCGAAAAAATCAATTTTCATAACCTGAAAATTGGCCAAAAATAAAGTTTTCCGAAAAATTCCAGAAAATTCATATTAATTTTTTCTCCGAAAAAAGGGGCAGAGGGGCACCTGGAATGGCCCAGGGGGACCCACCAGGCCAGCACACCCCTTGGTGGCACGGCCACCCCCCCAAGGCGCGCCTGGCCTAGGAGGGGCCCACCTGTGGCCCTCCAAGATGCATCCTCTCAGCTAATTCTTTCTCTCTCCCGAAAAACACCGAAAAACTTTCTCAAGCTCAATTTCTTGCTATTCTTTATCCCGATTTTTTATCTCCTCGCTCAGCCCATCTTTGCTGCTGATTTTTTCAGGGATTGCTCTCCGGTATGTTCCTCCTCCGCTTGTCCAATTAGATTTTTGATTGGTGGATTGTATCTTGAGTATTTTTCTACTATAGGTGATAGGTTGTGTGAGCTTGCATGCTTGTTCAATGCTTAGAGATTTCATTTTGATGCATGTTTAGCCCTCTAGCAAGTTCCTATAGTAGTCCCTCATCATGTATCAACTTGGAAATCATTTGGTTTGATTTTTGTCTAAATTTTTTAGAAAAGAAGATAAGTGCATACCAACTGAATCAACATGAATTGATGGTACTTGAGCCAATGACAGTACATCATGAGGAGGAAGTTTTCTCTTCCATATATCCATTCCCTAAATTTATGCAAGCTGCGGGGATCTTCCAGGATTTCCGAACTATGATTTCTAACGCAGGGTTGGAGCAATTCGTTGGAGAAGAACCATATCAATATGTTAAGCTAACCATGGCTGAGGTGCAGGACTTTCAGTTTAGTTGGTCCTTGTCTAATCCCATGGTCCACTATAAAATTTACAATATAGCTGTCGACCTCACTTTTGTTGATCTTTTTGCAGCTATTAGAGTTCCACAATGGGGTTCTTGTGAGAAGATTAGGGAGAGGCCTAAGCCACTCATGGATTTATATGCTGAAATTTTCCAAGGTTGCGACTTCTCAAAGGAAAGTGGTAATATTCAGAACATTCAGTTCCCATCCATTAGATATTTTGCCTATTTCATTTCCAAGTGTGTTCTTGCTAGAAAGACTGCTAGAAAATTATCTCATTTGATCTAGCTTTTATCTCAGTTGCTTTGAATAGGGATAAAACTTATAACTTGGGTGCTTTGATTGCTTTCCGTCTTGCTACTAACCGCGAGAAAGGTGGAATTTTTGGAGGTCTCATTGCTTCTCGTTTTCTAGCTTTTCATGGTTTAGAGCCTCATCATTCAGATTTTCAGTTCCCCATAGAGAGATTTGATCTCAATTACATGGTTCAACATAAGTTTGTTTCCTCTTGAGCTACTTTGAGTGAAATACCGTATGAAATATCCTTTGTCAAGAGTGGTTGGAGAGGGGGTAGGTCTGAAAAAGTAGTTTGTTTGTTTGTACCTGCTTTGTTTAACTTTGATAACAAGCAAGGATGGTCACTCACGGAGGAAGAACTTGACACATACGTGGAGGAGCTCTCCCGGCAAGAGGATAATGTTGGAGAGGATGCCGGAGATTATTCTTTTTAGCCCTCCAACATGGGGGAGTCTTCATACCAGCAGCCCTCCTATGATTGGGCCGCTTCTTCTTCTTCTTCTTCATCGCGAGGGCCTGATTATGATCATTCCTATGATGACCCACCACCTTGGGGTTACTACCCGTGCTATTGAGCCCCACTTAGGCCACAAGCCAAAGCTTGGGGGGAGTTATACCGACATCACACTCATCTATATATCATGCTTCATCGGTACTTTGTATACCCATGTTTCGCTTTATTTTTGGGGTTTTGTTTCTGCTTTCCCAAAACACAAAAAGACCAAATATATTTTCGTTGTTTCTCTTGGTTTGTTTCTTTGCTTTTTGGCTTTGGTTTGCTTTAAGATAACTCCAAAAAGATTTTTCTTTGTTTTCTTTTGCTTTGAGTGCTTGCTTTACAAAATCAAAAACACCAAAAATATTTGTCGTTCTTCTTTGGTTTTGTGAAGTTCGTTGCAGGTTTCAGCGGTCCTCACTGGAGTTTGGTTTCACGTTATTATTCAAGCCACACAAGTGAAGGGAAATAATGAAGATTAATGACAACTCGAGGTGTGGTAAGAGGCTGGTAATAAACTCTATTTGTTTTCATTTTTGTACATATACTCATCATTGTGGGCATGCTTAGTCTGTTCATGTAAGGTGTATGTATTTATTGATGCTTAGTAGTTCTTGCTCTCTTATGATTAGCTCCAGCTTGCTAATAGTTTTTAGCATGTCATATGAATGTTTGTTTGCATTGTTTTATTCATAATTGGGCCTGACATTGTGGTATCTTCCTCTGATTGTTTCATTTGAATTGACTTGGCACATGCTCACGCATCATATGACTGAACCAAAAGTTAGTTAAGCCTCGATGATTTATTTTGCCTCGGAGTTCTTGTATCACTTTTATGCCATAATTAATTTTGTTTTGTTGCAAGCATGATTATGACAGTTATTGCTCTCTTGTTTGTCGCTCCCTTTCTATTGCTAGCCTTCACTTGCACTGAGTATGAGCTCTAGTTGTGCATCCAACTCCCCAAAACCAATATTGTCAAAAGTGTCCACCATATCTACCTATTAGCATCATTTGCTATTCAGTGCATATTTATTATGCCTTGTTTTCTTCCAAATAAAATGTTTGCTTGTTATGAGAAAGTTAGTTAGTAAAGCTCTCACGAACTTGATGGCACACTTTATTTTCTTACACTTAATAAACCTGAACCATTATGACTGTCCATGAAAGTTATATGCTTGCAAATTATAGGATGGAAGTTAGCAGAACCATGATGTCACGGAGAACGCTTTCAACACCTGTAATTATTTGCCCAGTTGATATCATACTCTTTTGTTTACGGATGTCGTCGGTGTGAAATAAAATGGGAGCTTGTAAGTCCATGGAGTTATGTATATGTGTTAGGGAAACGCCTGGGCCGCTATCCTAAGCCATGCCTAATCATGGTGGAAACTTGCAGCATAACCATAATGACAAATCTGTGAAGCATCCTCAATAAAAACCTATGCAAATAGCAAATAAAAATATCGCTGAGATGCACATTGTCTACTTTCCTTATCATTTTGATATGGGATAGCTCCTATATCATGTGCAAGGGGTACCCCGTTGGCAGGTCTCTATGATACACATGTATTTACTATAACAAGAACTTACAGGAAATAAAGTTGAGTAGTATGAGGAGCGGCCCTCGTAGTCAAGGGACATTAGATTTCCATTTTATGGTCTGTCAAGCATATAACTCATATTGGACCTCACTTTCACCCTAACCATTTAAATATGCCTATGATAGGGGCAATGAGAGCTCAAAGCTAGCTAATGAGTACCATACTTTCAGCATTTGGAAGCCTTTCAAACTTTTCAAAACCTTTTCACTTCCTTGTTGAGTCACCACCTATTCTATGAGCACCTTCTTGAGAGCATAGTTGTCGTTCTTAGTGTAATGTGCTTGTCTCAAAACTTGGTTAACTATGTCATAACTTTGATGCTTGTATCTTTTATATCTTTACTTCTAGTCTTCAAATTGAACTTCAGAGGTGCCTTGGCATTCTCTACAAACAAAGGCAAGCGAGATACCACTCTATCATACCTTTTTATGAGCATTGCAATGTTGCTTATGTTTATGTTTCATGCTACTTATTATTATTGAGTTGGAATCTCCTCATAGCTTGCAATGACTATTAAGTAGACTTAGCTGCATACTCTTTATTATGAATTGTCTAAGTATCTACTCATGTGCTGAGAATATTTACATCATATGAAGCAAATGTGTTCGTGAAAGTTCTTTTATCGCACTCAGTTTTCAACTGAATTGCTTGAGAACGAGCAATAAGCTAAGCTTGGGGGAAGTTGATACGTCCAAAACGTATCTACTTTCCCGAACACTTTTGTTATTGTTTCTCTAAACTTGTGTGATTTGGATACAACTAACATGGACTGACGTTGTTTTCAGCAGAATTGCCTTGGTGTCTAGTTTTTGTGCAGAAAATCAACTTTCAGGGAAAATCCTAGAAAATATGCCAAAAATCCTATTTCACCAGAAGACTCACGGAGCCAGAAGACGAGGCAGAGGCAGGCCACGAGGGCCCCACACCCCTGGCCACGCGGGCTAGGCCTGGCCGCGCCTAGAGGGGGTGTGGCCACCTCGGGCATCCTCTTCGCCTATAAGAAGCCTCCTGACCTAAAAACCGAGGGGGGTCAACATTTTTCCAGAAAGAGTTCCGCTGCGCCACCACCACCAGAAACCATGATTTGGAATCAGAAACTCCGTTCTGGCACCCTACCGGGATAGGGATTTGGAGGAGATTATCGCCATCATCATCACTAACGCCTCTCCATCAACCATCCATGTTTCCCCCATCTATGAGTGAGTAATCCCCCGCTGTAGGCTATGAGGATGGTAGGGATTGGATGAGTTCTATCATGTAATCGAATAAGATTGTTAGGGCATGGTGCCTAGTATCTCTATTAGTGCTATTTGACTTTGTTGCAACTTGTTGTGCTTAATTCTTGTCACTAGGGCCCGAGTTCCATGATCTCAAATTTGAACTTATTATTGATTCATGATGATAGTATTGTTTGTGATCTTATCTGCAAGTTGTGTACACATATCATTGTCTGGACCCAAAGGCCCCAAAGTGACAGAAATTGGGACAACCTGAGGGGATGGCTGTGATATGAGGATCACATGTGTTTCCAAAGTGTTAATGTTTTGATCCGGTACTCTATTAAAAGGAGTATCATAATTTCCAGTAGATTCCCTTGAGGCCCCGCTGGAACGGGCTGACAGGACAAAATATGTTGTGCAAGTTCTCATTGCGATTACGTACGACTATTTATGGAACACATGCCTATGATTGTTTACTACCTGGATCTTTTATCTTATTTATCTGCAATTGCCCTAGACCTTGAAGTTATATGAATAATCTAATCCATGCAACGCCCGTCCATCCATCTCTATGCCTACCGCACTCAAATCCTACTGTTTGCTACTATTGTTATTACTGCCTTTGTTTTATTGGTGTCGTTACTTTGCTATTGCTACTACAAAACTATTGCTACTAATAAACTAGTGAGCAAGATTATTTCTAGGTGCAGCTGAATTGACAACTCAGTTGTTAAGGCTTATAAGTATTCTTTGGCTCCCCTTGTGTCGAATCAATAAATTTGATTGTACTACCCTCGAAGACTGTTGCGATACCCTATACGTGTGGGTCATCAGTCCTCCCCCAACTCCTCTTCCTTGGTCGGCGGCAAGGGAGGGAGGGAAACCTTCCTCCACTAGGTTTCCTCCTCTCCCTCCACTTGGTTTGACTTTCAATGTTGGGATTTGACTTTTCAAATTAGAGTTTGAGTATTCAAACTAGAGTTTGATTATTTCCTTTCCCATTGAACAGCCAAGTGACCTAGGACATGATACAACCATTCCACATTGGTATCATATATTCATGTACCCTTACCACTCTGGAGTGGTGGACCTTCTAGACCCTTCTAGAAGATTTTAGTGAAAACACGAAAAACATTTCCTCGGAATTGGACTTTCCTTATATGAATCTTATTCTCTTGACCATTCCAGATCTCCTCGTGATGTTCTGGATCCAATCCGAGACTCCAACAATATTCGGTCTCCAACTCATTACCATATCTACTAAATAACATCGAATCCTTAAGTGTGTCTATCTACGGTTCGTGAATTATGCAGACATGATCGAGACTCTTTTCTGATCAATAATCAATAGAGGAATCTGGAAATTCATATGGCTCCCACATATCTCTGTGATTACTTAGTGATCGAATGAACCATTTATATACGAAACCAATTTCCCTTTGTCTCACGATACTTTACTTATCCGAGGTTTGATCGTCGGTATCTCTGCATACCTAGTTCAATCTCGTTACAGATAAGTACTCCTTACTCGTTCCTGTGATATGTGATCCCTTGTGATCCAGTCACATGCTTGCAAGCCAATTGTATGACATTCCACCGAAAGGGCCCAGAGTATATATATCCATCATATGGATGGACAAATCCCACTCTTGATCCATGTGCCTCAATGTGGCATCCCGCAAAACCACTACTAGAAAATCGCGCTGTTTTTGTGCATTGCATCATCATGACATCATCATGCATATTTTTTGTTTACTTGAAACTATGTTGCGAAAGACTATTGTTTTCTGAAACTAGCCCTCCTTCTATTTCAAATTAAACCCCCGGATGTTTCCGGATATTTTATTTGTCTAAAAACTAATTACAAAAGTTATTTTAAATTAAATAAAAATCTATATTATTTTTAGGGGGCAGTCGAACGGGCCGATCTGACCCAGTCGACCACTCCCAGTACAAAATCAGGCTAGCCTACCCGAATTCCTAAAACTACCCAATCCTAGTCTACCCAGCCCCCTCCACCTCACCCCCTCCAATCACTGCTTGCCACCTCACCGCTCCCTCCACCTCCTCTCTCCACCCATCCACCTCACCAATCCACCAGCCACCACCACCCTCCCCGGTCCCACCCCGCAGCCCCCTCTCCCTCTCTCCTCCTGGGCCCCACCCCACACAGCACACACACGCACGCCCCACGCCACCGACACCCCTGGCCCACCCGGTCAACCCACCGACCCCGTGGCCCCGTTCCTGGCCCCCCACCAACCCCCTGGCCACCCCGACCCCGCCCTCTCTCTCCCCGAGGCCCTCCTTCCACCCATCGCCCACCACCGCCGCCGCCAGCAACCTCTCCCTCTCCCTCCTCGCTCCCTCTCCGAGCCCGCCACCGACCGCCCTCGCCTCGTTGCCGGCTCCTCCTACCGCGCTCGCCCCACCTCCTTCTCCCTCCTCTGGACCTCCTCGCTGCCGGCCTCAGCGCTCGCCGCCACCGCCGGCCCTCCCCTTCCTCTCTCTGCTCCGCCTCCTCCGCCAACCACCCGCCGCCGCCGCTTTCTCCCCTCCTGGCCCCGCCGCCGCTCCTCCCCTCTGCCGGCTCGCCCCGCCCCCTTCCGCCTCCGCTCGCCCGCCTCCCCCCTCGATTCCATGGCCGCCGCCCCCCTTGTACACGACCGCGAGCGCCGCCTTCCCCTACCACCTCCTCCTCGGTGTGGCCGCCAACCTCGCAGGGTTGTCGGCGTCCCTGGCGTCGCCCTCTGCCAGGCTTCCCCCTGGTCTCGCCCAGTTCGCCGGCCCAGCGCCCCACCGAGCCCGTGCTCGAGTGACCTCGCCGGCCTTCCTCCCCTCCCCGTCGCTCCTGGCCGCGCCTGCCTCGCCTGGTGCTGCCGCCCTGGACGGTCCCCACCTCGCACCCCTGCCCTGAGGCCACCGCCCCATCTGCATCCGATGCGCCGCCGTCGACCATCGCCTTCCGCAGCTCGCCTCCAGGCGCCGCCGTGCTCTGCCTCTCCGGCACGCTGCGGGCGCTCTCCCTCCAAGCTCTAGCCGCCACGCCCTGCCATGGACGCCTCCCCTTTTTGGGTCCACGGCCGCTGCTACATATGTGCTTGTGTGCTTGCTAGCACCGTTGCGCCTGTCTGTCTCGCGATGGTGAAGCATGTTTTCACCATGTGTTGGCCATCAGGTGTTGTTAAACCTCGGCTACGTCGGCCTCCGTTTGTGAACCCGAGGAGTGTTACCTCTCGAAGACCACACAATATTTTGACAAGATCTTCAACGACACTCGAAGTACAAGACCGATCCCGTACCCGGCGCCACGCCAACTGCTCCTTCCCGGACCCTAAGACCATCGGTCAAGTTCACCACCGACAAAAGACGGACGACAAGTTCTACTTCACGGGAACCGAGCGTCAAGATCGCCTTCACGGGATACCGCAAGACATCCTTCCCGGGATTTGAAGACCGAACCCTCGGCACGCCAAGATCTTCTCCTCGGAACGCCATGATCTCCTTCACAGATCCGAAGACCCTAATCCCGGAGTCCGAACCTCGTTTCCCGTCGAACCGATCCCCGATGAACCCTGAGACCGACCCCGAACCCCCGGACCAAGATCTTCGACCCCTAATGTGTGATGCCCTTTCCAAGCCCCGTATTTTTATAATATATGATATATACTTGTTGCATATTAAATTCTTCATCTCGCATGCATATTGTCATGTGGTTTGGGGGCATTATGCCGATTCACCTTATAATTAAATATGGGGCCCATATGCGGGCAAATCTAGTCTTATATTGGCCTCATTTAAATTTGTATAGCGAACCGGTGCTATCTTTTGCCATGTTAAGACCACATTTAAATTGCGGGGTAGTCAAACAACTCGAACCTATTAATTAATTAATTGTCGGGACCCCGGTTCCGCTTAATATGTCCTAATTGCACCGCATATTTACCATGCCATGCATCATACATGCATCATGCCCGATCTTCTGCCATAGTATTAAATAGTGCATCCGGTGTTTCTTTTAGTGTTTTGCTTCTTCGCGGATAAGGCCGTTGAGTTGATGTGAGCTTCGCTCCGATCTTCAGATGAACCCTCGGCAATGTTTTCAGGCGAGCATCTCCCCCTTTTTACCTATCTTCCTTTTATAGTATTTATTCCCTCCTGTTGATCTATTGCTATCTGTGTTGCGATGCTCTAGTTTTCGTACCCGTGATATCCCTTGTAGCCTTATATTGCCTTGGACACCTCCTATTACCTGTTGTTTGGTAGATAGTTGGACTTGCGCGTTGTAGTCGCTTGCTCAAGTGCTGTTGCATGTCGTCAAGTACCACAGTTGTTGGAGTATTGCCGTGTGTGTATTGTTGGAGATGATCAAGACTTTAATTACTGTTTAACAACTAAAATTGAAGTAAGTAAGCAGCGACACATGTGGGCAATAGATGTTATTTGGTTGTTAACCGTCCACTTGTGTCCCGTAGGACCCCGAGTACTTGATACCTGTTCCTTGAATATTCGCGCTATCCACATCCGGGAGGATTATGGGACCCCCCTGAGCCAGAGCTTGATTCATTCTTATTTCTTGGGGCCACAAACTAGTTTGAGGTTTTATTTACTATCCTGTACTTATGCCATGCTTTACTGCTTTATTTACGATTGTGCGAGGATCACCTGTACTGTTTAGGATCGGGACACGATTTCGCGGTATCGACAAGCCCAGTCACACTTTCGGGTTCCCAGTCGTTTACAGCCGTCCACCCAAACCTTGAGTCCGTCTCGGAGTCAGCTAGCTTCGTTGCGGGTGTACTCAACGGGGTGGCCCCCGGAAATATTTCTGAATCTTGTGATTGCTTTGTCATGAAGGCCTCGTTGGGTTTTGATTTGGTTTTTCCGAGGTTGATCGAGTGTGTGTTGCTATTTGTGCACCCCTGCAGGGTAAAACTTTCTGAAAGCCGTGTCCGCGGTTATGGACGACTTGGAGCACAGTATCTCGATCATAGACAACTATAACTAAAGTAGTGCTATAAATTTGACTTTATAATGACTAGTAATCAGCTTTACTATAACAGAATGGCTAAATAAAACTGCCAACAATTGCTTGTTTGGGTGTCGCTTGCGACCATTGTATCTGATTAGTAAGTATTGCAACTATAACGGAATGGCTAAATAAAAGTACCAACAACTGCTGGGTTTTGGGTTATCTCATGCTATTTGTACCTGACTAGTAAGTGTTGCAACCACAACGGAATGGTTAACTAAAAGTGCCCACTGCTTAATTTATCAGGATGACTATCTATACCTGACTAGTAATTGCTGCAACGATAACTGAATAAATAAAACTACCAACTGTGTGAGTTCCTCGGTTGACTTCCTCGTTTGGTCTCGAGGGGGAAATACCAGGATGAGTTTGTTTGGTGATAGTATCAGGTTGGTTCCGAATAGGTCTTTCTTACCCCTCTCTGATTGCCGCCAGTTGTATCGAGTCTCTATAGGTTGTTTAGTGCATGCTGCGCTGCCGCTTCAGTCCACCATACCTATGTAGGTGAGGACCGCCGAATTCTAACCTCGCCGTGTACTGGCCTCAGTACTGACCGCTCTCTCTTTTTCCTTTGCCCTTTGTCGGCACCCCTTTTGTTTAAGCAGGTTTTGAGATCGACGTCGTTAGCAGGGTTACCCTTCCGGCTTGGCCTGGGCAGGGTTATGGACGCCATTGGTTATTCTTCAGGGCTCTTAGCCCCATTTGCATCTTGTCCGTAGTCGGACGCTGTATCATTTTCAAGGTGATTTGGATCTTTGTATTGTATATCTGTATTCTTGACCCTTTGAGTCGCTGTTGTATATATCTGTCCTGTGGGTTCCATCGTGGACTATTGTGTAATGGTATTACTTCGTTTTCCACCCGCACGAAAGTGCCTGGTGGGCACCTTTGAATCGTTTCTATGCGGGTTTAGCGGGAATCGCTGAAACTTGCATAGGGCCGATTCTGAGGGTGTTACACTCAACACATACTTTCTGAATACTCAATGCCACCTTTATAACCACCTAGTTACGAAATGGTGTTTGATGTCATCAAAGCATCCATCCGGTGATGGTGATTAACATGATCTCATGGTCGAAGGATTTAGGTTACTATGTACTTGAAAGCTTATAGCAAACGAATTATTGAAATGACTTGATCTTTATGCTACGCTTAACTATAGGAGTATGTCCATCACACCATTCTCCTAATGATATGATCTTGTTATTAATAACATTCAATGTTCATGATTAGGAAACCATAATCATCTGTTAATCAACAAGCTAGTATTACAAGAGGCTTACTAGGGTATCTTACATGTTTACAAATCACACAAGTATTAATATTTCCGGTTAATACAATTATAGCAATGGTATGTAAATATATCATAAACGCAAAGATATAATAATAACTAATTTTATTATTTTCTCTTGAGCATATCTCAAACACGAATTACACCATCCGACCCACTCACACACGGCACCACAACATGCACGCAGTAGACCAAAGCACTCACGCAACTGGAACGTACACAACACACAGACCCACAACCACACATCCCAGCCCCAACTCATGCACACACCCTACACGCTAAGCACGTTGCACGCCCCATCCCCATCGACCACGACTCTCTCAAGCTCGCAAGGCTCATCCTACCGGCGCCGCCCAGCATCGATCCCGATCGCCTCCTAATGATCTGGTGTATACGTATGTATACGTAGGAGCTGTGTGAACATGCTGATTGACAACCGAGTTTTATTTAACACAGCCTAATTAATATAGATTACTAGTTATATATAATTATAATACTAAAAAAGCCCACCACTACAATCTGACTATGCAATCGTACGCACTGAAGCCCTATCCAATAAGTCAGCCTCCTACAGCTCGATCCTTTTCTAAAACTTTCGTCTTATTTACCGAGTAAGAGCGGGTCGTTTTCCTTTACCCTAATGTCAGATCAATCTGCCATGGAGCATGCTGGAGGTAGCAAACTACGCTAAGATCCTGCGGCTAGGAAAATTACTCGCCGTGCCTCTTGCTAACAACTGTGTTGAAGTGTCGATCCCGCCGATAACTGCGGCACCTTAGCAACATAGGAGATGTCGTCCTCCCGGTTATTCTTGATGAATCTCTCAAATTTGGAGATACGCTGTGCTATCACATAGCTGATCAATTTTCTTTAGAAAGTGTATGCACATTGACTCGTAAAAGTGATCTGTATGTACGAGCTGTCTGTTTCTTTCTCGTTTTCCTAGACATCATCAAATTTTAGAGGCGACTTGACGATTCTGGGCAATCTGCAAAGTATATTAATTAGTGGATCTCGCTTTAAGGTAGCGATGTGGGACTATTCGGTAAATTCAAAAGGGGATTCTATCAGGTAAGCGGGACGCGGTAGACAAAAATCAAGAAAAGGAGACGGATTTTTACTCACCGGTGGTTATTGTACATGTCGCTTTTGACGATTGACTCCTAGAGGCCGTATTGGGCCTTCTTTGGCCCTATTCGAACAACCATGGTTAGAGCAGGCGATAGAACGACGAGTGGACAAGACAACCCTTTTTCTATTTTTGCGATGTACCGCATACAAACGACGGATCCAAGATTTTTTTACTTACCGGTGGTATAGAGGATAATTTAATGTCTGGTGCGAGAATCAAACGGTCTAAAAAGTGTTGGGTCGTAAGAAACAATTCGTGCTTTATTATTAGATATAGATTATTCTTTTTCTTTTGTGATAGATTTTAGCCTCTCGCAGCCCGTATTGGGCCGCAAGCCCACCTTGTATCTCTCTCGCAGCCAGTATTTCTCTCCCATTGATCTCGCCGATTCTAGCCTCTACCCTGTAGCCTCTCTGCACTGACGACGTGGTTCCCATCGGGAAGGAAAACGATGGGATGAATGGTGCCAACCTCAAGGATTCTATGTGGACCACCGGCAGTGCCGCTTACTGCCCCCAGCTGATCTCAGCACCAGACTTGCGTCATCGTCGACGACATCTTGTCGTTCACCATGGACGTCCCTTGGGAGCTATTGCTGCCTATCTTTTGCTTGCTTTTCTCTGAATCCGTTCCTCAAAGGAGCTTCCGTGTATGAATCCATGGTAGAGATATATACATGGACATGTATCGCTGCAGATTTGTTTTTTTGATTAATCAACGAGATCCTCCTGCCTCAAACATATGTGTTACTTATTAGTGCATTTTTTTCTACATTGCAAAACATACCTGAATGTTTTATACTAATTGATTTATTATGCCTAACTTTAGTATAATTCTATACTAATTTATTTACTGTGTCTAAATTTTCTGCTCCATGGTGTTCATGGTCCAGATCCTAAAGAAAGGTCCAATTTTTGGTGTATTTTTCTTATGAAATGATTTCATATGTGAATTCAATCTGAAATTTCTGTAATACAAAAGAAGTGGGTATATTTTATGTAAAAGAAGAGGGGCTTTCTGATACTAAAAGGAAATAGCTTATGATGTTTTCCACAATGTGCAAAAATAGGATGCATGAATCTCAAAGCAAATTGGATGTTCAGGATAAGCCAGCGACACCTGTCTATATGTGGGGTTTTAGGCCTTTTACAATGGATAGATCTTAGCGGTGTAACCTAGGCACTTTGCCTATGTGGTATTATAGTTAATGAGAAAAGAGATTAAAGTCCTTACTTTCACATGGTAGGTCACCTCTAACGAGGTTTTACAAGATCCACGCTCTAACTAAGCAACTATGTCGCAATCAGGAAGGGCCTCATCGATAGTGGGCTAGTGGCACAAACTCAGATTCATGCCACTCAAACTCTGTGTTGCCATATTCCCTTCTCCCATTTCATGTTGCCCTTGAATCCGTCCTTTAGCAAACGGCAATCTCATTGCCAAGATGCTCCGAAGGCATGACATCCGACGAAGTTTTCGTGAGGGTTGCATCTGGTTTTAGCTGCTTTTGACAACTTCAAGGTATATATTAGAACACACTTCAGCTTAAAATGTCTCTGCTTGGAGGTCTCAAAGTACGTTACGACCTTGTTTTGCAGGAGGGTTTTGACAGGTTTTTCTAGGTTTACCTCGGCTCAACCTAAAAACACAATAAACCACTAATAGGCTGTTTTGTAGTCTGTTTTTAAATGGGCGCAGCCCCGCAATCCCCCCGAAAACACGTCGGGTTGAAGTGGAATGGCGACACGTCCCTACCCTCACTTTTTTGGTGGTTGGTCGAAGACGGCGCTACTCCTCCCTGATGTCTACGCACGCTTCTATTCTTGTAGACAATGTTGGGCCTCCAAATGCAGAGGTTTGTAAAACAGCAGCAAGTTTCCCATAAGTGGATCACCTAAGGTTTATCGATCTCAGGAAGGAAGTGGTCAAAGGTATCCTCTCAAGCAACCCTGCAATCAAGATACAAGAAGTCTCTTGTGTCCTCAACACATCCAATACACTTGTCGGGTGTATATGTGTACTAGTTCACGAAGAGATAGTGAAATACAAGTAATATGGATTATTATAAGTGGTAATTGTAATCTGAAATAAAGATGGCAGCAAGCAAACATGTAACAAGACTGATTGTAAACGGTGTTTCAATGCTTAGAAACAAGACCTAGGGATCATATTTTCATTAGCGGACACTCTCATATAAATATCTTCTCTTCATTATGCTACTTTGAACTACTCTCCGGTTGGACAACTCCAATCCATGGTAGGGCTACAAAATCTCTCGTAAAGTTCGCATTCCCCATCTAGGTAACCCCACACTATCACCTTGAGTGCTAGATGGTTTCAACAAACATCACAATTTCATTGAGACATCCAACTCAAAATATAACTCATGATAAGTATTTCTGTAATCTGTAGCCTAAGTGCCACACGTTGTGCACACTGCCAACTTCACACATGCGGGGATAGCCGAAGATTAAAATTAAAGCACTTGAGTAGCAGAGTAGATCTACTTGATTACAAAGCTCATGACCATAATAAGATCACACATAGAGATAGATGAACACATAGCTACCGGTAGATTCCTTAGCCTCGTGGGAGAACTACTACCTCCTCATCATGGGAATCAGCAACGGCGATGGTGATGGTGGTGGAGATCGATGGAGATGGCTCCGGGGGCTATTCCCCGTCCCGGCAGGGTGCCGGAACAGAGACTTCTATCCCCCGAATCTCCTCTTCGATGAAGGCGGCGCTGCGGAACTTTTCGTGGATGGAGGCCGATTGATCTAGGGTTTCAGCATCGAGGGATTTACATAGGAGGAACGGCAAGGTCGGAGGGCGCCCGAGGGGCCCACACCACCTGGTGGCATGCCCTAGGGTGGGCCCGTTCCACCCTATGGTGTGGCCACCTCATGGCCCCCCTTCGGTCTCCGTGTCGTGTCGGGAAATAATATTAACTTTGGCTTTTGTTCTGTCCAATTACAAGAATATTTATTTACTAGATTTTCTGAAACCAAAAACAGCAGAAAACAGGCAATTGGCACTGCGGCATCTTGTCAGTAGGTCAGTTCCATAAAATGTATAAAAATACCTCAAAGTGTAGACAAAACATAAGATAGTTGGCACAAAACAAGCATGGATCATAAAAAATTATAGATATGTTTACGACGTATCAATCATCCCCAAGCTTAACTCCTTCTCGTCCTCCAGTAGGTAAGTGATAAAAAGAATAATTTTTAAGGTGACATGCACCATCACAATATTGATCAAACTATTTGTAAAGCATTGATAGATGGGATCAAAGTACTCTAAGCATGAGCATGAAAGATGTAGTTCTAACAATAAGACATAATAACTATGTTGTAACATCAAAAGGTACAAACAAAGATCATGAATAACACTGGATTGAAAGACGTTTGTTTATTTCACATATAGAAAACATAGCATGTGTGGTATTCAGCTTGTCCTTCATGGAGTAGCAAAACATAAATGCATTGGACACCTTCAAAGTTCATAAGGGTGACTAGATACAAATAGTTCAAGAACAAGCAATATCAACATTATGAATCAATCAATAAGTTTTGGTACAATGCACATAAAACTAAGAATGGCAACTATGCTCTCTTAATTGGTGCATAAAGATACAAGATGGAGACTCAACATAGAAGTAAGAAGAAAGGCCCTTCTCAGAGGGAAGCAGGGATTTCAAGTTTCATTAAGAGCTTCCAAAAATTATGGTACTTATTAACTTTCAGCTCTCATTTCCCCTATCATAAGCATCTTAAAGTGATTAAGGTTAAAGTGAAACAAATATGAAGTATATGCTTAACAAATCATAAGTTGGCAATCTCATGTCCCTTGAGTACGAGGACCGTTCCTCATGCTACTCAAATTTAGTCACAAGCAAGTTCTTGTCATTGTAAGTATATGTGTATCATAGAGAACCGCCAATGGGGTACCCCTTTCCCCATGACACAGGAGCTATCCCATATCAAAATGACAAGGCAACAGACAATGAGCATCTCAGCGATCTTATTATTTGCTATTTGCATAGGTTTTTATTGAGGATGCTTCACATATTGCTCACTATGGTTACACATGGCTTAGGCTAGCCGCCCAGGCATTTCTCTAACACATATACAAACTCCATGGACTTGCAAGCTCCCCTTTTATTTCACACCGTCGACATCCGCAAACAAAAGATCATGATATCAACTGGATAAAATAAGTGCAATGTTGAAAGCTTTCCCCATGATAGCATGGTTCTCCTAATTCCCAACTTATAAGTGCAAGCATATACAACATAGATGACACAATGGTTCAAGTTTATTAGATGCAAGAAGTAAAGTGTGCCATCAAGTTTGTGAGAGCTTTAATCACTAATTTTCTCATAACAAGTTTAATTTGGAAGATAGATAAAACATGAATATACTAGGAATGGTGTAACACACCATGCATAGGAATTTATAGTGGACTCTTTAGAATAACTTGGTTTTTTGGGAGTTGGATGCATGAGTATATCTTACTCAGTACAAGTGGAGGCTAGCAAAAGACTGGGAGCGACCAACTAAGAGAGCAATAATGGCCATAATCATGCAAAGCGACAAAACATTATTAATCAAAGCATAAAGTGATATCATAAGTCAAAAACTAAATGATCATAGAGGCTAAGGTGACTGATTCATAGTCTTAACATGGTGTAAGCATGTGCCAAGTCAACCCAAATAAAGCATCAAAGGAGAATACCACAATATTATGCTTTTGTATGCTAAAGTAACACATGATTCTTTCAAGGCACATTAAGCAATCTCACTTGTTTGAAACAAGTCATGCTACAACAATAATCACTAAGAATATGGTCAAAGAAACATCTAACATGACATGATAAAGTCTAAGTCACAGTCAAAACAAGCTTCCTTTTGTACCACTATAAGCATGAAACTTTCTACTCTTTTCCAACACCAATCGACTTATTTGAAACAACTCACAAAGATAATAAGAAATAAATACCAGTGAGGTTGTCTAACAAATTTACAAAGAAGAACTAAAAAGTTCTAAGAATAAAGCAGAAGAAAACTAAAGCTAAACGCAGTGCTAGCAAAAGTGAACACTCACAAAACAATCAGAGTGCAAACTAGAGTGTGCTAAACAATGAAAACAGAGCGTGTCTCTCTCCAAAAGAAGTGTGTTGTGATCCAACCAACTTATTGCAGCAAACCAAACAAAATAAAACTAAAAATAATAACAAAGACGCTTCAAGAACAACACAATAGTGCATGAAGCAATAAAAATAAAGTGTCTAGAAAGAAGACCTGAGATTTTTATTGATAAAGAAGGGGGATGCCCAAGGCATCCCCAAGCTTTGACGCTTGTACTTCTTGAATATTTCTTGGGGTGACACGAGTGGAATCCCCAAGCTTGAGCTTTTATCCATTCTTCATCTCATCACATCATTCTTCCCCTACACTTGAAAATTTCCTTCATACAAAACTTCACACAATCTTCATTAGCAACATTAGTGTATTCAAGATAATAAGCATTTGGGTTCAGTTTCAACTCAAGTAAAACTTCCATTAAAACACAAGCTACTATATAAATTCCTTTTAAAAACTCAAGTGATCAAGGAGAACTCAAAAAGAAACCGATTAAGAGGCAAATGAAAATAATGGCAGAAATTTGTCAAAATAGACCAGCAGGTAAACACCGATTTTTTAAAAGACCTTATGTTGCTCAAATCTAAAAGTGTTAACTAACAAAAGTTACAGAATAACCTGGGGCACATGCACAGAAAATTACAACTCAATCTGACATACTAGGATTTTTCACGAATTTTTACAGTGAAGCACAGAAATCTGTTTCGGGACAACAACTTCCCCAAATCTTTCTTTTCTCTCATTAGAGGTTATTCTTGGCACAAAAACCACATAAAAGGATAAGGAGAGGTTATTACAAAAGTAATAACTTCCAAGACTCAACAAAATAAAAACCTACTGAAATTTGGGTTATCTCCAAATTAGTACTTTTCTTTAACACCTTTAAGTTAGGCATGATAATTTCTATGATGCTCACATAAGAAGTATGAATGAAGTAAAAGAGAGCATCAAGAAGCAAATTCAAAACTAATTTAAGTCTAACCCACTTCCTATGCATAGTAATCTTGTACGTAAATAAATTCACAAAGAACAAAGTGACTAGCATAGGGAGATAAAACAAGAGTAACTTCAAAATTTTCAACATAAAGAGGGGAAACTTAATATTTTTGAGATGCATAAAACCATGTTTCCCTCTCTCATAATAACTTTTAGTAGCATCATTAATAAAATTAACAATATAACTATCACATAAAACATTCTTATCATTGAGCCACATGCATATAATAATTATTACTCTCCACATAAGCATAGTCATTCTTATTAATCGTAGTGGGAGAAAATTCAACAAAATAGCTATCATTAGTATTCTCATCACTATAGTCATCAAATATAGGAGGCATATTGTAATCATAATTAATTTCTCCGCAATAGTAGGTGGACTGAAAATATCATATTCATCATTGTAATCATCATATATTGGAGGTATAATATCATCATAAAAAAATTTCTCCTCTAAAGCTGGGGAACTAAAAATATCATTTTCATCAAAACTATCTTCCCCAAGCTTAGACTTTTCCATAGCATTAGCAATAATGGTGTTCAAAGAATTCATACAAATAAAATTGCTAATAGCATGCAAATAAAGTTCCATAGGTTTTTTAATTTTCTCTTCAAACACTTCATGTCCTAACTCAAGATAAATACTATAAAGCTCTCTAATTTTTTTGTTGTTTTCCATTAAGCCTAACTAGTGAAAATAAAAACAACAAACAAAAAAGATAAAATTGCAGAATCTAAAGGAAATAACTTCGAGCACTCACACACCAGCAATGGTACTAGAAGATAGCTTAGTAGCCAGAGGATGTGCGTACCTTTTACCTTACCTCCCCGGCAATAGCGCTAGAAAAGAGCTTGACGGGGAGGAAGAATATTGAAGGCCCTATATTCCCTGGTAAAGGCGCTAGAAAATAGCTTGATATCTATGCACGCTTCTATTCTTGTAGACAGTGTTGGGCCTCCAAGTGTAGACGTTTGTAGAACAGCAACAAGTTTTCCTTAAGTGGATCACCCAAGGTTTATCTTTCTCAGGGAGGAAGTGGTCAAAGGTATCCCTCTCAAGCAACCCTGCAATCAAGATACAAGAAGTCTCTTGTGTCCCCAACACACCCAATACACTTGTCGGGTGTATATGTGTACTAGTTCACGAAGAGATAGTGAAATACAAGTAATATGGATGATTATAAGTGGTAATTGCAATCTGAAATAAAGATGGCAGCAAGCAAACATGTAACATGACTGATTGTAAACGGTGTTTCAATGCTTAGAAACAAGGCCTAGGGATCATAATTTCACTAGTGAACATTCTCATATAAATATATTCTCTTCATTATACTACTCTGAACTACTCTCCGGTTGGACAACTCCAATCCATGGTAGGGCTACAAAAGCTCTGCTAAAGTTCGCATTCCCCATCTAGGTAACCCCACACTGTCACATTGAGTGCTATATGGTTTCAACAAACACCACAATTTCATAGAGACATCCAACTCAAAATATAACTCATATTAAGTATTTATATAATCTTTAGCCTAAGTGCCACACGGTATGCACACTTTCAACTTCATACACGTGGGGATAGCCGGAGATTACAATTAAAGAACTTGAGTAGCATAGTAGATCTACTTGATAACAAAGCTCATGACAATAATAAGATCACACATAGAGAGAGAGAGAGAGAGAGAGAGAGAGAGAGAGAGAGATGAACACATAGCTACCGATAGATCCCTTAGCCTTGAGGGAGAACTATCCCTCCTCATCATGGGAATCAGCAACAGCGATGAAGATGTGTAACATCCCAAAAATATTAATCAAGGTTATCAAGTTCTAATCACCCAAGTTTAGGGCTAACAAAAACTTTTGTTAATTAAAATCAATATGAATGCATGTGTGTATGTGATGAATGCATGAATGCTTGCAATGACTTGTTTGATTGTTATGAATAGCAAGGATTGGTTTAAAGATGAAAAAAACATCATGTAAATCATTTCCAAGCAGAATCAAATCAATAGAAATTCAAATATAAACTATATGAGCTAATGGTCATTTTGACCAAAGTTAACCACTAGACCACTTTGAGTGTTTCTAGTCCAAGATTTCTAATAGAAACAAATCCAATTATTTTCACCCCTTGCTAGACCAAGTAAAAGTGAACCCAAGCCCACTTTGCAAACCCACAGAAACATTTTGCAAATCTATTCAAATGACAATTCAAAACTGAATCAAGTGTAGGTACTAAGATCACCATTTCTCAAAAACCACTCAAACCAGTTCACCTTGACAAACCCAAGCAACCAGAGACTACCAAGTATGTGACCAGTGCACTCACCAAGATTCATCCAAAAATTTCAAACTGAATTTCTTTCGTCCATTTTGTCAAACACTTGGTGAGCATAGTAAAACCTGCCTAACTATCACTGTTTTTGATCAATGCTTTGTTCCCTCCTTGCACCCTACTCTCACCCCTTGTATCACCCAGTGGCCACACTGCATTGACACAAGCTAAAACCCTACCCTTTGCACCATGTCGTGCCACCCGAAGCCACCCCTTGCCAGCCGACCATGGCAAGCTAGCAGGAGCCAACGCCGCGCCTAGCCACCATGTCCAGGAGGTAGCCCAACGTCCACCGCCCCCCTGTCTAGCCCTCGCACGAATCCAGGCACTAGACCACAGAGAACGCGCCGCGCCCAATGTCTCTGCGTCATGCCGAGAGCATGCTAGAGCGCCACGCCTGACACGCTCGCACATGTTGCGCCTCGCCCTCGCCGCCCGTGCCTGCAATCACCGTGACCCCAGGAACCTGCCAGACATCCCCGTTCGCCGCCGTGCGACCCGGAGCACCCGTGCGTCGTCAAAACCACCGCCGGTGCCGCGGAGAGCATCGACCGTTCTCGACCAACCTCGACCGCCCCTTGCCACACCATTACGTCCTTGAGCATCGCTAGGATACCGCACATCTTCCTAGCCTCCGAGCCATGCTGTTAGCTCACTGCACCGTCGTCACCGACGAGCTCTGCCCATGCCACACTGCCTCTCTCGCTCGGCTATAAAAGGAAGCCTTTCCAGCCTCAGTTCGCCACACCATTACACTTCCTACCTCTCATAGAGCACCACTGACACTTCCCCAGAGAAAGGCGAGCACCAGGTCACCTAAATTTCACCGAAGTCTGCCGCAGAGGAGGATAAGAGGAGTCATTGATTGGAGCCGCCCCAGGAGCTGTGATGGCACTACGTCAACGTGCAGTTCTTCGTCAGGAAACCCCAAGAGCAAGGTGTGATGCAGCACAGTATCAAGTTTTCCCTCAGTAAGAAACTGAGGTTATTGAACCAGTAGGAGGAAGGAAACGTCACACAGGTGTTGCAAGCGACGTGGAAACCTGCACAACACAAACCCAAAACTTTGCCCCAATGAATCAGTGGGGTTGTCAAGCTCACCGGTTTGATGTAACAAAGGATTAAACGTATGTTGTAGAAGGTGATGATGGTTTGCAGCAAGTAAACAAGTAATAGTGGAAGATGTATCAATGGTAAAGATTGGACCGGGGTCCATAGTTCACTAGAGGTGCTCTCCTTAGATAAACAACATGGCATGAAGAGTAAACAAATTATAGCAAGGCAATTGACAGGAACTGAGCAATGCATAACAATGCAATACCAAACTTAAAGATCCTATGAGATTCGATTAGGCAATACAATAGTATACATAGACCGCCATCCAACTGCATCTATGACTGGAGGTCCATCTTCAGGTTATCATCCGAACCCCCTCCGGTATTAAGTTGCAAGCAACAGACAACTGCTTTAAGTAAAGTGTGGAAGGTAAACAATCCACTTGTTCCATGAACAAGAGACCGTTGTTTTCTCCTTAGTGGCAACATCACATCTACAACCAAAGAGATTTTTGTCGCTTCCCTTAGAAACTAGAGGCATGAACCCACTATCGAGCATAAATACCCCCACTTGGAGTCACTAGCAACTACTTGGACAAGATAGCTACTAACAACGGAGACATGATAGAATCAAATAGATAAAACTATTAATCAATCTGACATAGTAATCTCAATATCCATCGGATCCCCGCAAACACAACATTCATGATTACAAATAGATTAGATCTTGATCATGAATGGAGCTCACAAGATCTATACATGAAATCACAAGGAGGAGATACAACCATCTAGCTATTACATGGACCCATAGTCCAAGGTGGAACTACTCACGCTTCATACCGGAGAAGAAGGCCTCCGGGATGATTTCCCATCCAACAGGGTGCCGGGAAGAACTTCAGACCCCCCCGATCTAGGGACGATGGTGGCGGCGGATACAAACGGTTTCGTGGATTTTTGATTGTGTGTATAGGGTTTCTGTATCGGGGGCTTCTTATAGTCTAAGAGGCGAGGCTGGGAGGCGACCAGGGGGGCTGCACCCTGCCCAGGCGCGGGCTGGGCCCACCCGCTCCTAGGAGGGTTTGGCCGCCTTGTGGCGCCTCTTCGTCTCTCCTCTGGACTTTGTGTCGTCCACGGTAAAATATTGACTTTGGCTTTTGTCCCGTCCAATTCCGATAATATTGATTTTCTGCCTTTCTGGAACCAAAAACAGAAGAAAACAGGCAACTGGCACTGTGGCAACTTGTTAATAGGTTATTCCAGAAAAGATATAAAAACACCTCAAAGTGTAGACAAAGCAAAGCAAAGTAGATACTAAACAAGCATGGAGCATCAAAAATTATAGATACGTTTCTAACGTATCAAGCATCCCCAAGCTTAACTCCTGCTCGTCCTCGAGTAGGTTGATGACCCACAAATGTAGGGGATCGCAATAGTCTTCACGGGTAGTATTACCCAATTTATTGATTCGACACAAGGGGAGCCAAAGAATACTTGCAAGCCTTAACAACTGAGTTGTCAATTCAGCTGCACCTAGAAATAGTTCTTGCTCACAGAAGTTTATCAGTAGCAACAGTTTGTAGTAGCAACAGCAAAGCAACAAGCAACAGTAAAATAGGAGCAATAGTAACAATAACGGTAACAGTAGGATTCGAGTGCGGTAGGCATAGGGATGGATGTACGGGCGTTGCATGGACAAGTCTAAACATGTAACTTCAATATCTAGGGCATTGAAGATAAATAATAACAAGCATCCAAGTAATAAACAATCCTAGGAATGTGCTCCAAATATAGTCATACGTGATCGCAATGAGAACTTGCACAACATCTTCTGTCCAGCCAGCCCGTGGCAGCGTGGCCTCTAGGGAACTACTGGAAATTAAGGTGCTCCTTTTAATAGAGCACCGGAGCATAGCATTAACACCCCATGAACACATGTGATCCTCACACCACAGCCATCCCCTCCGGTTGTCCCAATTGTTATCACTTTGGGGCCTTTGGATCCGGACAATGATATGTGTACACAACTTGCAGATAAGATCACAAACAATACTATCATAATGATTCAATAATAAGTTCAGATATGTGATCATGGCACTCGGGCCCTAGTGACAAGCATTAAGCACAACAAGTTGCAACAAAGTCAAATATCACTAATAGAGATACTAGGCACTATGCCCTAACAGTTCTTATTCGATTACATGATAGAACTCATCCAATCCCTACCACCCCCAAGCCTACAGCGGGGGATTACTCATTCATGGATGAGGGAAACATCGATGGTTGATGGAGATGCATTGGTGATGACGATGACGATGACCCTCTCCAAATTCCCCGTCCCGGCAGGGTGCCAGAATGGAGTTTTTGGATCCGAATCTTGGTTTCTGGTGGCAGCGGAACGGAATTCTTTCTGGAAAACTATCGAACCCCCCTCGGTTTTTAGGTCGAAAAGCAACTTATAGGCGCAGAGGGAGGCCGAGGGGGTGGCTGCACCCCTCATAGGCGCGGCTAGTGGTTGGCCCTCGCCTGGAAGGGGTGTGGGCCCCCTAGGCCCTTCTCCGTCTCGTCTTCTCGCCACGTGGGTCTTCTGGTGAAATATAATTTTTGGCATATTTTCCGGGATTTTTCCTGATAGTTGATTTTCTGCACAAAAACAAGACACTGATACGCCCAATTTGCATCCCCATTCTATATCATAATCTACCTCTATTCATTGATATTTGTATTATTATGAGGTATTACTTATGGCCTTTCATTTGTTTATGCATGTTGGATGATTCTTGGAGGATGGACTGCCGGAGTCTGGATTCTGATGGAAAAGAGGGCGTTTCGATGCAATTTCGCGAAGATCGGAAAAATACCAAAAAAATAATGGAAAATATTATTTTTCTAGAAGATTGAGGAATCCAGAAGGAGGGACGAAGAAGGGCTGTAGGGGGCCTACCTGACCCCGTGCCTATGTCAGGTGTGGCCCACCTGCCCGGCTCCCGACTCCGTCCCTTCGCCTATATCTTCCCTACGAAACCCTAAGCCTCGTGGAGCGACCACAGATAGATTTCCGCCGCCTCTGGGGGCGGAAAACACCGAGAGAGAAAGATCTCTCCGACAGACAGATTTCTGCCAGGGGAATTCCTTCCCGGAGAGGGGAGATCGTCGCCATCAACACCGTCATCAAGCTAGGCTTCATCGGGATCATTATCATCATCATCCACACCATCATATCCACCAGCACCATCATCACCACTCTGTCCCATTGTAACAATTGTGTTGGATATTGCTTTAGTTCTTAGGGGAAACTTTTCCAGTGTTAATTACTATTGTAGTTGATGCTTGTGAGTGGAACCATTGGATTATTGTTTATGTTCAGATTTTTATCCATTATCATATCATCTTTGATCTTGATCCATATGATGTCTTGTGAGTAGTTCGTCTAGTTCTTGAGGACATGGGAGAAGTCATGTTGTTATTAGTGGATTTGTGTTGAGTTATTATTCAATGGTTTAGTATTTAAGTTGTGGTGCTATTCTTCTAGTGGTGTCATGTGAACATCGACTACATGATACTTCACCATTTATGGGCCTAGGGGAATGCATTGTGTATTTGGCTACTAATTGTGGGGTTGCCGGATTGACAGAAACCTGAACCCCCGTTAGGACACCTTTGCACAAGGGACCGTAGGATCTCAGAGTTTAAGGCTGTGGTTAGATTTATATCTCAATTACTTTCCTGTAGTTACGGATGTTTTCAGGGGGTTTAATCACAAGTATGTATTAGTCCAAGTACGGTCTGTATATTAGCACAGGTTCACCCACACAACACTTACAACACTAGAGAAGAGTACTCAGCTATATGAAGTGAAAGAACTTGACAGAATTTCCATGTGTCCTCGAGAACGTTTGGTCTTTATAAGTATTTCCACCGGCTTGTCATTTTCTAAGAAAGGATTGGGCCACTTGCTGCGTTTGTTCTTTATTACTTGCACTTCGTTTTGTTGCCTTATCAGAAAGTCACTAAAAATACGTTTGCTAAGTATTCATAGGGATTTCCTGCTCCACACCACTGTTCAGCACCTTCTGCTCCTTGTTGGGATCGACACTCCTATTTATCGAAAGTACTACGATACACCTCCTATAATTGTGGGTCATCAGACACCAAGGTAATTCTGTGGAAAACAGCGCCAGTCCGTGTTAGTTGTATCCAAATCACACAAGTTTAGAGGAGAAACAATAGCAAAAGTGTTCGGGAAAGTAGATATGTTTTGGACGTATCAACTCCCCCCAAGCTTAGCTTATTGCTTGTCCTCAAGAAATTCAGTTGAAAACTGAGTGCGATAAAAGAACTTTCACGAACACATTTGCTTCATATGATGTATATATTCTCAGCACAGGAGTAGATGCTTAAACCATTCATAATAAGAAGTATGCAACTAAGTCTACTCAATAGTCATTGCAATCTATGAAGAGAAACCAACTCAATAATAATAAGTAGCATGAAACATAAACATAAGCAACATTGCAATGCTCATAGTAAGGTATGATAGAGTGGTATCTCGCTTGCCTTTGTTTGTAGAGCACAATATAAATGCCGATGCACCTCTGAAGTTCAAGTGAAGACTAGAGGTAAAGATATCAGAGATACAAGCATCAAAGTCATAACATAATTAACCAAGTTTTGGAACAAACACAAGAATGACAACTATGCTCTCAAGAAGGTGCTCATAGAATAAATGGTGACTCAACAATGTTGTGAAAACGGTTTTGAAAAGTTTGATAGGCTTCCTAATGCTGAAAGGAAGGTACTCGTTAGCTTTCAGCTCTCATTGCCCCTATCATAGGCATCTTTATGTGGTTAAGGTAAAAGTGAGGTCCACTCTGAATTATATGCTTGATAGACCATAGACTGGAAATCCCACGTCCCTTCAGTACGAGGGCCGCTCTGCATGCTACTCAACTTTGGTTACCTGTAAGTTCTTGTCATTGTAAATACATGCATATCATAGAGAACCGCCAATTAGGTACCCCTTGCACATGGTACATGAGCTTTCCCATAACCAAAATGACAAGGCAAGCAGACAATGAGCATCTCGACAATCTTTTTATTTACCATATGCATATATTTTTATTGAGGATGCTTCATAGATGCTCATTATGGTGATGCTGCAAGTGTAACATCCTAACATTAGAGCTTAGAAATAAGCTGAACCCAGATGTGTGCATTGCATTCATGCATAGAAAATCCAAATAATTTTCGAGCCTTTAAAATAGAACTTGTCAAAGTGATTGGAGCTTCTCTTAACTTGATGGAATTGAAGTAGATCATCAAGTTAACTACGATAAGTTTCAATATTACCTTTGCTGAAACCTTATTTGGTTAAACATGATTTGTTCTAAGGGTAGACCAGATATAATAAAATGTCAATCATAATACATTGCTTAAATGATTCATATATGATCCTTAAGGGATCATATCATACTATTCATCATACCAACATATGAATACTAAGTTAAGATTACCACTAGAATAATAAAAATGCAATGATTAATGCTGACCTATCTTATTTTTATCTATTCCTACTATGAGTATCATAGTAATACCTAACCTTAAACTCTTAAATGAGTTGGAATTGGAAAGAGACTAAGTCAGGATCATCCACCATATATCTTTCTTTCCATATCAATCTTTATGGAACCTATCTTAATATCTGTTGTTCATCAATTTTGAGTAATCAACCATTGATTCAAAAATTCTTTAACTATAAATCTTTGATCTACTATTTCTTGATCTTATCATAACATCTACTTAAATCTTTTAATGAGGGCATAGTCCATTAATAACCTTAATCCAATATGAGATACTAAGAAGATAATTCAAGATAATGGAAAAGTAGAATTGATAAAGTCTTGCTTAGCCAACTAATAACTTAAGCAATAAATGATTAAAGGATTATAATGGTGATGCTTTAGCCACCAATGTTGAATGCTTATATTTAGTATAAGTAATACTGGTGGGTAGAACATGATGGGAACCCTAGAAGAGATAAGTTATCCTAGAGTAGTCATTGCAAGCCACATAAATATAATTTAGGGTTGGATTAAAGTGAATATAGGATGATATTATTCAACTAAAGCTTGTATAGCATAGAGTCATAGAAGTGGTGTTATTCATCTTTAAGGATAGTAAACTTTAGAGAAAGGTAGTTGGATGCATAAAACTAATAGAGATACATTATTAATGAATGATTAAGGAAGATTATGAGTGGAGTTTGAAGGAACTATTTGTTGGATGGAAGGCTATCAACGGTAGAGTAGTAGGTACAATCAAGCAAGGATATGTGGAAGTTATGAAATATTTTAGTATCAAAATCATTTGATTCATCCATGAGTTTAGAAGATTAATCAGTGAATGAGAATAGTACTATGAAGTAAACCTTGTCATGTTAATCATGATGATAGATAGAAAAAGGTAGTATATCTAGGAAAGAAATTCTTTAATAAGAAGTCAAGAATTATGAATTATGGAAGATATTATTATTGGTAAACAACCAACTTTAAATCTTAAGCCAAACATAATATCCATTTCATGTGATTGATCTATCATCTTATATTCATATCACTTTATAGAAATATTTTTCAAGAGCAAATCACATAAGCACATCTCTGTTAATTCCAACCATCATAACTATATGTGCTTAAGTATATCTTTATCAATTCCTTTCTATAAAACATTCAAGATATAACTTTCAAGTACTAAAGGTGATGTCAACAAATATCCCAAACAGAAAACAATATGTTTAGTTATTGAATCTTTAACCACATACATAAAGGAGTCTAAGTATATTAAGAAAAAACCTAAACCCAAAAGTAAACAATCATAATTTAAAATCCTAAACCTCTTTATCATAATAAAATAGATACATTGTCATTTTCCAAATTAATGGAAGTAGTAAGAACCATATTAATCTCTTTCATATTTCATGCAACAAATAATGATATTGGATCATTATACATATAAAAGTTCATATTCAAACTCTGAGCCAACTAGATTCAAGTCTTATAAACAAATAAGAATACATCATTAAAGAAATCCATAATTAAAACAAGAGAGAGAAATAATAAGAAAAGCTTCTACAAATTATTAAAAAAGGGGTCCATATTGAGTAAATAAAATAAATACAAAAATATTATATAATAAAAGTTCACAAATGATACTAAATATACTTTAGTATTATTGCAATTATTCAGCAAATAAATCCTACAAAGAAAAGTTCAAAATATAAATCAAATTCAAATATAAAAAGGAAAATAGAAAATAGAAAAAAAAGTAAAACAAATAAAAACATTACCTGGTCGTGGCCCAACATCTCTGTATTTATCTGACGCCCATGTGTATCCCACAACAGCCTAGTAACTAGCCCAGTTCTTTCTCTTCTGTGACTGACAAGTGGGGCCAGAGAAGGATTGTGGGTTGAGAAGAAAGAAATTCCAAGGGGTTATCCGCAAAACAACATGTTTTCTTCATCCTCACGCACACAGATAGCTCGCTGGAGGAGCTCGCCGCCGCTCGATGCCGTCATCATCGTCTTTGCACCAAGATCAATGCCGCCGTCGCCAGGAGAGGATAAGGAGGCCACCACGACACCCCTGCTCGTCCTCATCATCAATCTCGCTCTCTAGACTGATATCTCTTCCTCAGTCGAGAACCTAGTTCGTCGGAGTTCATCGTCTTGGCCAACTCCGACCACCCCTCGCCTCGTGATAGCCACCGTTAGACGCGCCGTCGTGGACTGAACGGAGGCCCGCTCATCGGGAATCATGTGAAATCGAGCATTCCTTTTCCCCGGCTGCCGTGGCCATTACCGTCGATTCGCCGTCGTTACGCCTCCCCAAGCCTCCTCGACCGCTCTATCGTCATCAGGGTAAGTTTACGCATCTCTGGACCCTAATTTCCCTCGCTAAATCTCACCATAGACCTAGTTTTGTTGAGCACCGCTGCTGGCCGCCGCAGAAGCTCGTCGACGGTTGCCCTCCGATGACCATTAGATAGCGGCGCCACCACCAATAGGGTCGCCTCGATCTCCTCTGTCCAACGAACCTAGCCATAGCCCCGCGCATGCACCAGATAGATCGATTGATACTCAACTAGTGAGGATCAACTCGAGTGACCTCATGCTCACCTCAGGATCGAACCACGTCAGCTAGTTTGACTGGTCTTTGTCTCGCGTGGCTAGTGACGTGGCCCAGGGCCCATGTGTCATCGACTGGGAGTAGAGATAAGGTCAGTAACAAATGCATTTTCTTTAACCAGTGTGCTGAGGTGGCCACTGGCCCACTAGTCATTGACTGAGGCTAGATTGAGGTGCGGTGTAAAAAGTATTTCATGTTTAAGAAATAGATAAAATGTTATAAACTTAATTCTTAATATTCTAGAAATCAAATAAATGCTTAAATCTTGTTTAATTAATAACTTTTGATTTATGATTCAGAAAAATGTGTATAATATATGAAACATTTCAGAAAAATAAAACCTACAACTTAAACTTATTATCCAAAATTATTATGATGATTATTTAAATAAATATTATTTAATAAAAGTCTAAAAGTAATAAAACTTGTTAATTCATATTTTAATAATGGAAAATGTTAATAATATAAATAAAATACCAAAAATCTTAGAAAAAAATTATAATTTGAAACCATAATAATGTATTATTATTTCACTTAATTAAGTAGTCATTATTTATTAAGTAATTATAAAGTAATAAGAATTATAAAAATCATATCTTATTACTTATAAATCAAAAAAATAAATATAATATACCAAAATGATCACAAAAATAATATCTACATGTTAAAAATCTAATAATCTCCTTTTGAGTTAAATAAAAATTTAAATATTTTAATAACTCAAATTTAAACTTAATTACTTCATTAATAATTCATATAAGGATAAATAAAATTTATTAATATTTCTAGAATGAGTCAAATAAGTCTAATAAATAGTATTAGTCTTAAATATTAATAATATAAGGCCATAATGGTTTAAAACATTATAAATACCCTTTTATTTAAATTATCCTCAACCTTGAGGGAAGATTATATTCTCAAAGAATTCCAATTCATGATAAAAACCTTAAAGAATAACTTGTAAATAAGTCAGATCATTCCTATCTACTTTAACCACCAGATTACAAAAACTACCACCACACTATAATAAATCCATAAGTAGTTAAGTAATATTATATTTTGGTTTATAAACTATAACCACTCATTCATAAAAGGTAAATGATACTACTCCATTATAAATATCAAGAAACCACTACACTAAGTAAAAGGATAACCAATTTTAAGTAACCTAAAGGAAACATTCCAAATACACAAGATACAAATGTTATAAGTATTATACTTTCAAAATTATCTATATTTTAAAGTTAACTTTAGTCTCCAAAAATCTAAATATAATACAATAAACATTACTATATGTTTTATAGTTAACTTTGGTCTGAAGTAGTTAAGTTATAAAAATATCTCAAACCCAAACCATTCGAGCAAACATAAATAACAGCTACCCAACTCAACTAACCCCAAAGCTTGTTTAAACCTTAGGAGAGAAACCTTTTCTTTGAAGGTTATTCTTTTTGCCACTTCAAACAAGAACTCTTATATAAGCAATTTTGACTAGTATTTCATAAGTATATATTTTATTGCTACATATGTGTTGCTCACAACCACTTATAAGCTCTAATAGAAGCATAAATGTGAAACTTATCTAAAATGACCACACATTCCAAAGTAACCATTTCCGGAATCCAAACCCTAGGACAACGTTATCCCCGGGATTTGCGTTTAGAATGTGCATCACATTACTTATGCATAAAAGCATATTGCTTCTTTAAACAATAGTCCTTACCGGACCAATGATGCTGATTTCAGATTTTGGATCTTATATTGACTCGAAGACCGTGAATGCATAATCTTGCAATCACAAAAGGCAAGTTCAGACTTTCTCATGTCCTTTGTTTATTTTCTGTAAAGTATTTTAGAAATCCATTGTTGTTATCACCTGCATTTGAAAAAGGTCTTAAAACACTATTTTTGATAATAATGTGAACTATTGGTTACTGATCCAAGGTGATCAGCTAATCTATTAAATCTGACAGTTGGAATACCACTGTTTAGAACTATATCACCTAGGACTTAACAACCAATGTCGCCAGTGATTCTTGCGCCGTATATTACGCGTTGACCATGAGATTTGTAATGGGACGGAGAAGTCAGCTGTATCTTCTTCCTCTCGCATGAAGCCGGATGTGCATGTCGTGGCTGTTATCCTCGAAGCGTGCATATTAATTGGTAATTCGTAGAGGATATGCAGCATATGGGTGGGAACCCTAATCGTCCCATGATAGTTCTGGCATCTAACGGTTTGTACAAACCATTGCCGTAATCCAAGATGTGGGCATGGTGTACACCAAGGATGCATGCGAGGTCGTGAAAGGGGGCGGTGATTGGCTTGGATCATCTTCTGGGCCCCACATCATGGAATTGTGGACGAGAATAAGCTACCCGATTGTGCAACAAAGAGTTGATCTCTCATGGGTAAAGTAACGCACCTCTGCAGAGTGTAAGAACTGTAACTTATTACTCCCTGTTCCGGGAAGGAGCTGCGAACGCGGCAGGAAAGGAACTCCATGAAAGTTCTGGTATACCCGTGAAGGCTGACGGACATAGCTTTTCAGAATAAAAGCAACCTTTGAAGAAATGTTTGTGAAAACTTGCATTGCCTACGACCTACGGTCTGTGGTTGTAGTTATAGTGCATCAAACACTCCTTTTCTAGTGAATTTGCTGAGTATGCTCGTACTCAAAGTATCTTCTTAACCCTTGCTAGATTCTAAAGTTGGAATAGACAACAACCACATCAAGTTATGCTCTAGGACTTATCATGCCTAGCTAAAGATCTTCAATGAAGACAAGGAAGTCAACATATACCTCAACTCAAGTGAAGACGAAGTTACTGATTAGATAGGAATATAATCTCTAGCCAAAGAACCTATTTCTGTAGTGCGTTGCAATAGCAGCAATGCCAACCTCATAGCCAGAATACTAGACTTAATAGTATAATCGTTCTTGCGTTATTTATGTTTGATTCTTCTCCGTAAAAAGTTATTTCTCTCTCTTTAACCTAGAGTGTTCTCTGGATCTTGTGTAAAGAGTGAGTTGTAACCTTTATCCATGTATTGGACCCGCTGTGTTTCTATTGTGCCATTCTGAGGGATGTAATACTAGTGAACGGTGTTTCATTGGTGTTATGTCAACGACTATACTATACTGCATCATCATGCAGTGGTATGCTGGGTCACCGCAGTTGGTATCAGAGCATATGCTTTGACCCTAGGTTGGAAACCTAGTAAATGGGTAGAACCTGTAGGACACATCCAAGTGATAATAAAGAATTCTATAGTGATATGAGGGATATTCATTTGAGAATAATCATGTATGTTACTAGTGCGATAACTCTTTTATATGATTGCAATTCCGATCATTACCCAAGAGTTTTAACTCTATGTGACTGATGATAACTTCTTATATACAGTTCCACATGGCACCTCGATATCCACCCCGGAATGTTCTAGTGATGAATAGGACGTTGGATGACTACGGAGGGGATTGGACAGACAATCTCCGACAACTTCTATGGAGTTTGGAATGTGAATCGAGACTTTTGGTCAAGATTTACAGTTACTATGATGGGCAGGTATTAGCTAAATACCGTGTCATGATCATGTTACCCAAGAAGTTAGGACTTAAGGGAGAAATGCCATCAGGAGAGGCAAGGTGCATGGCATCTGTATATCAGATTGTCGTAGCAGCATCCATAACCATGATCCGAGAACAGAAGTCCCAAGGTCTAGAAGGTATTACTCATACTATTATACCACATAAAACCTCAAACCTAGAGCATGAGTTAGATCACTCTACTCTAGTCTAAGCTGAACCTACTCTAGCTGTAGAGTATATGGATCATTATCGGTCTTTGCTAAACACTTATCACAACACTCACCAAGTCTTAGTTTAGGAGCTGGATACGGTCATAGAGGATTTTACTGATCCTGATAAAGCAATGGCTCGTAGGAAGAAGTTAGATAAAGAAGCTAGGCATCCCAAATACATACCTTCAGGAGAAGTGTTTGAGGAAACTGAGTTTGATGACCCAAACTCGGAAAATTATGCCTACTACCAAAATGACTTCAAGCCACCTGAAGACCTATGGACCAAGTACAACTCCGAACAACAGGAATGGAATAGAGTTACTCCAAATAACCCTGAGCCCAACAAGTATGGATGGGAAATAGAATCTCAAGGTAAAACCATAGGAAATCATATACCTTGTGATACAGGTATTGAAGAAGAGATCAACTATAACCATAGAGAGCCTTATGGACCATATGGGGGTAATACTAATCCAATCAACTTAGAAGAGTATTCCGATAGATACTACAACAATATAAATGACTGGATTCAAGAAAAAGCTAAGGAACCAACTTACTATGAGGAAGCGTTACCAGAAAACCTGGAATATTCGGTGGAAGATTGCGCCAACTCTAGTCATTTTTCAATGACTAATCTCAGTCTCGGTACTTTTAACCAAGAATACGCACCTCCTGGATGCTCTTATGCTCCAGAAGGCAGTCATAGGACTTCACGTCATCATGGACGGAACTCCAGGAAGCACTAGAGGAGTATGAAAGTAAGAAAGGAACAAGATCCCAAGGGATGAGGGCTTGAATAATGTATATAGAGGGTAATGCGTATTGTAGTTTGAAGGATTTTCCGAAATAAGTTAGGATATATCCACAAGACCAAGAAGTTCTTGTAAAATAGTTGTTTAAATAAGTATGGAGCAGACCGTTGGAACACCTAGTACATTTGTAAATTATTTAAAACCTATGTGTAATACATGGTATATGTTTTGTTGTTTATCGACTTTTGGATCCTATTGGATCTTCTTGATTGACTAGATCTGTACATGAAGTTTAATTAGGTGTGCAAATGCATGATGTAACACCCAGTTATTACTTGATGTTATAGACCTAGATAGAAACGGGAATTCGTGTAAGGGAGTGACGAGTTTCGAAGATCATAAGGAAGACTAACTTGAAGGATGAAGCATGATATAATGGGTATTAACACCATTTGGAGGATATATAGAACATATGTCATATTTTTAGCCAGCTTAGGAAGTAAGTCTGGTGTAGAAGATGTAGGGAGCAACAAGATATGATAAACTGAAAGTTCATTCAAAGTAGGTAAGATGCTAAGAAGTTAATGAAAGAGTTGTACCAAGTTCATGGAAGTATCATGAAAAAGTACCAAGAAGATGCCTTGGAACCAAAAGGGTATTCAAGCTCTGACAATTCAGAGAGAATGCCAGTTGTAGGTCGGAAACTATAAGAAAATACCTACCACCCAGAATGATCCGCCTTTGGTACCTAATCCCTAGTCGGCATTCTGATCCGCAGTTGGTATTTTGTCCGCAGCTGGTATTTGGTTGACATAGTTAACCAAATCATCTTAATAGTTTCATAAAGAGCATTAAATTTGGCCTAAGTTAAGTAAAACCTAAGGAAGTATAAAAATTGAAAGGCGATCGTCTTTTGAGAGGCTTCACAAAGTTAGTTTTATCCCAGCAAAAATGTCCAATAGTAAGTACGACATATAGTGCTGAAAGATTTGCTTCAGAGATCCACAACTATGTGGATACACCATATAATCTTTCATCGGACCCTAAACTTGTAAAATATAAGTTGAACATGAACCAACATTCTAGTTTAAGAACCAATGGTCTCTATGTATGTAGTTTAAAGACTATTAGTAAAATCTAAGGGGGAGAGTAGACATTATGAATGAAGGTTGAAGAAAGTACCATAGGTAATAATCAAAGATTATTTAAAAACCTTAAGAAGGTATAAGCTTGAAAGTGATAAAGGATACATTTAACCGACCAATTCTAAAAGAAACAAATTTTAAGTAACCCATAAGAAGTAATATAGAACACCTAATTGGGCAAGTATCGAGAATGAAAAATTCCAATTATGGACAAATTGAGTTCAAATCCAATCTGGGAAGGAGTACCAGTATCAACTATACTACGACAGGAATAGAAAGGTAGTCTTTTGACTACTAACAATATAGAAACGTAAAACTTGTTTTAGTGAGAACCTCTAAACTGTACTTAAAATAGTAATAAAGTTTGATGATTAAATAAAAAGAATTGGATTAGGATATCTAATCAGGTTATGGAATTCTCCAATTAATTCCATTTAAGGGCATCATGAAGTGGAGAATATAGCAACCACTGCAAAACCATTTCCTACTCCAAAACGTGAGAGTTTGCGAACTTCGAGGACGAAGTTTATTTTAAGGGGAAGGGTCTGTAACATCCCAGCATTAGAGCTTAGAAATAAGCTAAACCCAGACGTGTGCATTGCATTCATGCATAAAAATCTGAATAATTTTCGTGCCTTTAAAATATAACTTGTCAAAGTGATTGGAGCTTCTCTTAACTTGATGGAATTGAAGTTGATCATCTAGTTAACTGCGATAAGTTTCAATATGACCTTTGCTAAAACCTTATTTGGTTAAACATGATTTGGTCTAAGGGTAGACCAGATATAATAAAATGTCACTCATAATACATTTCTTAAATCATTCATATATGATCCTTAAGGTATCATATCATACTGTTCATCATACCAACATATGAATACTAAGTTAAGATTACCACTAGAATAATAAAAATGCAATGATTAATGTTGACCTATCTTATTTTTATCTATTCCTACTATAAGTATCATAGTAATACCTAACCTTAAACTCTTAAATGAGTTGGAGTTGGAAAGAGACTAAGTCAGGATCATCCACCATATATCTTTCTTTCCATATCAATCTTCATGGAACATATCTTAATATCTGTTGTTCATCAATTTTGAGTAATCAACCATTGATTCACAAATTCTTGAACTATCAATCTTTGATCTACTATTTCTTGATCTTATCATAACATCAACTTAAATCTTTTAATGAGGGCATAGTCCATTAATAACCTTAATCCAATATGAGATACTAAGAAGATAATTTCAAGATAATGGAAAACTAGGATTGATAAAGTCTTGCTTAGCCAACTAAGAACTTAAGCAATAAATGATTAAAGGATTATAATGGTGATGCTTTAGCCACCAATGTTGAATGCTTATATTTAGTATAAGTAATACTGGTGGGTAAAACATGATGGGAACCCTAGAAGAGATAATTTATCCTAGAGTAGTCATTGCAAGACACATAAATATAATTTAGGGTTGGAGTAAAGTGAATATAGGATGATATTATTCAACTAAAGCTAGTATAACATAGACTCATAGAAGTGGTGTTATTTATCTTTAAGGATAGTCAACTTTAGAGAAAGGTAGTTGGATGCATACAACTAATAGAGATACATTATTAATGAATGGTTAAGGAAGATTATGAGTGGAGTTTGAAGGAACTATTTGTTGGATGGAAGGCTATCAACAGTAGAGTAGCATGGCTTAGGCTAGTGTAACATCCCAAAAATACTAAGCTTGGATCATCAAATTCTAATCATCAAAATTAGGGTTAACAAAAACTTTTCTAAATGAAATCATGAATGCATGCATATGTGTATGCATGGATTTTGAAATCCTTTAAAACCACCTTGTTTGTTTGTTTGTTCCATTGCTTGTAAAATGTTTCTTAGGTGAAATAAACATCATCTAAAACATTTCCCACACCTTTCCTAAAGACAAGTAAATCAAAACACATATATGAAATGAATGGTCATTTTGGCCAATTTAACTCCCATGCCTACTTTGGCTGTCTCAAACTTTCAGAATCTAACAGAAACTTTTCTAGATCTTTTCACCCCTTGAATGTACTCATAACAAGGTACAAAGGCCCACTTTGTGATCATCCAGAAACTTTCAAATGCATAGTTTAAATGATAATTCAAAATTGAATCTTTATCATATGGGAAGATCCCACTTTTTCAAAAACCACTCAAACAAGCTCAACTTTCAAAACCCAAGCATCTGCAGACTCACCAGCACCAATCTAGCAAACCCACCAAAAATCTTTTCAAAATTCAAAACTTGATTTCATGCGGCCATTTCATCAAACAGGTTGCAGACACAAATCAAACAAACATCAAACACTATTGTGAGCAGTGATTATTGCCTAACTGGTTCCCCATTTAGCTCACACACAACTCAGTAGATCATCTAGGAAGATTAGCCAGGCACTAGCACCACTGTGAGCTTGCCATTGTCATCAATGGTGAATAGCCGAGCACCCTCTTGCCACCCCATAGTCGACAGCAAGCTAGGAGCAGCAGCAAGCCTAGCCAGCATGTCTGGGAGGCAGCCCACCGTCCACCGCCACTCACTGTCCCAGCCGCGAGCGTTGCCAAGCCCTGGACCAAGCGCACAAGCCGCGCCCAGACCATGCCGAGCGTGCGCCAGAGCGCCACCCTCGACCATCACCCACAGACCGTGCGCCGCCCTCGCCGCGTGCATACACAATCCCCACCGACCCAGGAGACCGCCAGACATCCCCATTTGCCGCCCCGTGCTGCACAGCCACCGCCCGCCGTCGAAGACGCCGCCTCTGCCGTGCAGAGCACCGCTCGTTCCAGAACAAACCACACCGCCCCATGCCTCAAGACCATGTCGTTGAGCATCGCCAGGAGACACCGCATCGTCCCCTACCCTTGCCCATGCCTTTAGCCGCCTGTAACCTCGCCCCCGACGAGCTCACCGTGCGCCCCGACGATCCCCTTCCTCGACTATAAATAGAGGCCACCCCCACACGATTTCTTCACACCATCTCACTCCCCTCTCCTCACTGATCGTGCCACACCATTCTCAGAGCAAGGCGAGCACCACCTCGCCGGAATTTCACTGGAGCCTGCCGCTGCCGGAGAAGAACGGAGCCAGCGATTGGAGCCGCCCCAGGAGCTGCCGCGACCACCCCTGAGTTCGTCGTCGTTGACTTCGTCGTTCGCTCGCCTCGCCGACCCTCGCCAGCACCACGGTGAGCCCCCAGCGACCCTCACTGGCCACGCTAGGTTTCGTTCTCGCCGGAGTTGTCTCGCGTTGACGATGACTCCCAGCCGTTAGATTAGAACTAGATCGAACGATCCACGTCGCCCCATACCGCTTCGCCCAGCCCCGTGTCGCTGACGAGTGGGGACACCCACTTAAGCATCTCGCGGGAGCACTGCGCTTAGCAGGCCGGCCCAGTAACTTTTCCCGCGCGACCCAGTTATTCAAATTAAACCTTTTTCTATTTCAATTCAAACACACTTCTGTACCCAACTTCAAAAATCAACCCAGATCGATTCAGTGCACCAAATTAAATGAAACCAATTTTTTTGGAAAGGTCTATGAATGCTGAATCCAAGCCCGTTGGACTCAAGTCATTTGGATCTATAGATCACCCATGGTAAAAATAACAAGGCAGAAGCTTTTCAGCATTCAAACATTTTTCAAATTTAAACCATAATAGCTTTTGAGTTGATTCCAACTCTCAAAAATCACATTTAACCATACCTTTCAGAATATATAAAAATATATAGGTTTACTTGCAGAAATAATGTTCAGGTAATAAAATAATGCTACATAAGCATTTCTAGCCACTTTAATTAATTAAAATAAAAGGGTAAAACCTTATTAAATTGTGACACCACTTTAAATCACATTCCCATGGACTACAATATGTGGTGATGACATGTGTCAACATGATCCCATGTTGGGTTTGGAGAATATAAAATCTTAAGTAGTTTTTCAATGAGTAGAAATTACTTTTCTAAAAATAAAAAGATTTAAACCAAGCCTTAACCTTGTAATGTTAGGGATGATGCTAGATCATCCATAGGACCCTTGTGTGTGATGATTGCAAGTAGTTAAGTATTGTTTGGTGATTGTGTACCTCGTATTTATTCATAGACGCTAGTACCGACCAAGGATACGAGGAGTAAGGAGGATACTAGGAAGAAGATGCCGAGGAAAACTTCAACCACTTCTCTGCACAAGGCAAGCCTAAAACTACTAGTGAATGTGCAAGCTAAAACTTGCAAGATACTCTACTTTAGCAAGTTTATACTGATATTGATGCAAGTTGATACTATACCTACGCAAACCTTACTAATCAAGTTAACCTATGCAAGCTAACCCTTGCAAGATACCTTACTGATGCAACAAACCCATACTTGTTCTATGACTACTATATTCCTTAAGCATATGTGACCATACCCACTTGATAAACCAATCCTAGTTTTATGTGCAAGCTCCTTACGCTATTTATTTATCAAAGCTTACTTAGAGTTTACTTAAGTGACTGGTAGATTTTGGAAATATGCTGAAGGTTGCATAAAGAGCATAAAATTTGGCCTAAGTTAGAAACCTTGGCATCAGCCTGAGACATGAGGTTGTACTTAGTTGAGACTCCACTAGTTACCACCCCTCATCATTACTTCCCCCACCTGTAGATGCTAGTGCTAAGCATAAAACTTGATCAACTTTTAGATGGGAATACTTGGTGGAAAAATGGTTATGAAAACCTTGGAATGATGGATCATTCTATTGAAATGTTTTGGACATGTGTTTCCAAACACTTGAGAATTTTGGTGATAAAAATGTTGAGGCATGAGCATTAACCCCTTGTAAAACTGATGGTTGTCTGGATGCGATACCATTCCAATTTTATCGTACAACCACAATACCCGAATATTGGGTAGGGCTTGACTAAAAACTTATGTACCTTAGTATTAGTTCCCTCACGGCCAAGGTTTGAGTTGAGGCTACCTTGTGAAGAGTGTCCACCTGTGCAGTACCCAAGATGACAGTTGGTCATGGTTGGGAGGCAAAACTCACATGAGAGGTGCTTATACTAGGGCGTGTAATCGAAAGGTTAGGATTGATTATCCGCATACTGAGTATGGTGAATTCAGGATTTGTTCCTGACGGATGTATCAAATGTTGTGGTGAAAGTGTACAATCTCTGCAGAGTGTCAAACTATTCGAATAGCCGCGTCCGCGGTTATGGACAGTTGGAGTGGCCATACTGTTCCCCCGTCAGACTTTTCAAAATGACCTGTGAGATGAACTGAGACTTTGACTTGACTACAACAGAGTTGTGATATGAAATACAAGTTCCCGCTTAGGATTTATAAAATTGTGACTAGCTTTGGAGCTTAGTAGAGATAAATCTAGCTTTGGCAAAACAACCCTAGAGCCTAGTGTCCTATTATCCAAAAACCCCCTTTACCTATTAGTATTAGTTTGCGAGTACTTAAAGAGTACTCATGGCTTTGTCCCTGGCTATTCCCATGGCCAGACTATGAACAGGAGTACCTGGAAGATGGACCCCAGGAAGGTCACGACAACTAGGTTCATCTCCCATCGTCAGCATTGCCTGTGACCCCGAAGATGGAGCTTCGCCTACGCTACCGTTATTATTATGTATTTCGCTGCTTGATGTTCTATTAAGAACTGGATCATGAGATCCCTATTTATGTAAGAACTTATGTATCGTTTGTAATGGATGATGTACTATGGTATACAATTCTGTTATGTCTCGCAAAAATGGTAATCCTGGGATTGTGATGTATGGCATAACAGGCATCTAGGATTGAAAAATTCGGGTGTTGACAAGTTGGTATCAGAGCCATCCTGACCATAGGAGACCCTAGTTAGACTGGACGTTTGAATCAAAAACTTAGTTTCAAAACCAAAGAAAACAAATATTTACAAAAACTTATTCTCATTCTTTTCTCTTTGATTCTTTCCTAAAAATTCTTGTTCCTCAAAAACTCTTGCAAAATACATAAAATTGTGACACACTTGATCACTCTGCTAATCTACTCATCCTCTATTTTTATAGATGGACGTGAAGTACAACAAGTTTTACCAACTTGGGAATGGAGGAGACCTGATCTTTGAGAGGGATTTGGACCAGCTTTCGGAACTTCTGGAGCGTCCACACCCCGAGTTCTTCGGAGCTCAGCTCAATGATCAAGGAGGAGAAGATCTGCAGTGGCTAATTGCTGCAAGTCTCCGAGGAAAGATTGAACCTCCCACAGCGGAGGGAATTCAGTTTACCTTGAGGGAAAACAACTGGCTCGATGGACTTGCCAGAGCCATGCAGGAAGCTCTTTCCCGTCTGTGTGGGCAGAGCATCAATCAGATCAAGGGTACTCGCTTTGAGTTTTTCCCAAGGCGTGATGTAAATGGACAACCCCTGGAAATCCCATACCACCTCGAGCTAAAGACCCAATTGGACCACCTTAGCTTCATGATGTATGATCGTCAGCAGGAGTTGGTCAACTGCCGTGACTACTGCAACCACAAGTTTGCCATCATCAAGACGAAGGACCAGACCATCGCCCTGCTAGCAAAGGATCGCAAGTCTCGCCGCCGTCAGCTCGACAAGAAGGAGCGCATCATTGCCCGTCTTCGCCACCGCATCTCATCTCTGGAGGAGACCATCCACGAGAGACATGCAGTTGGAGGAAAGGGAGAATGCCGGAGAGGATCTTCGTGGAGACCCTTACTCTTATCTCAGCGATGACGATGATTTTCTGGAGGATCAGGCCATGGACTTCTTCACCGATGAGGATGATATCGCCTTCATCGATGATGCTGAAGATGATGAATCCATAGACTCCCAGGAGTAGTAGCACTGAGCACTAGCGTAGTGAGTAGTAGTCGGTCCCACTGTATCGTAGTTTCCAGAATGGTTCTTAAAACCATCTGTTTTTCTTTGTTGTGGTGTGTGTTGTACTGTGTGCTATGAGTGAATGAATGAAAAATCAAGTTGCCAGAAAAATCTGAGTCAAACATTTAAAACTTTTCAAAGACCCAAGACCTTAGAAATTTCCCTCTTTTCTCATGATCTATATCAATCTTCAGATGCCACGTGGAGGAAGTGGTTCAGCCCCGGACCCGATGTTGCAAATCCTGCAAATGTTGACTTCTAACCGCGAAGCTGAAAGAGCGGAACGTCAAGCCAACCTAGCCACTCTGCAACAGATAGCCTAGCTAGCCCACAACAACCAGGGCCACGGAAATCAGGACAACCATGGATCTAAGCTCAAGAATTTCCAGAATACTAACCCACCCGTTTTCACCAAGTCAGGAGAACCCCTAGATGCCGATGATTGGTTGCAAACCATGGAAAACAACCTAGAAGTCGCCGGAGTGGAACCAACAAGAAAGTCATGTTCGCCACCCATTATTTATCCGGAGATGCTAGAGCATGGTTGAACAGTGTTCGTGCAATGACCGGAGGCCAGATGATGACCTGGGAGGAATTCAATGTCAAGTTTAGCAGAACCCATGTGCCACCAGGTTTGATCAAGAGAATGAGAGACGAGTTCAGAGAGCTAAAGCAAGGAAGGATGACTGTAGTGTAATACCATGACAAATTTTTGTCATTAGCTAGGTATGCCCCGGACGAGATAGACACCGAAGCCAAGAAGAAAGAAAGATTCCTGAATGGTCTGCATGACGAGATGCAGAGGGTGTTAGTCAATATCCCCTTTGCTGATATTGAAGCCCTTGTCGACTCTGCTATCCAGATGGAAGGAAAGATCAACCAAGCCAATGAGAACCGCAAGCGTCGCATGATGCATCAACCCGGAACCCATCAGACCCCAAAGTATCGAACCAACCCATCTCCAGGATTTGCCCCAAGAACCAACAGACCCCCTATGACCCGTCCAACCTACCCCAGCCGTGGAAACCCTAGACCCGGAGGAAATCACAACAACCCCGGCAACTCTAGCAATTTCACCCGTGCCCCACCCAAGTTAAACACCAACACTGCCCCGAGGACTGGAAGCAATGCTGTGCCTGTCGCAGCCAATGACAAGTCACAAGTGACCTGTTATGACTATGGGAATAAATGCCACTATTCCAATGAGTGCCCCAACAAGAAGAACGCTACAGCCCCTAATGCCAATGCCCCAGCTCAGCAGCAGCGTCGTGTCCAGCCAGGGAGAAGATTTGCCCCAGGGAATTCACTCAACCGCAATGGCCGTCTTTTTCTCATGCATGCTGAAGAAGCTCAGGAAGCGCCAGACGTCGTGCTGGGTATGTTTTCTGTTAATTCAGTACTTGCAAGGGTGTTGTTTGACTCTGGTGCCTCGCATTCATTTGTCACCGAAGAATTTGCCTGCACTAGTAAAATTCAACCAACCAAACTGAAGCATGTTATGATTGTGCAAATTCCCGGATCAACCACCAAGGCTAGGCAAATTTGCAAAGCCGTCCCTATCCTAATCCATGGCATAGATTTTTATGCTAATCTAATAGTACTCGGAACTAAAGGTTTGGAAGTAGTACTAGGAATAGATTGAATGTCCAAACATAAGGGATTGATTGACTGTGCTAAGAAATCCATCACCATGACCAGTACCGCCGGAATAACAGTCGAGCATATCTCTGAAACCTTACCTCGCCAATTCAAGTGTAACAGGAGTCTAGCCCAACCTACCATTGACCAAGTCCGGATAGTCTGTGAATACCCCGATGTATTTCCTGATGTTTTGCCCGGTATGCCCCCAGATCGGGATATCGAGTTTATCATCGAACTAATCCCCGGAACAAGACCCATAGCCTAGAGACCCTATAGTATGAACCCGTCGGAACTAGCAGAACTGAAGAAGCAACTGGATTCCATGCTAGAAATTGGATTGATTCAACCAAGTGCATCACCATGGAGATCACCTATCTTATTTGTGGACAAGAAAGATGGAGGTAACCGTTTGTGTACGGATTATCGTAAGTTGAATGATGTCACCATCAAGAACAAGTACCCCTTGCCCAAGATAGAAGATTTGTTTGATCAGTTGACCAGTGCCCAGGTGTTTTCTAAGATTGATCTTAGAACTAGCTATCATCAACTCAAAATTCGTGCAGAGGATATTCCAAAGACTGCCTTTACCACCAGATATGGATTGTACGAGTATACAGTCATGTATTTTGGATTAACCAATGCCCCCGCTTATTTCATGAACCTCATGAATAAGATTTTTATGGACTTCCTGGATAAGTTTGTCGTTGTTTTCATCGATGACATTCTGATTTATTCCAAATCAGAAGAAGAACATGAGCTACACCTAAGGACCATTCTTGGAACCCTTAGAGAGCATCAGCTGTATGCAAAGTTTATCAAATGTGAATTCTGGTTACAGGAGGTAGGATTCCTCGGTCACACTGTATCAGCCAGAGGAATTGCCGTTGACCCTGCCAAAGTGAAAGATGTAGAAGATTGGGAAGCCCCAACCAATCAAACCCAAGTTCGTGCTTTTCTCGGATTGGCGGGATATTACCACAAATTCGTAGAAGGATTCTCGAAGTATCGCCCGACCCATGACCCAATTGCTGAATAAGGACAAGAAGTTTGAATCGACAGACAAGTGTGAAGCGAGTTTTCAAGAACTCAAGAGGAGATTGATATCAGCCCCAATCTTAATCATGCCGAATATCACGAAGCCCTTCGAATGTGTATTGTGACGCATCCAAGATTGGTCTCCGATGTGTGCTAATGCAAGAAGGCAAAGTTATATCTTATCTATCTCGACAATTGAAGCAACACGAGCAAAACTATCCAACCCATGACCTCGAACTCGCAGCAGTAGTCCTAGCCCTGAAGACATGGAGACATTACCTAATGGGAAACCGTTGTGAGATTTATTTGGATCACAAGAGCCTAAAGTATATATTCACTCAGAAGGAGTTGAATATGAGGCAGAGAAGATGGATTGAGCTAATCAAAGATTACGACCTGGACATTCACTATCACCCTAGTAAAGCCAACGTGGTAGCCGATGCCCTTAGCAGATTGCCGTGCCGCTTGAACTCCATGATTTTGAAGGAGCAACCAAGTCTGCACAAGGAGATGGAAGATTTTCGAATGGAATTAGTAAGTGAAGGATTTTTGTCTAGCATAGAACTTCAGCCCACTTTGATCAGTCAGATTAAAAAGGCGCAGAAGGGAAATGCCAGTATCAACGGAATCAAGCGTCGTATCGGTACGGGCAAAGTACCCGGATTCACCGAGGACGAAGAAGGAGTTCTGTGGTACAAAGGACGCCTTTGTGTACCAACAGATTCGGAGTTGAAAGAAGTTATCTTGAAGGAGGTTCATGATACTCTTTATTCTATCCATCCAGGAGGAACTAAGATGTATCAAGATTTTAAAGAGCAATTTTGGTGGCATAAGATGAAGAGAGAAATCGGAAGCTATATCGCCAAGTGTGATATATGTCAGCGAGTCAAGGCAGGACATCAAAGACCTGCTGGATTGTTGCAACCTTTGCAAATTCCGGAGTGGAAATGGGATTCTGTAGGAATGGACTTTATCACTGGACTACCTACTTCTAGTAGGGGAAATGAATTTATCTGGGTCATAGTGGACAGATTGTCCAAAGTCGCCCATTTCTTGCCCGTCAAAACCACCTATGAGAGTTTGAAGCTAGCAGAGTTATACATCGCTAGAATCGTCAGTTTGCACGGAGTCCCCAAGAATATAGTATCGGATCGAGGAACTCAGTTTACCTCGAGATTCTGGAAGAAATTCCAAGAAGGTTTAGGAACCCGCCTAAATTTCAGTACCGCGTATCACCCTCAGACCGATGGACAAACGGAGCGAGTAAATCAAATACTCGAAGATATGCTTAGAGCATGTGTGCTAGAATATGGATCCAAGTGGGAAGACTGTCTGCCGTTTGCAGAATTTTCCTACAACAATAGTTACCAAGCCAGTTTGCAAATGGCCCCATTTGAATTCATGTACGGAAGAAAGTGTCGCACCCCTTTGAACTGGTCGGAAGTAGGAGAGAGTCAGATTTTCGGATCCGACATCCTCCGGGAAGCAGAAGAGAAGGTTCACAAGATTCGTGAGCACCTCAAGACCGCCCAATCCCGACAGAAGAGTTACGCCGACAAGAGACGTCGAGACCTCGCCTTCAACATAGGAGATTTTGTTTATGTGAAAGTGTCGCCATTGAAGGGAATGCAGCGTTTCCAACTCAAAGGAAAGTTAGCCCCCAGATATATCGGACCTTTCAAAATTCTGAACCGTCGAGGAGAAGTATCGTATCAATTGGAACTACCTGAAGAGATGTCACCTGTGCACAATGTGTTCCATATCTCGTTACTTCGCAAATGTCTCGAAGTCCCCGAGAAGACCGAAGTGTTCAAGAATATCGATCACCGGACCATAGAGATCAACGATGACCTGATCTATCCCGAAGTACCCATCCGCATTTTGGAAGAAGCTTTTCGAACTACCCGAACCCGAAGCATCAAGTTTCTTAAGATTAAGTGGAGCAACCACACAGAAGAGGAAGCAACCTGGGAGCGCGAAGATCACATCAGGACGGAGTTTCCCGATCTCTTCAAATCCTAGGTAATCTTTTCGTCCTTTTTCAAATCTCGGGACGAGATTTTGTTTAAGGGGGGAAGGTTTGTAACATCCCAAAAATATTAAGCTTGGATCATCAAATTCTAATCATCAAAATTAGGGTTAACAAAAACTTTTCTAAATGAAATCATGAATGCATGCATATGTGTATGCATGGATTTTGAAATCCTTTAAAACCACCTTGTTTGTTTGTTCCATTGCTTGTAAAATATTTCTTAGGTGAAATAAACATCATCTAAAACCTTTCCCACACCTTTCCTAAAGACAAATGAAAGGGCATGTATGCCCCCATGTGTGGTTTTGGTAATTAATGACAATCTCTATGGACTAATGTGTAAATTGAGTTTCACTTGTAGGTTTGTCCATTGGCATCGCTTGGGCCATGTGTTGGTCTCAAGGTTGGAAGATGAAGAAATGTCCAAGGGCTTTGTGCCCATTGGAATCATGAAGAAATAAGGAGCTTGAAGGTCGATCAAGGCATGTGCAAAGAGTTGCATCAAGATGGATCAACCTCAATTAAGGATGAAGAAGGACGAGCTCAAGATGCGCCATCTCTAGAAGATCTCATGCTTGAAGCTTGCCATCCTCGTGCTCATGGAATGATGAAGACAGGTTCAAATAAGAGGTTTCCCCATGGAGTATGGGGGATATCAAGCAAGAGCGAGCAAGAGCAAACAAGAAAGGTGTTCCCACTATAGAAGAACAAGAAGGTCTACATCAAGTTCAAGTGGGACGCTCAAGGCAAAGGTATGTTGATAGGGCTTCTCTTTTGCTGGTCTCGTGTTGTTAGTTGGGAGACCGGGTTTAGGATAGATAGCCGTACTATCAAGAGGGGCTCTCAAGCGGGTGTCTCGTTTGCATCGTTCGGAGAGAGCTCAAACCTTTGCATTCATATCATCATCTTTCTTGGTTATTATTTGGTTCTTGTCCATGAGAGGATCTAGAGCTTGTGGTCACCATCATAACAAGCTCTAGCTCATCATCTAAGGATTTCACTTGCATATCTTATTGCGGTTTTTGATCTTGCGAGTTTTCTGGCTCCACACCTTGGGGGATAGATCACATATATATTCATGATATTTTCTCCTAAGGTGATACCCAATATTTTCATCCCGTTTGGAGTTCGGATGCAAAAGTTATTGCGTTTCTGGTTTTCTGGTTTCTGGGATTTCCCTGACCGGAAGTTCCGGCTTCCCACCGGAAGTTCCGCTAGGGCATCTTTGCCGCCGAAAGTTCCGGTGGAAGTTCTGGGTCTTCTTCCGCTCACGCTCAGTAACCTCCTGTTTTGAAGCGTTCTATTTGCCGGAACTTTGTCGGAACTTTGTCGGAACTTGCATCGGAAGTTCACCGGAACTTCCGGTCTGTTTTGACCGGAACTTCCGGTTGCGCTTCTAGAGCGGGCGTCAATGGTCTGATGACCGTTGGAGCCAGGCTGGGCGGAACTTTCGCCCAGAGCCGGAAGTTCCGGCCATGATTCGTTTTTTCAGTTTCTCGCTCCGCAGTTTTTGACTGTTGGCTGGGTGCCACCGGAATTTCCGGCCTCCCACCGGAAGTTCTGGCCAGGTGTCACAAATGCCCATAACGGGCAGATCTGGGAGCCCTTTAAAAGGGGTTCCTCTTCCCCTTCGTGGGCACTAGCTTTTCTTCTTGGTTCTTGGCTTTCTCTCTCTCCTCCATTGTCAACCTTGAAGAAGCTTTCCCTCTCCCTTTCCCCTCCTATGATTCTTGCATCTTTTTGAGGGATTTGAGAGAGGAGATCTAGATCTACAATCCCCCCAAGTCAAATCCCTTCTTTGTGAAGGAATCATTGGGATCTAGATCTTGGAGAGTTTTGTGTTCTCCTCTTGTGTTCTTCCTCCCTTATTCCCCCAATAGCTTTTGTAGCTTTGTTGGAATTTGGGAGAGAAGGACTTGCCCTTGCATTTGGTGCATAGGTTTGAGTTCTACTCTTGTGTTCTTCCTCCCTTATTCCCCCAATAGCTTTTGTAGCTTTGTTAGAATTTGGGGGAGTAGGACTTGCCCTTGCATTTGGTGCATAGGTTTGATTTCTCCTCGGAGATTCGGCGAGTTCAAGCTTGTGAGCTTGTTTCTCTTGGGTTCCTTGGAACCCTAGACGGTTGTGTGGTTGGATTGTTGACCTTTTGTGGTCTTGTTGACCTTTTGTGGTCCTGTAGACTTTTGTGGCGTTGTTGGCCTTTTGTGGCATTGTTGGCCTTTTGTGGCTTTGTTGTTGGGAGCCTCCAATTGAGTTGTGGAGTTAGCCCCAATCTTGTACGGGTTCGGTGACCACCCTCAAGCGTCCCATAGTGGAGCAAGTGCCCGCCTTTTGTGGTGCGCACTTGGGAGAATAGGGTGAGCCTTTTGTGGCGTCGGTGAGTTGCGTGCTTCCGCATCCGGGGTGAGGCCTTGTGTGGCGTTGGGTGAGCATCGAGCCACCACACCTCGAGGTGAGCCATTTGTGGCGTTCGGAGAGCATTGTGCCATCGCACCTCTCCAACGGAGACGTAGCTTCTTTGGAAGTGAACTTCGGGAAACAAATCTTCGTCTCTGTGTCCATCGGTTATCTCTCAACCGAACCCTTTACTTATGCACTTTACATTGTGATAGCCATCGTGCTTGAAGTATTTATACCTTGCTATCACCTTGTTGCTTGTATTGCTTAGCATAGGTTGTTGGTGCACCTAGGTGAACTTAGTGGCTAGGTTTTTGTGCTCAATAAATTAAACGTTAGTTTTATTCCCCATTTACTTGAGCCTAAACCGTAATTATTTTAAAAGCCTATTCACCCCCCTCTAGGCGACTTCCTTTGTACTTTCAACAAGTAAATCAAAACACATATATGAAATGAATGGTCATTTTGGCTAATTTAACTCCCATGCCTACTTTGGCTGTCTCAAACTTTCAGAACCTAACAGAAACTTTTCTGGATCTTTGCACCCCTTGAATGTACTCATAACAAGGTATCAAGGCCCACTTTGTGATCATCCAGAAACTTTCAAATGCATAGTTTAAATGACAATTCAAAATTTAATCTTTATCATATGGGAAGATTCCACTTTTTCAAAAACTACTCAAACAAGCTCAACTTTCAAAACCCAAGCATCTGCAGACTCACCAGCACCAATCTAGCAAACCTACCAAAAATCATTTCAAAATTCAAAACTTGATTTCATGCGGCCATTTCATCAAACAGGTTGTAGACACAAATCAAACAAACATCAAACACTATTGTGAGCAGTGATTCTTGCCTAACTGGTTTCCCATTTAGCTCACACACAACTCAGTAGATCATCTAAGAAGATTAGCCAGGCACTAGCACCACTGTGAGCTTGCCATTGTCATCAATGGTAAATAGCCGAGCACCCTCTTGCCACCCCATAGTCGACAGCAAGCTATGAGCAGTAGCAAGCCTAGCCAGCATGTCTGGGAGGCAGCCCACCGTCCACCGCCACTCACTGTCCCAGCCGCGAGCGTTGCCAAGCCCTGGACCACGCGCACAAGCTGCGCCCAGACCATGCCGAGTGTGCGCCAGAGCGCCACCCTCGACCATCACCCACAGACCGCGCGCCGCCCTCGCCACGTGCATACACAATCCCCACCGACCCAGGAGACCGCCAGACATCCCCGTTTGCCGCCCCGTGCCGCACAGCCACCGCCCGTCGTCGAAGACGCCGCCTCTGCCGCGCAGAGCACCGTTCGTTCCAGACCAAACCACACCGCCCCATGCCTCGAGACCATGTCGTTGAGCATCGCTAGGAGACACCGCACCGTCCCCTACCCTTGCCCATGCCTTTAGCCGCCTGTAACCTCGCCCCCGACGAGCTCACCGTGCGCCCCGACAGTCCCCTCCCTCGACTATAAATAGAGGCCACCCCCGCACGATTTCTTCACACCATCTCACTCCCCTCTCCTCACTGATCGTGCCACACCATTCTCAGAGCAAGGCGAGCACCACCTCGCCGGAATTTCACTGGAGCCTGCCGCTGCCGGAGAAGAAGGGAGCCAGCGATTGGAGCCGCCCCAGGAGCTGCCGCGACCACCCCTGTGTTCGATGTCGTCGACTTCGTCGTTCGCCCGCCTCGCCGACCCTCGCTAGCACCCCGGTGAGCCCCCAGCGACCCTCACTGGCCGCGCTAGGTTTCGTTCTCGCCGGAGTTGTCTCGCGTCGACGATGACTCCTAGCCGTTAGATTAGAACTAGATCGAACAATCCACGTCGCCCCATACCGCTTCGCCCAGCCCCGTGTCACTGACGAGTGGGGACACCCACTTAAGCAGCCCGCGGGAGCACTGCGCTTAGCAGGACGGCCCAGTAACTTTTCCCGCGCAGCCCATTTATTCAAATTAAACTTTTTTCTATTTCAATTCAAACACACTTCTGTACCCAACTTCAAAAATCAACCCAGATCGATTCAGTGCACCAAATTGAATGAAACCAATTTTGTTGGAAAGGTCCGTGAATGCTGAATCCAAGCCCGTTGGATTCAAGTCATTTGGATCTATAGATCACCTATGGTAAAAATAACAAGGCAGAAGCTTTTCTGCATTCAAACATTTTTCAAATTTAAACCATAATAGCTTTTGAGTTGATTCCAACTCTAAAAAATGACATTTAACCATACCTTTCAGAATATATAAAAATATATAGGTTTACTTGCAGAAATAATGTTCAAGTAATAAAAGAATGCTACATAAGAATTTCTAGCCACTTTAATTAATTAAAATAAAAGGGTAAAACCTTATTAAATTGTTACACCACTTTAAATCACATTCCCATGGACTACAATATGTGGTGATGACATGTGTCAAAATGATCCCATGTTGGGTTTGGAGAATCTAAAATCTTAAGTAGTTTTTCAATGAGTAGAAATTACTTTTCTAAAAATAAAAAGATTTAAACCAAGCCTTAAACTTGTAATGTTAGGGATGATGCTAGATCATCCATAGGACCCTTGTGTGTGATGATTGCAAGTAGTTAAGTATTGTTTGGTGATTGTGTACCTCGTATTTATTCATAGACGCTAGTACCGACCAAGGATACGAGGAGGAAGGAGGATACTACGAAGAAGAAGCCGAGGAGAACTTCAAAAACCACTGCTCTGCACAAGGCAAGCCTAATACTACTAGTGAATGTGCAAGCTAAAACTTGCAAGACACTCTACTTTAGCAAGCTTATACTGATATTGATGCAAGTTGATACTATACCTACGCAAGCCTTACTAATCAAGTTGACCTATGCAAGCTAACCATTGCAAGATACCCTACTAATGCAACAAACCCATACTTGTTCTATGACTACTATATGCCTTAAGCATATATGATCATACCCACTTGATAAACCAATCCTAGTTTTATGTGCAAGCTCCTTACGCTATTTCTTTATCAAAGCTTACTTAGAGTTTAGTTAAGTGAATGGTAGATTTTGGAAAGATGTTGAAGGTTGCATAAAGAGCATAAAATTTGGCCAAAGTTAGAAACCTTGACATCAGCCTGAGACATGAGGTTGTACTTAGTTGAAACTCCACTAGTTACCACCCCTCATCATTACTAACCCCACCTGTAGATGCTAGTGCTAAGCATAAAACTTGATCAACTTTTAGATGGGAATACTTGGTGGAAAAATGGTTATGAAAACCTTGGAATGATGGATCATTCTATTGAAATGTTTTGGACATGTGTTTCCAAACACTTGAGAATTTTGGTGATAAAAATGTTGAGGCATGAGCCTTATCCCTTTATAAAACTGATGGTTGTCTGGATGCGATACCATTCCAATTTTATCGTACAACCACAATACCCGAATATTGGGTAGGGCTTGACTGGAAACTTATGTACCTTAGTATTAGTTCCATCACGGCCAAGGTCTGAGCTGAGGCTACCTTGTGAAGAGTGTCCACCTGTGCAGTACCCAAGATGACAATTGGTCATGGTTGGGAGGCCAAACTCACAGGAGAGGTGCTTATACTAGGGCGTGTAATCGAAAGGTTAGGATTGATTATCCGCATACTGAGTATGGTGAATTCAGGATTTGTTCCTGACGGATGTATCGAATGTTGTGGTGAAAGTGTACAATCTCTGCAGAGTGTCAAACTATTCGAATAGCCGCGTCCGCGGTTATGGACAGTTGGAGTGGCCATACTGTTCCCCCGTCAGACTTTTCAAAATGACCTGTGAGATGAATTGAGACTTTGAATTGACTACAATAGAGTTGTGATATGAAATACAAGTTCCCTCTTAGGATTTATAAAATTGTGACTAGCTTTGGAGCTTAGTAGAGATAAATCTGGCTTTTGCAAAACAACCCTAGAGCCAAGTGTCCTATTATCCAAAAACCCCCCTTTACCTATTAGTATTAGTTTGCGAGTACTTAAAGAGTACTCATGGCTTTGTCTCTGGCTATTACCATGGCCAGACTATGAAGAGGAGTACCTTGAAGATGGACCCCAGGAAGATCACGACAACTAGGATCATCTCCCATTGTTAGCATTGCCTGTGACCCCGAAGATGGAGCTTCGCCTACGCTACCGTTATTATTACGTATTCCGCTGCTTGATGTTGTATTAAGAACTGGATCATGAGATCCCTATTTATGTAAGAACTTATGTATCGTTTGTAATGGATGATGTACTATGGTATCCAATTCTGTTATGTCTCGCAAAAATGGTAATCCTGGGATTGCGATGTATGGCATAACAGGCATCTAGGATTGAAAAATCTGGGCGTTGATAGCTAGCGGCCCAGGCGTTTCTCTAACACAATGTATAAACTCCATGAACTCACAAGGTACCCTTTTATTTCACATCGTCAACATCAGTAAACAAAAGAGCAAAGTATCAACTGGATAGGATATCCAAAAGGTGTTGAAAGCGTTCCCCGTGACAGCACGGTTCTGCTGACTCCCAGCATATAATTTGCAAGCATATAACTTTCATGGACTAGTCACAATGGTTCAGGATTATTACGTGCAAGGAATAAAGTGTGCCATCAAGTTCGTGAGAGCTTTAAGTAACTTTCTCAAAACAGACAAACATTTTATTGGGAAGAAAACAAGGCATTTTGAATATGCTCTGAAATAGCAAACGATCCTAATAGGTAGGTATGGTGGACACAGCTGGCAATATTGGTTTTGGGGAGTTGGAAGCACAGGTAGAGTTCATACTCAGTGCAAGTGAAGGATAGCAAAAGAGAGGGAGCGACAAACAAGAGAGCAATAATTGTCATAATCATGCTTGCAACAAAATATGACTAATTATGTCATGAAAGTGATACAAGAACTCTGAGGCAAAATAAATCATCGAGGCATACTGACTATTGATTAGTAATATGCATGCGTGAGCATGTGCCAATTCAATTCATATGAACAGTCAGAGGAGGATACCACAATATCATACCAAAATATGAATAAAACAATGCAAGCAAACATTCATATGACATGCTACAAACTATTAGCAAGCTGGAGCTAATCATAGACAAGCAAGAACTACTAAACATCCATTAGTAACATATACCTTACAATGCACAGACTAAACATGCTCACAATGATGAGTATATGTACAAAAATGAAAACAAATAGAGTTCGTTACCAACCTCTTACCACACCTCGAGTTGTCTTAATCTTCATTTTTTTCCCTTCACTTGTGTGAGTTGAATAATAACATGGAACCAAAATCCACTAAGGATGGCTGAACCTTGCAAAGAAATCACAAAACCAAAGAAGAACAACACATATTTTTGGTGTTTTCAATTTTTTTAAAGCAAGCAAACAAAGAAAAAACAAACAAAGCAAAAGAAAACCAAAAACAAAAACTAAGACGCTCCAAGAATAACACAACTGTGCATGAAACAATAAAAACGAAGTTTCTAGAAAGACCTGAGATTTTTATTGATGAAGAAGGGGATACCTTAGGCACCCCCAAACTTTGACGCTTTTACCTCTTGAATATTTCTTGGAGTGACATGGGGTGGATCCCCCCAAGCTTGAGCTTTTGTCCATTCTTCATCTCATTACATCATCCTCTCTCTACACCTGAATTTTTTCCTTCATACAAAACTTCACACAATCTTCATTAGCAATATTAGTGTATTCAAAAGACAATAGACCCTTAGGCTTAGCTTTAGAACAGCAAAACTTTTCACTAAAAACACAAGATACTGTAGAAACTACTTCAAAAAGCTCAATTCCCCAAAAGAGAACTCAAAAAGGAATCAATAAGAAGCAAATGCAAATAATGGCAGAAATCTGTCAAAATAGACCAGCAGGTAGAAACCGATTTTTTTGAAAATCTTCTGTTGCTCAAATCAAAAAGTGTTGAACTAATGAAAGTTATCTAGCATACTGAGGGATTTATTCGTAAATGTTCAGCTCAATCCGACCTACAGAGACTCCTCATGGATTTTTATGGTGGAGGACAAAAATCTGTTTCGGGACAGCAACTCCCCAAATCTTACTTCCCTCTCATTAGAGGTCATTCTTGGCACAAAAAGCAAACAAAAAGGATAAGGAGAGGTCATTACAGAAGTAATAACATCCAAGACTCAAGGAAACTCTTGGGTTATCTCCCAACAAGTACTTTTCTTTAACGCCTTTAAGTTAGGCACGACGAAGAGCAAGGATTCTAAAGGAAAAACTAAAAGTGAGCAAGTATAACCACTGTGAAAACATTGTTTTGTTCATTAAAATCCTTTTGTTAACAAGGTTGATTAAGTCTTTTTACCAAAACAATCTTATATGAAACAAAACTTTGCATTTCACAAGGTGATTATGTTACCTCATACTTGATAGCAATGGTCCTAATCATAATAGTTTCAAAATTTTCTTTTGGAATGGGACGATATATTTCTCCAACCTTGATGCTCTCAATATTTTCAATGGAATTCAGGCAATAGCTGTTAGCAACCTTCTTGGAGAAATAGATAGTATGCTCTTTGTCATTAATATTGAATGTTAGTTTCCCTTTATTACAATTAATGACAGCACCAGGAGTATTAAGAAAAGGTCTCCTAAGAATAATAGACATATTATCATGTTCAGGCATCTCAAGCACAACAAAATCAGTCAAAACCAAGCAATTATGAGCCACTTGAATAGGAACATCCTCACATATACCAACAAGAATAGTAGTTGACTTATCAGCCATTTGCAAAGATATATCAGTTGGTATCAACTTTTCTAACTAGAGCCTCTTATAGCGAGAAAAAGGCATAACACTAACTCCAGCTCCCAAATCACATAAAGAAGTTCTAACATAATTATTCTTAATAGAGCAAGAAATAGTTGGTATACCTGGACCACCAAGTTTCTTTGGAACCTTACCATTGAAGGAGTAATTAGCAAGCAAAGTAGAAATCTCCTCATTAGGAATCTTCCTTTTATTAGAGACAATATCCTTCATATACTTTGAATAAGGAGGCAATTTAATAGCATCAGTCAAAGGAATTTGCAAAAATAAAGGTTTCATCCACTCACAAAACTTGTTGTAGTGTTCTTCCTCCTTTGACTTGTGTTTCTTACCTGGAAAAGGCATAGGTTTCTGCACCCAAGGTTCTCTCTCTTTACCATGTTTATTAGCAATAAAATATTCCTTAGTGTACCTAGTGTTCTTAGTGTGCTTATCAGGTTCTTCCTCAACTTCCTCCTTATCAAGAGAATCATTTTTATCATTACCACTCTCAGTTTCAGCATCAGAGATAGATATAGTATTAGGATCTACAACATGTTCAAGTGGTTCCTCAACTATCTTATGTTTATTTTTATTCCTCTTACGAGGACTTCCACTATTCTCACCTTGTTGAGAATCCTGCTCAATTCTTTTATGGTGTCCTTCAGGATATAAAGGATCTTGAGTAGCTATACCACTCCTAGTTCTAATTACATAAGCATGTTTATCTCTTGAGGCATTAACTAGCATATCCTTTTGTACCTTAGCAAGTTGATCAAGTTGGGTTTGAACCATTTGAAAATGTTTAAAAATCATTTTAATATCATTGGAAGTTATTTCCACAATATCTTTCAACTCATGGGTAGCTCTAGAGTTTTCCAATAAATGATTCTGAACTTGTTTATTAAAATTACCTGTGTAACAATAAAAATGTCAAGTTCCTCTAAACATTGATCAGGAGGCTTACCATAAGAAATATCAACTTCATCAAAGTGTTGGAGAGAGTGTACCTCAATAGTGGATGAGTGGGGAATTGGCTTACATAATTCTTATATAGGAGGTAGATTCTTCACATCTTCATCTCTAATACCTTTCTCCTTTAGACACTTCTTAGCTTCCTTCATCACTTCATCATTTAATGCAATAACTCCCCTCTTCTTTGGTGTTGGTGTTGGAACTGGTTCAGGAACAACTGGTTCAGGAGTATTTAGCTCAGTTGAAGCCCAATCATCATAATTCTTGCTTATCTTAGCCATTAATTCTTCAGCATTTGTAGGAGTTCTTTTCCTGAAAAAACAATCAGCAAAGATATCTAGGTATGTCCTAGAATCATCAGTTAGTCCATTATAATAAATATCAATAAGCTCATTTTTAGGCAATGGACATCCAGGATGTGCATGAATCAAGGCACAGAACCTTGTCCATGACTCGGGAAATTTCTCTTCTTCTCCCTGTTTAAAATCAAAAAGTCTCTGCAAAGCAGCATGTCTAGAACTGGGAGGAAAATATTTCTGGAAGAAAGAAGCAATCAAGCAATCAGGGCTATCAATGGAACCAGGAGGTAATCTATTAAACCAATCCCTAGCTTCTCCTTTTTGTGAAAAAGGGAAGATCTTAGTAACAAAGTACTTACGTATCTTAAAATCATCAGAGAACAAAGCACTCATAGTAGAAAGCTCATTCATGTGAGCCACAACACTCTCATTTTCAGTCCCATAGAAAGGTTCTTTCTCAACAATATCTAAATAGGACAAATCAAGAGAGAAATCATAATCTTCATCTTTAATATCTATGGGAGAGGTGGCAAACTTAGGATCCGAGGACGGTTTAGTCATAATAGTACGTCTAGCAAGGAGACTCTTAATAGCACTAGTACCATGTGTGATTCGGCACTCTTCAACAAATTCATCAGTGAACTCAATATAACCATCGTTAATATCATAACTCTCACTAGACTCAGGTGAGCTAACAGGTGTAACAGTGTCTTCACTAGAAGTTTCGGTATTTCCTAGACTAGCCATAGTAGCATCTAGGAAAGGACCTAATGAACCAGTCGCATCAAGAACAGTAGAAGTAACATCATGCGCATCAAAAGCAGTTTCAGATTCAGTAGTAGTAGCAGTGTGTGTAGCATGAGTATGTGGTGGTGGTGTGACAAGCTTACTTATAACAGACGGTGAATCAAGAGCAAATGAGGTGTTTAGGATTGTACCTCTTCTTGTAGTGGATGGTAAAATAGGGAACTTTCCATCACGAGACTTCCCCATGATGAAAGGAGTAGCAGTGCACAATAATAGATCCAAGTGAACTTACAAATAAAGTATGCTCCCCATCAACGGCGCCAGAAAATAGTCTTGATGACCCACAAGTGTAGGGGATCGCAACAGTCTTCATTGGTAGTATTACCCAATTTATTAATTTGACACAAGAGGAGCCAAAGAATACTTGCAAGCCTTAACAACTGAGTTGTTAATTCAGCTGCACCTGGAAATAGTTCTTGCTCACAGAAGTTTATCACTAGCAAAAGTTTGTAGTAGCAACAACAAAGCAACAAGCAGCAGTAAAATATGAGCAATAGTAACAGTAACGGTAACAGTAGGATTCGAGTGTGGTATACATAGGGATGGCTGGACGGGCGTTGCATGGACAAGTCTAAACATGTAACTTCAAGATCTAGGGCATTGCATATAAATAATAACAAGCATCCAAGTACTAAACAATCCTAGGCATGTGCTCCAAATATAGTCATACATGCTCGCAATGAGAACTTGCGCAACATCTTCTGTCCAGCCAGCCCGTGGCAGCGGGGCCTCCAGGGAACTACTGGCAATTAAGGTGGTCCTTTTAATAAAGCACCGGAGCAAAGCATTAACACTCCGTGAACACATGTGATCCTCACACCACAGTCATCCCCTCCGGTTGTCCCAATTATTATCACTTTGGGGCCTTTGGATCCGGACAATGATATGTGTACACAACTTGCAGATAAGATCACAAACAATACTATCATAATGATTCAATAATAAGTTCAGATATGAGATCATGGCACTCGGGCCCTAGTGACAAGCATTAAGCACAACAAGTTGCAACAAAGTCAAATAGCACTAATAGAGATACTAGGCACTATGCCCTAACAGATCTTATTCGATTACATGATAGAACTCATCCAATCTGTACCACCCCCAAGCCTACAGCGGGGGATTACTCACTCATGGATGAGGGAAACATCGATGGTTGATGGAGATGCGTTGGTGATGACGATGGTGATGATCCTCTCCAAATTCCCCGTCCCGGGAGGGTGCCAGAACGGAGTTTCTGGATCCGAATCTTGGTTTCTGGTGGCGGCGGCGGAGCGGAACTCTTTCTGGAAAACTATCAAACCTCCCTCGGTTTTTAGGTCGAAAGGCAACTTATAGGCGCAGAGGGAGGCCGAGGGGGTGCCTGGGGTGGTTGCACCCCCCCTAGGCGTGGCCAGTGGTGGGCCCGCGCCTGGCAGGGGTGTGGGCCCCCCAGGCCCCTTCTCCGTCTCGTCTTCTGGCTCCGTCGGTCTTCTGGTGAAATATAATTTTTGGCATATTTTCCGGGATTTTTCCTGATAGTTGATTTTCTACACAAAAACAAGACACCAAGGTAATTCTTCTGAAAATAGCGTTAGTCCGTGTTAGTTGTATCCAAATCACACAAGTTTAGAGGAGAAACAATAACAAAAGTGTTCGGGAAAGTAGATACGTTTTGGACGTATCATAGGTAAGTGATAAAAAGAATAATTTTTGAGGTGACATGCACCATCAGAACCAAGATCAAACCATTTGCAAGCATTGAAGGTTGGGATCAAAGAACTCTAAACATGTGCATGAAAGATGGAGTTCTAACAATACGACAAAGTAACTAAGCATACAACATGAAAGGCACAAACAAAGATCATGAATAACATGCATTGAAAAACGTTTGTTTGTTTCACATACAGAAAACATGGAATAGTGGCATTCAGCTTGTCCCTCCTGGAGTAGAAAAAAGATGCATAGGACACCTTCAAAGTTCATAAGAGTGACTAGATACAAGTAGCATAAGAACAAGTAATATCACAATATGCATCAATCAATAAGTTTTGGGGCACTGCACACAGAATGGCAACTATGCTCTCTTAATGGTGCCTAAAGGTTGAAGGTGGAGACTCAATATAATGGTGGAAGAAAGGCCCTTCACAAAGGGAAGCAGGGATTTCAAGTTTCAAAAAGAGCTCCCTCTTTATTTCACACCGGTGACATCCATAGACAAAAGAGCATGATATCAATTGTGTACAAAGTACAAGTGCAATGTTGAGAACGTTCCCCATGACATCATGGTTCTGCTAATTCCAACATATAAGTGCAAGCGTATATAACATAGACGACACAATGATTCAAGTTTATTAGGGGCAAAGAATATAAAGTGTGCCATCAAGTTTGTGAGGGCTTTAATCACTAAGTTTTCACATAACAAAATTCTTTTTAATTGGAAGATAGCCGAAAACAAGAATATACTTGGAATGGTGTAACATACCATGAATAGGAATTTATAGTGGACACTTTGGAATAACTTGGTTTCTTGGGAGTTGGAAGCATGAGTAGAGCTTACTCATACAAGTGGAGGCTAGCAAAAGACTGGGAGCAATCAACTAAGAGAGCAATAATGGCCATAATCATGCAGAGCAACAAAACATTACTAATCAAAGCATAGAGTGGTACTACAAGTCAAGGACTACATGATCATAGAGGCTATGGTGACTTGTTCATAGTCACAACATGGTGTAAGCATGTGCCAAGTCAACCCAAATAAAACATCAAAGGAGAATACCACAATACTATGCTTGTGTATGCTAAAACAACGCATGATTCTTTCAAGGCACACTAAGCAATCCCAATTGTTTGGAACAAGACATGCTACAACAATAATCACTAAGCATAAGGTCAAAACAAAACCTAGCATGTCATGCTAAAGTCTAAGTCACATTCAATGCAAGCTTCTCTTGCACTTTCAAGCAGGAACTTCCTACTCCTTTCCAACACCAATCAACTTATTTGAAACAACACAGCGAGAACGGGGGTCCAAACTAATTTATTCAAGAAAACTAAACAACTAATCAAACCAAACAAAAACTAAGACGCTCCAAGAACAACACAACTGTGTATGAAACAATAAAAACGAAGTGTCTAGACAGACCTGAGATTTTTATTGATGAAGAAGGGGATGCCTTGGGCATCCCCAAGCTTTGACGCTTGTACCTCTTAGATATTTCTTGAGGTGACACTGGAGTGGAATTCCCAAGCTTGAGCTTTTGTCCATTATTCATCTCATTACATCATTCTCTCTTTACACCTGAAAATTTCCCTTCATACAAAACTTCACACAATCTTCATTAGCAACATTAGTGTATTCAAAAGATAATAGATCTTTGGGTTTAGCTTTGGAACGGCAAAACTTTTCACTAAAAACAAAAGCTACTGTACCAACTCCTTCAAAAATCTCAGTTCCCCAAAATAGAACTCAAAAAGGAATCATTAAGAACAAAATGCAAATAATGGCAGAAATCTGTCAAAACAGACCAGCAGGTGGAAACCGATTTTTTCGAAAATCTTTTGTTGCTCAAATCAAAAAGTGTTGAACTAATGAAAGTTAGATACCATACTGGGGGATTTATTCGTACATTTTCAGCTCAATCTGACTTACATAGACTCTTCACAAATGTTTATGGTGGAGGACAGAAATCTATTTCGGGATAGCAACTCCCAAATCTTACTTCCCTCTCATTAGAGATCATTCTTGGCACAAAAAGCAAACAAAAAGGATAAGGAGAGGTCATTACTGAAGTAATAACTTCCAAGACTCAATAAAAATCTTGGGTTATCTCCCAACAAGTACTTTTCTTTAACGCCTTTAAGTTAGGCACAAAAAGCAAGAAATCAAGTATTTTCAAATGAGGAAGCATTAACATCAAACCTTGCTTTCAAAGGAGGAGAAAAAAGAAACTTCTCTCTCCTCATAGGGAAGTGTTCAATACCTTTCTTGAATGGGAATTGATATTTAATGGTGCCTTCTTTCATATCAATGATGACACCAACAGTTCTAAGAAAAGGTTTTCCCAAAGTAATAGGACAAGAAGCATTGTATTCAACATCCAAAACATAGAAATCAACAGGGACATAAGCATTGTTAACCATGATGAGAACATAATTAATATTCCCCATGAGTTTCTTCTTAGCATTATCATCAAGTGGGACATCCAAATAACAATCTTCCAAAGGTGGCAAATCAAGTATATCATAAATCTTCCTAGGCATAATAGAGACACTAGAACCAAGATTACATGAAGCTTTGAGATCAAAGACATTCACTTGCACATTAATAATGGTCTCCCAACTATCTTCTACCTTCCTAGGAATAGAAGATTTATGTTTTAACCTATCTTCCTTAATCTTAACAAGAGCATCTATAATGTGTTTAGTGAAAGCAACATGCATATCACTAGCATCAGGACTTCTAGCAAGCTTTTGCAAAAATAGGATCACTTCAGAAATATTGCAACCATCTATATCGAAATCAAACTTAGCATCAATAGTAGTAGATTCATTAGGCTTAGGCATTGTAGGAGGAGGAATAGGAGCTTCTTGTGGTTTAGTGGTATCCATTCTTGTGATGGTGCACACACTATTGTTTCTATCAATTTCAGCTTCCCTTTCCCATTTAGCATGAAGTTGAGATAACAGTCTAACATTTTCATCAATAGTAACTTGTATGGCATGAGTGGCAGCAAAGGTACTTTCCATGGTTTCAGGTTTAGCAGCCATTTTATTAATCAAGGAGGATTGTACTTCAGACAAAGAGGATATATTTTTCTCAACATTCAAAAGCTTTTCCTCTATAGTCTTGTTGGAAGTGGTTTGTTTACTAATAATGTCTTTGAGCAGGACTTCAAGTTCAGAGGGGGTGCTTCTAGCATTGTTGTAGGATTTTCCATAGGAATTGCCATTATTAGGAGGATAAGGCCTATAATTGTTGTTGCTACCAAAATTATTCCTATATGCATTGTAGTTGAAATTGTTGTTTCTAATGAAGTTCACATCAACTTGCTCTTCTTGAGCAACCAAAGAGGCTAAGGGAACATTGTTTGGATCTAAAGGAGCTTTCCCATTAACAAGCATAGCCATAATAACATCAATCTTATCACTCAAAGAGGAGGTTTCTTCAACATAATTTACCTTCTTACCATGTGGAGCTCTCTCAGTGTTCCATTCAGAGTAATTAACCATCATATTGTCAAGGAGCTTTGTTGCAGCATCCAAAGTGATTCCCATAAAGGTACCTCCAGCAGCTGAATCCAACAGGTTTCTTGAAAAGAAGTTCAAACCTGCATAAAAAGTCTAGATAATCATCCAGGCAGTGAGTCCATGAGTGGGACAATTCTTAACCAAAGCCTTCATTCTTTCCCAAGCTTGAGCACCATGTTCATTATCAAGTTGTTTAAATTTCATAATGTCACTTATCATAGATATAATCTTAGCAGGAGGATAGTACTTTCCAATAAAATCATGTTTGCACTTAGTCCAAGAATCAATACTATTTCTAGGCAAGGATAGCAACCATTCTTTAGCTTTCCCTCTCAAGGAGAAAGGAAACAGCTTGAGCTTAATAATATCTCCATCTACATCCTTATACTTTTGCATCTCACAAAGTTCAACAAAGTTATTGATATGGGCAGCAACATCATCAGAACTAGCACCAGAAAATTGCTCTCTCGTCACAAGATTCAACAAAGCAGGCTTAATTTCATAAAAGGTAGCATCAGGAGCAGGTGGAGCAATAGGAGTGCTAAGGAAATCATTGTTGTTTGTGCTAGTGAAGTCACACAACTTGGTGTTCTCAGCTGAGTTAATTTTGGCAAAGTGGAGCAAGCCAAAAACAGCAGCACCAGCAGCTAGAGCAGGAACTATTTTTTTGTGTTTTTGAATAGAGAAAGCAAACCAAACTAAACTATTTTTTTGAGTTTTTGATAAGAGGCAAACAAAACCAAGCAAAATAAACTAAGCAAACTAAAAACAAAGTAAAGAGAAAGGTTGAGGAGGACTCCCCTTGTGAAGACGTCCTTAGCCTCCCCAGCAACGGCGCCCGAAAGAAGCTTGATGGCACTGCATCAACGTGCAGTGCTTCGTCGGGAAACCCCAAGAGCAAGGTGTGATGCGGCACAACAGCAAGTTTTCCCTCAGTAAGAAACCAAGGTTATCGAACCAGTAGGAGGAAGGAAACGTCACACAGGTGTTGTAAGCAACGTGGAAACCTACACCACACAAACTCAAGACTTTTCCCCAACGAATGAGTGAGGTTGTCAAGCTCACCGGTTTGCTGTAACAAAGGATTAAATGTATGGTGTGGAAGGTGATGATGGTTTGCAGCAAGTAAACAAGTAAAAGTGGAAGATGTATCAATGGTAAATATTGGACCGGGGTCAATAGTTCACTAGAGGTGCTCTCCTTAGATAAACAACATGGCATGAAGGGTAAACAAATTACAGTAGGGCAATTGACAGGAATTGAGCAAGGCATAACAATGCAATGCCAGACAAAAAGATCCTATGAGATTCGATTGGGCATTACAACAATATACATAGACCGCCATCCAACTACATCTATGACTAGAAGTCCATCTTCAGGTTATCATCCGAACCCCCTCAAGTATTAAGTTGCAAGCAACAGACAACTGATTTAAGCAAAGTGTGTAAGGTAAAAAATTCACTTGTTCCATGAACAAGAGACCATTGTTTTCTCCCTAGTGGCAACAACACATCTACAACCGAAGATATTTCTGTCATTTCCTTGGAAACTAGAGGCCTGAACCCACTATCAAGCATAAATACCCCCTCTTGGAGTCACTAGCAACTAATTGGCCAAGATAGCTACTAACAACGGAGAGCATGCAAGATCACAAACATCATAGACATGATAGAATCAAATAGACAAAACTATTAATCAATCTGACATAGTAATCTCAATATCCATCGGATCCCCACAAACACAACATGCATGATTACAAATAGATTAGATCTTGATCATGAACGGATCTCACAAGATCTATACATGAAAGCATAAGGAGGAGATACAACCATCTAGCTACTACATGGACCCGTAGTCCAAGGTGGAACTACTCACGCTTCATACCGGAGAAGAAGGCCTCCAGGATGATTTCCCCTCCGGCAGGGTGCCGGGAAGAACTTCAGATCCCCCCTGATCTAGGGACGATGGTGGCGGCGGCTACAGACGGTTTTGTGGAGTTTTAATCTTTAACACCCTGGTTCTAAAAAGACCGTGGCCTCTATATGACATGCCAATCCCTGGATCGGTTCATTGGCCCACAATAGAGTAAGATAGATAACATAGCAAAATATCCGTGTATCATGAATAACGAAGATCCAGAGTACCATTATTACAATTAAAGCTTAGCACAAAGCTAGCTCAAATTATTCAGGTAGCAACATAAATAAGATAAATTCTCCATTCTTCAAATTGCCCACAAGTGAACAAGTGCCGAGTGGAGTACCGTGTCCTATAACGATCAATCAGAATCGGAATAACCTGCAACATGAAACGTAGCAGCCCCGAAGGGTCAATACATGGAATGTATGGCAAGTAGAGCTAGTAAAGGAGACAATAGTACTAACATCTACATGCATATTTGGCAAGTGGAGCTGTGTCTGGCTTGCATTTGCAAATACATTTGTCCTACTTTCATAAACAGTTTTTGATTTTCTTTGAAAAGATCCCAATTAAGTTATCCCAACAATATTAAAACAGTTATGAAATTAGAATGAGCGAGAAACATGTCATGGAATCAATATCTAGCAACTCAGATGTCCATAACCGGGGACACGGCTAATCGATTAGATAATACACTCTGTAGAGGTTAGTACACTTTACCCATGTGACTTGGCCAGCCCAGCTCGTACCATCACTCTCATTTTGGGTGATGATAGGGAGAAGTCCAAGAAGAGACTGTTCGGGAAGTAGCTCCTCAATCCCGACGCGCACCGGTCCAACCTACCAAAATTCTACATCTCTGGATACGCGGGTTCGAGTTACCACAACCTACTAAGTCCAACCAACCGCCCATTTCATTATTGGCACATGGTTGTACACGTAAGCTACACAATAAAGAAGCCAATCAATTTCTCTTGATACCTGGGTGCCTTTCCGCAATGAAACCACCAAAAATTATCAATACCATCACACCCAGGGGATTCATTGATTAAGTTGTTTTAGTTTTCGCAAACCAATACTTTTAGAAACAAGTCTCAATGATGTAACCCAGCCCTCGTTTAACATAGCATGGCTAAGCACATCTACCAATGGTGGTTCATCTACAAGGAAAGCCCTACCACATAATAGGACATAGCATAGCGATAATATCATCCTACACATGCATCTACAAAGTACACGACAATGCATTGAAAATAGCAGGACGATATCATGAACAAAGTAGCATCTACTTGCCTTGGTTGTAGCGGTCGGGAGCACAATCCTCACACGACCAAGCGTTGCACTCGACACAATCTACACGATACAATTGCATTCATAAACAAACAATCCACAAGCATATGCGACAAATATGATGCATGAATGCAAGAACGACAAGTGGATTGGTGCTACAGCTGCACCACAACATCCTATACCATAATACTACCGATTGCATGCATGCAAAATAGTTTTAGCGCTAGGAAAACTATTAAGTAAAAGTAATGCTCAAAACTAGAGCTAGAACTTAAATAATTCACTACCGGTAGTATAGTGTTTGTAAAATCGTGGGAAAAATCTATAGTATGGACATCGCTGATTAGAAACAGTACCACTTGGAATTACTCAAAAAGGAATTATAAAACTCCCCGAGTAATTAAAACACTGCAGAAATCCAATAGACAGTTTCTGCAGAAGTTTTTACTGTAAGCCTACCTTTATAATGCATGATGAGATTCCCCTCGTTCCATTGAATCCAGGGACATATCATACGCGATTTTTTGAGCTACGGATCTTTTTCTACGAATTTATTACTCCAAAAAGGCCATTAACTAGTTTGATTAAACTATACTAAAACTTGCAGCAAAAGCCTGAACCAAAGGTACAGCGAGATTCTACACGACTCACTGAATCTACACATATTTTATTTACAATTTTTGGCCAAGCGGTTTAATTTCTACGCAATTTACAAGATTCTACCGAAATCTGCCAACTAAAAGGATTAACGAAATTCACCAGTCAATTGTGTCTGTTGACTGGTCAAAGCGTCTGCTGACTGGGCGCTGACTGGGCGTCTGACTAGTCAAAGCCTGAGTCTGACCGGTCAACTAACGATCTGAGCCGCTGATCTGAGATCTGACGGTGGCTGATGTCTTACCGGAAACGAACGACGAAACGGACTCCGGAAGGTGCGGCGAGTTCCGGACGGCGGTGGCGATCGGTTCCGGCGTCGGGGTTCTTCCTGCACGGACGGAGACGGTCAACGAGCGGTTCAAATCGTCAACGGCGCGACGCAAAACGGCGCGCGAGTGGGTACGTGCATGCATGCATGCGTGTGCGTGTGTGCACACGAGGCGGCGCAGCAGCTAGCGCGCGCAGCGAGGTAGCGCAGCGCGGCAGCGAGCGGCGGCGCAACACGGCAGCGAGCGGCGGCGCGCGCAACAGCGGAGGCGAGGCGCGCGGCAGCAAGGCGACGGCGGCGGCGGCAGCAGCAGCATGCGGCGGCGGTGGGAAGCGGCGGCGGCGGCTGCATGCGGCGGCGGCAGCGGTGGGAAGCGGCGGCGGCGATGTAGGCAGTGGCCGAGGCGGGGCGAGGTGGCGGCGTCGGCGGCGGAGCTTGCGCGCGGCGTTGGCGATGCGGGGGTGGCGAGGTGGCCGGCAGCGATGGCGGCCAAGGCGGAGGGCGGCGTCGGCGGGATCGGAGAGAGGAGAGAGAGAGAAGGTGGCGGCCAGCGGCGAACCTGGGCGGCGGGGTGGCGTCGGCCGGTGGCGGCGAGGCGGCTAGGAGGCGCGGCGGCGGCGATTCTCGGGAGGCGTGCGCGCGGGGCAGGGAGGCGGCGGTGGTTGGGATCTCGAGGCTGGGGTCCGCCTCTTTTAAGTGCCCTCTCGCGAAATCCTACTCCGATTCGGTCCGGAGTTTGTTTAGGACTCGGAAATCGGTCCAGATTTTCGGACCGTTTTCCGGCGGTTTACTAAAACGGCCGAAGCTTTTCTGTACGAGCTCTGATTCGAGCGATTCTCGCGCCTATGGGTTCGTATGGTCGAGGGGAACAATCTAGCATCAAGGTTTGAGCGAAACCACTAATCTATAAGGGTGGTTGTCGCAAGTCCTACTAAAGCTTCCCGTAGGAACCTCGTAGCAAAATAAAATAGGGTTTTGCAATTAGCGTTTCGCCGAACCTTTCTCTCGACGGTTTTGCAAGGAAAGATATGATGAAATGATATGAATGATATGCAATACCAAATCTAAAATTTGGGATGTGACAAGACTAACCCCCTTAAGATTAATCTCGTCCTCGAGATTCGGCGCGGCTAGCAAATAGGTGCGGGTAGTCCTCTCGGATGTCATCTTCACGCTCCCAAGTGGCTTCCTCTTCCGTGTGGTGGCTCCACTGCACCTTGCAAAACCTGATCGTCTTGGTACGGGTAGTCCTCTCTGCTGTCTCCAGAATCTTGACCGGTTTCTCTTCATAGGTCAAGTCGTTCTCAAGCTGAACCTCCTCTAGCGGTACAGTGTCTCTCAATGGTGTATCCACCATCTCCGGATGGCACTTCTTCAGCTGGGACACGTGGAACACGTTGTGAACAGCAGACAGAGCCTCTAGCAACTCCAACTGATAAGCAACTTCTCCTTTGCGTGCTAAGACCCGATACGGTCCAATAAATCAAGGTGCCAGCTTACCCTTAATTCCAAATCTCTTGATTCCACGAAGTGGCGATACTCTGAGGTATGCTCTATCACCTATCTCATACACCACTTCCTTGCGCTTGGTGTCAGCGTAGCTCTTCTGTCTTGATTGTGCTACCTTCAGCTTGTCCCTAATCAAGGCGACCTTCTCCTCAGCGTGCTTGATGAAATCAGGCCCAAACAACTGACGTTCTCCTACTCCATCCCATAGCAATGGTGTCCGGCACCGTTTCCCATACAGCACATGGAACGGTGACATCTTGATGCTTGTCTGATAGCTGTTGTTGTAGGAAAACTCCGCATACGGCAAATTCTCATCCCAACTAGAGCCATGAGCCAAGGAGCAAGCTCTCAGCATGTCCTCCAAAATCGGATTCACCCTCTCGGTCTGTCCATCAGTCTGTGGGTGAAACGCTGTGCTAAACTCCAATCTAGTACCAAGTGACTCGTGCAGCTGGCGCCAGAAGTGTGAGGTAAATTGGGTGCCTCTATCAGATACAATACTCTTGGGAACTCCGTGTAGGCACACAATTCTATCCATGTAGATCTTAGCCAACTTTGCACTCGTATAGGTCGTCTTCACTGGTATAAAGTGGGCTACCTTGGTCAAATGGTCGACCACTACCCAAATAGAGTCATACCCTGACCTGGTCCTGGGCAATCCTGTGATAAAGTCCATTCCCACTCTATCCCACTTCCAATCCGGCACGGGCAATGGCTGTAGCAATCCTGCTGGCTTCTGGTGTTCCGCTTTTACTCGGCTGCATACATCACATAGGGAAATATGCTCTGCGATGTCTCCCTTCATGTTGTTCCACCAGAATCTGTCCTTTAGGTCCATATACATCTTCGTATTGCCCGGATGTATGGAATATGGCGAGTCATGAGCTTCCTGTAGAATCAACTTCCTTATCTCGGAATCATTGGGAACGCACAAACGATCTCCGTACCACAGGGTTCCTTGCTCATTCTCGCGGAATTCCCTTGCTCGACCTTCCTTCATCTTTTCCTTAACTTCATCTATCTCTTTGTCTCCTATCTGAGCCTTTATGATCCTGTCCTCTAGCGTCGGTTGGACTTCCATTGTTGCTAAGTATCCTTCAGATACTACCTCCAGTCTAAGGTCCTTGAATTGCTTGCACAAGTCCTCAGGCAATTCACCAATTGTCAATCCATTGGCATAAACCTTCCGGCTCAGAGCATCTGCTACTACATTGGCCTTTCCTGGGTGGTATTGTAGATTCATATCATAATCCTTGATAAGCTCCAACCATCTCCTTTGTCTCATGTTCAATTCCTTCTGTGTAAATATGTACTTCAGGCTCTTGTGGTCGGTGTACACATCACAGAGTTTTCCCATTAAGTAATGCCTCCATACCTTGAGCGCATGAACCACTGACGCTAACTCCAAGTCATGTGTGGGGTAATTCCGCTCATGGTGCTTGAGTTGTCGCGAGGCATATGACACTACTCTCCCATCTTGCATCAGCACACTCCCAAGTCCCTGTCGTGAAGCATCACAGTACACTTGGAAATCCTTCTGAAGATCTGGTAAACATAGAACAGGCGCGGTCACTAGTCGACGCTTCAGTTCCTGAAAGCTGGCTTCACATACGTCTGACCATTCAAACTTCCTCTCCTTCTTCAGAAGTTCAGTCATCGGCTTAGCAATCTTGGAAAAGTTTTCAATGAACCTCCTGTAATATCCAGCAAGTCCCAAAAAGCTTCGAATCTCTCCCGCATTCTTGGGTGCTTCCCACTCAGTTACTGCAGTCACTTTGCTTGGATCAACAGCAATTCCTTCTCCTGACACTACATGTCCAAGAAACCCAACGGTGTTAAGCCAGAATTCACACTTGCTGAATTTGGCATACAGCTTGTGTTCCATCAGCTTCTCCATAATCAGTCTCAGATGCTTCTCATGCTCAGCATCATCCTTGGAATATATTAGTATGTCATCAATAAACACCACCACGAACTTGTCCAAGTACTCCATAGATACCTTGTTCATCATGGTCATGAAGTATGCCGGGGCATTCGTTAGTCCAAAAGACATAATTGTATACTCATATAAACCATACCTAGTGGTGAAGGCGGTTTTTAGTACATCCTCCTCTCGGATCTTCAATTGGAAGTAGCCTGATCGCATATCAATCTTGCTGAACACCTTTGCTCCTTCCAGTTGATCAAACAAATCATTTATGTTCGGCAGAGGGTACTTGTTCTTGATGGTTACTTCATTCAGCGAGCGATAGTCCACCACTAATCTCTTGCTGCTATCTTTCTTCTCCACAAACAGAACATGTGCACCCCATGACGACGAACTAGGCTGAATGAATCCCTTTTTCCAGATGCTCCTTCAACTGCTTCTTCAATTCCTTCAGCTCATCCACATCCATCTTATATGGTTTCTTTGCTATAGGTCCTGTTCCCGGCATCAGGTCGATAAGAAACTCTACATCTCTGTCAGGTGGCATCCCTGGCAGTTCTTCCGGAAACACGTCGGGGTAATCCCTAATCACTGGCGCAGTATCCATGCTAACCCCCTTAAGAGAATTCAAATTACACCTTCTCGGTCGTGCAGCCGACTTGAATCTAATCCTCTTACCATCCGGGGTTTTGAGTGAAACAGCTCGCTGTGCACAATCTATGTGTCCCCCATGCATACACATCCAATCCATACCCAGAATGACATCTAATCCCTGTGAATCCAACACTACCAAATGTGCTATGAAGTTGTGTGTTCCAATCCTCACAGTTAAGTCGCGGCATCCCGCGCTAGCTATCATATCTCCTCCAGGTGAACTCACTCTAATAGACCTTTTCATAGACTCGGTAGGTAACTTATACTTATCCACAAATGCCCTTGATATGAATGAATGCGATGCACCAGTATCGAAAAGTATAAGTGCAGGGTAAGTGTTGATTGGGAACTTACCAATCACAAGGTCAGGCTCATCTGGAATCTCCTCCACATTCATGTGGTTCACTGTGGCCTTCTCGCCGTTGGTTGGCTTCAGTCCTTTCCTCTCCGGACAGTTGTTAGCATAGTGTCCCTTCTGCTTGCACTTGAAGCACGTCACCTCACTCAGATCCTTCTTCACGAAGTTGCGATCACGGTTGCGGTCATGTCCACCGTGTCCTCCAGAGTGGTGAGAATGTCCTCCCTTGTGGCTGTGGTGGTTGCTCCTATGGTTGTCATGACGATGCCCATCGCGGCGGTCATGGTTCCCATGGTCACTTCCTCCATGCTTGGAGTACCCATCATATGAAGTGCGAGACTTGTGGTGTGAACCAGAGTGATGAGTATTGCTCTTTCTCTTGCGGTTCTCCACCTACTTGTGCTTCCCTTCCAAGATCCTGGCCTTGTCCATAAGCTCTTGGAAAGTGGGGCAGTAAACCACAAGTAGCTATACTGAAAGCTCATCACTGAGGCCATCCAGGAATCTCTCCCTCCTTTTGGCATCAGTGTCAACATCCTCAGGTGCATAACGGGACAGGTTGTTGAACTCCTCAATGTACTCGGCCACGGTGCGATTGGTTTGGCGCAAGTTGCGGAACTCCTTCCTCTTTAGGCTCAGTACTCCTGAAGACACGTGGTTGGTCCTAAAACCTTCCTCAAACATTGCCCAAGTCACGGTATCCAGCGGGTGGGTGATCTGAAATGTGTCCCACCAAGAAGCGGCTGGTCCCTCCAGTAGGTGAGCGGCAAACCTCACCTTCTCAGCATCAGTGCATCCAACAGTTACTAGATCCTTGTTGACTGAACACAACCGGTCGATAGCAACCATTGGTTCCGTTGCAGTAGAGAACTTAGCTGGCCTTAGCCTCAGAAATCTGGTGAGAGCATCTCCCTGAGGCTGATTGTTTCCATTGTTGTTGTTCTGATTTGCCATGAACTGAGTCATCACTTGGGTCAGCTGTGCCTGATCTGCCATGAGCTGGTCCATATCAGTGGGTTGGCGGCGGGGAGGCATCTGCGGTTTAGCATAGGTAAGTTTAGAAAGAATCAACTACGATAATAGGGTTCTACCCATGCATATGATCAAACAACAACAAACAATGGCAGACAGTCATAAGCAAGCAACACATCAACAAACAAGCGATCCAACAACATCCCAGGTGTTATCCTAATAGTATATAACTACTGAAATAGTTTTACAAGATTTGGCAATGGTTAACTAAACAGCTGATCAACTAAACAACCAAAACAACAATCTGCCAGAACAGTCCAGCAGCGTTCACGATTTTTTTTGCCTAAATTAAACTCGTCAGAAAATTTAGCTGATTTTTGTGCATATAGCACAGAGAGTTTCTCATCAGCCCAGTTTTTTTCAGATTTTTCCGAGTTACCAGAAAAATATGAAAAATCGCGCAGTACTACTGTATCAGCAGAAAAACTGCAGCGAAAATAACACAGATGATAACCAAATTGCCATAACTCTTTCATAAAATTCGCACAAATAATTCCTGGGATATTGGAGTACACAAATAAGCAACTAATCACTCTTAAACTAGCACGAACTAAGCTTCACAACGATCGAGACTAATCGTAACGAGTTTGCCTAATGTGGACTAATTGGTGGACTTCTATCTACTTCTTGAAGAGATTGAGGTAGGTCCTTGCGGTCATGCGTTGGCGCTTCGGCTCGCGGTACAACCATGACGGCGGAGTGTACACCTCTCTGGAACCATCACTTGAGACCTCAAACTCCACCTCTTCTGGATCCTCCTCTTCTTCTTCATTCTCAGCTGCAACAACAACAACTTCATCTCCTCCACCATCATCGTCTCCATCTTCATCATCCTCGTCCTCATCATCATCATCATCTCCACTGTCATCATTATCCCCATTGTTGTCATCATCTCCATTGTCATCATCAGAGGGTGGATTCAGCTGTGCTTGGAGAGCGGCAATCTGGGATGTCATAGCTTCAATGGTTTGGTCCCTTTCCTGGACGGTCCCTTGCAACTGTTGTATGTTCTGGGTATTCTCCTGCACCGTACCATGAAGATGAGCTATGGTTGCATCTCTGGCTATCAGGACATTCTCCAGAACTCCCACAACTTCATGCAGAGTGTCAATCTCCTGTCCTTGGACCACCATTCCATTGCTAGTAAAATCTGCATTCTCCTTTATCATCCTCACCTTCTCTGCTAGAGCTCCATTCTCCCTCTCCATGTCCTCTATGTGCCTTCGACGGGGCGGCATGTTGTTCCTGTCGCCCAGGGTAACCACAATGTTCCCATCTTCATCACGCCTTCCATAGTCACGGTAGGGTGAATCTGTAGGCAGTAGGTGTTGGACATAGTGGCACTGGCGTGACAGGGCTTCATGTATGGCCAAGTTGATTCCAAGTCCCCAGTTGCAGTATGTCTTGGTGTAGACCAAGTGCGTGGGGTTTGGCAAGGCGGCATCTCTGAATATGAAGGTAGTGATCTCCCATGCATCCTCTCCATATCCATAGGTGTACAGCCTTCTTCCCTTAAACATAGGCAGTGGCAATCCCAATGACTGAGAGAGTTGGGCTAACTGCCTTGCAAAGGGCCTTGGTTACTCCATGGTGACATACTCAGTCCTGACGTCTCCCATCTATCAAGTAAAAGAGGAAAGTGTGAGAATAGCATATGGTAAGAATTTACGAGGGTGAAAGGCATAAGAGGAAAGACAGAGTTAATATAGGCTTAATAATTCTATGGCTATCTAATCCAATCCTAGGTCACGATCCTACAGTCGACACACGGTCTCTGATACCATCCTTTAACACCCCGGTTCTGAAAAGACCGTGGCCTCTATGTGACATGCCAATCCCTGGATCGGTTCATTGGACCACAATAGAGTAAGATAGATAACATAGCAAAATATCCGTGTATCATGAATAACGAAGATCCAGAGTACCATTATTACAATTAAAGCTTAGCACAAAGCTAGCTCAAATTATTCAGGTAGCAACATAAATAAGATAAATTCTCCATTCTTCAAATTGCCCACAAGTGAACAAGTGCCGAGTGGAGTACCGTGGCCTATAACGATCAATCAGAATCGGAATAACCTGCAACATGAAACATAGCAGCCCCGAAGGGTCAATACATGGAATGTATGGCAAGTAGAGCTAGTAAAGGAGACAATAGTACTAACATCTACATGCATATTTGGCAAGTGGAGTTGTGTCTGGCTTGCATTTGCAAATACATTTGTCCTACTTTCATAAACAGTTTTTGATTTTCTTTGAAAAGATCCCAGTTAAGTTATCCCAACAATATTAAAACAGTTATGAAATTAGAATGAGCAAGAAACATGTCATGGAATCAATATCTAGCAACTCAGATGTCCATAACTAGGGACACGGCTAATAAATTAGATTATACACTCTGCAGAGGTGAGTACACTTTACCCATGTGACTTGGCCAGCCCAGCTCGTACCATCACTCTCATTTTGGGTGATGATAGGGAGAAGTCCAAGAAGAGACTGTTCGGGAAGTAGCTCCTCAATCCCGACGCGCACCGGTCCAACCTACCAAAATTCTACATCTCTGGATACGCGGGTTCGAGTTACCACAACCTACTAAGTCCAACCAACCGCCCATTTCATTATTGGCACATGGTTGTACACGTAAGCTACACAATAAAGAAGCCAATCAATTTCTCTTGATACCTGGGTGCCTTTGCGCAATGAAACCACCAAAAATTATCAATACCATCACACCCAGGGGATTCATTGATTAAGTTGTTTTAGTTTTCGCAAACCAATACTTTTAGAAACAAGTCTCAATGATGTAACCCAGCCCTCGTTTAACATAGCATGGCTAAGCACATCTACCAACGGTGGTTCATCTATAAGGAAAGCCCTACCACATAATAGGACATAGCATAGCGATAGTATCATCCTACACATGCATCTGCAAAATATACGACAATGCATTGAAAATAGTAGGACGATATCATGAACAAAGTAGCATCTACTTGCCTTGGTTTTAGCGGTCGGGAGCACAATCCTCACACGACCAAGCGTTGCACTCGACACAATCTACACGATACAATTGCATTCATAAACAAACAATCCACAAGCATATGCGACAAATATGATGCATGAATGCAAGAACGACAAGTGGATTGGTGCTACAGCTGCACCACAACATCCTATACCATAATACTACCGATTGCATGCATGGAAAATAGTTTTAGCGCTAGGAAAACTATTAAGTAAAAGTAATGCTCAAAACTAGAGCTAGAACTTAAATAATTCACTACCGGTAGTATACTGTTTGTAAAATCGTGGGAAAAATCTACAGTATGGGCATCGCTGATTAGAAACAGTACCAATTGGAATTACTCAAAAAGGAATTATAAAACTCCCCGAGTAATTAAAACACTGCAGAAAGCCAATAGACAGTTTCTGCAGAAGTTTTTATAGTAAGCCTACCTTTTTAATTCACGATGAGATTCCCCTCGTTCCACTGAATCCAGGGACATATCATACGCGATTTTTGGAGCTACGGATCTTTTTCTACGAATTTATTACTCCAAAAGGGCCATTAACTAGTTTGATTAAACTGTACTAAACCTTGCAGCAAAAGCCTGAACCAAAGGTACAGCTAGATTCTACACGACTTACTGAATTTACACATATTTTATTTGCAATTTTTGGCCAAGCGGTTTAATTTCTACGCAATTTACAAGATTCTACAGAAATCTGCCAACTAAAAGGATTAACGAAATTGACCAGTCAATTGTGTCTGTTGACTGGTCAAAGCGTCTGCTGACTGGGCGTCTGACTAGTCAACGCCTGAGTCTGACCGGTCAACTAACGATCTGAGCCGCTGATCTGAGATCTGACGGTGGCTGATGTCTTACCGGAAACGAACGACGAAACGGACTCCGGAAGGTGCGACGAGTTCCGGACGATTGTGGCGATTGGTTCCGGCGTCGGGGTTCTTCCTGCACGGACGGAGACGGTCAACGAGCGGTTCAAAATCGTCAACGACGCGACGCAAAACGGCGCGCGAGTGGGTACGTGCATTCATGCATGCGTGTGCGTGTGTGCACACGAGGCGGCGCAACAGCTAGCGCGCGCAGCAGCGGTGGCGAGGCGCGCGGCAGCAAGGCGACGGCGGCGGCGGCAGCAGCAGCATGCGGCGGCAGCGGCGGTGGGAAGCGGCGGCGGCGACGCAGGCGGTGGCCGAGGCGGGGCGAGGTGGCGGCGTCGGCGTTGCGGGGGTGGCGCGGTGGCCGGCGGCGGCGGCGGCCAAGGCGGAGGGCGGCGTCGGCGGGAACGGAGAGAGGAGAGAGAGAGAAGGCGGCGGCCGGCGGCGAACCTGGGCAGCGGGGTGGCGTCGGCCGGCGGCGGCGAGGCGGCTAGGAGGCGCGTCGGCGGCGATTCTCGGGAGGCGTGCGCGCGGGGCACGGAGGCGGCGGTGGTTGGGATCCCGAGGCTGGGGTCCGCCTCTTTTAAGTGCCCTCTCGCGAAATCCTACTCCGATTCGGTCAGGAGTTTGTTTAGGACTTGGAAATCGGTCCAGATTTTCGGACCGTTTTCCGGCGGTTTACTAAAACGGCCGAAGCTTTTCCGTACGAGCTCCGATTCGAGCGATTCTCGCGCCTACGGGTTCGTATGGTCGAGGGGAACAATATAGCATCAAGGTTTGAGCGAAACAACTAATCTATAAGGGTGGTTGTCGCAAGTCCTACTAAAGCTTCCCGCAGGAATCTCGTAGCAAAATAAAATAGGGTTTTGCAATTGGCATTTCGCCGAACCTTTCCTCTCGACGGTTTTGCAAGGAAAGATATGATGCAATGATATGAATGATATGCAAGACCAAATCTAAAATTTGGGATGTGACATGATCGGGTGTCTAGGGTTTATGTATCGGGGGCTTCTTAGAGGCGAAGAGGCGAGGCTGGCAGGCGACCAGGGGGCGCACCCTGCCTAGGCGCTGCCTGTGCCCACTCGCGCCTAGGAGGTTTGGCCGCCCTGTGGCGCCTCTTAGTCTCTCCTCTGGACTTCGTGTCCCCCGCGGTAAATATTGACTTTGGCTTTTGTCCCGTCCAATTCCGAGAATATTGATTTTCTGCCTTTGTGGAACCAAAAACAGAAGAAAACAGGCAACTGGCACTGTGGCAACTTGTTAATAGGTTAGTTCCAGAAAAGATATAAAAACACCTCAAAGTGTAGACAAAGCAAAGCAAAGTAGATATTAAACAAGCATGGAGAATCAAAAATAATAGATACGTTTCCAACGTATCAAGCAGCCGCAGCCACCGTTCGAACCGTCGTCGTCAACAACGTCGTTCGCCCCAACATGTCACACACCAGGGATTAGGGCTAGACAAATCCCAGACCTCCGTCTGAACATAAGCCTAACCTAAATCTAGGAAGCATATAGAGAGAGAATTGATAACACAACAGTGACCCTACAACACAAAATTTATTACAGCAAGTTCGTAATTGAGCAGAGAACCAAAATATGAAAAGCCGAGGTCACTGACAACAAACATCAAACAACGGAAGAAAAATTATGCTATTAAGTATAGCAAACTTAACAAATGGCCTAAGAGGCCTGAAGCATAACAATGGCGTCCAATCCATAGATCCCAGACTGCCGACTGGGAACTCCAAACTACTCGTCGATGTAGAGGCTGTGAAGAACTCAACTTCTTATGGTAACACTTACTCAGGTGCAAAAGTATCAACGAAGTAAGGGTGAGTACACGGTGTACTCCGCACGACTTTTGGCTAGTGGAGTTATTTTGCATAAAGCCATCTTTGTTTTGTAAAACAAGAGGGAGAAGAATCTTGACTAATCAAAATATTTTAAAAGGGGATAAGAGAGCGGTATCTCCAACTTTGATCATCTTTTGATATCCACCGAATCATCATCAGCTGAACCTATCTAGGATCACCCCCTCGTACCCATTAGGAAGCATCCTTAAGCACACGTTACTCAACTTGCCAAGTTTTACGATTAGGTTCAAGTTCTCTATGAACTTTGAATCTGGTTTCCAAGTCATCCATAACCGCGAACGCGGCTTTTTGAAAAGATTTAACCCTGCAGGGGTGTACCACTTTACCCACACGTACCAAGTGATTCTTAATGCCAGATCATTAGCCCTCTTCCTTGGAAGGCCGGCAGAGAGTGGTTGACCATGACCTTTACCTTGCTTTCGCTGAGACCATGGGTCACGCACTAGGGAGATGCCGCCGTAACAGGCCAAGTCCCGAAGTCGGTCCCTAATGATGTGAACAGGGTTTGAGATTACGGATGTCGGGGATCTCCCATTCCCTGCCACGCTTACCTACCTGTATGAATGCACCTCCTTCACCTCCTTCGAGAAGAACCAGAATACGTATGTCAAATGGAACGCCCGAACTATGTGACTCATGGAATCTACTTGGCAAGTTAGTTGGTCGAGGGGGTTTCCAGGCTCCCGTGTGGCTGTACGCTCGTCTTGGTCCATAGGCAAGAACTCAGGTCCTAGTAGTGGCAAGTATGGGATTGCAAAAACCACAACCCACCATGCCCTCCCATACAAGCCTTAGCATGTTTAACTTTCATCTCCGATCATACCACGTCATCCTATCATAGTAGGTTCATTCTCAGCTCTGATTCATCAACCGGATGGACCAGTGGAAACAGCTAAGCATGGCTAAGCACAACATATAAAATAGCTCTAGCAACGATTCACAAGCTCAAACCCTAGTTATGCTAGGAGTAGTGGATCAGGGAGTATAGGCTTCAAAGGAAACATGCATCGGATAGGATTACTCTACCTATCGATAAAAGACTTTAGAATCGTATGCACATGTCAAGAATTGAAATGCTTGAAAACATAGGATTATATCATGTGTGGGGCTTAGCTTGCCTTTGCCAGTTGATATCCAGAAAGCAGAGTTCCGGACACCTTGTACTTGACTTGATTATAGTTGGTCAAGTATTTGTCTTCGAGCTTCGACGGTGTTGATATCGACCTTCGATGGTGTTGACCGCGATCTTCGATCTTGATCTCGTTATCGTATTCTACCGGAGAAGAACCAAATACCAGAAATAAAGGAAACAATCAACACATGGCATTGATGTAATGCTCAATCAAGGATGATGATATGACAAGTTAAAAGTTATTGAAACAAACCCTAATGCATGCTTTACCAATTAATCGGGGTTCCGAGGGGTCCAAAACCCTAACTCGGGAGAACTCCGGATTCATATGAGAGGGTTCATTATGTTCTCTAATTATACTTGTCATGTATGTTGTTTAACAATGCATTATTATAGCTTAAATAGATAGAGCCCATTTTTCTAAACATTTTGATATATTATTTGTATTTTTCTGATTTAAAATGAATTAGTTATGAATTTCACCCGTTTAATTCATTTTAAATCATTTTTCGAATATTTATAAAACAATTTAGTTTTGAAATTGCTTTAACATTTTTATTAAACATAAAAAATTTGAAAATATTTATTTCACTTGTATGGTGGACCCACCTGTCAGGTATTTTTTAATTACAGAAAACAATTTACAAAACATTTAAATAAAAGAAAAAGGAATTGTGACCTCATGCTGATGTCACCAGGGGGTTTCAAACGTTTTACACCGGGGTGAGATCTAGCCTCAGTGGATGATGGGTGGGGTCAGGGCCACGTCACTACCACGTCTGCGACATGTCTTCTCGCCGGTGAGCACGTGCAGACGACGGTCGGCGACGGCGTAGGAGTGCGAGCTGGAGCGCGTGATCATGCGAGTTGGATAGAGGAGGCCAAGGCGAGACAGAGGGTGGTGGCGCCACCCGGATTTGGTCGCCGGAGGAGGGTGCACGGCGGCGGCCAGCGGCAGAGCTTGCAGGTGGTCATGGGGGAGATGAACCAGAGCAAGAGGGTGCAAGAGAGAGGGTCCAAGAGGACTGGTAGCTCACCAGGAGCTAAACGGAGGCGACGACGAGACGCGGGGTGGCCGAAATCGATGGCGAGAACGGCGGCCGGAGCTCGGGAGGGAGACCTCGATTGGGGCTTCTGGGAGCACGCCGGCTCAAGCGAGCGGGGTCAATCGACCGAGTCAACGAAGGCGGTCATCCCCGCAAGCTCAAAACAACGGGAGGGGCGAGGAACATTGGTGGTGGGAGGCTCTGGACGGAGCTAGGGTTTGGCCTCTTCTCGCGAGCAGCACAGGGCGAGAGAGAAAGGGATAAGGGTATGGGGGGAGAGAGAGGGGAGCGTCGGCGTTCTTATCCTCGACTCCAAGGGCGGCGGAGGGCATCACAGCTTGCGCGGGATCGACGATCGGCGGCAGGGCATGCAGAAGCTTCGCTGCGTCCTTCTGGCAGAGGAGGAAGAAAGGGAAATAACGAAGGGGTACGCGGGCCAGGGGTGGGCCGCGAGTTGGGACAGGTGGGCTACAGGGAGTTGCGATGAGCGACGGGGAGGAGAGGAAAAGGAGATGGGCTCGGCCCGGGAAGAGAGGGAGATTGTTTTATTTGAAAAAAATATTTTTCTATTTCTATTTTATTTTCTCTCTTTTGTATTTGAATTTCAAAACTATTTTGAGTGATTCAAAAATACCAGAGGCTTTGCAAAATATGGAAATACTAGAGGGGCCCTTGTAACTATTTGGGCTCCAAACATTTTGAGGTTTTCAAAATTCAAAAGCCATTTGAATTGATTTCAAAGAAGGAGGAAATTAGAGTTTTAAGAACCTTTTTATTTCATGCATGCATTTTAATATGATGATGCTCATGAATGCACATTCAAATCCTAATTATCATTTAATAAACTAGGGTTGTTACAATTCTACACCCCTTAAAAGAATCTCGACCCAAGATTCCTAGGTAGGAAGACAGAAAGAGCAGGGTTACACTAAACTTCGACGATCTTCTCAAAGAGGTTGATCCATGCCACCATGACGAGTGGATGAAGCGCTTCATAATCTTCGAGGTGGATACTCACACTAAAGAAGAGAGGGAATGACACAGAACCACGAACTGAGTATCTCATGGTTAACTCATGGATAGATGTTCCACAAACATCTCTGGAGCCAACAAACATAAAACACATCAAGGTAACAAAGGACAAAAAAGGAGAAGGTTTCAAGGTAACAGGTAATTGGTCTTCAAAAGGATTGAGACCATGGAGCTTGTAGAAGAGTTTTGACTTTTGAGGAAAGGAGACTTCCAATAGATGGGGAAAATTATGCAGACTTCGAGAGGTAAAACTCTATTAAACAACTTAAGAGAGATTTACAAGTGCAAGAGATAGATACCAACAAAACCAAGTTGTTGAACTACTTTTGACACAAAGGGTCACTCTTTCGTTCAACACAAGGCCAAGACAGAAAGGTGTTTTGGTGGAGAGGACTCGTAAGAGTCACAAGGAACATGTAACAAGAGAAACTATTGATTACCAAAATCATGGCCGCTCTTCGAACATGTTTAAGAAAGCGGGAAGGAAACTCTTTATTCATCCAGGGCTATCAAAATCCTTGCCAAAGATCATGATATCACTTTACACCACCAAGATGAATAGTTTAGAAGATTCCTGATCACACGAGAAGAAAGAAACTTCATTCTCATACTCCAAGTATTTGACATAACAAGATGCTTGCCATCATAAAAGGATCTGGAGGATCGACCGAGATACATTTAGCAACACTACTTTAAATGTTCTCCTTGATGTTCGAAACACCAATATCAGACTTCTAATAAGCCTTTAATCAGTCATCAAGTAAAGGTCAGACTTCGTTTACAAAGGAAACCATAAGTACAACTCCTATAATAAATCATAGAAGATGCCTCATGAGGAGTGGTTGTCATTGCTGATTCAAGATAATGTGACAATAGGTCTTCCCGTTATTTGTGACAACCATTACATCAATCTTATCGGATGTCCAGAGAGACCTATGTCAAAACCTTGAGGAATAGTAACCATCATATCTGCTTGATATTCAGATTTGGTTAAGTGGAGAGTTACTTCAGACTCAGCCTGTCCGAATAGAAAGGGTGCAACATTTACCACAGAGGTAAAGTCACTAGATTCTCAAGATATAGAATTCAATGTCAAGCTCCAAAAGATGAGCTAGATTGCTAAACAAATGTATTAGCAAGTTATCAAAAGATGATTGCACCTACATAAATTGTTTGCAACAAAACACAACGGAATTCTTTTTAGGAAACATTTATGAGGATATCAAAGTTTTGTTGGACTTCTTATCTTCCATGAACAAATCAATCAGTGGCTTGGTGTGATTGGAGGATATTCTCGAGATGTGAAGGTATCAACCTACCATATCAAGAATACCTCACACATTCTTGACTAACTTGAAATGATTCCTAAGGAAACAAAGATAACTCTACTCGGATCCATGGCGACATATTTCAACATTTGCACATGAACCAGAGAAGGTTACTTCTAACATCCAGAACACATACTTTGAGATAACACGCAGATGGTTCTCAAAAGTTTCCAACATTAATGCCAATTGTTCCATATGAGTCTGGTATAGCATGGATAAGTTCAGAATGTCATCGATGGGCTCAATAACAAACTTATCTATACACTCCAAAAAGATGGAATCATATGTTGTATGAACAAATCATAGACATTGGTCAGACCAGAGGACATGAAGATGTACTTAGGTGAGACATCACAAGTAAATACACCATCGAGTTTGTCCTTGGAACTGAGTTTGATTTGACGATTGCCCAACTCAAATCAAAGGCGTGAAGATAACGTATCCACAAAGGAGGTACTATCTTTCTTCGACACGAACAAAACTAGACATCCCTTTAAAGAGGAACAAAGTTGGATAGAACTTCCGTCTTACAACTCTCCAAGTTGTTGTTTAAGCTCAACCAACTAGTTCAGGGGTATCCAGTACGGATACTTGGGGAAAGGAGCAGTTCAGAGAACTTGCTTGCTCAAGAAGTTGACAACACGATCATGTGGGAACATGGCGATACTTCTAGAAGACATCCATAATATCACGGACCACCGATATGTCACATAGCTCAAGAGGAAACTTTGTTTTTAAGGCAAGAGGACATAGTCGAAGAGGTTCGGCACGGTCCTAACTCTTTGACCGAAGAGGGTGCACCAGAATAGTGGACTTGGTAGCAAAATCATTCTTCGCTTAGTGATAGGGTTAACCATCACGCTAAGAATGATACAAATGTCCTTTGAGTTCAAAGAAATGACAATTGCTAATAATCTCAGATGACCACATTATTACGCACACGCATCATTCCTGAGCGCAAAAACTCAGAGGAAGGGTGGGTAATATGTGTAAGAGCATCACTTCATTAAGGGGTCATGAAACTCAGCACAACCTCTTGATATAAAAGGGTGTGATACTTTAAGGTAGAATAGAACATAAGCTAATCAACACTTTTTGATCCGCGAATTACAACACTTTGACCTGGTCTTAGAAATGATGAGGTACTGGAGTTTGTTTCTCCTAACAACGCTAACTGGTTTGTCATGATGGACCACAAGAGTATCTTGCATCGGAAGACACCAATGCAAGTGTACTACTTGGCTACCAACTGGTAGACAAAGGTTGAAAAACAATAAGGGAAAGGAACATGCTCAGAACAAAATCCTGAGATGTGGATGCATAAGTCAACAATCTTCCGAAAACCGATGCATAGAAAAGGAAGGTGTGGCATAGTCATGAGTATAGAAGAGAGACTCTCGAGGAGTACCATTGTCGTGATCTATTTGGTTCCATTAAAGAACATCTGCCATAGCATGTGTTAGGGAAGTCCTTTATCATCACTGTTCAATAGCAACAATATCCACAAGCTTGAAGGCTATATTAGAAGGTACTAGCCATCCTAAAGTAATGTGTGAACATTAACCACAGGGGTCAACAAAATGGATCTTGGGTTAAAGGTCAACTTCATGTACAAGATTCACAACACCGAAATCCAGCACAATCGGGGATCTTCAGTTCAAGTCCAAGGGTTAAAACCCAAGAAAAGAGTAACTACTACTTGAGTGACAAAGCGTACACTACAAGATAGTAAGCAAGAGGTAGCTTCCAAGACAAGGAACGACTTCTGAAGTACCCAAACGAATGAATAGGGGGCGCACGAGGCGAAAGGAAACCTCGAAGCCTAGATCAGAACTTTATAGATCCTACAATATAATATTATGAGTCCAAAAGATAGAGATATCATGATAGAAAGGAATCTCTCAAAAGAAACAGAACAAAGGGAAACAAGGAACACACACAACTGACTCTAGAGAACTCAACACTAGGTCAAATGGTTGAGAACCGGCATGCCTGAAGAGGCACCTAAGCTTTGAAGAAACGGACGAGATAGTGAAAACTTTTAAAACTCAACACAAGATAAGGTAACCCAGAGTTAGAGCGAAACTGGATAAGGAGTAAAAGAAGCATACCAGAGTTTTTTTGCACATAATTTTCATCTTTGAAAATAGTTTTCACAAGTACTAGACTCTACATCGACCAATAGAAAGGTTTCCTATAGTCGGTACTGCTCTGATACCAAAACCTGTCACACCCCCGGGATTAGGGCTAGACAAATCCCAGACCTTCGTTTGAACATAAGCCTAACCTAAATCTCGGAAGCGTGCAGAGAGAGAATTGATAACACAACAGTGACCCTATGACACAAAATTTATTACAGCAAGCTCATAATTGAGCAGAGAACCAAAATATTACAAGCCGAGTCACTGACCACAAACATCAAACAACAGAAGGCAAATTATGCTATTAAGTATAGCAAACTTAACAAATGGCCTAACAGGCTTGAAGCATAACGATGGCGTCCAATCCATAGATCCCAGACTGCCGACTGGGAACTCCAAACTACTCGTCGGTTTCGAGGTTGTGAAGAACTCATCTTCTTATGGTAACACTTACTCAGGTGCAAAAGTATCAACGAAGCAAGGGTGAGTACACGGTGTACTCCGCAAGACTTTTGGCTGGTGGAGTTATCTTGCATAAAGCCATCTTTGTTTTGTAAAACAAGAGGGAGAAGAATCTCGACTAATCAGAATATTTTAAAAGGGGAGAAGAGAGCGGTATCTCCAACTTTGATAATCTTTTGATATCCACCGAATCATCATCAGCTGAACCTATCTAGGATCACCCCCTCGTACCCATGAGGAAGCATCCTTAAGCACACGTTACTCAACTTGCCAAGTTTTAAGATTAGGTTCAAGTTCTCTTTGATATTTGAATCTGGTTTCCAAGTTGTCCATAACCATGGATGCGGCTTTTCGAAAAGATTTAACCCTGCAGGGGTGTACAACTTTACCCACACGTACCAAACGATTCTTAGTGCCATATCAAAAGCCCTCTTCCTTGGAAGGCCGGCAGAGAGTGGTTGACCATGACCTTTACCTTGCTTTCGCCGAGACCATGAGTCACGCACTAGGGAGATGACGCTGTAACGGGTCGAGTCCCAAGTCGGTCCCTAATGATGTGCACAGGGTTTGAGATTATGGATGTCGGGCATCTAACATTCCCTGCCACGCTTACCTACCTGTATATGAATGCACCTCCTTCACCTCCTTCGAGAAGAAACAGAATGCGTATGTCGAATGGAACACCCAAACTATGTGACTCATGGAATCTACTCGGCAACTTAGTTGGTCGAGGGGGTTTCCAGGCCCACGTGTGGCTGTACGCTGGTCTTGGTCCATAGGAAAGAACTCAGGTCCTATTAGTGGCAAGTATGGGATTGCAAAAACCACAACCCACCGTGGCCTCCATACAAGCCTTAGCATGTTTAATTTTCAGCTCCGATCATACCACGTGATCCTGTTATAGTAGGTTCATTCTCAGCTCTGATTCATCAACGGGATGGACCAGTGGTAACAGCTAAGCATGGATAAGCACAACATATAAAATAGCTCTAGCAACGCTTCACAAGCTCAAACCCTAGTTATGCTAGGAGCAGTGGATCAGGGAGTATAGGCTTCAAAGGAAACATGCATCGGATAGGATTACTCTATCTATCGATAAAATACTTTAGAATCGTATGCACATGTCAAGAATTGAAATGCTTGAAAACATAGGATTATATCATGTGTGGGGCTTCACTTGCCTTTGCCAGTTGATATCCAGAAAGCAGAGCTCCGGACACCTAGTACTTGACTTGATTATAGTTGGTCAAGTATTTGTCTTCGAGCTTCGACGGTGTTAATCTCGACCTTCGATGGTGTTGACCTCGATCTTCAATCTTGATCTCGTTATCGTATTCTACCGGAGAAGAACCAAATACCGGAAATAAAGGAAACAATCAACACATGGCATTGATGTAATTCTGAATCAAGGATCATGATATGACAAGTTAAAAGTTATTGAAGAAACCCTAAGGCATGCTTTACAAATTAATCGGGGTTCCGAGGGGTCCATACCCTAACTCGGGATAACTCCGGATTCATATGAGAGGGTTCATTATGTTCTCTAATTATACTTATCATGTATGTTGTTTAACAATGCATTATTATAGCTTAAATAGATAGAGCCTATTTTTTTGAACATTTTGATATATTATTTGTATTTTTCTGATTTAAAATGAATTAGTTATGAATTTCTCCATTTTTAATTCATTTAAATCTTTTTTGGAATATTATAAAACAATTTACATTTTGAAATTACTTTAACATTTTTATTAAACACAAACATTTCTAAAAATATTTATTTCACTTGCAGGGTGGACCCACCTGTTAGGTATTTTTTAATTACAGAAAACAATTTACAAAAACATTTAAATAAAAGAAAAAGAAATTGTGACCTCATGCTGCTATCACCAGGGGGTTTCAAACGTTTTACACCGGGTGAGATCTAGCCTCAGTGGTTGATGGGTGGGGTCAGGGCCACGTCATTGCCACATCTATGGCACGTCTGCTCGCCGGTGAGCACGTGCAGACAACGCCCGACGATGGCGTAGGAGTGCAAGATGGAGCGCATGATCATGCGAGTTGGATAGAGGAGGCCAAGGCGAGCTAGAGGATGGTGGCGCCGCCCGGATTTGGTCGCTGGAGGAGGGTGCACGGCGGCGGCCAGCGGCAGAGCTTGCGGGTGGTCATGGGGGAGATGAACCAGAGCGAGAGGGGGCAAGAGAGAGGGTCCAAGAGGACCGGTAGATCACCAGGAGGCGAACGGAGGCGACGGCGAGATGCGGGGTGGCCGAAATCGATGGCGAGAACAGCAGCCGGAGCTCGGGAGGGAGACCTTTATTGGGGATTCTGGGAGCACGCCGGCTCAAGCGAGCGGGGGCAATCAACCGAGTCGACGAAGGCGGTCATCCCCGCAAGCTCAGAACAACGGGAGGGGGCGAGGAACGACGGCGGTGGGAGGCTCTAGCAGGAGCTAGGGTTCGGCCTCTTCTCGCGAGCAGCACAGGGCGAGAGAGAAAGGGATAAGGGTATGGGGAGAGAGAGAGCGGGGAGCGTCGGAATTCTTATCCTCGACTCCAAGGGCGGCGGCGGACATCACAGCGTGCGTGGGATCGACGGCCGGCGGCAGGGCATGCAGCAGCTGCGCTGCGTCCTTCTGGCAGAGGAGGAACAAAGGGAAAAGAACGAAGGGGTACGTGGGCCAGGGATGGGCCGCGAGTCGCTGACTCATAGGGCCACCACGTAACTCAGCCCATGCGCTACACTGTGCGCAGTGGGCCGGCCCAGTTAGTTCCCGCGCGACCCAGCTAATTCAAATTTAGATTTTTCCATTTAGTTCAAACTCTAGTTCTGTCTGTTGATTCAAAAATCAATTCAGAGTGTTCTACTGAACCAAATTGCATGAAACCAATTTTTTTAGAATGGTATTAAAATTATTAATCCATGCCCGTTCAATTCAAACTGTTTGAAATTATAGATCACCTATGGTAAAAATAACAAGGAAGAGACTTTTCTACATTCAAACATTTTTCAAAAATCAACCATAAATGCTTTTGAGTCGATTCCAACTTTCAAAAATCACATTTTCCAAGACCTTTTTGAATATATAAAAATATCTAGGTTTACTTGCAGTAATAATGGACAAGTATTAAAATAATGCCTCATAGGCATTCCTAGTCACTTTAATTAATTAAAATAATAAGGTTAACTCTTATTAAATTGTGACACCACTTTAAATCACATTCCCAAGTATTAAAATATGTGGTGTTGACATGTGTCAACATGATCCCATATTTTAAGTGGATAATATTAAATCTTAAGTAGTTTTTAATGAGTAGAAATTACTTTTCTAAAATAAAATAAATAAGACTAAGTCTTTATTTCATGTGATAATTGTGATGATGCTAGATCATCTAGTGTGAATCCTTGTGTGCCAAATAGAAGTAGTTAAGAATTATTTAGTGATTGTGTACCTCGTATTTATTTATAGACGCTAGTACCGACCAAGGATACGAAGAGGAAGGAGACTACTACGAAGAGGAAGCAAAGGAGAACTTCAACCACTACACTACTCAAGGTAAGCTACCACTTGCATGTTACCTATGCAAGCTATCTAATGCAAGCCATCCTAGCAAGCTAACACTTGCATGATAACTATGCAAACTAGAGGCCTTTGGCACATTTGGTTATGCAACCTTGCTTATACCAAATCCCAGTTTTACTTGCAAGCTTTATTCTTTTATTTCTTTTACAAAGTTCTTTATTTATTTTAGTTAGTGTTTTGTGAGTTTTGGAAAGATATTATAGGTAGCATAAAGAGCATAAAACTTGGCCTAAGTTAGTTAGAACTAGATGTCATAATGAGGCATGATATTAGATTTAGATAAGTCACACTTGATTATCACCCCTCATTAGTGATTACCCCCAAATTTAGTGGCTAGTGCTAAGCATAAAACTTGATCACTTTAGATGGGAATACTTGGTGAAAATGATTATGAAAACCTTAGAATGATGAGTCATTCTAATGAAATGTTTTGACATGTGTTATGTACACCAGATGATTTGATGATGAAAATGTTGAGGCATGAGCCTGATCCCCTTTATAAAAACTGATGGTTGTGTTCGTATGCGATACCATTCCAAGTTTACCGTACAACCGCAATACCCGAATTTGGATAGGGCTTGACTGGAAGTTTATATATCTTAGTATGGGTTCCCTTGCGGAAGATGTTTGAGCTGAGGCTACCTCGTTATGATAGTCTACCTGTGCAGTTCCCAAGATGACAGATGGTCATGGTTGGGAGGCCAAACTCATAGGGGAGGTGTCTATACTAGGGTGTGTAATTGAAAGGTTAGGATTGATTATCCGCATACTGAGTATGGTGATTCAGGATTGTTCCTGACAGATGTATCGAATGTTGTGAGGAAAGTGTACCGCGTCTGTGGTTATGGACAATTGGAGTGGCCATACTGTTCCGTCGTCAGATGTTTTCAAAATGACTTGTGAAATGAATCATGACTTTGACTTGACCACAACAGGCTTGTGAACATGAAAAACTAAGTTCCCACTTAGGTGTTATAAAACCTTAACTTTACTTCTGAACTCAGCTAGAAATAAACCTGCCTTTTTGCAAATAAACCTAGAGCTTAGTATTCCTACTTGAACCACTTTACTTGTTAGTGATAGTTTGCGAGTACTTAAAGAGTACTCATGGATTTCTCCCTGGCTATTCATATGGCCAGACTATGAAGAGGACTACTAGGATGATGGACAGCAGGAAGTCTACGACAACTAGGATCATCTCCCATCGTCAGCATTGCCTGTGACCCTGAAGATGGAGCTTCGACCATGCTACCCTTATTATTATTCCGCTGCGTTGATTGTATTAGTACTGGATCATGAGATCATTTATTTGTAAGACCTTTATTATGGTTTGTAATGGATGATGAACTATGGTACCAATCTATTATGTCTCACAAAAATGGTAATCCTGAGATTGTGATGTATGGCATAACAGGCATCTGGGATTAAAAATCCGGGTGTTGAAAAATTGGTATCGGAGCCATCCTGACCATAGGAGACCCTAGTTAGAATGGACACTGGAATCAAAAACTTAGTTTTAAAACAAAAGAAGTGAGTATTTATGAAAACCTATTCTCGTTCTTATCACTTAGATTCTTTCATGAACATTCATGTCCCTCAAAATTTCTTGCAAACTTACATAAAATTTGACACACTTGATCACTCTACTAACTTACTCAACCTACATTCTTATAGATGGAGGTGAAGTATATCAATTTCTATTAGTTAGGCAATGGAGGAGAGCTCATCTTTGAGCGCGATTTGGACCAACTCTTGAAACTTCTTGAGCACCCGCACCCCGAGTTCTTTGGAGCACAGCTCAATGATCAGTAAGGAGGAGAACTACAATGGCTGATTGTTGCAAGCATCAGAGGGAAGATGGAAGTGTCATGACCTCACATGTATATGAACTGGGCCTTGCCACCTTGGGCCTTGGGCCATCTTTGCTGGGAGGCTGATCGATACATCAGAGTATTTAGAGGAGAGGAGTACACAGGGAACGCCATGGAACAAGTCTGATGAAGGAATATGACAAACTCTCCTCACTATCTCTCCCTCTCTGCTCTTCTCTCTGTTCCTGAATTCAGCAAATCATCTTCCTCATGTCGGAAATCATACCGGCAAGGGGGCGGGTGTGACAATTTGGTATCAGAGCGAAGTTCCTTCCACAAAATCCGACTAGAAAATTCCCCACAAAAAAATTCCCCATTCGATTTGAATCCCGAAAGCGATGGAGGTGACGAAGACAACGACGGAGGCGAACTTGAGCGCCATCCATGAGAGCTTGGTGCAGCTCAGCGTGACGCTCGGTCGGATGGCTGCAAGGCAGGAGCATATGTTACTGGTTTCGAAGAAGATGACGGCGACGCTCACATCCATCGCCACTACCACACCGATGTTCGTGCCGAGGCAGCAGTCTGCCAAGCCTTCGTTATCCTCGCTCTTCTCGGCGGATCAGGTCGTGGGTGCTGGTGCTCTGTACATGGACGCGGTCTTCACTTCCGCCATGCCCCCAGGTGTTCGACAATAAGTCCTGGCCACTACTCCGACTGTGACCATGTCAAACTCGTGTTCCCAGCCACCCCCACCGCATGGGCGAGTAGCAGGGCGTCACTTCCCACGGCCACATCTATGTCGCTTGTCATGCCAGACATAGCCTTGATGCAGCCAATGACCACACCGTCATCACCGTGCCACTACTACCACCGTTCTACACATGCCTCTGATGGTGTCGCATGATGTCGACACACTTACCATGGAGGACCACAATGGTGTGTTAACCCATATCGGTGGCATCTCACTTTTCGTGGAGCTTACTTTGGATTCTCTGGAAGAGACATTTGCAAAATGTACGTTGAAGGACATGGTATGGGATGAAGAGATTTCAGAGGGTGTTCTCACTCATGTTGGTGGCATGTCAATTTTCTTTGAGCTTGATCTAGAAATGCCTTGCAAAGCTGGATATGACATAGATGTGTGGCAATGCCTGGATATACTCCTGGGGTCTAGCCATGTGTTTTTTGTGGAGGGGTCATACAGTGCCATCCCACTAATATGGCCACTGCAAGAGAAATACAAGATGTGTCTATTGTTTGGTAAAATACCACCATGGAGGCGAAGTGGATTTAGTCCAGGACAAGATGGAACTTATGGCATGTATCATGTGTTTGGAAAATGGTCACCACGGATTCGAAGTTGTTTCAGCCCTAGACACTCTAAGTAGTCGAACTCCGGAATGATGACATCTTTGAGCAGGCTGTCTCTTGTGTGTGTGTCGCCAGATCCATTAGTCACGACAGAGATAATGTTCTTTGAGTCACATAGAGGTGTTTATGTGCCATCTCGACCTCTGAAACCACTTGACCCAGCTCAAGGATCTTCTTGGTGTAACCTGATTCCAGATTTCACTACTGACAATCTCATGTTAGTACAATTGGAGACAACTGAGTGGGATCCTGGAATTATACTATGGTCGTTCCTAGACAATCTCAACCTGGATGAGACATATGAGGTGAAATTTATATTGGTCCTTGCTATGGAGTGTGCACAACAGACTGCCATATCTCGTATTTGGATGTTAGAGCAGTTGCAGATAGTTCAGTGGGATCCTGGAATTTTAGAGCTCCCTTTCCTAGACATCACTTCTGGTAACCACCCTATGAGATGTGAGAATGGAGTGTCTGTTAATACTGAGCAGCAAGCTGAACATGAGACACTGCGTCACTTATTTGTTAGTGCACAACTCCAACATATTGCACAGGTTGACAAGCATCGTATGCCAAAGTTTGATCAGTATGAAGCATTACTACGGGCATGCAGCAGATATTCCATCGCTGCTAGTTCTTCCTGTTTGGAACTTTTCAGCATGTGTGCACTACCGTTCTCAACTTTTTCTAGCGCCTGGTGCTTTACAAGATGGGATGTTCATAGCGTGAGTATAACCTTACCTGGTAGCCACATGAACACACACTCCCAAGGTGAGGATATATGGACAAAGGTTAATTCACGCACACACATTCCTGGAGGTTCAAGGGAGGATAGCAAGTCCATAATTCTTGCAATTAAGCTACGCTTTCAATGGGACCCAGGAATTATAGAGAATATTCTTATGGATCCAACATTTGTTCACTTGGCTCGGAAATCGATTGATCTTCTTGTGCTTACAATTCAAGTGATCCAAGAATTCTGCAACGACGCCATTGCTGGACAGACCACTGGTTACTCCAGGCTTGGGATGCATGCTACTCTAAACAAGGACACATACCAAACTTGGAATCGAATGGTGTTTCCCACTGTTTATCATTGGCCTCTTGGAAGCAGTAGCAATGAAACAAATGACATGTCCTGGCATCTACAAGTACAAGAAGAGCCATTGAAGTGCAGAAATTTATGTCCATTTGGCGTGTCAAGCAATTGTGAATACAAGCAATGGGATCCTGGTATCCGGCGAAAGGAGTTAGAGTGCTTCTTGAATCAATATCAACAAATACACCTCAAGTTTCAGGGTTGCTCGGAGTATATATATGTCGGCTTCAGACCATAACGAACTCATGGAGACATAGCTTGGGGGAAAGCAATGTTTCATGGGGGCGGTAATGTCATGACCGCACATGTATATGAACTGGGCCTTGCCACCTTGGGCCTTGGGCCAGCTTTGCTGGGAGGCTCGATACATCAGAGTATTTAGAGGAGAGGAGTACATAGGGAACGCCATGGAACAAGTCTGATGAAGGAATATGACAAACTCTCCTCACTATCTCTCCCTCTCTGCTCTTCTCTCTGCTCCTGAATTCAGCAAATCATCTTCCTCACGTCGGCAATCATACCGGCAAGGGGGCGGGTGTGACAGGAAGCACCCACCTCGGAGGGGATCCAATTCACCTTAAGAGAGAACAACTGGCTAGACGAACTTGTCAGGGCTATGCAGGAAGCTCTTACCGGTCTGTGTGGTTAAAGTATCAATCAGATCAAGGGCACCCGCTTTGAGTTCTACGCAAGGCGTGATGCTATGGGACAGCCATTGGACGTGCCATACCACCCCGAGCTGAAGCATCAGGTGGATCATCTCAGCTTCATGTTGTATGATAGGCAGAAGGAGTTGGACAATGCCCGCTCCTACGCCAACCACAACTATGCCATCGCAGTCAAGAAGGACCAGACCATCGCCATCCTTGCAAAGGAGCGCAAGACTTTTCGCCGTCTGCGTGACAAGAAGAATCGCATTATTGATCGCCTTCGTCACAAAGTGACAGACTTGGAGGAGACCATCCATGAGCGGGACATGCATCTTGAGTAGAGGGAAAATGCAGGGGAAGATATTCGTGGAGACCCCTACTCCTACCTCAGTGATGATGATGACTTCCTGGAGGACCAAGACATGGACTTCCACATTGATGATGATGATTCCGCCTTCATTGATGATGATGAAGCCACCGATTCCGATGAGTAGTAGCACTTGAGCACTATCATAGGTCTGACTTGTATCCGGTCCCATTGTATCGTAGTTTCACAGAATAGTTCTTAAAACAATCTATTTCCTTATTGTGGTGTATGTTTGTATTGTTTGATATGAATGAATGAAAAACAAGTTGCTAGTTGGCAAAAACCTGAGTCAAACTCAAAGTTTAAATTTTTTTTCAAAAATAAACCCATGAACCTTAGAAAATTCCCTCTTGTCTCATCATCTATCTCAATCTTCAGATGCCTCGCGGAGGAAGCAGTTCACCCCCGGACCCGATGCTGCAAATCTTGCAAATGTTGGTTTTAGACCGTGAAGCTGAAAGAGCCGAACGTCAAGCCTACTTAGCCACCCTTCAACACATAGCTCAGATGGCCAATAACAATCAAGGCCATGGAAACCAGGACAACCATGGATCCAAGATCAAGAACTTTTAGAACACCAATCCACCCATCTTTAGTAAGTCTGAAGAGCCATTAGATGCGGATGACTGGCTGCGACCATGGAGAACAACTTAGAAGTCGCAGGAGTGGAGGCCAATGAGAAAGTATTGTTTGCCACCCATTATCTGGCAGGAGATGCAAGAGCTTGGTGGAATATCATTCGCACCATAAATGGAGGACATATGATGGCTTGGGATGAATTCAAACTCAAGATCAGCCAAACCCATATGCCACCTGGTTTGATTCCACGGATGAGAGATGAATTCAAGGAGCTGAAGCAGGGAAGAATGATTGTGGTAGAGTACCGTGACAGATTCCTATCTCTGCTTAGGTGATGTCTACGCACTTCTATTCTTGTAGACAGTTGTTGGGCCTCCAAGTGTAGAGGTTTGTAGAACAACAACAAGTTTCCCTTAAGTGTATTATCCAAGGTTTATCGAACTCAGGGAGGAAGTGGTCAAAGGTATCCCTCTCAAGCAACCCTACAATCAAGTTACAAGAAGTCTCTTGTGTCCCCAACACACCCAATACACTTGTAAGGTGTATAGATGCACTAGTTCGGCGAAGAGATAGTGAAATACAAGTGGTATGGATGATTATAAGTGGTAACGGTGCCAGAAAAGAGCTTTTGACGAGGAGGAAAAAACTAAAGTAAAAACGAAATAAATATGGAAGCAAGCAAACATGCAACAGATCTAGATGCAAACTGTGTTTTGGTGTTTAGAAACAAGGCCTAGGGATCATACTTTCACTAGTGAACACTCTCTCATATAAATATATTCTCTTCATGATACTATCCTGAACTACTCTCCGGTTGGACAATCTAATCCATGGTAGGGCTATAACAACACACCTCAAAGTCCGCCTTCCCCATCTAGATAACCACACACTGTCACCTTGTAACACCCTCAGAATCGACCCTATGCAAGTTTTAGCGAAACTCGCCAAACCCGCATAGAAACGATTCAAAGGTGCCCACCAGGCACTTTTGTGCGGGTGGAAAATGAAGTAATAACATTACACAACAGTCCTCGATGGGACCCACAGAATAGATATATACAACGGCGACTCAAGGAGTCAAGAATACAGATATAATATACAAAGATCCAAATCACCTTGAAAATGATAGAGCGTCCGACTACGGACAAGATGCAAATGGGGCTAAGAGCCCTGAAGAATAACCAATGGCGTCCATAACCCTGCCCAGGCCAAGCCGAAAGGGTAACCCTGCTAACGACATCGATCTCAAAACCTGCTTAAACAAAAGGGGTGCCGACAAAGGGCAAAGGAAAAAGAGGAGCGTCAATACTGAGGCCAGTACACGGCGAGGCTAGAATTCGGCGGTCCTCGCCTACATAGGTATGGTGGACTGAAGCGGCAGCGGCAGCATGCACTAAACAACCTATAGAGACTCGATACAACCGGCGGCGATCAGAGAGGGGTAAGAAAGACCTATTCGGAACCAACTCGATACTACCACCAATCAAACCCATCCTGGCGTTTCCCCCTCGACACCGATCGAGGAAGTCAGCCGAGGAACTCACACAGTTGGCAGTTTTATTTATTCAGTTATCGTTGTGGCAATTACTAGTCAGGTATAGATAGTCATCCTGATAAATTAAGCAGTGGGCACTTTTAATTAACCATTCCGTGGTAGTTGCGGCACTTACTAATCAGATACAATTAGCATGAAATAACCCAAAACCCAGCAGTTGTTGGTATTTTTATTTAGCCATTCCGTTGTAGTTGCAATACTTACTAGTCAGATACAATTGTCGCAACGACAAACCAAACAAGCAATTGTTGGCAGTTTTATTTAGCCATTCCGTTGTAGTTGAAGCTGTTTACTAATCATATCAGATACAAGTCAATTTATAACAGTAAACTTTAGTTACAGTTGTCTATGATCGAGATACTGTGCTCCAAGTCGTCCATAACCGCGGACACGGCTTTTAGAAAGTTTTAACCCGGCCGGGGTGCACAAATAGCAACACACACATGATCGACCTCGGAAAAACCAAATCAAAACCCAACGAGGCTTTCACGACAAAGCAATCACAGGATTCAGAAATATTTCAGGGGGCCACCCCATTGAGTAGACCCGCAACGAAGTAAGCTAGCTCCGAGACGGACTCAAGGTTTGCGACAATGGCTGTAAACGACTGGGAACCCGAAAGTGTGACTGGGCTTGTCGATACCGCGAAAACACTCCGCTTACCTAAACAGTACAGTGTGCTCCTCGCACAATCGTAAATAAAGCAGTAGCATGGCATAAGTACAGGATCGTAAATAAAACCTCAAACTAGTTTGTGGCCCCAAGAAATAAGAATGAATCAAGCTCTATCTAAGGGGGGCCCATAATTCCCCGTATGTGGATAGCGCGATAAATCAAGGAACAGGTATCAAGTACTCGGGGTCCTACGGGACACAAGTGGGCGGTCGGAAACCAAAATATTATCTATCACCCACCGATGCCTCTGCTTACTTACTTCAATTTTAGTTGTTAAACAGGAATTAAAGTGAACGATAAATTAAGCCGAGATCATCTCCAACATCAAACATGTGGCAATACTCCAACAACTGTGGTACATGGCGACACGCAACTGCACTTGAGCAAGCGACTACGACGCGCAAGTCCAACTATCTACCAAACAACAGGTAATAGGAGGTGGCCATGGCAATATATGGCTGCAAGGGATATCACGGGTACGAAACTAGAGCATCGCAACACAGATAGCAATAGATCAACAGGAGGGAATAAATACTATAAAAGTAAGATAGGTAGAAAGGGGGAGATGCTCGCCTGAAAACATTGTCGAAGGTTCAACCAAAGATCGGGGCGAAGCTCACATCAACTCAACGACCTTATCCGCGAAGAAGCAAAACACTAGAAGAAACACCGGAGGCAATATTTAATACTACGGCAGAAGATCGGGCATGATGCATGTATGATGTATGGCATGGCAAGAGTGCGATGCGATTAGGTCATATTAAGCGGAACCGGGGTCCCGACAATTAATTAAACGGTTCAACTTATTTAGAACCCCCGCAATTTAAATGTTGTTTTAACATGGCCAAAAGATAGTATCGGTTTGATGCACAAATTTAAATGAGGCCGATATGAGACTAGATTTGCCCGCATATGGGCCCCATATTTAATTATTAGGTGATTCGGCATAATGCCCCCAAACCACAGACAAGGATGCATGCATGAACAATTATTATGCGACAAGTTGTATTATGTTATAAAATAGGGTTTCGGGAAGGGGTTCACACATTAGGGTTCGGCAGATCTTGGGGTTCCGGGGTTCGGGGTCCGGTCTCAGGGTTCGAAGGGGAACGGTTTGACGGGATCGGCGGGATCGGACACAAGATGGAGAACTTGTCGCATCCGGGAGCAGGACTTGGGTCGGTGTCGGGGGGCATCGGATTCTTTCGGGTCGGTGTCATTCTTGACGTCGTGAAGACCTTGTCGGGTCCGCGCCATCGAGTCGGGCTCGGCATCCGGGGCGAAGTGCTTGTCGTTCCGTGTAGGCGACCTTGGCGTCCGGTCCTCGGGCATCGGTGCGGGAAGGAGTTCTTGTCGTACCGGGGTCTTGGCGTCCTTGGGTTCCGATATGAGATCTTGGCGTTCGGCGGGATCGGTCTTCGGATCGGGCTTCGGGGTCTTGGGATCCGTGAAGGAGTTCATGTGGCGATCTTGTTGTCGATGGGGAACTTGTTTGATGGAGATCTTGGGAAGATTCTCGGTTCGGTCTGCCTCTTGAACAACATTATCCAGCGGCGACGGATGAACCGAAACACCCCAGGGAAATGCCACTTATCCAACAACCACAACCTAGTATCTAGATGCCACCAGTACAGCAACATCCGACCTGGTATAGTGGCTGGGGCACGGTCTTGCATAGGCGCACACGGCCATCCAGAGCATAGGGCGCATGTCACTAGGACGACGCCACAAAGGCTAGAGGAGGGCGTCCTGCAGCGGTGTTGAGACAGAGGTCGACGGTGATTAGGAGCACGGCGGGAACCGAGACCGATGGGGAGCAGAGGAGGGCTCGGGCTGCGGGCCTGAGAGGGCGTCGGGCGACGGCGACTGGACGGGGAGGAAAGATGCGACGTCGGCGCGGCCGGGGCCGGCGCTGGAGGCGGTGGGCAGAAGCTGGGCGGCGGCGCGCGCACGGGAGGACGTGGCCGGCGGGAGGTGGCCGACGCGGCCACGCGGGAGAGGTGGCGGGTCGGAGAGGGCGCCGGCGGCTCCGGCGGTCGCGGGGCTTGGCGGAGGAGGAGGAGGACGCAGGCGGCGCGTCGGCCGGAGAGCGACGGGGACCGCGAGGAGGGCGGCGAGGTAGACGAGAGGAGGAGACGCGGCGAGCGGAGGGAGGAAGCCGGTGAGGGAGAGGAAGAAGGGAAGCAGGGAGGCAGGGGCGGTGTGCGGGACAGAGGAGAGGGAGAGCGGCGGGTGCGGGATGGTCGGATGTGGGTCCAGCAGGGGTGGGGCCAGGCGGGGTGGAGAGGGATTGGGTGCGTGCGGGTGGGGTGGTTCGGTCTAGCAGGGACAGGGAGGTGTGGGGCGTCGGTGTGGGTTGGGTGAGAGGCAGGTGAGGGAGAAGAGAGGGATGGGGTGAGGTGTCAGCATATGAGTGGTGGGGAGGAGGGAGAGAGGTGAGGTGGCGACAGCCGATTGGAGGGAGTGATGTGGAGGTAGGTGTGGGTAGACTAGGTTGGGTAGATTTAGGATTTGGGGTGGACCGATTTATTTCTGGGGTGGTCGTTCAGGTCGAATCGGCCCGTTCGACTGCCCCACTAAAATAATTAAATATTTTATTTATTTAACACAGTTTTTGCAAACCGATAGCAGACAAAACAAAATAATCCGGTGACCCGGTTTTGCGTTTGAACAGAGACGGGGCGTTTAGAAAACAAGAACCGGTTTTTCCGCAATTAGTTTTATACAAGCAAATGCAAGATGATGACGATGCTCAAATGCAATGCGGCATGATGACATGAGCATGCGGTCATGATGATGCAATGCACAAAAACAACGCGATTTTCTAGTAGTGGTTTTGCGGGATGCCACAATTCGACACCACTAACAATGGATCTCGCCCTCGAGATCCTCCTCATGGTACCGGAAAGAAGGTAGGTGATCTGCGTCTTCTCGCTTTGTGTAGATCCTCACGAAACCACTAACAAGGGTTCATCCTCCATCTTGAAATCGGCGACACCACCAACAAAAGGGTCGTTGTTCCTGATCGTCGAGAGAACACTCCGGGAACAAAAGGTCGAAGGTAGAGGTATCACAAATAAGCCACCCCTAACTTCCGTGGACGGAGTAAAACTGCTGGATCCACTGATTCGACGTACAAGAGCGAATGATAAGAGTAGTGGTATGGTAGCTACTCCATCCCGCACTCAAACCATTACTCTGCACACGAATAAGCGGATTATGCAACCAACTCTCGGAATTTAGACTGAAGATCTCGACAAACGAGGTTCAGAAACAAAGGAGTGATGCAGACTCGGCATCGGATCTGGCGTAGATGATGTCGTAACATCGGAAAACACTGGGAGGCACAAACAAGGAACAAAGGATGGCACCACAGATAAAGGACCACTCAGATAGCAGGAGGACCGGATGTAGAAACACCGTTATCAGAGGAGGAAGCGAAACCCTGAAGGTACGATGGAACCCAACCACGAGAAATCCTGGACTCGAAGAAAGAGACGAGAGCAGATTCGAAACACGTAGAGGTAAGAGGAGAATAGCAGAGGGGTAAGGAGTAAAAGCAGACCTAACCAGATCTATCCAACCGATTTTGCAAAAATAGTTTTAACACTCTACTTCGGCCGTTAGCTAGGTTATCCTACAGGCTGGACTTGTGGGGTATCGCAACTGCTGAGCTCTGATACCACTCTGTAACACCCTCAGAATCGACCATATGCAAGTTTTAGCGAAACTCGCCAAACCCGCATAGAAACGATTCAAAGGTGCCCACCAGGCACTTTCGTGCGGGTGGAAAACGAAGTAATAACATTACACAACAGTCCTCGATGGGACCCACAGAACAGATATATACAACGGCGACTCAAGGAGTCAAGAATACAGATATAATATACAAAGATCCAAATCACCTTGAAAATGATAGAGCGTCCGACTACGGACAAGATGCAAATGGGGCTAAGAGCCCTGAAGAATAACCAATGGCGTCCATAACCCTGCCCAGGCCAAGCCGAAAGGGTAACCCTGCTAACGACGTCGATCTCAAAACCTGCTTAAACAAAAGGGGTGCCGACAAAGGGCAAAGGAAAAAGAGGAGCGTCAGTACTGAGGCCAGTACACGGCGAGGCTAGAATTCGGCGGTCCTCGCCTACATAGGTATGGTGGACTGAAGCGGCAGCGGCAGCATGCACTAAACAACCTATAGAGACTCGATACAACCGGCGGCGATCAGAGAGGGGTAAGAAAGACCTATTCAGAACCAACCTGATACTACCACCCATCAAACCCATCCTGGCGTTTCCCCCTCGACACCGATCGAGGAAGTTAGCCGAGGAACTCACACAGTTGGCAGTTTTATTTATTCAGTTATCGTTGTGGCAATTACTAGTCAGGTATAGATAGTCATCCTGATAAATTAAGCAGTGGGCACTTTTAATTAACCATTCCGTGGTAGTTGCGGCACTTACTAATCAGATACAATTAGCATGAAATAACCCAAAACCCAGCAGTTGTTGGTATTTTTATTTAGCCATTCCGTTGTAGTTGCAATACTTACTAGTCAAATACAATTGTCGCAAGCGACAAACCAAACAAGCAATTGTTGGCAGTTTTATTTAGCCATTCCGTTGTAGTTGAAGCTGTTTACTAATCATATCAGATACAAGTCAATTTATAACAGTAAACTTTAGTTATAGTTGTCTATGATCGAGATACTGTGCTCCAAGTCGTCCATAACCGCGGACACGGCTTTCAGAAAGTTTTAACCCGGCCGGGGTGCACAAATAGCAACACACACACGATCGACGTCGGAAAAACCAAATCAAAACCCAACGAGGCTTTCACGACAAAGCAATCACAGGATTCAGAAATATTTCAGGGGGCCACCCCATTGAGTAGACCCGCAACGAAGTAAGCTAGCTCCGAGACGGACTCAAGGTTTGCGACAATGGCTGTAAACGACTGAGAACCCGAAAGTGTGACTGGGCTTGTCGATACCGCGAAAACACTCCGCTTACCTAAACAGTACAGTGTGCTCCTCGCACAATCGTAAATAAAGCAGTAGCATGGCATAAGTACAGTATCGTAAATAAAACCTCAAACTAGTTTGTGCCCCGAAGAAATAAGAATGAATCAAGCTCTGGCTAAGGGGGGCCCATAATTCCCCGTATGTGGATAGCGCGATAAATCAAGGAACAGGTATCAAGTACTCGGGGTCCTACGGGACACAAGTGGGCGGTCGGAAACCAAATATTATCTATCACCCACCGATGCCTCTGCTTACTTACTTCAATTTTAGTTGTTAAACAGGAATTAAAGTGAACGATAAATTAAGCCGAGATCATCTCCAACATCAAACAGGTGGCAATACTCCAACAACTGTAGTACATGGCGACACGCAACAGCACTTGAGCAAGCGACTACGACGCGCAAGTCCAACTATCTACCAAACAACAGGTAATAGGAGGTGGCCATGGCAATATATGGCTGCAAGGGATATCACGGGTACGAAACTAGAGCATCGCAACACAGATAGCAATAGATCAACATGAGGGAATAAATACTATAAAAGTAAGATAGGTAGAAAGGGGGAGATGCTCGCCTGAAAACATTGTCGAAGGTTCAACCAAAGATCGGGGCGAAGCTCACATCAACTCAACGGCCTTATCCACGAAGAAGCAAAACACTAGAAGAAACACCGGAGGCAATATTTAATACTACGGCAGAAGATCGGGCATGATGCATGTATGATGTATGGCATGGCAAGAGTGCGATGCGATTAGGTCATATTAAGAGGAACCGGGGTCCCGACAATTAATTAAACGGTTCAAGTTATTTAGAACCCCCGCAATTTAAATGTTGTTTTTACATGGCCAAAAGATAGTATCGGTTTGATGCACAAATTTAAATGAGGCCGATATGAGACTAGATTTGCCCGCATATGGGCCCCATATTTAATTATTAGGTGATTCGGCATAATGCCCCCAAACCACAGACAAGGATGCATGCATGAACAATTATTATGCGACAAGTTGTATTATGTTATAAAATAGGGTTTCGGGAAGGGGTTCACACATTAGGGTTCGGCAGATCTTGGGGTTCCGGGGTTCGGGGTCCGGTCTCAGGGTTCGAGGGGGAACGGTTTGACAGGATCGGCGGGATCGGACACAAGATGGAGAACTTGTCACATCCGGGAGCAGGACTTGGGTCGGTGTCGGGGCGCATCGGATTCTTCCGGGTCGGTGTCGTTCTTGACGTCGTGAAGACCTTGTAGGGTCCGCGCCATCGAGTCGGGCTCGGCATCCGGGGCGAAGTGCTTGTCGTTCCGTGTAGGCGACCTTGGCGTCCGGTCCTCGGGCATCGGTGCGGGAAGGAGTTCTTGTCGTACCGGGGTCTTGGCGTCCTTGGGTTCCGATAGGAGATCTTGGCGTTCGGCGGGATCGGTCTTCGGATCGGGCTTCGGGGTCTTGGGATCCGTGAAGGAGTTCATGTGGCGATCTTGTTGTCGATGGGGAACTTGTTTAATGGAGATCTTGGGAAGATTCTCGGTTCGGTCTGCCTCTTGAACAACATTATCCAGCGGCGACGGATGAACCGAAACACCCCAGGGAAATGCCACTTATCCAACAACCACAACCTAGTATCTAGATGCCACCAGTACAGCAACATCCGACCTGGTACAGTGGCTGGGGCACGGTCTTGCATAGGCGCACACGGCCATCCAGAGCATAGGGCGCATGTCACTAGGACGACGCCACAACGGCCAGCGGAGGGCGTCCTGCAGCGGTGTTGAGACAGAGGTCGACGGTGATTAGGAGCACGGCGGGAACCGAGACCGATGGGGAGCAGAGGAGGGCTCGGGCTGCGGGCCTGAGAGGGCGTCGGGCGACGGCGACTGGACGGGGAGGAAAGATGCGGCGTCGGCGCGGCCGGGGCCGGCGCTGGAGGCGGCGGGCAGAAGCTGGGCGGTGGCGCGCGCACGGGAGGACGTGGCCGGCGGGAGGTGGCCGACGCGGCCACGCGGGAGAGGTGGCGGGTCGGAGAGGGCGCCGGCGGCTCCGGCGGTCGCGGGGCTTGGCGGAGGAGGAGGAGGACGCAGGCGGCGCGTCGGCCGGAGAGCGACGGGGACCGCGAGGAGGGCGGCGAGGTAGACGAGAGGAGGAGACGCGGCGAGCGGAGGGAGGAAGCCGGTGAGGGAGAGGAAGAAGGGAAGCAGGGAGGCAGGGGCGGTGTGCGGGACAGAGGAGAGGGAGAGCGGCGGGTACGGGATGGTCGGATGTGGGTCCAGCAGGGGTGGGGCCAGGCGGGGTGGAGAGGGATTGGGTGCGTGCGGGTGGGGTGGTTCGGTCTAGCAGGGACAGGGAGGTGTGGGGCGTCGGTGTGGGTTGGGTGAGAGGCAGGTGAGGGAGAAGAGAGGGATGGGGTGAGGTGTCAGCATATGAGTGGTGGGGAGGAGGGAGAGAGGTGAGGTGGCGACAGCCGATTGGAGGGAGTGATGTGGAGGTAGGGGTGGGTAGACTAGGTTGGGTAGATTTAGGATTTGGGGTGGACCGATTTATTTCTGGGGTGGTCGTTCGGGTCGAATCGGCCCGTTCGACTGCCCCACTAAAATAATTAAATATTTTATTTATTTAACACAGAGTTTTTGCAAACCGATAGCAGACAAAACAAAATAATCCGGTGACCCGGTTTTGCGTTTGAACAGAGACGGGGCGTTTAGAAAACAAGAACCGGTTTTTCCGCAATTAGTTTTATACAAGCAAATGCAAGATGATGACGATGCTCAAATGCAATGCGGCATGATGACATGAGCATGCGGTCATGATGATGCAATGCACAAAAACAACGCGATTTTCTAGTAGTGGTTTTGCGGGATGCCACACACCTTGAGCGCTAGATGGTTCCAACAAACACCACAATTTCATAGAGACAACCAACTCAAAATATATTCATGATAAATATATATGTAACCTAGCTTAAGTGCCACACATGGTGTGCATGCTGTCACTTCCACACACGTGGGGAAAAGCATAGATCTATTAAAGCACGATGAGTATTTATGTAGACTCTAGCCTAAGTGCCACCATGGCATGCACGCTGTCACTTTCACACACATGGGGAGAGTAGAGATTTATTAAAGCACTTGAGCAACAGAGTAGATCTACTTGATTACAAAGCTCATGACCACAGCATGATCATGCATAGAGAGAGAGAGAGAGAGAGAGAGAGAGAGAGAGAGAGAGAGAGAGAGATGAACACATAGCTACCGGTAGAGCCCTTAGCCTCGTGGAATAACTACTCCCTCCTCATCATGGGAATCAGCAACGGTGATGAAGAGGGCGATGGAGATCGATGGAGATGGCTCCAGGCGCACTTACCCATCCTGGCAAGGTGCTGGAAGAGAGACTTTCTATCCCCCGAATCCCCCCTTCGATGGTGGCGGTGCTACGGAACTTTTCATGGATTTTTGGTCAATGATTTAGGGTTTATGAGTCGGGGGCTTCTTATAGGCGAAGGAGGCAAGGTCGGTGGAGGGCCAGGGGCCCACACCCCCCGTGGGCACCACCAGGGCTGGCCCACGCCCACCTATGGTGTGGACACCCCGGTGTCCTCCTCCATCTCGTCTTCGATTTTCCGTATCGTTCGGGTAAAATATGAACTTTGGCTTTTGTTTTGTCCAATTCCGAGAATATTCATTTTTTAGCTTTCTGAAACCAAAAACAGAAGAAAACAGGCAACTAGCACTGTGGCATTTTTCAATAGGTTAGTTCCAGAAAATGTATAGAAATACCTCAAAGTGTAGACAAAACATAAGATAGTTGGCACAAAACAAGAATGGAGCATCAAAAATTATAGATACGTTTATGATGTATCAAGCATCCCCAAGCTTAACTCCTGCTCGTCCTTGAGTAGGTAAGTGACAAAAAGAATAATTTTTTAGGTGACATGCACCATCACAATCATGATCAAACCATTTGCAAGCAATGAAAGTTGGGATCAAAGTACTCTAAACATGAGCATGAAAGATGAAGTTCTAACAATAAGACATAGCAACTATGTTGTAACATGAAAGGATACACACAAAGATCATGAATAACAATGCATTGAAAGACGTTTGTTTGTTTCACATATAGAAAACATAGCATAGTGGTATTCATCTTCACCCTCATGGAGTAGAAAAACATAAATGCATAGGACACCTTCAAAGTTCATAAGGGTGACTAGATACAAATAGTTCAAGAACAAGCAATATCAACATTATGAATCAATCAATAAGTTTTGGGACAATGCACATACAACTAAGAATGGCAACTATGCTCTCTTAATTGGTTCCTAAGGATAGAAGGTGGAGACTCAATATAAAAGTGGAAGAAAGGCCCTTCATAAAAGGGAAGCAGGGATTTCACGTCTCATAAAGAGCTTCCAAAAATTATATTACTTATTAGCTTTCAGCTCTCGTTTCCCCTATCATAAGCATCTTGAAATGATTAAGGTTAAAGTGAACAAACTATGGAATATATGCTTGACAAAGTATAAGTTGGCAATCTCATGTCCCTTGAATACGAGGGCCGCACCTCATGCTACTCAAGTTTGGTCACCTGTAAGTTCTTGTCATAGTAAGTACATGTGTATCATAGAGAACCGCCAACGGGGTACCCCTTGCACATGGTACAGGAGCTTTCGCATAACCAAAATGACAAGTCAAGAAGACAATGAGCATCTCAGTGATCTTTTTATTTGCTATTTGCATAGTTTTTTATTGAGGATGCTTCACAGATTGCTCATTATGGTGATGCTGCAAGTTTCCACCATGATTAGGCATGGCTTAGGCTAGCGGCCCAGGCGTTTCTCAAACACAAAATACATAACTCCATGGACTTACAAGCTTCCTTTTTATTTCACACCGGCGACATCCATAGACAAAAGAGCATGATATCAATTGTGTACAAAGTACAAGTGCAATGTTGAAAGCGTTCCCCGTGACAACACGGTTCTGCTAATTCCGACGTATAAGTGCAAGCATATACAACATAGATGACACAATGGTTCAAGTTTATTAGGGGCAATAAAAATAAAAGTGTGCCATCAAGTTCGTGAGAGCTTTAATCACTAAGTTTTCACATAACAAAATACTTTTTAATTGGAAGATAAATGAAAACAAGAATATACTTGGAATGGTGTAACACACCATTGTAACATCCCTAAAATCATGTTTTCAAAGATTGCATATCATCCATGCATGCATATCATTTAAGTATCTAATATCAAACTCATTTCAAGAAAACAGAAGCACTAAGTGCTATTATTTTATGTGAGCATGCATTAATTTAATGCCAATCTCAAATGAGAGTATAATTGTTTTAAATCAAGCTTTGTTTGCTCTCATGTTGTTTAAGTTGAATGTTAAAGTTTGGACAAAAATTTACAAAACAAATATGGGTTAAAAACCATCTTCAAAACATATACAAATCAAGTGCTATGACACTATCTATTTTGATTTTTCTAATAAGGACCAAGCAAGGCCAGCAAGGCAGCATGGTTTAATACTCAAATTTACACGGGAATTCATATTAAAAAAGGACAGAAAGATTTGAAATTCAAATGCTTTTAAATTCATTTGAAATTGATTCCAGAAAATCAAACAGAAAATAGAAAAAGAGAAAAGAATTAGAAAAGGGTCGACGCTACTAATCTAGCCCAGAACCAAATCCAGCCCAAAAGCCCACCCGGGGTCCTCCCTTTCCTCTATTTCTCTCACCCGCACTGAACCAACCCACACCGTCGCTGACTGGTGGCCCTTCTCCACGTCAGCACATTCTTCCCCAAACTCCGCGCGCAGACGCCGTCGCCGCCCGTTTCCTCCCCCTTCACAGTCGCGACTTTAATCTGCTTAATTGGCGATCAATGCATGCGTAATCTCCGCCCCTCCTCCGGCTATAAAATCCCCTCCCCTCTCCGCTCATTTCCCCTCGCTCATCACACTCACCTCGCCACCAGGCTGCGCGTAATCAAGCTCAGAACCCCGCAGCACCGACGACCTTCGGCGACCAATTCCGTTGAGCACCGTCCACCCCCTCTCTCTGCTTCATGCGAGCGTGTTCAACTTGTCCTTGCGCATCTTCTCATACCTTCCTTTTTCTCTGTATCATCCTAGAGCACCGTCACCGTCCACCGCTGGAAGCAACCGAAGCTCAGCGCAACTCCGGTCAACCCTCCTGGTAGTTCCCGACCACCCCTTCCTCCCTTTTTGATACTCACTTGTTCGTCAGGCTTGTGCGCATCTAATAGCGTCTCTGGTTTGTCTTAGCGCGCACCAGAACCTCGCCCCCGACGACGCCAGAGCTTGCCCGACGACAGACTCCACTCCGGCGAGCAATAGCAGCCAGCTCCGAGCGCCCCTGTCCCTCCCTCGACCGCCTTGAGCTTCACTGCAGCCTCGCGAACACGGTAACCACCTCCACCCCTCCCTGCGCGATCTGAATCGCCGGCAACATCTCTGACAGAGCCACGCCGCCGCTAGCGCCGCCCGTCTGTGGTCGTTTGATCCGTGGCCATAGGATCTAGATCCAGCGTGTAGAAATAGATCTGTAGCAAAGAGGTAAGGATCAGATCTAACCGTGCGATTTAAGTTAGATCTAGCGGTCCATGTTAGCCGATCCACGCGAATCGGTATCAACCAATCAGAACACGCCGCGTGTCTGTAGGTTTGATTTAAAATCAGAATTTAGATCTATTAGATGTTTAAACTTGTAAAATTCATAACTTTTTATTCCCACGTCCAAATTTGACAAATTTTATATCATTGGAATCAGGAGAGAAAATCCTTTATATTTATGCAATGTGTTTAATGTTTTGCCTCTGTTAAAATGATTTTTTTTACGGAAACATTTGTAGGCATAATTTGTGTATAGTAATTATTTGAAAAATGTTTTGTTGTTAAAATAAAGTTTAATTGGCAAGTTTTGAACTTGTTTAAGATTCAGTACTGTGCACTTGTCTTGTTTGGTATATAAAATCATCACATGGCATTTTGCACGCATTCATATATTTTTGTTTGTATAAATTTTGTATGTGATTTGGTACCATTATTTTATGTGTAGATTTTGGTGCAAATAGTGATTGTGATTGTGAAGATTGTTGCTACTCACCAAACTACCAAGGCAAGTGGTGCTTCATGATTTTATTCCTATGTTTTTTCAACTATGCACTAGAAATATTTTGCTAGACTTGCATGAATATTTTGATCTATATGCCATGCTTGGGAAAACCTAGTAGTTGTAGAATTGCTAGAAATTTTCTAAGTTAAGATACTTATCAATGCCATGCTTAGCCTAGCTAGTAGCAACCAAGGGTGGTATTATATTCATTCTATGAGAAAAATATTTCTAAGTCTTTGGACTTATGTTTTTGCTTAATAAAACAACTAAGTGAATGAAACACCTGGGTGGAATGGAAATAATGGTTTATGTTGAGTGGTTACACAAGGCCCATTTCTATGGTTTACCTTGTGTATCTCACCTGTGTAAAGCCACCTAGGAACAAAGGAATTTGAGAGGCCAAATGTTAAGAAGCTTCTAGTGTAGCCACATGGCAATATGGGCTCTGCCTGGATCACATAGGTTGCAATAACTTGGCCATTTGGGCAGTTGGTGATAGTGGGATGATAGGTTGGAACGCGTCCATTTGGTCTAAGGGAAGGCTTCTGAAAGGTCCCGTCTTTGTGAAAATCAAGTCTTGTGGGGAAAGTGCACAACCTCTGCAGATGGAAGAATCTAAGTACTTAGCCATGTCCCTGGTATTGGACAACTTGAGCATCAAGACATGGAAGCTATCAAGAATCTCCTCATCCCAATTTATAAGTAAAAACTTGTGGTTGAACAAGGGTGAAGGTTCACCAATTTCTATTGGTGATTCCTTGGGAAAATTTTTGACAAAGAAAAACTTAGTGTTTTTCAACTGATAGGTAAAACCTATTTTGAGCAAAGCAAGCCTAAGCTACAGTTAGCCAAAAATGCATATAGTATCTAGTCTACTAAAATTCTACTAAGGTATCACTTGCCAATACTATTCCAATGTATTGACCCACTGTGGCTGTAACTTGTGATGTTGCAGGTTATTCTGATGATGGTTAGGGGTTATGAGTCTACACTCAACATGCTTGCCTGTGGCACATGAAGATGAAGACTTATTTATCTTATTATATATTTGAACTCTTGTATTAGGCCCGTGGCCATGGAGTTTTTAAAAGACTATGTTTGTCTCTAGAATGATATGTAATTATGACCTTTGTTTCTGTATACTTCATCTTAAACTGTGGATGCTAGCATTGATCCAGGGACTAGCATTGCAATCACAGGGATCCTTACCTTTATAAAGGGAGGGATCTTACAGATGGTATCAGAGCACTGTGTTGCCTGTAGGATTATGACCCTAGGATTGGAAACCACTAAGGAAAAAAATTTCAACAACTTCCACACTTGTCTTTTCTTCTCGTAAACTTTTCTAATCTTCTTTCTCATCTCTATTTGTAGATGAACTCCATCAACGAAGCCGTGAGGAAGGGACCACTCATGACTATGACTTTGGAATGTGAGACAGAATTTCCTAAGGCTCTCAAGGACCTCATGGTTGCCATGGGAATACATGGTGCAGCTGTGTACAAAGGTTTTCCTGTGATGGATGAAGGAGTTGAGTACTGGTGGGTGCAACTTCACTTGTATAAAAACAAGAAAGACAACCACAAGGAATCAGGATTCTGCATGGTCACCAACTCAGTGATGCACACCACATTCTTTGATTCAGCAAGAGATGCAGCTTGGAAGGCCATCAAAGAGCTTGGTGATGGAATCAAGTGCAGAATGCTCAACACTCAAAATGACCTTAGGGAAGAAAATAAGCATACCCAAGAGTTAGAGGCTACCAACCAACGTTTAAGAGCGGACATCATAGACTTAGCCATTGAGTCATGTGATCAGGATCGACAGATTGCCTCTAGGAATGCCCTGTTAGCCAACTTGGCAAGTGAGATGGGATTGTAACGTACTTCGTTAGTTGGACCACCACACTTTCAATTTATTTCCCAAATGTTGTTTAAAATAAGTTGAACCTTGGATGCTTGTAATGGTTTTATGTATGCCATGAGTTGTGTTTTGATTGTCAAAGATATGCATGTGATGCCTTGTCTTGTGATTTGTCTTTAATTGTGTCGATTCTAACTTTTTCTATCTTATAAAATAGATGCCTAACGTTACTATCAGCACGGCTGAAGAGTTCAAGGGAACTCGTTTTGGCACTCGACTTATTGAGCTCACTAGTCTGCTCAATCTTCCGCTTCCTAGCATCATGGTGCTCCCCCTCACCAAGTTTGAGAGGAAAGATCTTTGGGGCTTCAAGGTTAATCAGCCAGGACGCCAGACTGAGCCTACCACGAAGGCAATCATCTTCAAGTTCATGCATGATGACAGAGAGAGAGGCCTAGAGGTAGTCATGCATGATTTACTTGCGCGTCTGTTAGGGAGACACTCTCAGGAGATTAGAGGTACTCACTTCCACGCCTTCGGTAGACGTGATGAGGATGGTGAGGCCATTGACTTTGAAGACACTGCTAGAGAGACGGCAGAGCCGATTCGTCTATACCTCCAGGACTTAGAGGTTCTTCTTAGGCACCTAGATACTAATAGGACCAACGTCATGCTTAGCAATGACGAGCTCCAGGTGCAGCTTCGTGATAAGGACAAGCTCTTCGCGGAGCAAGATGAGATAGTCAAGGAAATGGAGGCCAAGTATGAGAGTCAAGATAGAAAGTTCAAGAGTCAAGAGAAAATAGTCCAAGAGAGGAACAAGAGGATTCAAGAGATGACTGCAGAACTAGAGACCAAGGACTTCGAGCTCGAGCATCAGCAGACTGTGATTGAGAGACTTCGTTCACAGAAGAGGGCTCTCAAGTCCAAGATAGAGGCCTTTACTACCAATGTCGAGGAATACAAGACCGCTATGGAGAATGAAGGTCTTACACTTGTTGATGAGGAGGTTGATGCAGAGGAGTAGTGATGACTACTCATTTACCTTTTACTTACCATGCTTTTGATTATTGAGTCGCAATGACCATCCAACATGTGGATGGCTTGCTATTGGTGTGTTTACCTTTAAAAACTTGTTGTTTATGTTGTTGAACTTTTGTTATTTTGATGCATGCTTGGTGATTGTTTATGTGATGTATTGTGCATGTTAAGCATATATGGGTATCTCATTCTTATCCTTATTGAAAACCACAGATGCCTCCCCGACGTGCCAATCCCAACCCTAACAACAACAATATCACCCCTGAGATGCAACAGATGATGACAGCTCAAACGCAACTGATGCAGATGATGACCACGTTCATACAGAATCAGAACAACAACAACAACAATACTAACAACAACAACAATCAAAATAACCCACCGGGTTTTGACATGCTTACCAGGTTCTTAAGACTGAGGCCAGCAAAGTTCTCAGGAACTACTGATCCTATGGTGGCCAATGATTGGCTACGCTCTATGAACAAGGACTTGGTAACTGTTGGATGTACTGATGAAGAGAAGGTCAGATGTGCAGCACACTTGTTGGAAGGACCAGCAGCCACTTGGTGGGATAACTTCCAGATCACCACTCCCATTGCGGATGTGACATGGGATATCTTTGAAGATGGTTTCCGCACTGCTCACATCTCATCCGGAGTGATGAGTTTGAAGAAGAAGGAATTTCATAACTTGAAACAGCGCCACCGCAGCGTGGCTGAATATATTGAGGAGTTCAACAATCTGGCGCGTTATGCACCGGATGAGGTTGACACTGATGCTAAGAGGAAGGAGAAGTTCCTCGAAGGATTGAACGATGAACTGAACCTGCAGCTATCTGTGGCCTATGTCCCCACTTATCAGTCTCTTTGTGACAAGGCTTCCATCTTGGAGAGCAAGATGAAATAGGTCAGAAGCAGGAAGAGAAAGCACTCTGACAAGCACAACTCGGGATCGTCTCACAAGCGTTACCATTATGATGATAGTGGGAATTCTGGATCCCACAAGAATGGAAAGTACAACAAACACCACAACCACAACCGTCATCATGACAACAAGCATTACCGTGGTCATGACAATGACAAGTACAAGAGTCACAAGAGTGGGTACAAGAACCACCACAATGGAAGTGGAAGTGGAAGTCAGCCTGTCAAGAAGGATCTTAGTCAAATTGAATGTTTTAAGTGCAAGAAGATGGGGCATTATGCAAATGAGTGCCTAGAAAAGAAAGTTGAAGGACCCAACAAGCCCAACCCTTTCCAGAAGGGGCAAGTGAACCACATCAATGTGGAAGAAATCTATGAGGAACCTGATGCTGTTGCTGGTAAGTTCAAACTCAATTTTGTTCCATCATTTGTTCTCTTTGATACTGGTGCATCTCATTCATTAATATCAAGAGCATTTGTTGAAAGAAATGAACTACCGGTAGAAACTATTGGGTGTCCTATAAAAGTAAGTTCTCCTGGCGGAGAAATGATAGTGAACTCAGGATTTCATGATCTAGTCATAGAGTTTGGGAAGTATAAGTTTCCCGTTAATCTGATAATCCTAAACTCCCAAGGATTTGATGTCATTTTGGGAATGGACTGGATGACTAAGCACAAGGGAGTGCTAGATTGTGCCAACCATACTGTCTCACTCACAACTCCAGAAAACAAAAGGATCAGATTTAAGACTAACTTTGAATCAAAAGGGGGTAAGCTAAATTCTCTTAAGGGGGTTAGCATAGACAGTGTGCCAATTGTGAGTGAATATCCGGATGTGTTTTCGGAAGAATTACTAGGAATGCCACCAGATAGAGATGTGGAATTTCTTATTGATTTGCTACCAGGATCTGGACCAATAGCAAAGAGACCATACAAGATGTCAGTAGACGAGTTGAAAGAACTCAAGAAACAACTTGGAGAACAGTTGCAGAAAGGATTTATTCAACCAAGTTCTTCATCTTGGGGAGCACCAGTCTTGTTTGTGGAAAAGAAGGATAGAAGTCAAAGGTTATGCATAGATTACCGTTCACTCAATGAGGTGACTATCAAGAACAAATACCCTTTGCCTAGAATCAATGACTTGTTTGATCAGCTAGAAGGAGCCTATGTGTTCTAAAAAATTGATCTCCGATCGGGATATTTCTAGCTCAAAATAAGAGAACAATACATACCTAAGACAGTTTTCACCACTAGGTATGGATTGTATGAGTATACCGTGATGCCATTAGGTTTGACCAATGCACCAGCATACTTTATGAATATGATGAACAAGGTGTTCATGGAGTTCCTTGACAAGTTTGTTGTCGTATTCATTGATGAAATTTTGATCTACTCCAAGAGCAAAGAAGAGCATGAAAGACATTTGCATTTGATACTTGAGAAACTTAGAGAGCATAAGCTATATGCCAAATTCAGCAAGTGTGAGTTTTGGTGAATGAAGTTGGATTTCTTGGACACGTTGTGTCAGGAGATGGTGTAGCAGTTGATCCTGCTAAAGTTTTAGCTGTAACTGAATGGGAATCTCCTAAGTCAGTGAAAGAGGTTCGCAGTTTCCTTGGCTTGGTAGGATACTACATAAGGTTCATTGAGAATTTCTCCAAGATAGCTAAGCCAATGACGGAGTTACTAAAGAAAGACAAGAAATTTGCTTGGTCTGAAGGGTGTGAACTCAGTTTTCAAGAATTGAAGAGGAGACTAGTGACAACACCAGTCTTATGTCTGCCAGATTTGGAGAAGGATTTCCAAGTGTATTGTGATGCATCTCATCATGGATTAGGTGCAGTACTTATGCAAGAAGGGAAAGTTATGGCTTATTCCTCGAGAAAACTCAAAACTCATGAGGTAAATTACCCTACTCATGATTTAGAGTTAGCCTCTGTTGTCCATGCACTCAAAACATGGAGACACTATCTTTTGGGAAAGCGATGTGAAGTGTTCACAGATCACAAAAGTTTGAAGTATATCTTCATCCAGAAAGAAATTAACATGAGACAAAGAAGATGGCTAGAACTCATCAAGGACTATGACTTGAGTTTGCAATACCACCCCGGTAAAGCAAATGTTGTAGCGGATGCTCTAAGCCGTAAGGTTTTTGTGAATGGCCTTACTAAGGGAGAATTGGCAGATGATCTGTGTGCCCAATTTAGAGATCTCAGATTGGAGATTGTGCCTGAAGGACATCTCATGTCATTGGATGTTCAACCCACCTTGTTGGACAAAATCAAAGAAGCCCAAAAGACAGATAAGGAAATTGAAGAGATTAAGGAAAAGATTGGCAAGGGAAAAACCAAAGGATTCCATGAAGATGAATAGGGTACTTTATGGCATGGAAAACGTATCTGTGTTCCACAAGATCCGGAACTTCGGAAACTGATTTTACAAGAAGCACACAACTCACCGTATTCCATTCATCCGGGTAACACCAAAATGTACATGGATATGAAAGAAATATTTTGGTGGAATAATCTCAAGAAGGACATTGCCGAACATATTGCTTTGTGTGATGTATGTAGTAGAGTGAAAGAGGAACATCAGAAACTAGCAGGATGATCTAAAAAAAAAAGAAACTAGCAGGATTGTTACAACCACTACCTATTCCTGATTGGAAGTGGGACAAGATTGGCATGGACTTCATCACCGGATTGCCAAGGACTAGGTCAGGATATGACTCTATTTGGGTAGTAGTGGATCGCCTAACTAAAGTGGCTCATTTTATACCCGTGAAGACAACCTATACAAGTGCCAAGTTAGCCAAAATCTATATGAGCAGGATTGTATGTCTACATGGAGTACCCAAGAGTATTGTGTCTGATAGGGGAACTCAATTCACTTATCATTTTTGGAGACAACTACATGAGTCAGACGAGGTTGGAATTCAGCACTGCTTTTCATCCTCAGACTGATGGACAAACCGAAAGGACCAACCAGATTCTTGAAGATATGTTGAGGGCATGTGCCCTAGACTATGGAGTCAGTTGGGATGAAAGTCTGCCTTACGTAGAATTCTCTTACAATAACAGCTATCAAGCCAGTATTGAGATGGCACCATTTGAGTTTCTCTATGGGAGAAAGTGTACCACCCAATTACTATGGAATGGTGTGGGAGAAAGAAGTTTGTTCGGACCAGAACTAATTAAAGAGGCTGAAGAGAAAGTCAAGCTAGTTAAGGACAGATTGAAGATAGCACAGTTCCGACAAAAGAGCTATGCAGATCCTAAGCGTAGAGAAGTCACCTATGAAGTGGGTGATAGAGCTTATCTTAGAGTGTCACCACTTCGTGGAGCGAAGAGGATTGGAGTCAAAGGAAAATTGGCCCCAAGATATGTTGGACCTTTCAAGATTCTGAGTCATAAAGGAGAAGTAGCTTATCTGCGAGTGCCTGGTGTCACACTTCAAGATATTACTGAAAAAGTGCCACCACAACAACTAACTAGACGTGTCCTACTTTTTAGCTCGTAACTAATCAACCCTCTAACAAATTGGCTAACAATTTTTTTCCAAACAAACAATTCAAACCTCCTAGGAATACAGGCCCGTCCACCAAAGGCGTTGCTTGTGTCTAAGCCGTGCGCCCATCTGTGCGACCACGATATGTGGACTCCATCCGCATTTTTCTCCCGTTTCTGTTCAGCCCTTGATTTTTGGTTGCCAAAAGATCTAGGAATAGACCCAAATACAGGGACCCTTCGCTATACAAAATTATATTACACGCCGAGTCGCCAGTTTGCTGCCATGTCTTCTTTCCAAGCCCGGGATGGTGGCAAAACTGCCATGCTTCCGGCCGCCACGACGTCGCCGACGAGGCACACGGGCTGTTCTTCACCGGAGTAAATGCCGGAGGATACTAGGGACGAGACTCTTGTGGGGTAAAAGTGGCGAGGAGACCTTCGTCTGCTAAGAGGGTACCGTCGACGGGGACGAAAACGTGATCATGCCACCGGCCGGAGTTGTAGAAGATACACGTGCGACATGATTGACGGAGCCACTAAATCAGCAATGCCATTACCGTTCTATTTCGTATTACTGAGATCCTCGTCGATTTGGGACTCAGCCTGCTCGTCGCCCTCATCCATGTGGCCCGCTCTTTTTTTGTTCTTCGGCGGTGTCTCCTGGCATGCCTTCGAGTTTCCGACGATGAAGCAATATGCTAATAGGAGTTCACCTGCGGCCATCTCAGTGCTGTTGCTCATTTCGAAGGTTTGCCAGCTGCCGTGGTCGGTGCGGGGGCGCTAGCCATCTTGAAGGTGTGTTCTACTATTTTTCTATGGCGATAAGGGCCATGAGGTTCAGGTCGGTGATCATGGTGTCCTGGTAGCGGATGACGTGTATCAGCAGGGTGCGAGTATTACCAAGGTACAATCTTCCTTATTTGTGATTTGTTTTTCCTGCCAAAACGCACAACGTGTAGCGATGTTTGTGGAGCCGCTAGATGGAGTCCACGTATCATGGGCATATAGATGGGCGCACGGCTTGAGCAAGCCGTGTCCGTTGTGGTGTGTCTGTGCCGGAAAAACAGGCTGCCATTAATGGGGCACGAGCAATATAATGGTTAGCCACGACGACCGGGAGATAAGTGCATGTGGCACCGTGATCACCAGAACAAGGCCACTAAAGCGGCGATGAACATCCCGTCCATACCAATGAGATGGTAGTTGAGGTGATTTTCTACAGATAGACGTACATCTCACATGTCGCCGACACATGCATCTCCAAATCAAAACGCAGGACACCCATCAGGTTTTCATAAATTCACTTCTACGAATGATTATTTAAAATGCGGTACTAAACAACACAGTGCAAGTCGGCAACAGACGGACGGTCACAGCGGCTCACGACGGTGTCGATATGCACAATCTGATCGAGGGTTAGATTAGAGAGAGATAAAAGTGCAAAACTACCCTTGAAAAATGAAAGGTTAGATTTAAGTGGGCACTCTTGCCTCCACCTAGGAGTACCAGTGTACCGTAAAATTGCTCGAAGAAATACCCAGACTCCGGTTCAGATAATCATCGCTAGAGTATGTGGCTTTTTCGTCCGATTCCTAGCAACAAACCGTTCATGATCTCTATAGATATTGTTTCGGTGCATGATCCACTGCAAATCGGGCATGATCACACTACCGTATATCTCCCATCACACACGGCGATGGTGCCTCCATGGAGCACCTGACCATGACAATGTTCTTGGGCTGCTCCTCGGCCTTCCTCGCACTTGTCTCGTGCACGCCACCCTCTCACCCACCAAGGACCCTGCCGCGCCCGAGAAGACTCCACTGACACCACCAGGAGCAATCCATTCACCTCCAGGCGTAGTCGCCGCCAGCGCCAGCGAGGGCGCCAGAGCACGAAGGGCCATTGGTATACTCTACGGACTAGGTGGTGACATCACTAACTCGGCGGTTCAAGATCGGCATCATGCTGGCAGCTCGAGAGCTTGTGTTCATGGTTTTTCTTGTTATGTCGGGCTGGTCAAAACACACTTCGACAATATCTCTCTAACTACATACTCCCTCTATCCATAAATAATTGACTTGCATTTATTTAAATTAGCATGTATCTATACATTAAAAGGTGTCTAGATTTATACAAATCTAAAAAAATTCAAGTCACTTATTTTTGAAAGGGGGGAGTATTTTTAAGTTCATCACACTAGCAATGCTGGGATTCTTTTTTTGTCAATTTCAATAGTTAGTCTGTTTGTCGTTTTCATATAAGTTTCAGGTAAAAATTAGTTTGCTCAGGGCGTTATTCCTGAGCAGGTCTTTAGGATCATCGTGGATCATGCTTCGGACATATTTTTATTTTCGTCTCTTGTATAAAGAGAAGAACGACAAGTAGCACACATATGCTGAAACCTCTCGTATCTTTCTCAACCTCTCTCTGAATTCTATCTTATAGACTAAAGGTATCGAGGATGTATTGCGGTCCATCCAGAGTGAGTGATTGTCCCCATGGAGATTGGCCTTCAGTGAGGAGAATGACGGCACAGAGATATCTCCTAGGCCAATGCTAAAGTAGGCTGTGCACGTCAAAAGGTGTCCATCGCGCTGGTGTGAGGCCTGTTTTCTTTCTGAATGTGAGTTAGATAGAACATCTAACTATGAATAGATCGAATCTAGACAAACTTAAGTCAGTTATTTTTAGACGGAGGGAGTATTATTTTCTATTGAAGCTTGTTCAGATGGACTTCTTATAGTACTTGCACTTGCCTTTATTCCATCTACAAACTACTCCTTCCATTCCAAAATATAAGATATTTTAGGTTTGTGAAGTAAAATGTATCTAGACTACTTTTAGTATATAGGTTCACTCAAATTTGAAGTGAATCTACACACTAAAACAAGTCTAGATATTTTTTTTATAAACCTAAAACATCTTATATTTTGAAACGGAGGGAGTAGATGATACCGTTGCTGTGGGACTGGAAATAAATGTGAATCAAGTAAAAAATGTAGTACATAACGTGTATAATTTGTAGCACTAATATTGTAGGCTATGAAAAGTTTCCGGTATCTTTAGAAGTAATCAAAAAATTTATTCTATTATGAAAATGAAAAATAGGAGAGTATGAGAAAATGAAAAATCAAGATGAAGAAGGAAGTCAGCGCAACAATCGGTGGCGGTGACAGCAAGCTCAAGATTTAGCCTACTATCATTGATTGTCGCGACCAGTCTGGAGGTTTTAAGACTCGTGACTCCAAGTGTGATGGGATGAAGGTGGAATCGGATGGATGTGTACTTCGGGAGGAAGGCCGGAGGGGTCACGAAGGAGTGACAAATAAAGGTGAGGAGGATCCGACAATAATAAATGGACCACGAGTGGATGCATTACCCGTAAGTGGGCGGATATTAATGGGATCTCAATTCCTATTTGGCGGAAGTGGGATCATAATCTTATTTTAGCAAAAGTGGGTTTCATGGTGTGTATTGTTTAGTAATATCGATGGCGCTCGGCCGGCCCAATTTGTTGGTAACATGCGTAACACGAATGAAAGAATGCAGTAAATAGACCAAGAGGGCAAAGCAACAAATGTGAACCAAACATTTGCTTGTGGTTGCCAAAGAAAATAAGGCGACAGGGCTGCACCACATTGCAGAGAATTCCTTGTAGTGGGAGCTTGCTATTTAGATATAGAAGATGATTGTCAATGTTGTTTAGATGAGTAAAAAAATGTGGCAGATGAAAGTGTACCTCTTGTAAGCTCAATACTCAAAGTTTATATGCTAAAATAGAGTAAAACACATACATCATCATTAAAACTATGAGATCAATTTGGTCTTTATAATTTAAAATGTTGTGCCAATGGCTCTAATACCGTTTACTCTACTTATTTTACACCAAACAGTTCAATTCGTTTGCCTTATGCATTTTGGTAGTACAATAGCAAGTTTATTCAACATGGCCCTCATGCCAACCATAGATTGGTGCCTCATTTGCCTTGTACTCTTTTTTTCTTTGAAACAAGCATACCTCATACTCCTGGCAGAGAATGTGATGCCTTGTAGGATTCATGATTTACAATAAATAAATCATAACTACATAGAAGTCGCCAATGTCACAAAATTGGTGAAAAGTATTAACTCTAGCTTCATAGCACGCCATGTGAGTAATTTATTTATTATTAACCGTAGCAACGCACGGGTATTCAACTAGTAATTTATTTTTCACAATGTGTTTCATGTGAGTCAGCTTAAGAAATGCCATCCAGAAATGGAGAGACTTCTTTGAAGGATACCTTTGGAAGAGGTCCAATTAGAGAGTGACCTCACTTATGAAGAGAAACCTATCAAGATTCTTGAGACTGCAGAAAGAGTTACTCGGACTAAGACCATCAAATTCTGCAAAGTTCAATGGAACCATCATTCCGAAGAAGAAGCAACATGGGAAAGAGAAGATGATCTTTGGAAATACCACCCTCACCTATTTGCTAGCCAACCCGAATCTCGAGGGCGAGATTCACCTTAAGGGGGTTAGATTTGTAACATCCCTAAAATCATGTTTTCAAAGATTGATATCATCCATGCATGCATATCATTTAAGGATCAAACATCAAACTCATTTAAAGAAAACAGAAGCACTAAGTGCTATTATTTTATGTGAGCATGCATTAATTTAATGCCACTCTCAAATGAGAGTATAATTGTTTTAAACCAAGCTTTGTTTGATCTCATGTTGTTTAAGTTGAATGTTAGAGTTTGGACAAAAATTTACAAAACAAATATGGGTTTAAAACCATCTTCAAAACATATTCAAATCAAGTGCTATGACACTATCTATTTTGATTTTTCCAATAAGGACCAAGCAAGGCCAGCAAGGCAGCATGGTTTAATATTCAAATTTACACGGGAATTCATATTACAAAAGGCCAGAAAGATTTGAAATTCAAATGCTTTTAAATTCATTTGAAATTTATTCCAGAAAATCAAACAGAAAATAGAAAAGGAGAAAAGAATTAGAAAAGGGTCGGCACTACTAATCTAGCCCAGAATCAAATCCAGCCCAAAATCCCACCCAGGGTCCTCCCTTTCCTCTGTTTCTCTCACCCGCACCGAACCAACCCACACCGTCGCTGACTGGTGGCCCTTCTCCATGTCAGCACTTTCTTCCCCAAACTCCGCGCGCAGACGCCGTCGCCGCCCGTTTCCTCCCCCTTCACTGCCACGACTTTAATCTGCTTAATTGGCGATGAATGCGTGCGTAATATCCGCCCCTTCTCCGGCTATAAGATCCCCTCCCCTTTCCGCTCATTTCCCCTCGCTTAGCACACTCACCTCGCCACCAGGCTGCGCGCAATCAAGCACAGAACACCGCAGCACCGACGACCTCCGGCGACCAATTCCGGTGAGAATCGTTCGCCCCCCTGTCTCTGCTTCATGCGAGCGTGTTCAACTTGTCCTTGCGCATCTTCTCATACCTTCCTTTTTCTCTGTATCATCCTAGAGCGCCGTCACCGTCCACCGATGGAAGCAACCGAAGCTCAGCGCAACTCCGGCGACCCCTCCTGGTAGTTCCCAACCACCCCTTCCTCCCTTTTTGATACTCACTTGTTCGCTAGGCTTGTGCGCATCTAATAGCGTCTCTGGTTTGTCTTAGCGCGCACCGGAACCTCTCCCCCGACGACACCAGAGCTTGCCCGACGACAGACTCCACTCCGACGAGCAATAGCAGCCAGCTCCGAGCGCCCTTGTCCCTCCCTCGACCGCCTTGAGCTTCACTGCAGCCTCGTGAACACGGTAACCACCTCCACCCCTCCCTGCGCGATCTGAATCGCTGGCAACATCTCTGACAGAGCCGCGCAACCGCATCGCCGCCGCTAGCGCCGCCCGTCTGTGGTCGTTTGATCTGTGGTCGTAGGATCTAGATCCATCGTGTAGAAATAGATCTGTAGCAAAGAGGTAAGGAGTAGATCTGATCCTGCGATTTAAGTTAGATCTAGCGGTCCACGTTAACCGATCCGCGTGAATCTGTATCAACCAATCAGAACACGCCGCGTGTCTGTAGGTTTGATTTAAAATAAGAATTTAGATCTATTAGATGTTTAAACTTGTAAAATTCATAACTTTTTTAATCCCACGTACAAATTTGACAAATTTTATATCATTGGAATCAGGAGAGAAAATCCTTTCCATTTATGCAATGTGTTTAATGTTTTTCCTCTGTTAAAACGTTTGTTTTTACAGAAACATTTGTAGGCATAATTTGTGTATAGTAATTATTTGAAAAATGTTTTGTTGTTCAAATAAAGTTTAATTGGCAAGTTTTGAACTTGTTTAAGATTCATTACTGTGCACTTGTCTTGTTTGGTATAGAAAATCATCACATGGCATTTTGTATGCATTCCTATATTTTTGTTTGTATAAATTTTGTATGTGATTTGGTGCCATTATTTTATGTGTAGATTTTGGTGCAAATAGTGATTGTGATTGTGAAGATTGTTGCTACTCCCCAAACTACCAAGGCAAGTGGTGCTTCATGATTTTATTCCTAAGTTTTTTCAACTATGTCCTAGAAATATTTTGCTAGACTTGCATGAATATTTTGATCTATATGCTATGCTTTGGAAAACCTAGTAGTTGTAGAATTGCTAGACATTTTCTAAGTTAAGATGCTTATCAATGCCATGCTTAGCCTAGCTAGTAGCAACCAAGGGTGGTATTATATTCATGCTATGAGAAAAATATTTCTAAGTCTTTGGACTTATGTTTTTGCTTAATAAAACAACTAAGTGAATGAAACACCTGGGTGGAATGGAAAGAATGGTTTATGTTGAGTGGTTACACAAGGCCCATTTCTATGGTTTACCTTGTGTATCTCACCTGTGTAAAGCCACCTAGGAACAAAGGGATTTGAGAGGCCAAATGTTAAGAAGCTTCTAGTGCAGCCACATGGCAATATGGGCTCTGCCTGGATCACATAGGTTGCAATAACTTGGCCATTTGGACAGTTGGTGATAGTGGGATGATAGGTTGGAACGCGTCCATTTGGTCTAAGGGAAGGCTTCTGAAAGGTCCCGTCTTTGTGAAAATCAAGTATTGTGGGGAAAGTGCACAACCTCTGCAGATGGAAGAATCTAAGTACTTAGCCATGTCCCTGGTATTGGACAACTTGAGCATCAAGACATGGAAGCTATCAAGAATCTCCTCATCCCAATTTATAAGTAAAAACTTGTGGTTGAACAAGGGTGAAGGTTCACCAATTTCTATTGGTGATTCCTTGGGAAAATTTTTGACAAAGAAAAACTTAGTGTTTTTCAACTGATAGGTAAAACCTATTTTGAGCAAAGCAAGCCTAAGCTACAGTTAGCCAAAAATGCATATAGTATCTAGTCTACTAAAATTCTACTAAGGTATCACTTGCCAATACTATTCCAATGTATTGACCCACTATGGCTGTAACTTGTGATGTTGCAGGTTATTCTGATGATGATTAGGGGTTATGAGTCTACACTCAACATGCTTGCCTGTGGCACATGAAGATGAAGACTTATTTATCTTATTATATATTTGAACTCTTGTATTAGGCCTGTGGCCATGGAGTTTGTAAAAGACTATGTTTGTCTCTGGAATGATATGTAATAATGAACTTTGTTTCTGTGTACTTCATCTTAAACTGTGGATGCTAGCATTGATCCAGGGACTAGCATTGCAATCACAGGGATCCTTACCTTTATAAAGGGAGGGATCTTACAACCATGCATAGGAATTTATAGTGGACACTTTGGAATAACTTGGTTTATTGGGAGTTGGATGCATGAGTAGAGCTTACTCAATACAAGTGGAGGCTAGCAAAAGACTGGGAGCGGCCAACTAAGAGAGCAATAATGGCCATAATCATGTAGAGCAACAAAATATTACTAATCAAAGCATAAAGTGGTACCACAATTAAAAGACTAAATGATCATAGAGGCTATGGTGACTTGTTCATAGTCATAACATGGTGTGAGCATGTGCCAAGTCAACCCAAACAAATCATCAAAGGAGAATACCACAATACTATGCTTTTGTATGCTAAAACAATGCATGATTCTTTCAAGGCACATTAAGCAATCTTAATTGTTTGGAACAAGTCATGATACCGCAATAATCACAAAGCATAATGTCAAAACAACATCTAGCATGACATGATAAAGTCTAAGTCATAGTAAGCAAGCTCCTCTTGTACTATTCAAGCAAGAACCTTCTACAACTCTCCAACACCAATCGACTTATTTGAAACAACTCACAGAGATAATAATCAACAAAGATCGGTGAGCTTGTCTCACAAATCCACAAAGAAGAACTAAAAAGTTCTAAGCAGAAATCATAAGAAAACTAAGGCTAAACACAGTGTTAGCAAAAGAGAACACTCACAGAACAATAAGAGTGAAAACTAGAGTGTTCTAAGCAATGAAAACAGAGTGTGTCTCTCTCCAAAAGAAGTGTGATGTGATCCGGCCAAATTATTTCAGCAAACTAAGCAAACAAAAACCAAAAATGAAAACTAAGACGCTCCAAGAACAACACAACTGTGCATGAAACAATAAAAATGAAGTGTCTAGAAAGACCTGAGATTTTTATTGATGAAGAAGGGGATGCCTTGGGCATCCCGAATCTTTGAAGCTTTTACCTCTTTAATATATATTGGGGTGACATGGGGTGGCATACCCAATCTTGATCTTTTTTCCATTCTTCATATCATTACATCACTCTTTCTCTACACCTGAAAATTTTCCTTCATACAAAACTTCACACAATCTTCATTAGCAACATTAGTTTATTCAAAAGATAATAGACCATTGGGGTTTAGTTTTATAGCAGCAAAACTTTCACTAAGAACACAATATACTGTAGCAATTCCCTCAAAAAGTTCAATTCCCAAAAAGAATCCAAAAAGGAATCAATAAGAAGCAAATGCAAATAATGGCAGAAATCTGTCAAAACAGACCAGCAGGTAGAAACCGATTTTTTCGAAGACCTTCTGTTGCTAAAATCAAAAGGTGTTGAACTAACAAAAGTTATATAACATACTGGGAGATTTATTCACAAAATATCAGCTCAATCCGACTTATAGAGATTTCTCATGAATTTTTACGGTGGAGCGCAAAAATATGTTTCAGGACAGCAACTCCCCAAATCTTACTTCCCACTCATTAGAGGTTATTCTTGGCACAAAAATCAAACAAAAAGGATAAGATGAGGTCATTACTGAAGTAATAACTTCCAAGACTCAAGAAAACTCTTAGGTTATCTCCCAACAAGTACTTTTCTTTAACGCCTTTAAGTTAGGCTTGATAGTTTGAGAAGATGCTCACATAAGAAATATGAATTGAAGTAAAAGAGAGCATCAAGAAGCAAATTCAAAACACATTTAAGTCTAACCCACTTACTATGCATAGGAATCTTGTAAAGAAACAAGTCATGAAAGCACAAAGCAACAAGCATAGGAAAGCAAAACAAGTGCAACTTCAAGACTTTCAACATAAAGAGGGGAAACTTAATATTGTTGAGATACATAAGACCATGTTTCCATCTCTCATAATAAATTTCAGTAGCATCATGAATAATATTAACAATATAACTATCACATAAAACATACTTATTATGATCCACATGAATAAAATGATTATTACTCTCCACATAAGCATAGTCATTCTTATTAATTGTAGTGGGAGCAAATTCAACAAAATAGCTATCATTATTATTCTCATCACCATAATCATCAAATATAGGAGGCATATTGTAATCACAATTAATTTTCTCCTCAATAGTAGGTGGACTGAAAATATCATATTCATCATTATGATCATCATATATTGGAGGTTTGTTATCATCATAAGCAATTGAATAGCTATCTTCCAAAGTTGGGGAACTAAAAAGATCATTTTCATAAAAACTAGGTTCCCCAAGCTTAGATGTTTCCATAGCATTAGCAATAATGGTGTTCAAAGAGTTCATACTAATAACATTACCATTAAAGCTCCATAGGCTTTTTAATTTTCTCTTCAAACACTTCATGTCCTAACTCAAGATAAATACTATAAAGCTCTCTAATTGTGTTGTTGTTTTCCATTAAGCCTAACTAGTGAAAACAAGAACCAAAAAGACAAGATTGCAGAATCTAAAGTAAATAACTTCGAGCACTCACACCGGAGGATGTGAGTACCTTTTACCTTACCTCCCCGACAACGGCGCCAGAAAATAGGTTTCTGGCTTGATGTTGCCATGGGGTAACGTGTGTGAGTGCTTTTTACCTTTCCCCGGCAACGGCGCCAGAAAATAGCTTGACGGTGAGGTAAGGTAAAAGGCCCAAAACCTCCCCGGCAACGGCGCCAAAAATAGCTTGATGTCTACACACTTCTATTCTTGTAGACAGTGTTGTGCCTCCAAGTGTAGAGTTTTGTAGAACAGCAACAAGTTTCCCTTAAGTGGATTACCCAAGGTTTATCGAACTCAGGGAGGAAGTCGTCAAAGGTATCCCTCTCAAGCAACCCTGCAATCAAGATACAAGAAGTCTCTTGTGTCCCCAACACACCCAATACACTTGTCTGGTGTATAGATGCACTAGTTCGGCGAAGAGATAGTGAAATACAAGTGGTATGAATGATTATAAGTGGTAACGGTGCCAGAAAAGAGCTTCTTACGGGGAGGAAAGAACAAAACGCAAAATGAAATAAATATGGAAGCAAGCAAACATGCAACAGATATAGATGCAAATGGTGTTTAGAAACAAGGCATAGGGATCATACTTTCACTAGTGAACACTCTCTCATATAAATATATTCTCTTTAACACTACCCTGAACTACTCTCCGGTTGGACACTCTAATCCATGGTAGGGCTATAACAACACACCTCAAAGTTCTCCTTCCCCATGTAGATAACCCCACACTGTCACCTTGAGCACTAGATGGTTCCAACAAACACCACAATTTCATAGAGACAACCAACTCAAAATATACTCATGATAAATATATATGTAACCTAGCTTAAGTGCCACACACGGTGTGCATGCTGTCACTTTCACACACGTGGGGAAAAGCATAGATCTATTAAAGCACGATGAGTATTTATGTAGACTCTAGCCTAAGTGCCACCATGGTGTGCACGCTGTCACTTTCACGCACATGGGGAGAGTAGAGATCTATTGAAGAACTTGAGTAATAGAGTACATCTACTTGATTACAAAGCTCATGACCACAACATGATCATGCATAGAGAGAGAGAGAGAGAGAGAGAATGAACACATAGCTACCGGTAGAGCCCTTAGCCTCGAGGAAGAACTACTCCCTCCTTATCATGGGAATCAGCAACAGTGATGAAGATGGCAATGGAGATTGATAGAGATGGTGGTGGACATTGAAGGAGATGGTTCTGGGGGCACATTATGTCCCCCAAATCTCCCCTTTGGTGGCGGTGGCGCTGCTTAACTTTTCGTGGCTTTTTGGTCAATGATTTTGGGTTTCTGAGTCAGGGGCTTCTTATAGACGAAGCATGCAAGGTCGGTGGAGGGCCAGGGGCCCACACCCCCTGTGGGCACCACCAGGGCTGGCCCATGCCCACCTATGGTGTGGACACCCTAGTGTCCTCCTCCATCTCTTCTTCGATTTTCTGTATCGTTCAGGAACTTTTGGCTTTTGTTCCGTCCAATTTCGAGAATATTCATTTTTAGCTTTCTAAAACCAAAAACAGCAGAAAACAGGCAACTGGCACTGTGGCATCTTGTCAATAGGTTAGTTCCAGAAAATGTATAGAAATACCTCAAAGTGTAGACAAAACATAAGATAGTTGGCACAAAACAAGCATGGAGCATCAAAAATTATACATACGTTTACAACGTATCACTAGGTATGCCCCTGATGAGATTAGCACTGAAGCCAAGAAGAAGGAGAGATTCCTGAACGGTCTGCATGATGAGATGTAGACAGTGTTAGTTAATATTCCGTTTGCTGACCTTGAAGCCCTAGTGGATTCTGCAATCCAGATGGAAGGCAAGATCAACCAAGCTAATGAGAATCGGAAGAGTAGAATGATGAATCAACCAGGAACCCACCATACCCCAAAGTATCGCCCCAACCCGTTGCGGTGACCCAGCATACCACTGCATGTGTAGTACACTATAGTCGTTGACATGACATCCACAGAACAATGTTCTGTAAATATCACATCGCTTAGAGTGGTACAAAAGAAACATTGCGGGTCCATATTACAAATATACACACATTATTATTACAATACCGAAAGTTCAAGACTTCCAAAAGATTCAACTTACAAACCAAGATATAAAGTGTTTCAGCGGAATATAAAAGTAGCAACTCCGACTAGGAGTTGAGCTCAGCAGCTTATTCTATAGAGTTCATGCTGCTTGGCTTCGTTGGTTACTACTAACTAGGGATACTTAGTTGGCTTCGTTATCATCGATACCGTAGCGGATTTCGTAATCCACTCCTTCATCACCTCCGGACAGATCAGGTTCCTCTTAGAACACTTCTTCTTGACATTCGGCTGCATACATTGGCACGTCTTCGGGATCCTCAGAGTCTAAGCAAGGGATCAAAGGAAAGTATGAGTAACAGCATTACCCAACAAGTTCATTATATGCAAGGTGGGAAGTTTGATGCTCTAACTACCACCTCGGATTATAAATCCTTGGCACTATGCAATTTTTGTAAATCTTTCTTCAAATATTGATTTTATTATGAAAAACTATGACCATCAGCCTTCACAGGTTGACCAGAACTTTCATGGAGTTCCTTTCTTGCCGCGTTCGTAGCTCCTTCCCGAAACAGGGAGTAACAAGTTACAGTTCTTACACTCTGCAGAGGTGTGTTACTTTACCCATGAGAGATCAACTCCTTGTTGCACAACCGGGCGTACTTTCCTGTCCACAATTCCATGATGTGGAGCCCAGTAGTTGGTCCAAGACAATCATTCCCCCTTCGCCACCTCGCATGCCTCCTTGGTGTACACCATGCCCACATAATGAATTACGGCAATGGTTTGTACAAACTATTAGATGCCAGAACTATCGTGGGATGATGAGGGTTCCCACCCATATGCTGCATATTCTCTACAAATTACCAATTAATATGCATGCTACGAGGATAACAGCCACGACCTGCACATCCGGCTTCATGCGAGAGGACGAAGATACAGCTCACTTCTCTGTCCCATTCCAAATCTCATGGCTAACGCATAATTTACGACGCTAGAATCACTGATGTCAGGGGTTATTAAGTCCCTAATTGATTATCATTGTTGCAAATAGAACCCTAAGTTCTATTGCTCCATTATATCATCACATAGGATGATATCTATGATTTCTTTATTTGTGAAAATAATATTTTCTTTATTTTATAGCATATACGATAACACACAATTTGCAAATACTTTGATAAAGACTCTTCAAAGGACATGAGCAAGTGATGAACTTGCCTTGTTGTCACATCCCAAGATTTTCCAAATCTTGTAATGTGAAAAATAAATAAACAAAATAAACAATTGTTGATTTTTAGGGTGAGAAGAAACTTTTTGATTCCAATTGGAAACATCAAAACCTATTTTGATCAAATAAAATCCTAAAGGGATTTAAAAAGATAAATAAATAATAAAGTTATAATAATTGGAATCACTATTTTTGGATCTTTAAATAAAAAGATATGGTTTTCAAAAGCAAAGGTAGAAATATAAATAAGGATTATTTTATAGAGCCAAATTAAATCTTGGCCAAGCTTTTGAAATAAAATATTACTATTTGATAAAAAGAGTAAAAGTTTATTTAAATAAAATAATGAGGATTTATTAATATCCAATTTTATTTAAGTAAAGGCTTTCCCATTTTAAATAAACACTAAAACTTATTAAAGTATTTTAAATAGGTGATTTCCAAGTGTTTTTTTTTCAAATGAAACCTACTGAAAAGATTTTGATATTATTTAGAATTCAAAAAGAGTTTTAAAAATAAATTAAAACCTATTTGAATTAAAGACTATGGTCTATTTATTTAATTATTAATAGATCTTAAAAGAATAAAAGAATTATTTTATTTTTCACTTTGAAATATGCTGATAAACAGAATTAAGTTTTACCCAAAGTTTGGTGGTGATTTGAATTCAAATGGAGATTGAAAAATATTATTAAATCTTATTTAATTAAAACTAGAACCTATTTTAAATAATTAAAGACCCTAAAAAGGATAAATATATTATTCTGAATTTGACTTTATAATGTGCTATTAATCAGTATTTTACTCTTCACAAAATTTGGCAAAGGTTTGAATTCAAATGAATGTTTAAATTGTTTAAACAAAATCAAAACAGAAAATCAAATGGGAAAAAGAAAAACCATCAGTATAAAAAAATGGAAACAAACCCAGCCCAGCCCAGCTAGCCCACTAAGGCCCAGCAGCCCACCTATCCCTCTCTCCCCGAAACGTTTTTCCTCACCACAGACCAAACCCGCTGAGTCTATGACGCGTGGACCCCATTCCCCCTCTTCCTCTCTCACTAACGCCAGGCCCCATAGCCACCTCACAGTCGTCTCCACCCGCGCGTAGACCAAGCCCTCCTCCTCCTGCCGTTTTGCCGACGGTTTCCTCGATTAATTGCTCGGTAATGGCGCAATAACCCATCCCCGCGACCCTGCCTACTTAATCGCCTGCGTTCCCTCTCTCTTTCCTCCCAGTCGTTGCCCCACCGGAGCCCCTAGGCTGTCCCCAATTCCCCCTGCACCGCCCTCTGCTCCGTTGGACTCCGACGTCAATTCCGGCCACTCGCCATCGCCCCTCGCCCCCTCGACCACACACGCGTGCTCCACGTACCCTGGCGCACCTCCTAGTGGCCTCAGCTCGCTCGCGCGTGCCCCCCAGCGTCGGCAACGACGATGACCAGCAACGCCGCCGTCTGCTTTTTCTCCGACGAAGCCTCTAGGTAGTCTCTGACCGCGCCGCCCCTCTCTTTGATGCTCCCACACTCCCTACTCTCTTACGCGTCTAACGCACCCTTTGTTTTGCATTGGCGCTCCTTGTAGCCTCATCCCCGACAACGGCCGAGCGAACCCGTCGCCAGGAGCAACTCCGGCGAGCGATTCCTATCGACCCCGAGCGCCCCTTCGTCAGCAAGGACCACCTTGAGCATCACCACGACCACGCGAACCTGGTGAGCCATTCCCCTTCCTCTCTCGCTTCCTGCATCGCTAGCAACGCTGTAGCCAGAGCCAGCGCCGCCACACGCCGCCGCCAGCACTGCTGCTTAATGGTCAAAGCGATAAGGACCGTAGGATCTTAATCAGATGGTTGTGATAGAACATAAACGAAAGGGTAAGTAGTGCCTCTGAGCCGTGCGATCTCACTTAAATCCTACGGCTTGTATCGCTCGATCCAAATGAAACGGTATCAGCGAGTAAGAAGCAGCCATGTGGCCATGTCTGTTTTAATAAAAACAGAATTGTTCTATTTGATGTGCCAATTTGAAAACTTCATAACTTTCAAACCACACGTCCAAATTTTGCAAATTTTATATCAATGGATTCAGCAAAACAAGTACTTTCTGACCATGCACTTTGTTTAGTAAATGCTTCTGTTAAATTGATTGTTTTGGCAGAAACTTGTTGGAGATATGCCCTAGAGGCAATAATAAATGTAGTTATTATTATATCTTTGTGTTTATGATAAATGTTTACATTCATGCTATAATAGTATTAACAAGGAAACATTAATACTTGTGTGATTTGTAAACTTAATTTGAAGTCCCTAGTAAAGCCTCGATATAATACTATCTTGTTGGTTAATAGATGATTGTGTTTCCATATCATGAACATTGAGATGTTATTAACAACAAGGTCATATCGTTAGGAGAATGATATGGTGGACATACTCCTATAGATAAGCGTAGCATAAAGATCAAGTCATTTTAATAGTTCAATTGCTATATGCTTTCTGATACATAGTAACCTAATTCCTTCGACCATGAGATCATGCATATCACCTTTACCGGATGGATGCTTTGATGACATCAAACACCACACCGTAATTGGGTGGCTATAAAGGTGGCATTGAGTGTTCGTAAAGTATTGGTTGAAACACATGGATCAAGAATGGGATTTGTCCATCCATATGACGGATAGATATACTCTGGGCCCTCTCGGTGAAATTTCATCCAATTAGCTTGCAAGCATGTGACTGGCTCACAAGGGATCACATATCACGGGAACGAGAAAAGAGTACTTATCGGTAACGAGGTTGAACTAGGTATGCAGAGATACCGACAATCATAACCTCGAATAAGTAAACTATTGTGAGACAAAGGGAAATTGGTATCGTATGTAAGTGGTTCATTCGATCGCAAAGTAATCATAGAAATATGTGGGAGCCATGTGAATTTCCATATTCCTCTATTGGGTATTGTTCGGAGAAGTGTCTCGATCATGTCCGCATAATTCACGAACCGTAGGGAGACACACTTAAGGATTCGACGTTGTTTGAGTAGTTATGGAATGATGAGAAAGAGTCTGAATGTTGTTCGGAGTCTCGAATGGGATTCGGGATATCACGAGGAGATCCGGAATGGTCCGGAGAATAAGATTCATATAAGGAAAGTCCCGTTTCGGAGTTGGAGAATGGTTCCGGTGTTTTCATCGGGAATGTTCTAGAAGGTTCCGGAATGTCCGGCACTCCGGAGGGGAAGGGTACATGAATGTGTTATATCAAGTTGATATGATTGCATCATGTACTCGGTGTCATCGCTGAACAAAATAGAGGGTTTATTCAAATCCTAGTTTGAAAAGTCAAACGCCTAGTTTGAAAGTCAAACGGCTAGTACTAGGCGTTTGACTTTTCAAACTAGGATTTGAATAAACCCTCTATTTTGTTCAGCGATGACACCGAGTACATGATGCAATCATATCAACTTGATATAACACATTCATGTACCCTTCCCCTCCGGAGTGCCGGACATTCCGGAACCTTCTAGAACATTCTCGATGAAAACACCGGAACCATTTTCCAACTCCGAAACGGGACTTTACTTATATGAATCTTATTCTCCTGACCATTCGGGATCTCCTCGTGATATCCCGAATCCCATTCGAGACTCCGAACAACATCCAGACTCTTTCTCATCATTCCATAACTACTCAAACAACGTCGAATCCTTAAGTGTGTCTCCCTACGGTTCGTGAATTATGCGGACATGATCGAGACACTTCTCCGAACAATAACCAATAGAGGAATCTGGAAATTCATATGGCTCCCACATATTTCTACGATTACTTTGTGATCGAATGAACCACTTACATACGATACCAATTTCCCTTTGTCTCGATAGTTTACTTATCCGAGGTTATGATCGTCGGTATCTCTGCATACCTAGTTCAACCTCGTTACCGATAAGTACTCTTTTCTCGTTCCCATGATATGTGATCCCTTGTGAGCCAGTCACATGCTTGCAAGCTAATTGGATGACATTTCACCGAGAGGGCCCAGAGTATATCTATTCGTCATATGGATGGACAAATCCCATTCTTGATCCATGTGTTTCAACCAATACTTTCCGAACACTCAATGCCACCTTTATAGCCACCCAGTTAGGGTGTGGTGTTTGATGTCATCAAAGCATCCATCCGGTAAAGGTGATATGCATGATCTCATGGTCGAAGGAATTAGGTTACTATGTATCAGAAAGCATATAGCAATTGAACTATTAAAATGACTTGATCTTTATGCTACGCTTATCTATAGGAGTATGTCCACCATATCATTCTCCTAACGATATGACCTTGTTGTTAATAACATCTCAATGTTCATGATATGGAAACACAATCATCTATTAACCAACAAGCTAGTATTATATAGAGGCTTTACTAGGGACTTCAAATTAAGTTTACAAATCACACAAGTATTAATGTTTCCTTGTTAATACTATTATAGCATGAATGTAAACATTTATCATAAACACAAAGATATAATAATAACTACATTTATTATTGCCTCTAGGGCATATCTCCAACAGTCTCCCACTTGCACTAGAGTCATCTAATCTAGATTACATGGTAATATACCGAACACCGATGGCAGTTTGGTGCTGGTCATGTTTTGCCCTCGGGAGAGGTTTAGTCAACGGATCCGCCACATTCAGATATGTGTGTACTTTGCAAATCTTTATATCCACATCTTGGATATGTTCTCGAATAGCGTGAAAATGTAGCTTGATGTGCTTCAGCTTCTTGTGTGACCTTGGTTCTTGCGCATTGGCTATGGCGCCCATGTTATCACAGTAGATAGACATTGGGTCCAGCGCACTAGGAACCACACCCAGCTCTGTAATGAAATCTTTCATCCATATCGCTTCTTGTGAAGCCTCCGAAGCAGCCATGTATTCCGATTCAGTTGAAGATCTCGCCACAATGCTTTGCTTTGCACTCCTCCAGCTAACTGCTGCACCATTCAAAATAAATACGTATCCAGATTGTCATTTAGAATCATCCGGATCGGTGTTCCAACTAGCATCGGTGTAACCATTTACAACGAGCTGTTCATCACCTCCATAAGAAAGAACCATATCCTTAGTTCTTCTCAAGTACTTAAGGATGTTTTTGACCGCTGTCCAATGATCCACTCCTGGATCACTTTGATATCTGCTAGGTTAAACTAACAGCATATGCAATGTCGGGTCTAGTACATAGCATGACATACATTAGAGATCATATGGCTGAGGTATAGGGAGTCTTAATCATCCTTTCTCTATCTTCTGCCGATGTCGGACTTTGAGTTTTACTCAAGGTCGTATTGGGCAACATGGGCAAGAACCCTTTCTTGCTATCTTCCATTCCAAACCTCTTTAGAACTTTGTCCAAATATGTACTTTGTGACAATGATATTTTGTGTCTCGATCTATCTCTATAAATCTTTATGCCTAATATGTGAGCTGCTTCGCCAAGATCCTTCATTGAAAAAATATTATTCAAATATTCCTTGACACTATTAAGAAGGTCTACATCATTCCCAATCAACAATATGTCATCTACATATAGTATTAAGAATGCTACAAAGCTCCCACTCACTTTCTTGTAAATACAAGCTTCTCCATAATTTTGTATAAAACCAAAACTTTTGATCACCTTATCAAAATGTTGATTCCAACTTCGGGATGCTTGCTTCAATCCATAAATGGACCATTGAAGTTTGTATACCTTGTTAGCATCTCTAGGATCGACAAAACCTTTGGGTTGCATCATATACAACTCTTCATCAATGTATCCATTGAGGAATGTTGTTTTGACATCCATCTGACATATCTCATAATCATAATATGCAGCGATTGCTAACATAATCCTCACAGACTTTAGCTTCGCTACTGGTGAGAAAGTCTCATCGTAGTCAACTCCTTGAATTTGTCGAAACCCCTTTGCGACAAGTCGAGCTTTATAGACAGTAACATTACCATCAGCATCTGTTTTCTTCTTGAAAATCCATTTGTTCTCGACAGCCTTCCGGCCATCCGGTAAGTCCACCAAAGTCCATACTTGGTTTTCGTACATGGATCCAATCTCGGATTTCATGGCTTCTTGCCATTTATTGGAATCTGGGCTCATCATTGCTTCCTCATATGTCTTAGGGTCATCGGTGTTGTCCACCAACATGACACTCATAACGGGATCATACCAATCTGGAGTGGTACGAGTTCTCGTTGACCTGCGAGTCTCTGTAGCAAATTCAACCGAAGTTTCATGATCATCATCATTAGCTTCCTCTCTAACTGGTGCAGGCACCACAGGAACTTCTTCCGGTGCTGCGCTACTCGCAATTTCGAGAGAAGGTTCGACAACCTCGTCGAGTTCTACTTTCCTTCCAGTCACTTCTTTCGAGAGAAATTCCTTCTCTAGAAAGGATCCATTCTTGGCAACGAAGATTTTGCCTTCGGATCTATGATAGAAGGTATACCCAATAGTTTCCTTCGGGTATCCAATGAAGACGCATTTTTCCGCTTTGGGTTCAAGCTTGTCCGGCTGTAACTTCTTTACATAGGCTTCGCAACCCCAAACTTTAAGGAACGACAATCTAGGTTTCTTCCCAAACCATAATTCATACGGTGTCGTTTCAACGGATTTAGATGGTGCCCTATTTAAAGTGAATGCGGTTGTTTCTAATGCATAACCCCAAAATGATAGCGGTAAATCTGTAAGTGACATCATAGAACGAACCATATCTAAGAGAGTTCGATTACGACGTTCGGACACACCATTACGCTGTGGTGTTCCCGGCGGTGTCAATTGTGAAAGTATTCCGCATTTCTTCAAATGCTCGCCAAACTCGTAACTTAGATATTCACCTCCACGATCAGAACGTAGAAATTTAATCTTCTTGTTACGTTGATTCTCTACCTCACTTTGAAATTCCTTAAACTTCTCGAAAGTTTCGGACTTATTTTTCATGAAATAGATATACCCATATCTACTCAAGTCATCCGTGAAGGTAATAACATAACGATAACCACCGCGCGATGATACACTCATTGGACCACACACATCGGTATGTATGATTTCCAATAAGTCCGTAGCTCGCTCCATCATACCAGAAAATGGAGTCTTAGTCATTTTACCCATCAGACATGCTTCGCATCTTTCAAGTGATTCGAAATCAAGTGATTCAAGACGTCCATCGGAATGGAGTTTCTTCATACGCCTCACTCCAATGTGACCAAGACGACAGTGCCACATATAGGTCAAGTTATCGCTCGACTTCAAACGTTTAGCCTCAATGTTATTAATATGTGTATTTCCACTATCGAGATTCAATAAGAATAGACCATCTATCAAAGGTGCATGTGCATAAAACATATTACTCATATAAATCGAACAACCATTATTCTCGGACTTAAACAAGTAACTGTCTCGTAATAAACAAGATCCCGATATAATGTTCATGCTTAACGTAGGCACCAAATAACAATTATTTAAGTATAAAACTAATCCCGATGGTAGATGAAGGGGTAGCGTGCCGACCGCGATCACATCAACCTTTGATCCGTTTCCCACGCGCATCGTCACCTCGTTCTTCGCTAGCTTTCGTTTATTCTGCAGCACCTGTTTCGAGTTACAAATATGAGCAACCGAACCAGTATCAAATACCCAGGCACTACTACGAGTACTAGTGAGATACACATCAATAACATGTATATCGGATATACCTTTCTTCTTGATGTTGCCGTTCTTCAAATCCGCCAAGTACTTTGGGCAATTCCGCTTCCAGTGACCTTCTCCCTTGCAGTAAAAGCACTCAGTATCAGGCTTAGGTCCAGCCTTGGTCTTCTTCGTTTGTGTGGTAACATTCTTACCACCCTTCTTGAAGTGTCCCTTCTGCTTAGACTTGCCTTTCTTGAATTTGGTGGTCTTATTGACCAACAACACTTGGTGCTCTTTCTTGATCTCCACTTCTGCAGATTTCAACATGGCAAAGAGTTCTGGTAACATCTTGTTCATGTTTTGCATGTTGTAGTTCATCACAAAGTTCTTGTAACTTGGTGGTAGTGATTGGAGGACGCGGTAAATCCCCAAAGCATTAGGAATCACTATACCCAAGCTTTGAAGTTTGTTTGCGTGCCCAGAAATCTTAAGCACATGCTCACTGACGGAGCTGCCCTCTTCCATCTTGCAGTTAAAGAACTTTTCAGAAGCCTGATAGCTTTCAATTGCCGCATGAGTCTCAAAGATCAATTTGAGATCCTCGACAATATCATCTAGGTCTGAATTCTCAAACCTTTTCTGAAGCTCCGATTCTAAACCATACAAGATAGCACACTGAACTGTGAAGTACTGAGTCTTCCGAGTGAGGTAAACATTCTTTACTTCATCGGCAGCATCAGCTGCAGGTGGGTCACCCAGCGGTGCATCCAGCACATAGGTCAAATTACCAGCTGTGAGGACAATCCTCAAATTGCGGAACCAATCCGCGAAGTTGCTTCCATTGTTTTTGAACTTTTCTTTCTCTAGGAACGCATTAAAATTGATGGTAGGGGCTGCCATTGATCTACAACTTATTTGCAATAGTTTAGACTAAGTTTATGACAAATTGAGTTCAAATTAATAATAAAATTAATCTAGGTGAACTCCCAATCAAAACAATATCACTGTAACATCCCAAAAATACCAAACTTAGATCATCAAACACTAATCATCAAGATTAGGGTTAACAAAAACTTTTCTAAAGAAACTCATGAATGCATGTATATGTGTATGCATGGATTTTGAATTTCTTTAAAAACCACCTTGTTTGTGTGATCCATTGCTTGTAGAATGTTCCTTAGGTGAAATAAACATCATCTAAAACATTTCCCACAGTTTTCCTAAAGACAAGTAAATCAAAACAAATATATTAAGTGAATGGTCATTTTGACCAATTTAACTCCCATGCCTACTTTGGCTGCCTCAAACTTTCAAAACCTAACAGAAACTTTTCTGGATCTTTGCACCCCTTGAATGTACTCATAACAAGGTATCAAGTCCCACTTTATGACCATCCAGAAACTTTCAAATGCATAGTTTAAATGACAATTCAAAATTGAATCTTCTTCATATGGGAAGATCCCACTTTTCCAAAACCCACTCAAACAAGCTCAACTTTCAAAACCCAAGCATCTGCAGACTCACCAGCACCAATCTAGCAAACCCACCAAAAATCATTTCAAAATTCAAAACTTGGTTTCATGCGGCCATTTCATCAAACAGGTTGCAGACACAAATCAAACAAAACATCAAACACTATAGTGTGCAGTGATTCTTGCCTAACTGGTTCCCCATTTTAGCTCACACACAACTCAGTAGATCATCTAGGAAGATTAGCCAGGCACTAGCAGCACTGTGAGCTTGCCATTGTCATCAATGGTGAATAGCCGAGCACCCTCTTGACACCCCATAGTCGACAGCAAGCTAGAGGAAGAACTAGTCGTGCCAACCTTGTCTGGGAGGTAGCCCACCGTCCACCGCCACTCACTGTCCCAGCCGCGAGCGTTGCCAAGCCCTGGACCACGCGCGCAAGCCGCGCCTAGACCATCCCGAGCGTGCGCCAGAGCGCCACCCTCGACCATCACCCACAGACCGTGCGCCGCCCTTGCCGTGTGCATACACAATCCCCACCGACCCAGGAGACCGCTAGACATCCCCGTTTGCCGCCCCGTGCCATACAGCCACCGCCCGCCGTCGAAGACGCCGCCTCTGCCGCGCAGAGCACCGCCCGTTCCAGACCAAACCACACCGCCCCATGCCTCGCGACCATGTCGTTGAGCATCGCCAGGAGACACCGCACCGTCCCCTACCCTTGCCCATGCCTTTAGCCGCCTGTAACGTCGCCCCCGATGAGCTCACCGTGCGCCCCGACGGTCCCCTCGCTCGACTATAAACAGAGGCCACCCCCGCTCGATTTCTTCACACCATCTCACTCCTCTCTCCTCACTGACCGTGCCACACCGTTCTCAGAGCAAGGCAAGCACCACCTCGCCGGAATTTCACTGGAGCCTGCCGCTGCCGGAGAAGAAAGGAGCCAGCATTGGAGCCGCCCTAGGAGAAGCCACCGGTACCAGGAGGATCGTCGTCGTCGACTTCGTCGTTCGCCCGCCTCGCCGACCCTCGCCCGTACCCCGGTGAGCCCCCAGCACCCCTCACTGGCCACGCTAGGATTCGTTCTCGCCGGAGTTGTCTCGCGTTGACGATGACTCCCAGCCGTTAGATTAGAACTAGATCGAACGATCCACGTCGCCCCATACCGCTTCGCCCAGCCCCGTGTCGCTGACGAGTGGGGACACCCACTTAAGCATCGCGCGGGAGCACTGCGCTTAGCAGGCCGGCCCAGTAACTTTTCCCGCGTGACCCAGTTATTCAAATTAAACCTTTTTCTATTTCAATTCAAACACACTTCTGTACCCAACTTCAAAAATCAACCCAGATCGATTCAGTGCACCAAATTGAATGAAACCAATTTTTTTGGAAAGGTCTGTGAATGCTGAATCCAAGCCCGTTGGATTCAAGTCATTTGGATCTATAGATCACCCATGGTAAAAATAACAAGGCAGAAGCTTTTCAGCATTCAAACATTTTTCAAATTTAAACCATAATAGCTTTTGAGTTGATTCCAACTCTCAAAAATCACATTTAACCATACCTTTCAGAATATATAAAAAATATATAGGTTTACTTGCAGAAATAATGTTCAGGTAATAAAAGAATGCTACATACGCATTTCTAGCCACTTTAATTAATTAAAATAAAAGGGTAAAACCTTATTAAATTGTGACACCACTTTAAATCACATTCCCATGGACTACAATATGTGGTGATGACATGTGTCAACATGATCCCATATTTGGTTTGGAGAATATTAAAACTTAAGTAGTTTTTCAATGAGTAGAAATTACTTTTCTAAAAATAAAGAAATTTAAACCAAGCCTTAACCTTGTAATGTTAGAGATGATGCTAGATCATCTATAGGACCCTTGTGTGTGATGATTGCAAGTAGTTAAGTATTGTTTGGTGATTGTGTACCTCGTATTTATAGACGCTAGTACCGACCAAGGATACTACGAGGAGGAAGGAGGATACTACGAATAGGAAGCCGAGGAGAACTTCAACCACTGCTCTGCACAAGGCAAGCTGATACTATACCAATGCAAGCTAACACTTGCAAGATACTATACCTATGCAAGCCTTACTACTCAAGTTGACCTATGCAAGCTAACCCTTGCCAGATACCCTACGGATGCCACAAACCCATACTTGTGATATGACTACTATATGACTTAAGCATATGTGATCATACCCATTTGATAAACCAATCCTAGTTTTACTTGCAAGCTTCTTACTTTATTTCTTTATCAAAGCTTACTTAGAGTCTACCTAAGAGTTTGGTAGATACTAGGCAGTTGTGCTGAAGGTTGCATAAAGAGCATTAAATTGGCCTAAGTTAGAAACCTTGATATCAGCCTCAGATATAAGGTTGGACTTAGTGAAACTCCACTAGTTACCACCCATCATTAGTACTACCCCCACCTGTAGATGCTAGTGCTAAGCATAAAATTTGATCAACTCTAGATGGGAATACTTGGTGGAAAAATGGTTATGAAAACCTTGGAATGATGGATCATTCTATTGAAATGTTTTGGACATGTGTTTCCAAACACTTGATGATTTTGGTGATGGAAATTTTGAGGCATGAGCCTTAGCCCTTTATAAAACTGATGGTTGTCTGGATGCGATACCATTCCAATTTTAGCGTACAACCACAATACCCGAATATTGGGTAGGGCTTGACTGGAAACTTATATACCTTAGTATTAGTTCCCTCACGGCTAAGGTTTGAGCCGAGGCTACCTTGTGAAGATTGTCCACCTGTGCAGTACCCAAGATGACAAGTTGGTCATGGTTGGGAGGCCAAACTCACAGGAGAGGTGCTTATACTAGGGCGTGTGATTGAAAGGTTAGGATTGATTATCCGCATACTGAGTATGGTGAATTCAGGATTTGTTCCTGACGGATGTATCGAATGTTGTGGTGAAAGTGTACAATCTCTGCAGAGTGTCAAACTATTCGAATAGCCGCGTCCGCGGTTATAGACAGTTGGAGTGGCCATACTGTTCCCCCGTCAGACTTTTCAAAATGACTTGTGAAATGAATTGAGACTTTGACTTGACCACAACAAAGTTGTGACCTGAATTACAAGATCCCACTTAGGAGTTATAAAATCTTGACTAGCTTTGGAACTTAGTAGAGATAAATCTGGCTTTTGCAAAACAACCCTAGAGCCTAGTGTCCTATTATCCAAAAAACCCCTTTTCTTGTTAGTATTAGTTTGCGAGTACTTAAAGAGTACTCATGGGTTTGTCCCTGGCTATTCCCATGGCCAGACTATGAACAGGAGTACCTGGAAGATGGACCCCAGGAAGGTTACGACAACTAGGATCATCTCCCATCGTCAGCATTGCCTGTGACACCGAAGATGGAGCTTCACCTACGCTACTGTTATTACTACGTATTCCGCTGCTTGATGTTGTATTAAGTACTGGATCATGAGATCCCTATTTGTGTAAGAACTTATGTATTGTTTGTAATGGATGAAGTACTATGGTATCCAATTCTGTTATGTCTCGCAAAAATGGTAATCATGGGATTGCGATGTATGGCATAACAGGCATCTAGGATTGAAAAATCCGGGTGTTAACAAGTTGGTATCAGAGCTGTCCTGACCATAGGAGACCCTAGTTAGATTGGACGTTAAACCAAAAACTTAGTTTCAAAACCAAAGAACACAAATATTTACGAAAACTTATTCTCATTCTTACCTCTTTAATTCTTTAATAAAACTTCATGTTCCTCAAAAAATATTGCAAAATAGATAAAATTTTGACACACTTGATCACTCTGCTAATCTACTCATCCTCTATTTTTATAGATGGACGTGAATTACAGCAAGTTTTACCAACTTGGGAATGGAGGAGACCTTATCTTTGAGAGGGATCTGGAGCAGCTTTCGGAACTTCTGGAGCGTCCGCACCCCGAGTTCTTCGGAGCTTAGCTCAATGATCAAGGAGGAGAAGATCTGAAGTGGCTAATTGTTGCAAGTCTCCGAGGAAAGATTGAACCTCCCACTGCGGAGGTAATTCAGTTTACCTTGAGGGAAAACAACTGGCTCGATGGACTTGCCAGAGCAATGCAGGAAGCTCTTTCTCGTCTGTGTGGGCAGAGCATCAATCAGATCAAGGGTACTCGCTTTGAGTTTTGCCCAAGGCGTGATGCAAATGGACAACCATTGGAAGCCCCATACCACCCCGAGCTGAAGACTCAATTGGACCACCTTAGCTTCATGATGTATGATCATCAGCAGGAATTGGACAACTGCCGTGACTATTGCAACCACAAGTATGCCATCATCAAGACGAAGGATCAGACCATAGCCATGCTAGCAAAGGATCGCAAGTCTCGCCGCTGTCAGCTCGACAAGAAGGAGCGCATTATTGCCCGTCTTTGCCATCGCATCTCATCTCTGGAAGAGACCATCCACGAGAGAGACATGCAGTTGGAGGAAAGGGAGAATGCCGGAGAGGATCTTCGTGGAGACCCTTAATCCTACCTCAGCGCTGACGATGATTTTCTGGAGGATCAGGCCATGGACTTCTTCACCGATGAGGATGATTTCGCCTTCATCGATGATGATGAAGATGATGAAGCCACCGACTCCAAGGAGTAGTAGCACTGAGCACTAGCGTAGTGAGTAGTAGTCAGTCCCATTGTATCGTAGTTTCCAGAATGGTTCTTAAAACCATCTGTTTTTTTCCTTGCTATGGTGTGCGCTGTATCGTGTGAATGAATGAATGAAAAATCAAGTTGCCAGAAAAATGATTCAAACGTTTAAAACTCTTCAAAAACCCAAAACCTTAGAAATTTCCCTCTTTTCTCATGATCTATATCAATCTTCAGATGCCACGTGGAGGAAGTGGTTCAGCCCCGGACCCGATGTTGCAGATCCTACAAATGTTGACTTCTGACCGCGAAGATGAAAGAGCGGAACGTCAATCCAACCTAGCAACTCTGCAACAGATAGCCCAACTAGCCCACAACAACCAAGGCCACGGAAATCAGGACAACCACGGATCTAAGCTCAAGAATTTCCAGAATACCAACCCACCCGTTTTCACCAAGTCAGAAGAACCCCTAGACGCTGATGATTGGCTGCAAACCATGGAAAACAACCTAGAAGTCGCCGGAGTGGAAGCCAACGAGAAAGTTCTATTGGCCACCCATTATCTAGCCGGAGATGCCAGGGCATGGTGGAACAGTGTTCGTGCCATGACCGGAGGCCAGATAAGGACCTGGGAGGAATTCAAGGTCAAATTTAGCAGAACCCATGTACCACCAGGTTTGATAAAGAGAATGAGAGACGAGTTTAGAGAGCTGAAGCAAGGAAGGATGACTGTAGTGGAATACCGTGACAAATTTTTGTCATTATCTAGGTATGCCCCGGACGAGATAGACACTGAAGCCAAGAAGAAAGAAAGATTCCTGAATGGTCTGCATGACGAGATGCGAACAGTGTTAGTCAATATCCCCTTTGTTGATATTGAAGCCCTTGTCGACTCTGCTATCCAGATGGAAGGAAAGATCAACCAGGCCAATGATAACCGCAAGCGTCGCATGATGCATCAACCAGGAACTCATCAGACCCCAAAGTATCGCCCCAACCCATCTCCAGGATTTTCCCCAAGAACCAACAGACCCCCTATGACCCGTCTGACCTACCCCAACCGTGGAAACCCTAGACCCGGAGGACATCACAACAACCCCGGCAACTCTAGCAATTTCACCCGTGCCCCACCCAAGTTCAACAACAACAATGCTACCGCCAACCCCAATACTGCCCCGAGGACTGGAAGCAATGTTGTGCCTGTCGCAGCCAAGGACAAGTCACAAGTGACCTGTTATGACTGTGGAAATAAAGGTCACTATTCCAACGAGTGCCCCAACAAGAAGAATGCTACAGCCCCTAATACCAATGTCCCAGCTCAGCAACAGCGTCATGTCCAGCCAGGGAGAAGATTTGCCCCAGGGAATTCACTCAACCGCAATGGCCGTCTTTTTATCATGCATGCTGAAGAAGCTTAGGAAGCGCAAGACGTCGTGCTGGGTATGTTTTCTGTTAATTCAGTACTTGCAAGAGTGTTGTTTGATTCTGGTGCATCGCATTCATTTGTCACCGAAGAATTTGCCTGCACTAGTAAAATTCAACCAACCAAATTGAAGCATGTGATGATTGTACAAATTCCCGGATTAACCACCAAGGCTAGGCAAATTTGCAAAGCCGTCCCTATCCGAATCCATGGCATAGATTTTTATGCTAACCTAATAGTACTCGGAACTAAAGGTTTGGAAGTAGTACTAGGAATGGATTGGATGTCCAAACATAAAGGATTGATTGACTGTGCCAAGAAAGCCATCACCATGACCAGTACCGCCGGAATATCAGTCGAGCATATATCTGAAACCTTACCTCGCCAATTCAAGTGTAACAAGAGTATAGCCCAACCTACCATTGACCAAGTCCGGATAGTCTGCGAATACCCCGATGTATTTCCAGATGTTTTGCCCGGTATGCCCCCAGATCGGGATATCGAGTTTATCATCAAACTAATCCCCGGAACAGGACCCATAGCCCAGAGACCCTATAGTATGAACCCGTCAGAACTAGAAGAACTGAAGAAGCAATTGGATTCCATGTTGGAAATCGGATTGATTCAACCAAGTGCGTCCCCATGGAGATCACCTGTCTTATTTGTGGACAAGAAGGATGGAGGTAACCGTTTGTGTACGGATTATCGGAAGTTGAATGATGTCACCATCAAGAACAAGTACCCCTTGCCCAAGATAGAAGATTTGTTTGATCAGTTGACCGGTGCCCAGGTGTTTTCTAAGATTAATCTTAGAACAGGCTATCATCAACTCAAAATTCGTGTAGAGGATATCCCAAAGACTGCCTTTACCACCAGATATGGATTGTATGAGTATACAGTCATGTCTTTTGAATTAACCAATGCCCCCGCTTATTTCATGAACCTCATGAATAAGATTTTTACGGACTTCCTGTATAAGTTTGTCGTTGTTTTCATCGATGACATTCTGATTTTTTCCAAATCAGAAGAAGAACATGAGCTACACCTAAGGACCATTCTTGGAACCCTTAGAGAGCATCAGCTGTATGCAAAGTTTAGCAAATGTGAATTCTGGTTACAGGAAGTAGGATTCCTCAGTCATATTGTATCAGCCGGAGGAATTGCCGTTGACCCTGCCAAAGTAAATGATGTAGAAGATTGGCAAGCCCCAACCACTCAAACCCAAGTTCGTGCTTTTCTCGGATTGGCGGGATATTACCGCAAATTCATAGAAGGATTCTCGAGTATCGCCAGACCCATGACCCAATTGCTGAAGAAGGACAAGAAGTTTGAATGGACCGACAAATGTGAAGCGAGTTTTCAAGAACTCAAAAGGAGATTGATTTCAGCCCCAATTTTGATCATGCCGGATATCACGAAGCCCTTCGATGTGTATTGTGACGCATCCAAGATTGGTCTCGGATGTGTGCTAATGCAAGAAGGCAAAGTTATATCTTATCTATCCCGACAACTGAAGCAACACGAGAAAAATTACCCAACCCATGACCTCGAACTCGCAGCTGTAGTTCTAGCCCTGAAGACATGGAGACATTACCTGATGGGAAACCGTTGTGAGATTTATTCAGATCACAAGAGCCTAAAGTATATATTCACTCAGAAGGAGCTGAATATGAGGCAGAGAAGATGGATTGAGATAATCAAAGATTACGACCTGGACATTCACTATCACCCTGGTAAAGCCAACGTGGTAGCCGATGCCCTTAGCAGATTGTCGTGCCGCTTGAACTCCATGATTTTGAAGGAGCAACCAAGTTTGCACAAAGAGATGGAAGATTTTCGAATGGAATTAGTAAGTGAAGGATTTTTGGCTAGCATAGAACTTAAGCCCACTTTGATCAGTCAGATTAAAGAGGCGCGGAAGGGAAATGCCAGTATCGACGGAATCAAGTGTCGTATCGGTACAGGCAAAGTACCCGGATTCACCGAGGACGAAGAAGGAGTTTTGTGGTACAAAGGACGCCTTTGTGTACCATAAGATTCTGAGTTAAAAGAAGTTATCTTGAAGGAGGCTCATGATACTCTTTATTCTATCCATCCCGGAGGAACTAAGATGTATCAAGATTTGAAAGAGCAATTTTGGTGGCATAAGATGAGGAGAGAAATCGGAAGCTACATCGCCAAGTGTGATATATGTCAGTGAGTCAAGGCCGAACATCAAAGACCCGCTGGATTGTTGCAACCTTTGCAAATTCCGGAATGGAAATGGGATCCTGTAGGAATGGACTTTATCACTGGACTACCTACTTCTAGTAGGGGAAATGACTCTATTTGGGTCATAGTGGACAGATTGTCCAAATTCGCCCATTTCTTGCCCGTCAAAACCACCTATCAGAGTTCGAAGCTAGCAGAGTTGTACATCGCTAGAATCATTAGTTTGCATGGAGTCCCAAGAACATAGTATCGGATCGAGGAACTCAGTTTACCTCAAGATTCTGGAAGAAAGTCCAAGAAGGTTTAGGAACCCGCCTAGATTTCAGTACCGCGTATCACTCTCAGACCGATGGACAAACAGAGCGAGTAAATCAAATACTCGAAGATATGCTTAGAGCATGTGTGCTAGAATATGGATCCAAGTGGGAAGATTGTCTGCCGTTTGCAGAATTTTCATACAACAACAGTTACCAAGCCAGTTTGCAAATGGCCCCATTTGAATTTATGTACGGAAGAAAGTGCCACACCCCTTTGAACTGGTCGGAAGTAGGAGAGAGTCATATTTTCGGACCCGACATCCTACGAGAAGCAGAAGAGAAGGTTCACAAGATTCGTGAGCACCTCAAGACAGCCCAATCCCGAAAAAAGAGTTACGCCGACAAGAGACGTCGAGACCTCGCCTTCAACATAGGAGATTTTGTTTATCTGAAACTGTCGCCATTCAAGGGAATGCAGCGTTTCCAACTCAAGGGAAAGTTAGCCCCCAGATATATCAGACCTTTCAAAATTCTGAACCGTCGAGGAGAAGTATCGTATCAACTGGAGCTACCAGAGGAGATGTCAGCTGTGCATAATGTGTTCCATATCTCGTTACTTCGCAAGTGTCTCGAAGTCCCCGAGAAGACCGAAGTGTTCAAGAATATCGATCACCGGACCATAGAGATCAACGATGACCTAACCTATCCCGAAGTGCCCATCCGCATTTTGTAAGAAGCTTTTCGAACTATCCGAACCCGAAGCATCAAGTTTCTCAAGATTCAGTAGAGCAACCACACAGAAGAGGAAGCTACCTGGGAACGCGAAGATCACATCCGGACAGAGTTTCCCGATCTCTTCAAATCCTAGGTAATCTTTTCGTCCTTTTTCAAATCTCGGGACGAGATTTTGTTTAAGGGGGGAAGGTTTGTAACATCCCAAAAATACCAAACTTAGATCATCAAACACTAATCATCAAGATTAGGGTTAACAAAAACTTTTCTAAATAAACTCATGAATGCATGTATATGTGTATGCATGGATTTTGAATTTCTTTAAAACCCACCTTGTTTGTGTGATCCATTGCTTGTAAAATGTTCCTTAGGTGAAATAAACATCATCTAAAACATTTCCCACAGTTTTCCTAAAGACAAGTAAATCAAAACAAATATATTAAGTGAATGGTCATTTTGACCAATTTAACTCCCATGCCTACTTTGGCTGTCTCAAACTTTCAAAACCTAACAGAAACTTTTCTGGATCTTTGCACCCCTTGAATATACTCATAACAAGGTATCAAGGCCCACTTTGTGACCATCCAGAAACTTTCAAATGCATAGTTTAAATGACAATTCAAAATTGAATCTTCTTCATATGGGAAGATCCCACTTTTCCAAAACCCACTCAAACAAGCTCTTCTTTCAAAACCCAAGCATCTGCAGACTCACCAGCACCAATCTAGCAAACCCACAAAAAATCATTTCAAAATTCAAAACTTGGTTTCATGCGGCCATTTCATCAAACAGGTTGCAGACACAAATCAAACAAAACATCAAACACTATAGTGTGCAGTGATTCTTGCCTAACTGGTTCCCCATTTAGCTCACACAAAAATCAGTAGATCATCTAGGAAGATTAGCCAGGCACTAGCACCACTGTGAGCTTGCCATTGTCATCAATGGTGAATAGCCGAGCACCCTCTTGCCACCCCATAGTCGACAGCAAGCTAGAGGAAGAACTAGTCGTGCCAACCTTGTCTGGGAGGCAGCCCACCGTCCACCGCCACTCATTGTCCCAGCCGCGAGCGTTGCCAAGCCCTGGACCACGCGCGCAAGCCGCGCCCAGACCATGCCGAGCGTGCGCCAGAGTGCCACCCTCGACCATCACCCACAGACTGCGCGCCGCCCTTGCCGCGTGCATACACAATCCCCACCGACCCAGGAGACCGGCAGACATCCCCGTGCCATACAGCCACCGCCCGCCGTCGAAGACGCTGCCTCTGCCACGCAGAGCACCGCCCATTCCAGACCAAACCACACCGCCCCATGCCTCGCAACCATGTCGTTGAGCATCGCCAGGAGACACCGCACCGTCCCCTACCCTTGCCCATGCCTTTAGCCGCCTGTAACGTCGCCCCCGACGAGCTCACCGTGCGCCCCGACGGTCCCCTCGCTCGACTATAAACAGAGGCCACCCCCTCTCGATTTCTTCACACCATCTCACTCCCCTCTCCTCACTGACCGTGCCACACCGTTCTCAGAGCAAGGCAAGCACCACCTCGCCGGAATTTCACGGGAGCCTGCCGCTGCCGGAGAAGAAAGGAGCCAGCGATTGGAGCCGCCCCAGGAGAAGCCACCGGTACCAGGAGGATCGCCGTCATCGACTTCGTCATTCGCTCGCCTCGCCGACCCTCGCCCGTACCCCGGTGAGCCCCCAGCACCCCTCACTGGCCGCGCTAGGTTTCGTTCTCGTCGGAGTTGTCTCGCGTCGACGATGACCCCCATCCGTTAGATTAGAACTAGATCCAACGATCCAAGTTGCCCCGTACCGCTTCGCCCAGCCCCGTGTCACTGACGAGTGGGGACACCCACTTAAGCAGCCCGCGGGAGCACAGCGCTTAGCAGGCCGGCCCAGTAACTTTTCCCGTGCAGCCCAGCAATACAAATTAAATCTTTTTCTTTTTAAACTCAAACACACTTCTGTACCAAACTTCAAAAATCAACCCAGATCGATTCAGTGCACCAATGTCACATCCCAAGATTTTCGAAATCTTGTAATGTGAAAATAAATGAATAAAATAAAACTATGTTCGATTTTTAGAGCCAGAAGAAACTTTTTGAATTCAATTGGTACTCCAAACCCATTTGAATTAAATAAAATCCTAAAAGGATTTAAAAAGATAAACATTTTAAATAAAGGAAAAATAAAATATTTTGGTATTACTAAATTGGATCCTTTAATAAAAGATTTGGTTTTCAAAAAGAAAAGGTGGATTTATAAGTAAAGATTATTTAATAAAGCCAAATTAAACCTTGACCAAACTTTGGGAATTAAAACATTTAGTTTTGAATAAAAATAACAAAGGTTTATTTAAAATAAAATAATAAGGATTTAATATCCAACTTTATCTAATAAAAGGCTTTACCATTTTAATTAAAACATCAAAACTTATTAAATTATTTTAAATAGGTTTTCTAAGTATTTTATATTCACAAATAAAATCTACTAAAATGTTTTGGCTTTATATTGGATTTCAAAATAAATATCTCAATAAAACAAACCCAAGTTGATTTAATAATGAAAGTCTATTTTATTTAATTAGTAATAGACTCTAAAATGTTATTTGTTTTAAAACAAATTCCAAATATTATGTACTTCCCAAATTAAACTTACTGATTTGATTATATTTAGGTTTCAAATAAAGATTTTATTAATAAAATCAAACTCTATTTGATTTAATAACTAAGACCCATTTTATTTAATTGTTAATGGACCCTAAAGTAAAAGGATTATATTATTTTAAACAAGTTTTCCAAATATTCTTTATTTCCAAATAAAACCTACTGATTGGGTTTTTGAAAACATTTGGATCTTAAATGAAAAATTTTATTAAAACAAACCTTATTTTATTAAATAACTAATGATCCATTTATTTAATTAATAAATGGAACATAAAAAGATTTAAAACAATATTTTATTTTAGAATGTGAATTATGATGTTAAGCATAACCAAATTCATATTTGAAAAGCATTGATGATTGTTTGAATCTTTTGAATGTGTTTGGTTGTTTGAATTTCAAAACAGAAAAAGATTTGGAAAAGAATAAAACAAATAGACAGAAAAAAAATAGAGGAAACAGACTAGCCCAACAAGGCCCAGCCCACTAAGCCAGTCCAGCCCAGACTTCTCCCCTCCCCCGAAACGTTTCTTTTCTTACTCAGAAACCTACTCAGACAGAGACTGACCGGTGGCCCCGTCTTCTCTCTCTCTCTCACTCGCTGACAGAGGACCCCACTCCCCTGTTCTTCTTCTCCACCCGCAGCGACCCGTTCCTCGCCGTTTACTGCTGATTGATTGCCTCGTCAATTCGCTTCAATGTCGTGCGATTAACGCCCCCTGACCACACACACTTAAACGCCAGTGACTCCTCTCTCGTTCCCCTCTGTTCCCTTCCCCGAGCACGCCTCCAGTCCATCCCAATTTCTCCTCGACTGCCTCGGCTCCGACCACCGTCTCCGACCAATTCAGGCCAGTACACGCCACCCCCAGCCTTCTCGATCACCCTAGCAGCTTCCCCACTCCCAGACCTTCCTCCCCGTACCACCCATTTGACCGCGGGCGCCCCAGAGCCTCGGCTACGACAAACTTTCGAACGCCGCCGCGTCTGCCATTCTCCGACGAGCTTCTCCGGTAATTCTAGACCACCCCGACCCCTTCCGTTCACGCACACATCTTTGCCATGGTCTTGCGCAGCTAACCCCGTCCTCTGTTTGTCTTCTCGTGGACCACAGCCTCGTTTTCGACCGTGGACAGAACCGTCCGTCGCCGTCCACTACTCCGGCGAGGAATCACGGCTGAACCAGTGCACCCCCTGACAAACCGTAAGCAAGTTGAGCATCAGCGTTACCTCACGAACTCGGTGAGCATCCTCTTTTCTTCCCCCGCTTCCTGCATCGCCGGCAACATCACCGCCAGGCCGCTCCGCCGCCGGTAGCCACCGCAGTGCCGCCAGTTTCTGGCTGATACGATGTGAGCCGTTAGATCAAGATCCTATGCACACGATAGATCACTTAAACTGAACCGTTACGTTTGATCTGCACCGCACACTCCCACTTAAATCCTGCGGTCCACATCACGCGATCCTACCGAACCGTTATGAGCCAATAAGATACAGACACGTGGCCAGAGATGTTATAAAACAGATTTTTGAAAACAGATTTAAATGCCATTTTCAAACCCTTATAACTTTTGAACCACACGTACAAATTTGACAAATTTTATATCAATGAAATCAGGAGAACAAGCCCTAGCCAACCATGGCCTTAGTTTAGCAAATAGTATCTGTTAACTTGTTTGAATTTGCAGAAACTTTTGTGAGCTTGTTTAGAGTATAAAAATTGTTTAAAAATGAATTTTGAATTAAAACCTTTGCAAAATGGTTTGTTGTGACCTTACTGACCCTAGGAACCAACCTTTGGTGTTAAAAATGATTTTGGTGAAATTTAGGTTGAATTACTTGACTTAGTCATTTTCTAGCCAAATAAAAAGAATGGTTTTTGTTATAAAAATGTTTAGGAAAAGAAAACTTCAAGGAAATGTTTTGGACCAAACCTACTGACCCAAAAACACCAAGCTTTGCAATAGCAACTCATTTGGTGAACAACTTAAGAGTTTTGCCTTAATAAAAACATTTTTCACCACATGAAATGATGAATGGATTTAAAAATAGTCTTGGACAAAAACCCTCTTGCTAACGACTTTGCCACTTTGGTAAATGACCAATTTGGATCTTACAAAGTTTAGAAACCCCATAGAGACCCTTTGCAAAATAAAACTATCTTGTGCATGCTCCCATGCATGACTTAGATTCCATTACTTTGTGTGTGTGAAGAATTGTTTGTTTGACTTTGGTTTGGAATGTGAATTGAATTTGTGTTGCTTGATTGACTTGTAGTGAAGTGTGAGACTAACAAGATCAAGGAGTGAACCACCATTCCCTACCAAAAAGGCAAGTGATGCTTCATACTTTCTATCCTATTACTCTCTCTATGCATTAGTAATTTTTCTAAGTAAACTTGCATGGATTTTGCTAAGTATAGACCTTGCTATAGTAAAACCTAGTAGATGAATCCTTAGTAAGATTTCCTAAGTTAAGTTTCCTATTACTACCAAGCTTAGCCTAGCTGATAGAAAACATGGGTGTAATATATATTCACACTATGGAAAAATATTCTAAGTCTAAGGACTTGTGATTTTGTTTAATAAAACAACTAAGTTAATGAATCACGTGGGTGGAATGGGCTTGCTTGGTGGAGAATGGTTGAGTGGTTCACAATGCCATGGCTTGGATTGTGTATCTCACTTGTGGAATGCCACCCAGGAAACAAAGGGATTTGAGATGTCAAATGTTGAGAAGCTTCAAGTGCAACCACTTGGCAATATGGGCTCTGCCATGATCATATAGGTTGCAAGAACTTAGCCAAATGGACAGTGGGTGGTAGTGTTTGATAGGTTGGAGCGCGTCCATTTTGGTCTAAGGGAAGGCTTCTGAAAGATTTTGTCTTGGGAAACCAAGTCTTGTGGGTAAAGTGCACCACCTCTGCAGAGTGTAAAATCTAAGTACTTAGCCATGTCCCTGGTAAAGGACAATTTGAGCATCAAGACATGGAAGCAATCAAGAATCTCATCATTCAAATTTCTAAATTAAAATCTTGTGGTTTGAACAAGGGTTGTTTGAATTCTTCAATCATTGATGGAGAGATGGCTTGGTACAAGGATCTTGAAATCTTTGATTGAGAAAAATGATTTTGTCAAGCAAAAACTTAGTATTTTCAAAAGTTAAGGAAAAATCTATTTTAAGCAATGCAAGCCTCAACTCCACTTAGCCAAATGCATATATATGATAGACTCCACTATATTACCATAGTATCACTTGCCAATACAATTCAAATGTATTGACCCTTTGTGGTTGTAACTTGTATGTTGCAGGTTTGATTGATTTTAGTGAAGATTGATTGTTTAGGATTACAAAGTCTACAACCAACATCTGCCTGTGGCACTTTGAAGATGAAGGACCCCATGATTATTGTTATTCCGCTGCAATGTAATGTAATAGCCAAATGAGCTATGTTTGATGTAATAAACTTATGTTATTCCTGGTTATAAAGTTATATTATGACCTTTGTTTCTTGATATTACATCTAAACTGTGGATGCTAGCTATTGATCCAGGGACTAGCATTGTAAACACAGGAGGCTCTATCTTATCTAAGATTGGGACCCCTACAACCAAATTGAATGAAACCAATTTTGTTGGAAAGGTCTGTGAATGCTGAATCCAAGCCCGTTGGATTCAAGTCATTTGGATCTGTAGATCACCCTTAGTAAAAATAACAAGGCAGAAGCTTTTTTGCATTCAAACATTTTTCAAATTTAAACCACAAAAGCTTTTGAGTGGATTCCAACTCTCAAAAATCACATTTAACCATACCTTTCTGAATATATAAAAATATATAGGTTTACCTGCAGAAATAATGTTCAAGTAATAAAAGAATGCTACATAAGCATTTCTAGCCACTTTAATTAATTAAAATAAAAGGGTAAAACCTTATTAAATTGTGACACCACTTTAAATCACATTCCCATGGACTACAATATGTGGTGATGACATGTGTCAACATTATCCCATATTTGGTTTGGAGAATATTAAATCTTAAGTAGTTTTCCAATGAGTAGAAATTACTTTTCTAAAAATAAAAGAAATTTAAACCAAGCCTTAACCTTGTAATGTTAGAGATGATGCTAGATCATCTATAGGACCCTTGTGTGTGATGATTGCAAGTAGTTAAGTATTGTTTGGTGATTGTGTACCTCGTATTTATTCATAGACGCTAGTACCGACCAAGGATACTACGAGGAGGAAGGAGGATACTACGAAGAGGAAGCCGAGGAGAACTTCAACCACTGCTCTGCACAAGGCAAGCTGATACTATACCAATGCAAGCTAACACTTGCAAGATACTATACCTATGCAAGCCTTACTACTCAAGTTGACCTATGCAAGCTAACCCTTGCCAGATACCCTACGGATGCCACAAACCCATACTTGTGATATGACTACTATATGCCTTAAGCATATGTGATCATACCCATTTGATAAACCAATCCTAGTTTTACTTGCAAGCTTCTTACTTTATTTCTTTATCAAATCTTACTTAGAGTCTACCTAAGAGTTTGGTAGATACTAGACAGTTGTGCTGAAGGTTGCATAAAGAGCATTAAATTGGCCTAAGTTAGAAACCTTGATATCAGCCTCAGATATAAGGTTGGACTTAGTGAAACTCCACTAGTTACCACCCATCATTAGTACTACCCCCACCTGTAGATGCTAGTGCTAAGCATAAAATTTGATCAACTCTAGATGGGAATACTTGGTGGAAAAATGGTTATGAAAACCTTGGAATGATGGATCATTCTATTGAAATGTTTTGGACATGTGTTTCCAAACACTTGATGATTTTGGTGATGGAAATGTTGAGGCATGAGCCTTAGCCCTTTATAAAACTAATGGTTGTCTGGATGCGATACCATTCCAATTTTAGCTTACAACCACAATACCCGAATATTGGGTAGGGCTTGACTAGAAACTTATATATCTTAGTATTAGTTCCCTCGCGGCCAAGGTCTGAGCTGAGGCTACCTTGTGAAGATTGTCCACCTGTGCAGTACCCAAGATGACAAGTTGGTCATGGTTGGGAGGCCAAACTCACAGGAGAGGTGCTTATACTAGGGCGTGTAATTGAAAGGTTAGGATTGATTATCCGCATACTGAGTATGGTGAATTCAGGATTTGTTCCTGACAGATGTATCGAATGTTGTGGTGAAAGTGTACAATCTCTGCAGAGTGTCAAACTATTCGAATAGCTGCGTCCGCGGTTATGGACAGTTGGAGTGGCCATACTGTTCCCCCGTCAGACTTTTCAAAATGACTTGTGAAATGAATTGAGACTTTGACTTGACCACAACAGAGTTGTGACCTGAATTACAAGATCCCACTTAGGAGTTATAAAATCTTGACTAGCTTTGCAACTTAGTAGAGATAAATCTGGCTTTTGCAAAACAACTCTAGAGCCTAGTGTCCTATTATCCAAAAACCCCCTTTTCTTGTTAGTATTAGTTTGCGAGTACTTAAAGAGTACTCATGGCTTTGTCCCTGGCTATTCCCATGGCCAGACTATGAAGAGGAGTACCTGGAAGATGGACCCCAGGAAGGTTACGACAACTAGGATCATCTCCCATCGTCAGCATTGCCTGTGACCCTGAAGATGGAGCTTCGCCTACGCTACCGTTATTACTACGTATTCCGCTGCTTGATGTTGTATTAAGAACTGGATCATGAGATCCCTATTTGTGTAAGAACTTATGTATCGTTTGTAATGGATGAAGTACTATGGTAACCAATTCTGTTATGTCTCGCAAAAATGGTAATCCTGGGATTGCGATGTATGGCATAACAGGCATCTAGGATTGAAAAATCCGGGTGTTGACAATCCCTCACATTGTTTTAGTGATCACACGAACCAAATCCACCACATCAACACCGATCATCACGAGAGCTGATATAGTTTCAATGGCGAACAATCGACATGTTCATCATATCTACTATATGATTCATGCTTTACCTTTCGGTGATCCGTGTTCCGAGACCATGTATGTACATGCTAGGCTCGTCAAGATCAAACCTTAGTTTCCGCATGAGCAAATCTGGCTTGCTCACGTTGTATACACTTGCGGAATCTAATACACCCGATCATCACGTGGTGCTTCGAAACAACAAGCTTTAGCAACGGTGCTAACTAAGGGTGAACACTTTATGACTTGAAATTCATGTGCATGAGGGATCATCTTATAATTCTACCGTCGTCTACTAAGCAATACAAGATGCATAAAGGATTAACATCACATGCAATTCATAATATGTGATATGATATGGCCTTTCTTCTTTGTGCTTCCGATCTCCATCTTCTAGCACGAACATGATCTCCATCATCACCGGCATTGCATCAAGGTCAATGACGCTTCTCCATGGTTGTCGTCCACCAGCTTCAACTATTACAACTACTTTGAATAGACACGCGGGTCTTAGCATAAATTAAAGACAACCATATGGCTCCTGTCGGTTGCCAACTTACAATAAGGAACATTGCATACATCAAATATAATCACAATCATGGCCATATCACATCACATCACACCCCTGCAAAACAAAGTTAGACGCCTCTACTTTCTTTTCATATTTTACGTGGTTTGGGGCTTTCAATAAGTGTCGTTCTAACTTACGAACAAGAACCACAACATTGATACTAGCATTGTTAATCACCCGTTGTAAATTGAATCTTAACTATGCTAGGAGAAACAGGCACCCGCAAAGCCACTTATGCAATACAAGTTGCATGTCAAGCGTGGAGCAAGTCTCATGAACGATGTCATGTAAGGTTAGCCCGAGCCGCTTCATCCCAACATACCGCAAGATGCAAAGTACACAAGAAGCAATCGACAATAAAAGCATCAACGCCCACAATGACCATTGTGTTCTACTTGTGCAATAGATCTACATATAGACACGGCTCTGATACCACTGTAGGGATTCGTAGCATGGAAAACAAAAAAAATCTATCGCATACAAACAAACAAGCCAAGATCTATCTACTAGATTGTAGCAACGAGTCGATGGAATAACTCACCCTCGAAGATTCCAAAGTGTTTAACGAGAGCGGATTCTCGTGGGTGATGTAGTCGTACTCTTCCCGATCTCAAGATCGCGTAGACGATCCTTCTGGCGCTGCGTTCCGGCAGCGCTCCCGCAGTCGGTCACACGTTTGGTACTCGAAGAAGACCTTCCTCTCCCTTGTTCCAGCAGGCAGCGGAGGTTGTAGCACTCTCCTCGCGATTCCGGCAGCACAACAGCGTGGTACCAGAAGTAGAGGGGAGATCTCGCAGGGCTTCGCCTTAAGCCGGAGCGAGTATGGTGGAGTATGAGAGAGTCCCTCGACAAACTAGAGTTTAGACACGCCGAGGAGGGGCAAGCCGGCGGCTAGGGTTTAGCTAGGCGGCAGCGGTTTGCCCTAGGGCCGGCGGCGGCTATAGAGGCGGCGGCGGTTTGCCCTAGGGCCGGCGGCGGCTATAGAGGCGGCGGCGGTTTGCCCTAGGGCCGGCGGCGTCTATAGAGGCGGCGGCGGCTTGGTACTAGGGTTTAGAGGTAGGAACTTGTGTGTCTAGGAGGGGATCCCTGCCCCTCCTTATATAGGTGGAGGGGGCCGGCCAAGGGGAGCGGAGTCCCTCCCCAACTCGGCTTGATGGTGCGCCGGCGGTGGGAGGAGGAACTCCTCCCCCAAGTCGGTTTCCACCTCCCTCTCCACTTCCCAAAACTAGCCGTTTGACTTTCAAACTAGACGTTTGACTTTTCAAACTAGGATTTGAATAAACCCTCTATTTTGTTCAGCGATGACACCGAGTACATGATGCAATCATATCAACTTGATATAACACATTCATGTACCCTTCCCCTCCGGAGTGCCGGACATTCCGGAACCTTCTAGAACATTCCCGATGAAAACACCGGAACCATTCTCCAACTCTGAAATGGGACTTCCCTTATATGAATCTTATTCTCCGGACCATTCCGAATCTCCTCGTGATATCCTGAATCCCATTCGAGACTCCGAACAACATTCGGACTCTTTTTCATCATTCCATAACTACTCAAACAACGTCGAATCCTTAAGTGTGTCTCCCTACGGTTCGTGAATTATGCGGACATGATCGAGACACTTCTCCAAAAAATAACCAATAGAGGAATCTGGAAATTCATATGGCTCCCACATATTTCTACGATTACTTTGCGATCGAATGAACCACTTAAATATGATACCAATTTCCCTTTGTCTCGCGATAGTTTACTTATCCGAGGTTATGATCGTCGGTATCTCTGCATACCTAGTTCAACCTCGTTACTGATAAGTACTCTTTTCTCGTTCCCGTGATATGTGATCCCTTGTGAGCCAGTCACATGCTTGCAAGCTAATTGGATGACATTTCACCGAGAGGGCCCAGAGTATATCTATTCGTCATATGGATGGACAAATCCCATTCTTGATCCATGTGTTTCAACCAATACTTTCCGAACACTCAATGCCACCTTTATAGCCACCCAGTTACGGTGTGGTGTTTGATGTCATCAAAGCATCCATCCGGTAAAGGTGATATGCATGATCTCATGGTCGAAGGAATTAGGTTACTATGTATCAGAAAGCATATAGCAATTGAACTATTAAAATGACTTGATCTTTATGCTACGCTTATCTATAGGAGTATGTCCACCATATCATTCTCCTAACGATATGACCTTGTTGTTAATAACATCTCAATGTTCATGATATGGAAACACAATCATCTATTAACCATCAAGCTAGTATTATATAGAGGCTTTACTAGGGACTTCAAATTAAGTTTACAAATCACACAAGTATTAATGTTTCCTTGTTAATACTATTATAGAATGAATGTAAACATTTATCATAAACACAAAGATATAATAATAACTACATTTATTATTGCCTCTAGGGCATATCTCCAACAGTTTTATGGTTAGCACTAGCATCTACAGGTAGGGGTAGTACTAATGAGGGGCGGTAACTAGTGGAGTTTCAACTAAGTACAACCTTATGTCTCAGGCTGATGTCATGGTTTCTAACTTAGGGCAAATTTTATGCTCTTTATGCAACCTTCAGCATCTTTCCAATCTCTACCAGTCACTTAAGTAAACTCTAAGTAAGCTTTGATAAAGAAATAAAGTAAGAAGCTTGCAAATAAAACTAGGATTGGTTTATCAAGTGGGTATGATCACATATGCTTAAGGCATATAGTAGTCATAGAACAAGTATGGGTTTTTTGCATCAGTAGGGTATCTTGCAAGGGTTAGCTTGCATAGGTCAACTTGATTAGTAAGGATTGCATAGGTATAGTATCAGCTTGCATCAATATCAGTATAACCTTGCCTTGTGCAGAGCAATGGTTGAAGTTCTCCTCCGCTTCTTCTTCGTAGTATCCTCCTTCCTCCTCGTATCCTTGATCGATACTAGCGTCTATGAATAAATACGAGGTACACAATCACCAAACAATACTTAACTACTTGCAATCATCACACACAAGGGTCCTATGGATGATATAGCATCATCCCTAACATTACAAGGTTAGGGCTTGATTTAATTCCTTTTATTTTTAGAAAAGTAATTTCTACTCATTGAAAAACTACTTAAGATTTAATATCCTCCAAACCAAACATGGGATCATGTTGACACATGTCATCACCACTTATTGTAGTCCATGGGAATGTGATTTAAAGTGGTGTCACAATTTAATAAGGTTTTACCCTTTTATTTTAATTAATTAAAGTGGCTAGAAATATTTATGTAGCATTCTTTTATTACTTGAACATTATTTCTGCAAGTAAACCTATATATTTTTATATATTCTGAAAGGTATGGTTAAATGTGATTTTTGAGAGTTGGAATCAACTCAAAAGCTATTATGGTTTAAATTTAAAAAATGTTTGAATGCAGAAAATCTTCTGCCTTGTTATTTTTACCATCGGTGATCTATAGATCCAAATGACTTGAATCCAACGGGCTTGGATTCAGCATTCACAGACCTTTCCAACAAAATTGGTTTCATTCAATTTGGTGCACTGAATCGATATGGGTTGATTTTTGAAGTTGGGTACAGAAGTGTGTTTGAATTGAAATAGAAAAAGGTTTAATTTGAATAACTGGGCTGCGCGGGAAAAGTTACTGGGCCGGCTGCTAAGCGCAGTGCTCCCGTGGACTGCTTAAGTGGGTGTCCCCACTCGTCAGTGACACGGGGCTGGGCGAAGCGGTATGGGGCGACGTGGATCGTTCGATCTAGTTCTAATCCAACGGCTGAGAGTCATCATCGACGCGAGACAACGCCGGCGAGAACGAAACCTAGCGCGGCCAGTGAGGGTTGCTGGGGGATCACCGGGGTACTGGCGAGGGTCGGTGAGGCGGGCGAACGACGAAGTCGACGACGGCGAATCTCCTAGTACCGGTGGCTTATCCTGGGGCGGCTCCAATCACTGGCTCCCGTCTTCTCCAGAGGCAGCGGGCTCCGGTGAAATTCCGGCGTGGTGGTGCTCGCCTTGCTCTGAGAACGGTGTGGCACGATCAGTGAGGAGAGGAGAGTGAGATGGTGTGAAGAAATCGTGCAGGGGTGGCCTCTATTTATAGTCGAGCGAGGGGACCGTCGGGGCGCACGGTGAGCTCGTCGGGGGCGAGGTTACAGGCGGATAATGGCATGGGCAAGGGTAGGGGACGGTGCGGTGTCTGCTGGCGATGCTCAACTACATGTTCGCGAGGCATGGGGCGGTGTGGTTTGGTCTAGAACGGGCGGTGCTCTGCGCGGCAGAGGCGGCGTCTTCGACGGCGGGCGGTGGCTGTGTGGCACGAGGCGGCAAACGGGGATGTCTGGCGGTATCCTGGGTTGATGGCGATCGTGTGTGCACGCGGTGAGGGTGGCGCGCGGTCTGTGGATGCTGGTCGAGGGTGGTGCTCTAGCGCATGCTCGGCATGGTCTCTGGCGGTTTGGGTGGGGCTTGTGCGCGTGGTCCAGGGCTTGGCAACGCTCGCGGCTGGGACAGGTAGTGGGGATGGACGGTGGTCTGCCTCCCACACAAGGTTGGCACGGCTAGTTCTTCCTCTAGCCTGCTGTCCACAATGGGGTGACAAGGAGGTGCTCGGCTGTTCACCATTGATGGCAATGGAAAGCTCACAGGGGTGCTAGTCCTTAGTTAAACTTCCTAGATGATCTACTGAGCTGTGTGTGAGCTAACTAGGGAACAAGTTAGGCCAATTTTACTGCACACTATAGTGTTTGATGTTTTGTTTGATTTGTGTCTGCAACCTGTTTGATGAAATGGCCGCATGAACTCAAGTTTTGAATTTTGAAAAGATTTTTGGTGGGTTTGCTAGATTGGTGCTGGTGAGTCTGCTGATGCTTGGGTTTTGAAAGTTGAGATTGTTTGAGTGGTTTTTGAAAAAGTGGGATCTTCCCATATGATAAAGATTCAATTTTGAATTGTCATTTAAACTATGCATTTGAAAGTTTCTGGATGATCACAAAGTGGGCCTTGATACCTTGTTATGAGTACATTCAAGGGGTGCAATTATCTAGAAAGGTTTCTGTTAGATTTTGAAAGTTTGAGACAGCCAAAGTAGGCATGGGAGTTAAATTGGTCAAAGTGACCATTCATTTCATATATGTGTTTTGATTTACTTGTCTTTAGGAAAAGTGTGGGAAATGTTTTAAATGATGTTTATTTCACCTAAGAAACATTTTACAAGCAATGAAACAAACAAACAAACAAGGTGTTTAAAAGAATTTAAAAATCCATGCATACACATATGCATGCATTCATAATTTTATTTAGAAAAGTTTTTGTTAACCCTAATTTTGATGATTAGAATTTGATGATCCAATATTAATATTTTTGGGATGTTACAAAAAGGCAAGTGATGCTTCATACTTTTGTCCCATTATTTTCCCTATGCATTAGTGATATTTCTAAGTAGGACTTGCATGGAATTTTGCTAAGTGTAAACTATGCCATGGGAAATCCTAGTAGATGAAACCTTAGTAGAATTTTCCTAAGTTAAGATTCCTACCACTATCATGCTTAGCCTAGATAGTAGAAAACAAGGGTGGATTATATTCATGCTATGAAATATTTCTAAGTCCATGACTTGTGTTTTGTTTAATAAAACAACTATGTGAATGAATCACCTGGGTGGAATGGAAGGAATAGTTTGTGTTGGGTGGTTCACAAGGCCCATTTCTATGGTTTACCTTGTGTATCTCACTTGTGGATGGCCACCCAGGAACAAAGAGATTTGAGATGTCAAATGTTGAGAAGCTTCAAGTGCAGCCACTTGGCATTATGGGCTCTGCCTGGATCATATAGGTTGCAATAACTTAGCCAAATGGACAGTTGGTGGTAGGGGGTTGATAGGTTGGAGCACGTCCATTCTGGTCTAAGGGAAGGCTTCTGAAAGATCTTGTCTTGGTGAAACCAGGTCTTGTGGGGAAAGTGCACCACCTCTGCAGAGTGTAAAATCTAAGTACTTAGCCATGTACCTGGTATTGGACAATTTGAGCATCAAGACATGGAAGCTATCAAGAATCTCCTCATCCCAATTTCTAAGTTAAAAACTTGTGGTTGAACAAGGGTTGAAGGATCACCAATTTCTATTGGGAGATGCCTTGGGTGATTTTTGACAAACAAAAACTTAGTGTTTTTCAAATGATAAGGGAAATCTATTTTGAGCAAAGCAAGCCTAAGCTCCACTTAGCCAAATGCATATAGATGATAGACTCCACAATATTACCATAGTATCACTTGCCAATACAATTCAAATGTATTGACCCTTGTGGTTGTAACTTGTTATGTTGCAGGTTTGTTTGATGTTAGTAAGATGTGTTGATTAGGATTACAAGTATACAACCAACATGTTTTCATGTGGCACTTTGAAGATGAAGGACCCCATGCTATTGTTATATTCTGCTGCATTGTAATGAGATAGCCAAATGAGCTATGTAAAATGTAATAAATTATTTGTTCCTGGTTATAAAGTTGTATTATGACCTTTGTTTCTTGATATTACATCTTAACTGTGGATGCTAGCTATTGATCCAGGGACTAGCATTGCAAACACAGGGATCTCTACCTTATTAAAGGTTGGGAACCTTACAGATGGTATCTGAGCATTGTGTTGCCTGTAGGATTTGTAACCCTAGGAAATGGACAAAACCCCTTTGAAAAATAGGAGTTGTATTTGTTCCAAAATTTATTTACAAACAATCTTGTAAAACTCTTTCCTTAACCATTTTGGTTTTGACTCTACATCTCTTCTATTTCAACTTAATGGATAAAGCCTTTCCATGGCCAAAGACTTCACCATGTGCAAAGGACTTCATCAACTCTAATGACTTCAACATCTTCAAGTGACTTCAACTTTATTTTCACCAAGGACTTCAACTTGGATATCACTAAGGACTACAAGTAAGACAAGAAATGATGCTCAAGACTTGAAGACTAAGGACACACAACTTGGGAATCATCATCACCTTTGAAGTTTTTGTGACCAAGAATTTTCCCAAGGAAACCATGATCTCATGCAAGAAGAATTCACTAAGAAGGATGGAAAGATCTCAAGTTAACCATATAATTGGACCACTATGTTTAGTTTAAATTAAACCCATCAACTTATGTGGTTTAGCAAAAAAAAATTGTTGCCTAAAAATGTGCTTAAACTTATTGTTTGAGTGGAATGTTTGTTTGTGATTGCTTGCACATTGCTTGTGTGAATTGGGATGTGTGTGATTAGAATTATTCCCTTAGAAATATTTTGCCATTCTAATCCCAATCCAACCCAAACAGATGACTTCTCCAAGAGACTTCAACATCAAGAAGGGTGACATCAACAACCAAGAGGTCAACATGAGAGAACAACTACTAGTAAACCAAACCCATTTGAATGAGATGACAACTCAGTTTTTAGCCAACAACAAGGAGATAGACCCAACCATACAAAAGTTTTTGGTAATCCAATCCCAATTGATGCAAGGGATGACCACTCAAATGATCAACATGGGAGACAACTCTTCCCAAGGAGTTTATGACAACAAGGATGTCAAGGATGATATTCTAGAAGGAACTCAAGCTTGCAATGTTTGTGGAGACAAGGATCACACTTCCAAAGAGCATGAAGATCAATGCCCCAATTGTGAAGAGAAACATCCCACTAGTCAATGCCCCACAACCCAAGCTACTTGTTTCATATGTGAAGGAAATAATCATGTCCCTATCCAATGCCCCATCTATTCCATAGTTCAACAAAGGAAACAATGTGGAGTGCATCAACAGTTTGTAAACCCTCATAAAGGAACAACTTCTACCAAGAAGGATGAAGGCAAAGTCAAAACTATGCATCATAAGGCCAAATCCAAAGTGATCACAAAGTGTTGCTACTCTTGTGAAGAAGAAGGTCATATCTCTAGTGAATGCCCCAAGAAGAGAGAAAGATTTCCCACCTTTGTGGTGAAGTATGAAGAGCATGAACTAGAAGAACTCCTAGCTTTGGAGAGACCCAAGAAGAAGAAGAAGAAGAAGAAGAAGAAATGCCCCAACCCAAGCAAGAGGGATATTACCCAAGAGCAATGTTACACTTGCAAAGAGATGGGACACTATGCCAATGAATGCCCGGAAAAGAAGAAGAACCAAGGAAATAAACAAGAGGCAATGGTACCAAAGGAAAAGAAAGATATCAGCCAAGTGATGTGTTTCAATTGCAAAGAACCAAGACATTATGCAAGCCATTGTCCATCAAAGATGAAGCACAAGATAAACAAGCCTATGAAGGATCTAAGCCTTGACACATGTTTCAAGTATGGAAACAAAGGACACAATGCAGATGTTTGCCCAGAGAAGTTTCCCCAAGATTCCAAGCAAGCCAAGAAGTAATCTAGTTGGAAAATTTTTAAGGGTGGTAGTACCCTAGTTGCTTTGAGTCAACTTGTAACCCTAGCCTCCCCAAATATCGGACGAGATTTATTTTAAGGGTGCTAGCCTGTCACATCCCAAGATTTTCCAAATCTTGTAATGTGAAAAATAAATAAACAATTGTTGATTTTTCGGGTGAGAAGAAACTTTTTGATTCCAATTGGAAACATCAAAACCTATTTTGATCAAATAAAATCCTAAAGGGATTTAAAAAGATAAATAAATAATAAAGTTATAATAATTGGAATCACTATTTTTGGATCTTTAAATAAAAAGATATGGTTTTCAAAAGCAAAGGTAGAAATATAAATAAGGATTATTTTATAGAGCCAAATTAAATCTTGGCCAAGATTTTGAAATAAAATATTACTATTTGATAAAAAGAGTAAAAGTTTATTTAAATAAAATAATGAGGATTTATTAATATCCAATTTTATTTAAGTAAAGGCTTTCCCATTTTAAATAAACACTAAAACTTATTAAAGTATTTTAAATAGGTGATTTCCAAGTGTTTTGTTTTTCAAATGAAACCTACTGAAAAGATTTTGATATTATTTAGAATTCAAAAAGAGTTTTAAAAATAAATTAAAACCTATTTGAATTAAAGACTATGGTCTATTTATTTAATTATTAATAGATCTTAAAAGAATAAAAGAATTATTTTATTTTTGACTTTGAAATATGTTGATAAACTGAAATAAATTTTACCCAAAGTTTGGTGGTGATTTGAATTCAAATGGAGATTGAAAAATATTATTAAATCTTATTTAATTAAAACTAGAACCTATTTTAAATAATTAAAGACCCTAAAAGGATAAATATATTATTCTGAATTTGACTTTATAATGTGCTATTAGTCAGTATTTGAGTCTTCACAAAATTTGGCAAAGGTTTGAATTCAAATGAATGTTTAAATTGTTTAAACAAAATCAAAATAGAAAATTAAATGGGAAAAAGAAAAACCATCAGTATAAAAAAATGGAAACAAACCCAGCCCAGCCCAGTTAGCCCACTAAGGCCCAGCAGCCCACCTATCCCTCTCTCCCCGAAACGTTTTTCCTCACCACAGACCAAACCCACTGAGTCTATGACGCGTGGACCCCATTCCCCCTCTTCCTCTCTCACTGATGCCAGGCCCCACAGCCACCTCACCATCGTCTCCACCCACGCGTAGATCACGCCCTCCTCCTGTCGTTCTGCCGACAGTTTCCTCGATTAATTGCTCGGTAATGGCGCAATAACCCAGCCCTGCGACCCCGCCTACTTAATCGCCTGCGTTCCCTCTCTCTTCCCCCAGTCGTCGCCCCACCTGAGCCCCCAGGTTGTCCCCAATTCCCCCTGCACCGCCATCTGCTCCGTCGGACTCCGACATTAATTCCGGCCACTCGCCATCGCCCCTCACCCCCTCGACCACACACGCGTGCTCCACGTACCCTGGCGCACCTCCCAGTGGCCTCAGCTCGCTCGCGCGTGCCCCCCAGCGTCGGCAACGACGACGACCAGCAGCGCCGCCGTCTGCTTTTTCTCCGACGAAGCCTCCAGGTAGTCTCTGACCGCGATGCCCCCTCTCTTTGATGCTCCCACACTCCCTACTCTCTTACGCGTCTAACGCACCCTTTGTTTTGCATTGGCGCGCCTTGTAGCCTCGTCCCCGACAATGGCCGAGCGAACCCGTCGCCAGGAGCAACTCTGGCGAGCGATTCCTATCGACCCCGAGCGCCCCTTCGTCAGCAAGGACCACCTTGAGAATCACCACGACCACGCGAACCTGGTGAGCCATGCCCCTTCCTCTCTTGCTTCCTGCATCGCCAGCAACGCCGTAGCCAGAGCCAGCGCCGCCACACGCCGCCGCCAGCTCTGCTGCTTAATGGTCAAAGCGATAAGGACCTTAGGATCTTAATCAGATGGTTGCGATAGAACGTAAACGAAAGGGTAAGTAGTGCCTCTGAGCCGTGCGATCTCACTTAAATCCTACGGCTTGTATCGCTCGATCCAAACGAAACGGTATCAGCGAGTAAGAAGCAGCCACGTGGCCCTGTCTGTTTTAATAAAAACAGAATTGTTCTATTTGATGTGCCAATTTGGAAAATTCATAACTTTCAAACCACACGTACAAATTTTGCAAATTTTATATCAATGGATTCAGCAAAACAAGTAATTTCTGACCACGCACTTTGTTTAGTAAAATGCTTCTGTTAAATTGATTGTTTTTGCAGAAACTTGTGTATGCATGTTTAGAATATAAAAATTGTTCTAAAATGATTTTTGATATAAAACCTTTGGCAAATGGTTTGTTTTGAACCTACTGACCATAGGAATCAATTTGTGGTTTCAAAAATATATTTGGTGAAGCAAAAGAATAAACTTTTGATTTAAACCATTTCTAGTCAAATAAAAATAATGTTTTTTATTAAAAATGCTTTTGGGAGAAAATCTTTGGGAAAATGTTTTGGAATGAACTCTCTGACCCCAAGCACCAAGTTTTTTGATTTAAAAATGAATTTGGTGAACCATATAAAAATTGTTGCTTTTGCTAAAGGCATTTTCAACCACATAAAGTATTGATTTTGTTCAAAAATGGTTTATAGGAAAAATCTTTTGCAAATAGTTTTGCCACTTTATAAAATTACCAATAAGTGTTTTATAATGTTTATAACCTATTATAAACCACTTTTGTAAATAAAACAAAGTTTGGCATGCTTGCATGCATTGTTTTGTTTCTATAACTTTATGTGATGTTTGCTTGAATGGTAGATTGAAATTGTGCCTTGCTTGATTGAATTGTAGTGATTTGAAGAGTGTGATCATTGCAAAGACAAGGAGTGAACTTATATTCTCTACCAAAAAGGCAAGTGATTCTTCATACTTTTGTCCCATTATTTTCCCTATGCATTAGTGATATTTCTAAGTAGGACTTGCATGGAATTTTGCTAAGTGTAAACTATGCCATGGGAAATCCTAGTAGATGAAACCTTAGTAGAATTTTCCTAAGTTAAGATTCCTACCACTATCATGCTTAGCCTAGATAGTAGAAAACAAGGGTGGATTATATTCATGCTATGAAATATTTCTAAGTCCATGACTTGTGTTTTGTTTAATAAAACAACTATGTGAATGAATCACCTGGGTGGAATGGAAGGAATAGTTTGTGTTGGGTGGTTCACAAGGCCCATTTCTATGGTTTACCTTGTGTATCTCACTTGTGGATGGCCACCCAGGAACAAAGAGATTTGAGATGTCAAATGTTGAGAAGCTTCAAGTGCAGCCACTTGGCATTATGGGCTCTGCCTGGATCATATAGGTTGCAATAACTTAGCCAAATGGACAGTTGGTGGTAGGGGGGTGATAGGTTGGAGCACGTCAATTCTGGTCTAAGGGAAGGCTTCTGAAAGATCTTGTCTTGGTGAAACCAGGTCTTGTGGGGAAAGTGCACCACCTCTACAGAGTGTAAAATCTAAGTACTTAGCCATGTCCCTGGTATTGGACAATTTGAGCATCAAGACATGGAAGCTATCAAGAATCTCCTCATCCTAATTTCAAGTTAAAAACTTGTGGTTGAACAAGGGTTGAAGGATCACCAATTTATTTTGGGAGATGCCTTGGGTGATTTTTGACAAACAAATGCATATAGATGATAGACTCCACAATATTACCATAGTATCACTTGCCAATACAATTCAAATGTATTGACGCTTGTGGCTGTAACTTGTTATGTTGCAGGTTTGTTTGATGTTAGTAAGATGTGTTGATTAGGATTACAAGTCTACAACCAACATGTTTGCATGTGGCACTTTGAAGATGAAGGACCCCATGCTATTGTTATATTCTACTGCATTGTAATGAGATAGCCAAATGAGCTATGTAAAATGTAATAAATTATTTGTTCCTAGTTATAAAGTTGTATTATGACCTTTGTTTCTTGATATTACATCTTAACTGTGGATGCTAGTTATTGATCCAGGGACTAGCATTGCAAACACAGGGATCTCTACCTTATTAAAGGTTGGGAACCTTACACTTGTGATGGCAAGGTAGTGAAGTCTGATGCTTCCACTAGACCTTGAGCTTCTATGTCTACAAAAACATCATTATTGCCCGGTAAGGACAATATTTAAAGAAGCAAAATGATTATGCAAGTAATGTAATGCATCATTTAATTTGATATGCATTTTCCCCATAAAATTATTTCTAATAATAAAGGATTTAGAAATATTACCTTTTAATATTTATAATATATATTGAATTATTTATTTTATTTCTCTTTTATTTGACTTTTATTGATTTAATAATTCTTTTAAGAATTGTCATTTAAATATCAGGAAATTGTTATTAAATATTTGTTTAGTATTGTTATAAAATACTACAATATTAAAATATGATGCAAGTGAATTTTAATTAATTTTATCACCTTTCAATAATTTTGTAAAATTCCATAAGGGTTATAAAAATTACAAAATTCTTAATAAAATTTATGTGTCTAAAATTTTATTTCTTAATTTATTTGGATAGTGTGGATTATTGTGAATCCAAAAATATTTTATTTATAATTTTTGGACTTTTATTTTATTTTCTAGAATTTAATTAACTTCAGGGGTATTTTGGTCTTTTCCCATTTATTAAAACAGGCCTTAAAGGTTTTTGGGCTGGCTTGTTCTTATTGGGCCCTGGTGGCCTATGAGACTTAGTTAAAACAGCCACCCCGAAGGGTTATGGCCCACTTGGCCCACCTCCTCGCTGCCTCTCACCCTCGAGATCACTCCTCTCCTCTTCTGCCCCCGACCCCGTGGTCGGTGATATCGCCGCCGGTGATTCCCGCCATCATGGGTCATTCTAGTCACCGTCGTGGTGCAGTAGGAGATTGTCGACTATGCCCATCCTTTCTATCCAACTGGATTTGAGCATGGGGCTCTCCTGTGACGGATCGATGTCGTCTCGAACCATAGGGTTTGGGGGTTGGCGTGGATATTAGCGCTGCCGCTGCCATCGTGCATCGTGGTGATTCACCTCGCCTCTAGGCACGGTCATGGTCGCCTCCGTGGCACTATATGGGTCGCAGCGCCCCCCTGGGGGTGCTTCCCATGCCGCCATGGTCGTCGGCCACCTCTGCTTCCTCTTCTAGTCTTCAGCGAGGACCCTTGGTGAGTTCTTTTCCTCTCCCCTTATGCTCTATGTGCTTGCTCATCCTATGATGGATGTTGGTATTGACCTCTCTAGTTACTATCTTGTCCTGGTTAAGATTATTTGTTCCATTTAGGGTTCATATCCTGGTGTTGATTATCTACTGGATGAATTAGATCATGTATGGATGGCTTGTAAGCATGCTAAATGATTATTAGCTTGAGGCTTGCTGCTTGAGATGAACTTTAATGGTCCTGGTTACTTATTGGATGATTTTATGCTTAGAGTTCATATGATCCAGATGATATAGTTGCTCTGAAATCAATGCTTGGTATAGTCGGTGGGTTTGATAACTTACCCATGTCCTTACTTGATTAAGGATAATGAGTATGGTGTGATGTAATCACTGTCCTAGTGTTGTTGGCTTGAGAATTCCTATGTGGTTTGAGATCACAATGATCTTAGACAGTGAAGATTTACATAGGAATGTCCTAATTATGATTCATTTAATGACAGGAAAATGATTGGTAGATTGATTGATTGAATCTGTGATGCTGGAATGCTTATTCTGATTTATGTAGAATTGTTCTTATTACACCATCTTTGTATGGCACACAAGATTGATTTTACTCCATTGATTGCGTTGGTTTAATCTTAAGACAAGCTTGGCTTTAAAAGAGAATTAGAAATGTTCTTTTCTGAAATCCCTAAGACCAATGATGTTGGTCTGAGGCTTAGGGGTTAGGCTTTATCTAATTGATTTATATGGATAGTTGTGGTAGTGGTACCAGTTACTGTTTCTTGAATCAAAGATTGAAAAAATGATAGTAGTCTTGATCACTTATATGGATCAAAAGATTAACTTCTAAGGTGCTACCCTTATCCTCGGGATGTGCCTAGAAATTAAATCTTAGCTATATTTATTATTGAATTGGAATATAGCTTGATAGCGAAAATAATCGATGATGTTGTTCTGAGTTTTGGTTGGATCCTTGTATTTTGCTGTTTGCTCTTAGAGTTTAAATCTCAATGATGGATTCACCCCACTTGGGTGCTTTTTGAGAGTTTGAATATGATACAGATCATGTATGCTTGTCTAATCTTAGACAGATAGATAATATGATGGTCTATGTACTCACCACTATCATTGGTTGTTGTGGTTGCTAGTGGTGGATCTTATGGTAGCTTGATCTTGTGCTCCCCTGGTATATTTAGCTCCTAGCTTATCCTTGATCTAGCCCATCATCTCCTGATCCTGATGGCTTGACCTTGGTCTTGCTATCCCCCTGATCTTCCCCCTCCTTATGTCACCATCCTGGTGATGTGATCTTGGGCTTTGATTGATTTGGCTGCTGGCTGTTGTGCTTGGTTTAGTTGCTGGTTGCTAAGCTTGATGTATAGAATCAAAAGATTGATGTGGTTGTGTGCTTTCCCACGGCTGTGTTGATGGTTTTTTGTTGCTGGGTTGTTGCTAAGGTACTGACAGCACACACCATGAAATCTGGTGTGTGTGTTGCCTGCGTGCTTGTTGTGCACTTGTGGATATGTTCAGAATTTTGAAACTGGCTATTATCTGGTTACTTTTACCTGGCTGGTGAAACTTGCCCCTCTTTGCTGTCATTTGACTTCTGGCTAAAAAAATATGAAAGATACATTCTTTCAATTTGGTGAAACTTGCCCCTTTTTAATAGAATTACTCAATGATGAATCTTGATCAGTGCATTTCACTTACAAGTCTGAGAGTAAAACATTACTAACCCTAACTTTCTTTATTTTTTTATTAGTGTTTGTTTTGTAGGTACAGATTTGAAGATGAAGATTTTAGTTTAGGTTTCCTTTATAGAATAGTTAATGTAATCTTCTTTATTCCTTTGTAATTTTCATTTTATTATTTTGTAATCTTCATTTTATTATTTTGTAATAAAGATTATATTATTATCAATAAAGAAATATTCTTATTCTTTATTTATTTGCTATTATGAAGTTTGTGGATAATTTCAAAAAGTTACATTTTTGAAACTTATTTATTGAATGAAAATATGAAATAAATATTCATATTCTTAATTGTTTTCTTTAGATAAAGTTTGAGTTATATTGATTAACTCTTAATTAAATCAAGATTCAAAAATCATTTGAATTATAATTCAAACACTCAAGTTCTACATTCAAATTTCATTTCCCAAAACACATAATTTCACAAAGATCATATCAAAGTCATTAGCAAACATCCTTTAAGACTAAATCTAATCTCAAAGTATGAAAGTAACCTTGATCACTTTAGGTTTTATTTGGCAAAAATTTTACCCACATTTTCACAGATGAATGCATGCAACATTTCAATTTCCTAAATCTATCCTTCGTTAGTTCCTAAATGCAGGGATGTTACAGACTTCTCCCCTTAAATTAAACTTCGTCCCGAAGTTTGTTGAGATGTACCTGAATAGTTCTGGATAGGATTTCCTTAAATCCTCCTCTTTCTCCCAGGTAGCTTTTCTTTTAGGGTGATGTTCCCATTGTACTTTGCAATATTTGATTGCTCTGTTCCTCAACCTATTCCAGTTTTCTTCCAAAATTTTACAGGGTTTTCCAATATAGGTCAAGTCTGCTTGTAATTCTATCTCTTGGTGTGTGATTGCATCATCTGGAACTTTCAAACATTTACGAAGTTGTGACACATGGAAAACATGATGCACTTGAGCTAATCTTGATGGTAACTCTAAAGCATAAGCTATAGCTCTGTTTTGACTCAATATCTTGAATGGTCCGATGTATCTTGGACTCAGTTTCCCTTTAAATCCGAACCTTTTCACCCCTTTCATTGGACTTACTTTCAAATATACCATATCTCCCACTTCTGGATGCCAAGATCTTCGACTTTGATCCGCATAACTTTTCTGCCTACTCTGGGCTATTTTCAGTCTATCCCTGATTTTATCAATGATATCTTGTCTTTCCTTGATATAATCTGGCACAAATTCTTTGCTGCTTCCAGGCTCATACCAACATATCGGTGATCTACACTTCCTTCCATACAGAACTTGGTATGGAGCTGCCTTCAGACTACTCTGATAGCTATTGTTGTAGGAAAATTCTGCCAATGGTAGATGCTCTTCCCATGTTCCTCCAAAATCTAGTGCACAAGCTCTTAACATGTCTTCTAGTATTTGATTTGTTCTTTCAGTTTGACCTCCTGTCTCAGGATGATATGCTGTGCTGAAATCCAAATTTGAACCAAGTGCTTCATGCAATTGTTTCCAAAATGCTGAAGTAAACACTGATCCCCTATCAGTTACGATCTTTTTGGGTACTCCATGCTTACTTACTATCTCTTTGACATATACTTCAACTAACTTCTCGGTATTATCTTTTTGATTCACCGGAATAAAATGTGCACTCTTAGTGAGTCTGTCCACAATTACCCATATCATATCCTTCCTTTTTGGTGTCATGGGAAATCCTGTGATGAAGTCCATACCTATTTCCTCCCACTTCCATTCAGGAATTCCCAAGGGTTGTAATGGTCCTGCTGGACTTTGATGTTCAGCCTTCACCCTTTGGCAAGTATGGCATTCAATACATATTTAGCAATGTCTCTTTTCATGTTATTCCACCAGAATAGTTCTTTCAAATCCATATACATCTTAGTACTTCTCGGATGTATAGAATATGGTGTTTCATGTGCTTCTCTGAGTATGATATCACGAATCTCAGTCACATATGGAACACAAAGACGATCTTGAAACCATAAATACTCATAATCCCCAAGGCGAAAAACTGATTTTTGCCCTTGAGATATCCTCCGAATTTCCTCAGCAACAAAAGGATCTTCTGCTTGATGTCTAAAAATTTCTTGCTTAAGATCACTGTCCTGCTTTGCAACTACCTGCATAGTAGCTAATCCTCCAAGAACCTCTGTTCTGATGAATTGAAGCTCTAATCTTTCCAAGTCCATTTGTAACTCCTTTGGTAGCTCCCTATTGCTAGGCTGAATATCTGCACTCTTTCTGCTTAAAGCATCAGCTACAACATTTGCTTTCCCTAGAGTATAGTTGATTGTTAAATCATAACCCTTGATTAGTTCCAACCAACGCTTCTGTCTCATATTCAATTCCTTTGAGTGAAGAAATATTTGAGACTTTTATGGCCAGTGTATAACTCACATCTGGCTCCATATAGGAAAAACCTCCATCCTTTCAGTGCAAAAAACTACTGCTGCTAACTCTAAATCATGAGTTGGATAGTTGACTTCATGTGGTTTCAGTTGTCTTGAACCATAAGCAATCACTTTCTGATCTTGCATTAATAAACAACCCAAACCTTCTTTAGATGCATCACAGTATACTGTGAAATCCATCCCTGTTTCAGGAACTGCTAAGATTGGAGCTGTGGTTAACCTAGTCTTCAACTCTTGAAAACTTGCTTCGCATTTCTCATCCCACTTGAATGGTGTATTCTTCCTTAATAATTTGGTCATTGGTCCGGCTATTTTGGAGAAACTTTCAATGAATCTTCGATAATAACCAGCCATTCCTAAGAAACCTCGAATTTGCTTCACATTGATTGGTGCAGTCCACTCTAGTACTGACTGAACTTTAGATGGATTCACAGCAATTCCATCCTTACTGATCACATGACCGAGGAATTCTACCTCATCTAGCCAAAATTCACACTTACTGAACTTAGCATAAAGTTTGTGTTCTCTTAAAGTCTGCAATGCTATTCTCAAATGATAAGCATGCTCTTCCTTATCCTTGGAATATATCAGAATATCATCAATAAAGACTATGACAAACTTGTCCAAATATGGCATGAAGATCTTGTTCATCACATTCATGAATATTGTCGGTGCATTGGTCAAACCAAATGGTACTACCAGATACTCATGGTGTCCATATCTTGAGACAAATGTTGTCTTTGGAACATCTTCCGGTTTGATTTTTGTTTGATGGTATCCAGATCTTAAATTGATCTTTGAAAATACTCCAGCCCCTTTCACTTGATCAAACAAATCTTAAATTCTTGGTAAAGGATACTTATTCTTGATAGTAATGTTGTTTAGGTTTCTATAATCACCACACATTCTTCTTCCACCATCTCTCTTATCCACAAAGATTACGGGTGTTCCCCATGGAGATACACTTTCCTGAATAAATCCTTTTCAGGCTAACTCATCAATTTGCTCTTTGAGTTCTTTTAACTCTTTGGGTCCCATTTTATATGGTGCTTGAGCTATTGGTGTTGTGCCAGGAATTAGGTCAATAGTGAACTCTATCTCCCGGTCTGGTGGCATTCCCGGTAGCTCTGCTGGAAAAACATCTTGAAATTCATTTACTATAGGAATCTCTTCCAATTTGACCTCTTTCATTGAGTTCAACTGCAGATCCACCATGATATGACTGTGCTTATCTGCTTAGTAAACTATCCTTGCTCCACTTGGAGTTTTGATTGACACGGTTTTCTCCTCACAATTTATCTGAGATCCGCGTTCCATCATCCAATCCATTCCCAGTACTACTGCAATTCCCTTCAAAGGAATCACATAAAGGTCTGCGAAATATGTACAACCACAGATCGAGATAACCTGATCTTGTTTTATGTGGCGTACAATCACATTCCCTCCTGCCGTAACTACGGTCATAGGACTTTCTAACGTTGCCCTTCTAATCCCAAACTTATCACAAAATTCTTTAGAAATGAATGAAGTAGTTGCACTAGTATCAAATAGAACTTTGCCGGGATTGGTAAGTATATTGAGCGTACCTATCATTGCATGCTCCGAATTATCCACCTCCTCGAGGGTCGCACAATTCAGTTTCCTGGTAGGTCAGTTCCTCTTGCCATTGTTGTTCTTGACATTATTTCCTCCTTTATTGGGCTGTCCATTTCCTCCACCGGCTTGTCCTCCTCCCTTTGTAGGCCAACCTCCTGGTGGTTTGCTCGGACAATCTGGCTTGATATGTCCCTTCTGACCACAGCCGTAATAGATCACTACAGGCTTTTTGCATTACCTCTGAAAATGCCCTGGAATTCCACAATTGTTACAAATAACATTCCTTCTCGGATTGGATTGATTTCCACCACTGCCCTTGTTATTGTTATTGTTATTGTTGCCATAATTCCTGTTCCGAGGTTTGAACTCCAGGTTAGGTTTAAGTTTGCTTGCCTGAATCCTCTTGGTTTCCTTTTTGGCTCTCTTCCTCCTATCCTCTTGGACATTCTTATAATCATCTTCAAAAGTAATGGCTGCATCCAGCAACTGCTGATAAGTTTGCTTATTGGCTAACCTTAGTTGCATCTTCACAAATGGATTTAATCCACGCAGAAAACGCTTCTTTCGCTTCTCTTCAGTGTTGACATCCTCCTCAACATAGCGAGACAGTTGACTAAACTCCCGGATGTACTTCATGACACTAGTATATCCTTGCTGAAGCTCCTCAAATTCTCTCCGCTTCAACTCCATAACACTTTCCGGAACATGATATTCACAGAATCGCTGCTTGAACTCTTCCCATGTAAACTCCCTTCCTGGTGGTTGCATGGCCAACTGATTCTCCCACCATGATGTTGTAGGTCCAGTCAAAAGATGAGTTGCATACCTCAATTTCTCCTTATCATTGCAACCTACAGTCTTCCTCTTCCTTTCAGTATCTGCTAGCCAATCTTCTGCATCATTGGTTCCGGAGCTGATGCAAAATGTAACGGTCTTGCATTCCGGAAATCAGATAGACTCACTCATCCACCTTCAGGTTCCCTCTGATTTTCTCGTCCCAGCAGCTCCTCCATGAACTTGTTCTGGGTCTCTTGCATCATTTGCATGCATTGCATAAAGTTCTGCTCCATTAATGGCCTCATTGGTGGTGGTGGTGGTAATGCTCCTTGATTTGCTGCATCTGCATCGGCCTTCTCCTTGGCCTCTCGCTCCATCCGTTGCTGCTCAGTTACCATTTCTACACCCGTATCCATGACCCTCTAGTCCTGCAACATAAAGTGAATACTCATAATTACATCATGCACATGTGTTCTGAGCTCGACTTTACGCACAGAACTAGTCACACAATGAAGATCCAAAGAAAATCCAAATATGCATTTCACATATTATACATAATATCATAATGATACAAAGTTCTTACAACATATACCATATAGGTATAATCACAATACTACCATATTCATCTCACTACCTTATTACTTGGAGTACAATACACGGTACTTGATATCACTAACTAGTTGCCTCCTTCTAGTAGTAACTACGCTCATCATACATGCCTCATGTCCAACCATGATGACGTGTTGTTCGTCGCACAGTTTGTGGAACAAATGGCCTTCCGGAAGGAACATACTCTGTATCTGAAGTGTCAGGACTTGAGTTATTACTCAATCTAAGCGCATTGACTCCCTCCAGCTCAGTTGAAAAGTCTTCAGAAACATATTCAACATTATCTCCAGCTTGCATCTCCTGAGCTTCATTCCTTGAGTTGTCAATAGGATACGCAGATCCTGCTGCTTCCCAGGTGCTCTCTTGGGAAAGATAGTTAAACACTGGATAATGTATACTCCCTGGGTTTTGAGAATATGTTGATGATTCAAACACTCTCTCCTCGGGATCTTCTTCTTCATCCTGATCATCTATTGACATGGTATTTCTACTACTGTTACTAGGGTTAATTCTTGCACCCATCCAGCTAGATTGTCCAACATTTCTGTCAGAACCATCTGTGGACATCTGGTGTTCTTGAGATATTTCATACGATCCCATTCTCCAACCATACGAATTCTCAATAGGAAGTTCTGAGTCAGAACCCTCCACTGAGCCCTGTGGTACTGCATACCTCATATCCATAGTAGGATCATGTATATATTCAGGTCTTGGTGAATAAGGATATGGTATAAAAGATTCAGGATCTATAGGTATATCCTAAAAGATAGGTGTTGTGCTACTACCTGCTTCCTTCTCTAACTGGAATTCTAACTTCTTCCTCCTTTCCGGATCAGTTAGATCCTCTAACATATCATTTTTATCTTCAACAATCACTTGATGTGTCTTATAAAAAGATGCAACTAGTGTTCGGTATCTATCCATAAACTTGGAAGCTAAATTAGGATGCTTCTTAACCAGAGTAAGATGATTAGGTGTAGGCTCCGAGTCTATGGAATCATGAGGTATCACAGAGAATGTACTACCTTCTAACTCATTGGTTTTCTTCTCCTGGATATTAGTTATCGCCCCCACAACAACAACATGATATGCTGCTAAATGACTCCTACCTTCTCCTATAGGTAGATCGTGATGTAATCCAAGCTCCTCTGGGAGTTGGATACTCACACGATACTTGGATAACATCCGACCATCAAGGTAAGTGATAGTGTTCACTGGAATTCTAGTTGGACAACTAAAGAGCTTTAAAAGTTGATGAAGTTGGTCTGTGAATGATACTTGATAATCATCAAGAGTCTCCTCTTTCCTTACCAAAGTCTGTTTTGGAAACTTTGGTTTCATATCTCTGTATATTAGAAAAATAGTTTTGATTAGTATCCAATAATATATTGCAACATAACAAAGAATTATCGCACTAAAATATATAACGGAATATTCTCAATTGAATACCCATTATAATACTTTTAGATAATTCTTTATCATTGCTAAACTTTTATACAGGTAATACCCTTTACTAGATTTCCAACCTAAGGTCAAAGAAATTTGCTCTAATACCAACTGCGGTGACCCAGCATACCACTGCATGTGTAGTACACTATAGTCGTTGACATGACATCCACAGGACACCGTTCTATAAATATTACATCCCTCAGAGTGGTACAACAGAAAAATTGCGGGTCCATATTACAAATATACACACAATATTATTATTACAATACCGAAAGTTCAAGACTTCCAAAAGATTCAATTTACAAACCAAAATATAAAGTGTATCACCGGAATTTAAAAGTAGCAACTCCGACTAGGAGTTGAGCTCAGCAGCTTATTCTATAGAGTTCATGCTCCTCGGCTCTGTTGGTTACTACTAACTAGGGATACTTAGTTGGCTTTGTTATCATCGATACCGTAGAGGATTTAGTAATCCACTCCTTCAACACCTCCGGACAGATCAGGTTCCACGTAGGACACTTCTTCTTGTCATTCGGCTGCATACATTGGCACGTCTTCGGGATCCTTAGAGTCTAAGCAAGGGATCAAAGGAAAGGATGAGTAACAACATTACCCAACAAGTTCATTATATGCAAGGTGGCAAGTTTGATGCTCTAATTACCACCTCGGATTATAAATCCTTGGCACTATGCAATTTTTGTAAATCTTTCTTCAAAGATTGATTTTATTATGAAAAACTATGACCATCAGCCTTCACAGGTTGACCAGAACTTTCATGGAGTTCCTTTCCTGTCGTGTTCGTAGCTCCTTCCCGGAACAGGGAGTAACAAGTTACAGTTCTTACACTCTACAGAGGTGCGTTACTTTACCCATGAGAGATCAACTCCTTGTTGCACAACCGGGCATACTTTCCCGTCCACAATTCCATGATGTGGGGCCCAGTAGTTGGTCCAAGCCAATCACTGCCCCCTTCGTGACCTCGCATGCCTCCTTGGTGTACACCATGCCCACATAATGAATTATGACAATGGTTTGTACAAACCGTTAGATGCCAGAACTATCGTGGGACGATGAGGGTTCCCACCATATGCTGCATATCCTCTATGAATTACCAATTAATATGCACTCTACAAGGGTAACAGCCACGACCTACACATCCGGCTTCATGCGAGAGGAAGAAGATACAGCTAACTTCTCTGTCCCATTCCAAGTCTCATGGCTAACGCTTAATTTACGGCGCTAGAATCACTGATGTCAGGGGTTATTAAGTCCCTACTTGATTATCATTGTTGCAAATAGAACCCTAAGTTCTATTGCTCCATTATATCATCACTTAGGATGATATCTATGATTTCTTTATTTGTGAAAATAACATTGTCTTTCTTTTATAGCATATATGATAACACACAATTTGCAAATACTTTGATAAAGACTCTTCAAAGTACATGAGCAAGTGATGAACTTGCCTTATGATGGCAAGGTAGTGAAGTCTGATGCTTGCACTAGACCTTGAGCTTCTATGTCTACAAAAACATCATTATTGCCCCGTAAGGACAATATTTAAAGAAGCAAAATGATTATGCAAGTAATGTAATGCATCATTTAATTTGATATGCATTTTACCCATAAAATTATTTCTAATAATAAAGGTAATATTTATAATATATATTGAATTATTTATTTTATTTCTCTTTTATTTGACTTTTATTGATTTAATAATTCATTTAAGAATTATCATTTAAATATCAAGAATTGTTATTAAATATTTGTTTAGTATTGTTCTAAAATAATACAATATTAATATATGATGAAAGTGAATTTTAATTAATTTTATCACCTTTCAATAATTTTGTAAAATTCCATAAGGGTTATAAAAATTACAAAATTCTTAATAAAATTTATGCGTCTAAAATTTTATTTCTTAATTTATTTGGATAGTGTGGATTATTGTGAATCCAAAAATATTTTATTTATAATTTTTGGAATTTTATTTTATTTTCTAGAATTTAATTAACTTCAGGGGTATTTTGGTCTTTTCCTATTTATTAAAACAGGCCTTAAAGGTTTTGGGGCTGGTTTGTTCTTATTGGGCCCTGGTGGACCATGAGACTTAGTTAAAACAACCACCCCGAAGGGTTCTGGCCCACTCGGCCGACCTCCTCGCTGCCTCTCACCCTCAAGCTCACTCCTCTCCTCTTCTGCCCCCGACCCCGTGGTCGATGATATCGTCGCCGGCGATTCCCGACATCGTGGGCCGTTCTGGTCGCCGCCATGGTGCAGTAGGAGGTTGTCGACTATGCCCATCCTTTCTATACAACTGGATTTGAGCATGGGGCTCTCCTGCGACGGATCGATGTCGTCCCGAACCCTAGGGTTTGGGGGTTGGCGTGGATCTTAGCGCTGCCGCTGCTGTCGTGCGTCGTGGTGATTCACCTCGCCTCTAGGCGTGGTCCTGGTCGTCGTTGTGGCGCTGTATGGGTCGCAGCGCCCACCTGGGGGTGATCCCCGTGTCGCCATGGTCATCGGCCACCTCTGCTTCCTCTTCTAGTCTTTAGCAAGGACCCTTGGTGAGTTCTTTTCCTCTCCCCTTTGTGCTCTTTGTGCTTTCTCATCCTATGCTGGATGTTGGTATTAACCTCTCTGGTTACTGTCTTGTCCTGGTTGAGATGACTTGTTCCATTTAGGGTTCATATCCTGGTGTTGATTATCTACTGGATGAATTAGATCATGTATCGATGGCCTGTAAGCATGCTAAATGATTATTAGATTGAGGCTAGCTGCTTGAGATGAACTATAATGATCCTGGTTACTTATTGGATGATTTTATGCTTAGAGTTCATATGATCCAGATGATATAGTTGCTCTGAAATCAATGCTTGGTATAGTGAGTGGGTTTGATAACCTACCCCTGTCCTTACTTGATTAAGGATAATGAGTATAATGTGATGTAATCACTGTCCTAGTGTTGTTGGCTTGAGAATTCCTGTGTGGTTGAGATCACAATGATCTTAGACAGTGAAGATTTACATAGGAATGTCCTAATTATGATTCCTATAATGACAGGAAAATGATTGGTAGATTGATTGATTGAATCTGTGATGCTGGAATGCTTATTCTGATTTATGTAGAATTGTTCTTGTGACACCATCTTTGTATGGCACACAAGATTGATTTTACTCCATTGATTGGGTTGGTTTAAGCTTAAGACAAGCTTGGCTTTAAAAGATAAGTAGAAATGTTCTTTTCTGAAATCCCTAAGACCAATGATGTTGGTCTGAGGCTTAGGGGTTAGGCTTTATCTAATTGATTTATATGGATAGTTCTGGTAGTGGTACCAGCTACTGTTTCTTGAATCAAAGAATGAAAAAATGATAGTAGGCTTGATCACTTATATGTACCAAAATATTAACTTCTAAGGTGCTATCCTTATCCTAGGGATGTGCCTAGAAATTTAAAATTAGCTATATTTATTATTGAATTGGAATATAGCTTGATAGCCAAAATTAATGATTTTGTTGTGAGTTTTGGTTGGATCCTTGTATTTTGTTGTTTGCTCTTCAAGTTTAAAATCTCAATGATGGATTCACCCCACTTGGGTGCTTTTTGAGAGTTTGAATATGATACAGATCATGTATGCTTGTCTAATCTTACACAGATAGATCATATGATGGTCTATGTACTTACCACTGTCACTGGTTGTTGTGGTTGCTCGTGGTGGATCTTGTGGTAGCTTGATCTTGTGCTCCCCTAGTATATTTAGCTCCTGGCTTGTCCTTGATCTAGCCCATCATCTCTTGATCCTGATGGCTTGACCTTGGTCTTGCTATCCCCCTGATCTTCCCCCTCCTTATGTCACCATCCTGGTGATGTGATCTTGGTCTTTGATTGATTTGGCTGCTGGCTGTTATGCTTGGTTTAGCTGCTGGCTGCTAAGCTTGATGTGTAGAAGCAAAAGATTGATGTGGTTGTGTGCTTGCCCACGGCTGTGTTGATGGTTTTGTGTTGCTAGGTTGTTGCTAAGGTGCTGACAGCACACACCATGCAATCTGGTGTGTGTGATGCCTATGTGCTTGCTGTGCACTTGTGGATATGTTCAGAATTTTGAAACTGACTGTTATCTGGTTACTTTTACCTGGCTGGTGAAACTTGCCCCTCTTTGCTGTCATTTGACTTCTGGCTTAAAAAAATTGAAAGATACATTCTTTCAATTTAGTGAAACTTGCCCCTTTCTAATAGAATTACTCAATGATGAATCTTGATCAGTGCATTTCACTGACAAGTCTGAGAGTAAAACATTACTAACCCTAACTTTCTTTATTTTTTTATTAGTGTTTGTTTTGTAGGTACATATTTGAAGATGAAGATTTTAGTTTAGGTTTCCTTTATAGAATAGTTAATGTAATCTTCTTTATTCCTTTGTAATTTTCATTTTATTATTTTGTAATCTTCATTTTATTATTTTGTAATAAAGATTATATTATTATCAATAAAGAAATATTCTTATTCTTTATTTATTTGCTATTGTGAAGTTTGTGGATAATTTCAATAAGTTACATTTTTGTAACTTATTTATTGAATGAAAATATGAAATAAATATTCATATTCTTAATTGTTTTCTTTAGATAAAGTTTGAGTTATATTGATTAAATCTTAATTAAATCAAGATTCAAAAAACATTTGAATTATAATTCAAACACTCAAGTTCTAAATTCAAATTTCATTTCCCAAAACACATAATTTCACAAAGATCATATCAAAGTCATTAGCAAACATTCTTTCAGACTAAATCTAATCTCAAAGTATGAAAGTAACCTTGATCACTTTAGGTTTTATTTGGCGAAAAATTACCCACATTTTCATAGATGAATGCATGCAACATTTCAATTTCCTAAATCTACCCTTCGTTAGTTCCTAAATGCAGGGATGTTACACCCGTCTGCAGGATATGCCCCAAGAAACAATAGACCCTCGATGACCCGTCCGAACTATCCTAACCGTGGAGGAGGAAAACCAAGGCCCAGAGGAACCCACCACAACAACCCCGGCAAATCCAACAACTTCAACCGTGCACCGCCCAAAGTCAACAACCCCACCAACACTAATACTACCCCAAGGACTGGAAGCAATGTCGTGCCTGTTGCAACGAAAGACAAGTCTCCGGTGACTTGTTATGAATGCGAAACCAAGGGTCACTACTCCAATGAGTGCCCCAAGAAGCTTGCAGCATCCAACAATGTGAATGCCCCAGCTCAGCAGAAGCGTCGTGTTCAGCCTGGAAGGAGATTTGCCCTAGGGAACTCGCTCAACCGCAATGGCCGTCTGTTTCACATGAATGCTGAAGAAGCCCAAGAAGCGCTAGATGTCGTGCTGGATATGTTTTCTGTTAACTCAGTACTTGCAAGAGTGTTGTTTGATTCTGGAGCATTGCACTCGTTTGTTACAGAAGAATTTGCATGCACTAGTAAGATTCAACCAACAAAATTGAAGCATGTTATGATAGTTCAAATACCTGGTTCAACCACCAAAGCTAGACAAATTTGCAAGGCCATACCTATCAGAATCCATGGCATAGTTTTTTATGCTAATCTAATAGTACTCGGAACCAAAGGTTTGGAAGTAGTACTAGGAATGGATTGGATGTCGAAATATAAAGGATTAATCGACTCTGCCAAGAAAGCCATAACCATGACTAGTACCACTGGAGTATCATTAGAGCATGTATCTAAAACCTTGCCCCGTCAATTCAAGTGCAACAAGAGTCTATCCCAACCAACCATTGACCAAGTCAGAGTAGTCTGTAAATACCCCGACGTATTCCTAAATATATTTCCCGGTATGCCCACAGATCGGGATATCGAGTTTATCATTGAACTAATCCCTAGAACTGGATCCATAGCTCAGAGACCTTATAGTATGAACCCATCTGAATTAGTGGAGATGAAGAAGCAACTGGATGCTATGATGGAGATCGGCATGATTCAACCAAGTGCATCGCCATGGAGATCACCTGTCTTGTTCGTGGATAAGAAAGCTGGAGGTAACCGTTTGTGCATGGATTATCGGAAGTTGAATGATATCACCATTAAGAACAAGTATCCACTGCCAAAGATAGAAGATTTGTTTGACCAATTGATTAGTGCCAAAGTGTTTTCTAAGATTGATCTTAGAACTGGTTATCATCAACTCAAGATTCGTGCAGAGGATATTCCAAAGACTGCCTTTACCACTAGATATGGATTGTATGAGTACATTGTCATGTCTTTTGGATTAACCAATGCCCCCGCTTATTTCATGAACCTCATGAATAAGAATTTTATGAACTTCCTGGATAAGTTTGTCGTTGTTTTCATTAATGACATTCTGGTCTATTCCAAATCAGAAGAAGAACATGAGCTACACCTAAGGACCATCCTTGAAAGCCTTAGGGAGCATCAGTTATATGCCAAGTTTAGCAAATGTGAGTTCTGGTTACATGAAGTAGGATTCCTCGGACATATCGTGTCAGTAGGAGGAATTGCTATCGACCCCGCCAAGGTTAAAGATGTGGAAGAATGGCAAGCCCCAACCACTCAAACCCAAGTTCGTACATTTCTCGGACTAGCGAGATATTACCGCAAGTTCGTAGAAGGATTCTCGAGCATCACAAGACCCATGACCCAATTGTTGAAGAAAGATAAGAAGTTTGAATGGACGGACAAATGTGAAGCAAGTTTTCAAGAGCTTAAGAAGAGATTGATTTCAGCCCCAATCTTGATTATGCCGGATATCACGAAGCCCTTCGATGTGTTTTGTGACACATCCAAGATTGGTCTCGTATGTGTGCTAATGCAAGAAGGCAAAGTCATATATTATTTATCCCGGCAACTGAAGAAACATGAGCAAAATTACCCTACCCATGACCTCGAACTAGCAGCCGTAGTTTTAGGTTTAAAGACATGGCGACATTACCTCATGGGAAACCATTGTGAAATTTATTCGGATCACAAGAGCCTGAAGTATATTTTCACCCAAAAGGAGTTGAATATGATGCACACGATATGGATAGAGCTAATCAAGGACTATGACCTTGACATTCACTATCACCCCGGTAAAGCCAATGTGGTAGCAGATGCTCTTAGCAGATTGCCATGTCACTTGAACACCATGATTCTGAAGGAGCAACCAAGTTTGCACAAGGAGTTGGAAGATTTCAGAATGGATCTGGTTAGTGAAGGATTTTTGGCTAGCATATAACTTCAACACACTTTGATCAGTCAGATCAAGGAGGCGCAGAAAGGAAATTCTAGTATCGATGGAATCAAACGTCGTATCGGTACAGAAAAGGTACCCAGATTCACCGAAGATTAAGGAGTTTTGTGTTACAAAGGACGTATCTGTGTGCCAGCAGATTCAGAGTTGAAACAACCTATTTTTGAAAGAAGCCCATGATACTCTTTATTCTATCCACCCCGGAAGAACAAAGATGTATCAGGATTTAAAGGAGCAATTTTTGTGGCATAAGATGAAGAGAGAAATCGGAAGCTACATAGACAAATGCGATATCTATCAGAGAGTCAAGGCGGTACATCAGAGACCCGCAGGACTTTTGCAACCATTGCAGATTCCGGAATGGAAATGGGATTTAGTTGGAATGGATTTTATCACCGGTTTGCCTACTTCTAGTAGAGGAAATGACTCTATTTGGGTCATAGTGGATAGACTATCCAAAGTAGCTCATTTCTTACCAGTCAAGACCACTTATCAGAGTTCGAAGATAGCAGAGTTGTACATTGCTAGAATAGTCAGTTTACATGGAGTCCCCAAGAACATTTTGTCGGATCGAGGAACCCAGTTTACCTCGAGATTTTGGAAGAAAGTCCAAGAAGGATTAGGAACAAGACAAGATTTCAGCACAGCTTATCACCCTCAGACTGATGGACAAACAGAGCGAGTAAATGAGATACTCGAAGATATGTTGAGAAATTGTGTGTTGGAATATAGATCAAAATGGGAAGACTGTCTGCCTTTCACAGAATTTTCATACAACAACAGTTATCAAGCCAGTTTGCAAATGGCCCCATTTGAATTCATGTATGGAAGAAAGTGTCGTACCCCTTTGAATTGGTCGGAAATAGGAGAGAGTCAGATTTTCGGACCTGGCATCCTCCAAGAAGCTGAAGAGAAAGTTCACAAGATCTGTGAGCACCTTAAGACCGCCCAGTCCAGACAGAAGAATTATGCCGACAAGAGACGTCGAGACCTAGCCTTCAATATCGGAGATTTTGTCTATCTCAAAGTATCACCCTTGAAAGGAATGCAACGTTTTCAACTCAAAGGAAAGTTAGCCCCCGATATATTGGACCCTTCAAGATTTTGAATCATCGAGGAGAAGTATCGTATCAACTGGAACTATCGGAGGAGATGTCAGCCGTGCATAATGTGTTTCATATCTCGTTACTTCGCAAATGCCTAGAAGTCCCGGAGAAGACCGAAGTTTTAAAGAATATTGTGCACAGAACCATAGAGATCAACGATGACCTAACATATCCCGAAGTACCCATTCGTATTTTGTAAGAAGCCTTCAGAACCACCAGGACCCGGAGTATCAAGTTCCTCAAGATCCAGTGGAGTAACCACACTGAAGAAGAAGCTACCTAGGAGCGAGAAGATTACATTAGGACTGAGTTTCCAGATCTCTTTAAATCCTAGTTTTCTTTTTATCAAATCTCGGGACGAAATTTTGTTTAAGGAGGGAAGGTTTGTAACATCCCAAAAATATTAATCAAGGTTATAAAGTTCCAATCACCCAAGTTTAGGGCTAACAAAAACTTTTGTTAATTAAAATCAATATGAATGCATGTGTGTATGTGATGAATGCATGAATGCTTGCAATGCCTTGTTTGATTGTTATGAATAGCAAGGATTGGTTTAAAGATGAAAAAAACATCATCTAAATCATTTCCAAGCAGAATCAAATCAATAGAAATTCAAATATAAACAATATGAGCTAATGGTCATTTTGACCAAAGTTAACCACTTGACCACTCTGAGTGTTTCTAGTCCAAGATTTCTAACAGAAACAAATCCAATTCTTTTCACCCCTTGCTAGACCAAGTAAAAGTGAACCCAAGCCCACTTTGCAAACCCACAGAAACATTTTGCAAATCTATTGAAATGACAATTCAAAACTGAATCAAGTGTAGGTACTAAGATCACCATTTCTCAAAAACACTCAAACTAGTTCACCTTGACAAACCCAAGAAACCAGAGACTACCAAGTATGTGACCAGCGCACTCACCAAAATTCATCGAAAAATTTCAAACTAAATTTCTTTCGGCCATTTTGTCAAACACTTGGTGAGCACAGTAAAACCTGCCAAACTATCAATGATGTGTCCCCTCTTTGCATCCTACTCTCACCCCTTATCTCCCCTAGTGGCCACATTGCATTGACACAAGATAGAACCCTACCCTTTGCACCATGTCGTGCCACCCGAAGCCACCCCTTGTCAGCCGACCATGGCAAGCTAGCAGGATCCAACGCCGCGCCTAGCCACCATGTCCAGGAGGTAGCCCAATGTCCACCGCCACCCCCTGTCCAGCCCTTGCACGCATCTATGCAATGGACCATAGAGAATGCGTCGCGCCCAATGTCTCTACACCATGCCGAGAGCACGCCAGAGCGCCGCGCCCGACACACTCGCACACATGGCGCGTCGCGCTCGTCGCCCGTGCTTGCAATCACCGCGACCCCAGGAACCTCCCAGACATCCCCGTTCATCGTCGCGCGATCTGGAGCACCTGTGCTTTGTCAAAACCACCATCGGTGCTGCGTAGAGCGTCGACCGTTCCCGACCAACCTCGACCGCCCCTTGCCACGCCATTACGTCCTTGAGCATCGCCAGGAGACCACGCATCGTCCTAGCCTCTGAGCCATGCCATTAGCTCACTGCACCGTCGTCATCGACGAGCTCATCCCATGCCGCACTTCCTCTCTCGCTCGGCTATAAAAGGAGGCCTTATCAGCCTCAATTCGCCACACCATTCCACTCCCCACCTCTCACAGAGCATCACTGACCCTTCCCCGGAGCAAGGCGAGCACCAGGTCACCGGAATTTCACCGGAGTCTGCTGCTGCGGAGGAGAAGAGGAGCCGTTGATTGGAGCCGCCCCAGGAGCTGCCGCAGCCACCGTTCGAACCGCCATCGTTGACAATGTCGTTCGCCCCCAACACCGACCCTAGATGGAGCCCTGGTGAGCCTCACACGACCCCCACCACCGAGTTAGGGTTCAGTATCGCCGGAGCTGCCCGACGGAGACGACACACCCCAGTTGTTAGATTAGATGTTAATCACACGGTCCATATTTCCCCGTACCGCTTCGCGCAGCTAGAGTCGCTGACGCGTAGGGACACCACGTAACTCAGCCCGCGCACTGCGCTGTGAGCACTGGGCAGGCCCAGTTAGTTCCCGCGCAACCCAGCTAATTCAAATTTAGATTTTTTTCATTTAGTTCAAACTCTAGTTGACATGGATATGCCCTACGGATACCCGATGATAGCCTACCTGGTCTAGCCCAACGGAAGGCCCACTCGAAGACATACCAGGGTCCATGACGCCTCTGACGTTTCTGATGTATGAAGCACATATGGACACGGACTCCCAAGTGCACACGACAAGAAAACCTCAAGACTAGAGTTTGAATACAACTTGTAACCAACTCGTATCGGTACATGATACCTAGCCTCCCCATATATAAAGGCTAGGAGGGTCCAACGAGAAGAGAACGTACACAATATATCTACAGATCTAACAATGGCACTTCATACCACCGCATACACACCTCCACGCCAGATTGCATCTGCACACCCCTATACTTTTCGGTTCCACCGTAATCAAGAGCAGACAAGCAGGAGTAGGGTTTTCCCTCCGGGGGCCTGAACCTGGGTAAACCTCGTGTCCCCTTATTGCTTGTTTGCTAACCGTTCCGCGATCTCCAGCATCCCCATCTTCTCCAAAACCCAATCTCATAACAGTGGGCATTGACGAGATTAAACCTCATCAATTGGCACCGTCCATGGGAATCAGGGATGCTGATTGTGCGATCGTGACGGTCCCATCATTAACGATCTACTATTCGTCGGGTTCAATCGATCTACAACGACTTCCAAAATGCTCCCGCAAAATTTACAGGTGATTGAAGCTAATCGCCGATTGAACAACGGGAGCCGAATCGGCGATCTACTACCAAATATCAGTGCGAGTGCAAAGCCCACGGCGGGTCATACAGTGCAGGCGGACGTGCGGGTTCCCAATCTGGATCGGAGCAGTGCGCCGGTGTGGCATCCCGCAAAACCACTACTAGAAAATCGCGTTGAATTTGTGCATTGCATCGTCATCATCATGCATTGTTTGACTGCATTATTTGAAAAGCCTAGTTTTGATTTATACAAATACCCCTCTTACTTTCAAACACAAAACCCCGAGCGAGTCGGATATTTTGTTTCCCTAAAAACTATTTTGCAAAGTGGCTTGTTTAATTAGAACAGGACCAAACAAACACAAATAATAAAACAGCCCTACCCTAAATCTATTCCCACCCAAATCCTATCTACCCACCAACCAAATCGTGCCACCTCACCCTCTCCCCTTTTCCCGACCCACCCTGCCACCTCACCAATCCCTCCCCTCTTTCCACCTCTCTCTCTTTTCTCACCCAAGCCCTTCTACCCCTCTCTCTCCCCCTCTCACTGACCCTCTGGACCCGCCCTGGCCCGCCGACAGCCCCACCTCCCCGGGGCCCACCGTGTCAGCCTCTCTCCCCTCCCCCTGGTCAACCCCCAGCCTCCCCTGGCCCGCGCGCGGGACCCACTCCCCCCACCAACCACGCCAGCCACGCCTCCCCATCCCCCAGTCGCCCCTGGCCCACCACGAACCCCGCCTCCCCCACGCGTGCGCCCCGCTCTCCTCTCCCTCCTCTCTTTTCTCTCTCACCTCCGGCGACCGGCCCGCCGGCGCGGCCGCCCCTCCCCTTCCTCACGCGCCGCCTGCTCGCCCCCTCCCCCGCAAGCAGCCCGCACCCCGCCGCCTCTGCGCCTCCTCCGCAGCTCCCTCGCCGCTCTGCCCCGCCGCCCTCGCCTCCAGCCCGCGCCGCAGCGCCTCACCTGCACCGGCCGCCGCGCGTCCCTCTCGCCGCACCCCACCGCCTGCTCCCCTCTCCCAGTCGTCCCCGCCGCCGTGCTCCTCCAACCTCCGCGCCGCCTCTGTCCGCCCTTCGCCGGCCTCGACCCCTCAAGCCTCTCCACCGGTGCGCCGCCGTCCTACGCCACGCCTCCGCCCCGCACGAGACCGCGGCCGCCTCCCCTCGCCGTCGCCCCCTTCTCCGGCGAGCGCGCCGCTCGCGCTCACCCTCCCGCGCCCTGCCCCGCTACCTCGCCTCCCCGCCTTCCAGGATGCCACGCCCACCTCGTCCTCGACCCCGTCAGGCCCCAACGCCGGCCGCCTCCAGGATCCTCCCCGCCGTTCCCGCAGCAAGCCCCGGACCGCCGCCACCGGAGCTTTGGGCCGCCCGTCGTCGACCGCCCTGCTCTCCTGTCCCGCAGCTCGTGCACGCCTCGCCTGCGCCGTCCGTCCCGCCGGCGCCGCCCGCGGCCGCAGGTCCTCCCGCCGGCGACCTCCGAGCCTGCCACCGCCTCTACCCGACCGCCTGTGGACCCCGCGTCCCGAGCCGCCGCAGTACCCGACCTCGCTGCGCAGCCGCTGACGCCATCGGCCTCCTCCTCGGGTCCCTGCCGTCGTCACCCTGCCCGCGTGCGCCTCCCGGCAGTGCTACCCCGGGCTCCCGCGTCAGTAAACTCCAGAAGCATGCCAACCGTGCCAAGTACCACAACGCCAACGACAAGTGGCCGCCAAGTTCGACATCGAACAGACAGATCCGGTGAACCCCCGGCGCCATCCGAGATCTCCATCGACCACAATCCGGAGTCCTACGCTCCCCTTCATGGAAACCGAAGCCCGATCCCGGTGATCCAAGGGCCACGCCAGGAACCGAGCTTGAAGATCGCCAAGATCCGCCGGCGTCGAACCCAAGACCGACATCGCCACCGAGAACTCCGACAAGGACGCCAAGGTCGTTAAACGGAACCCCCAAGTTCACCTCGCCAAGGTCTTCATCGAGAACGCCGAGAACGTTCTCGCCGAAACCGTCGAACCCTGGACCCCGACCCCGAACCCCGGAACCCCAAGATCTGCCGAACCCTAATGTGTGAACCCTTTCCCGGAACCCTATTTTATAACATAATAACAACTTGATGCATAACAATTGTCATACTCGCATGCAAATCTGTGGTTTGGGGGCCTTATGCCGATTCACCTCATAATTAACTATGGGGCCCATATGCGGGCAAATCTAGCCTTATATTGGCCTCATTTAAGCTTGTGTAGCGAACCGGTGATATATTTTGCCTTGTTAAACAACATTAAATTGCGGGGTTCTAAACAACTTGAACCACCTAATTAATTGTCGGGACCCCGGTTCCGCTTAATATGACCTAATTGCATCGCACCTTGCCATGCCATGCATCATACACGCATCATGCCGATCTTCTGCCGTTGTATTAAATAGTGCATCCGGTTTTCTGCTAGTGTCTTGCTTCTTCGCGGATAAGGCCGTTGAGTTGATGTGAGCTTCGCCCCGATCTTCGGTTGAACTCTTCGACAATGTTTTCAGGCGAGCATCTCCCCCTTTCTACCTATCTTACTTTTATAGTATTTATTTCCCTCCTGTTGATCTATTGCTATCTGTGTTGCGTTGCTCTAGTTTTCGCACCCGTGATATCCCCTGCAGCCTTATATTGCCTCGGACACATCCTATTACCTATTGTTTGGTAGATAGTTGGACTTGCGCGTCGTAGTTGCTTGCTCAAGTGCTGTTGTGTGTCGTCATATGCCACAGTTGCCGATGTATTGCCGCATGTTGATGTTGCAGATGATTCTAGTTTTACTTATCGTCACTTTAATTCCTGTTTAACAACTAAAATTGGAATAAGCAGAGGCATCGGTGGGTGATAGATAATATTTGGTTTCCGAACGCCCACTTGTGTCCCGTAAGACCCCGAGTACTTGATACCTGTTCCTTGTTTTATCGCGCTATCCACATATGGGGAGTATGGGCCCCCCTTAGCCAGAGCTTGATTCCGTCTTATTTCTTGGGGCCACAAACTAGTTTGAGGTTTTATTTACGATCCTGTACTTATGCCATGTTTTACTGCTTTATTTACGATTGTGCGACAGATAGCACCTGTACTGTTTAGGATCGGGACACGATTCCGCGGTGTCGACAAGCCCCGTTTGGGGTTCCCAGTCGTTCACAGCCGTATACCCAGACCTTGAGTCCGTCTCGGAGCTAGCTTACTTCGTTGCGGGTAGCTTAATGGGGTGGCCCCCTGAAATATTTCTGAATCTTGTGATTGCTCTGTCGTGAAGACCTCGTTGGGTTTTGATTTGGTTTTTCCGAGGTTGATCGTGTGTGTGTTGCTATTTGTGCACCCCGGCCGGGTTAAAACTTTCTGAAAGCCGTGTCCGCGGTTATGGACGACTTGGAGCACAGTATCTCGATCATAGACAAGCATAACTAAAGTTTATTGCTATAAATTTGACTATATAATGACTAGTAATCAGCTTCACTATAATGGAATGGCTAATTAATACTGCCCACCATTGCTTGTTTGGAGTGTCGCTTGCGACCATTGTACCTGACTAGTAAGTAATGCAACTACAACGGAATGGCTGAATAAAAGTACCTAACAACTGCTGGGTTTTGGGTTTATCTCATGCTATCTGTATCTGATTAGTAATTGTTGCAACTATAACGGAATGGTTAATTAAAAGTGCCTACTGCTTACTTTATCAGGATGAATATCTAAACCTGACTAGTAATTGCTGCAACGATAACGAAATAAGTAAAACTGCCAACGGTGTGAGTTCCTCGGTTGACTTCCTCGTTTGGTCTCGAGGGGGGGAAAACCAGGATGGGTTTGTTTGGTGTTAGCTTCAGGTTGGATCCGGATAGGTCTATCTTACCCCTCTCTGACTGTCGCCAGTTGTATCGAGTCTCTATAGGTTGTTTAGTGCATGCTGCCGCTGCCGCTTCAGTCCACCATACCTATGTAGGCGAGGACCGCCGAATTCTAGCCTCGCCGTGTACTGGCCTCAGTACTGACGCTCCTTCTTTTTCCTTTGCCCTTTGCCGGCACCCCTTTTGTTTAAGCAGGTTTGAGATCGACGTCGTTAGCAGGGTTACCCTTCCGGCTTGGCCTGGGCAGGGTTATGGACGCCATTGGTTATTCTTCAGGGCTCTTAGCCCCATTTGCATCTTGTCCGTAGCTGGACGCTCTATCGGTTTCAAGGTGATTTGGATCTTTGTATATTATATCTGTTTTCTTGACTCTTTGAGTCGCTGCTGTATATATATATCTGTTCTGTGGGTCCCATCGAGGACTGTTGTGTAAATTTATTACTTCGTTTTCCACCCGCACGAAAGTGCCTGGTGGGCACCTTTGAATCGTTTCTATACGGGTTTGGCGAATTTTGCTCAAACTTGCATAGGTCCGATTCTGAGGGTGTTACAGCCGGCCGGGTTCTGTTTTGTTTGTTTCCATCTCACGTTGGTGTACAAGCGGGACACTCTGATGGACCAAGTCAGTTGCAAAAAATCTTCAAGATCTGATCGAGCGGTCTCTTCCAAACAAAAATAAAAAGACATCAATAGGGCATCAACAGGGCGACTGACCAATGCCGCCGTGTGTTTCACGCCACAGCAAAGAGAAATGGCTTTTTGTTTTTGCTACCTCATGTGGATGGTTTCTCAAGGAATCACTCGAGTGCTATTTTATGCTAAAAGCAAAATCGTGCCCAGCAGCTCAACCAAAGAAAAAAAGAGCTCTCAAGCTTATACGAGCATACGTATGGAGACACCCGTACCGGTATAATGTACAGATTCTATATTCGAGGCTGTGCCAACTCCGCCGCATGACTCATTATGGTCTTCGACCTGACGACCTGCTGTATTCTTCGACTACATCGACCTACTACGATCTTCGGTTGCGTCAAATGATGCCACCATCGGCCTCGGCGACCCACTGTCGCGTTGACTCTGGTCCGCCGCATCAGCTCTTGGATGCCGCCTCGACCACATCAACTCCACGCTCGGGGGTTGCACCCACTTGGCCATAGGACTCGCGACCATCGACCTGTTGCGGTTTTCGACTGCGACGACCTGATGCAATCTTCGATTGAGGTGACCGGTCACATCGGCTTCAGCGACCGCTAATCGATGGCTCCTTCGACTCCGGTCATCCTCTATGATCTAATGCTCCAACGACTCTGGGGCTCCCTCCGCTTTGGTGACCCGCCGTGGTCTTCGACTTTGACGACCCGCCACGGTCTTTGGATGCGGTGACCCACCATGTATTCGACTAAGGTGACCCACCACATCCTTTGACTTCGACGATTCGCCATCATGCCAACCCCGCTGGGTCGATTACGTCCGCGGCGTGACCTGCTACCGTGTCGACTACGTCCACGGCCGCAGCAGCTTCGTCCACGGCAGCTACCAACAAAGCTAAGTTCTCTACTCAGATTTGATTTCTTTCTTACTTTAATCGCACTCGATACACTCGGGGGCTGCGCCCTCTTCGAGTAACCTAATGTGCCATCGGCTCCATGCACTCGAGTACCTCGAACGCGACAGCCCGAGTAGCTGATTCTGTCTGACCGTCAAATTCTTGAACTCTGAGTGCCTCGGCAAGGCACTGAGACTAAGGGTATCAGGCTAACAAAAAGGCCTAGCATGCAGTGCAGCAGTATCGACTCGATCGGCACCAAAATCTTACTATACAAGACAAAAAGCAAATATTCTTTACAAGATACAAGTACTTCACAATTCTTTATGTGTTATGCAGCTTACAAGGACATTGACTCCGTCGAGCTATTCCATCGGTTCCTCCAACAGGAGTCGACAAAACAACCGGCCACGCCATAACCTCAAGACCCGAGTCGACTCCCTCCTCGGATGGTCGCATCGCTTGATGCTACAAAGACACGACGCTGGTCATGCACCCGGCAGAAGCAACGGCATCGACTTCATCTGAAACGTCGAGTCCCCCTGGATAAACGTCACGCGACTCCACTATGCGTGATATGCTGACTTGATGCACTTCCGGGTCAGTGATTTCTCCTCGCATGAGTCTCTACTCGAGTCTGCGACTCGACTAGACACTCGGGGGGCTACTCCTATCAGGAGCACTGATCGCGCACCCGATGTACTTCTGGGTCAGTGGTACGCCCACGAGATTGTCGACTATAACTCCATGATACAAGACTCGAGTCTCTGCCCGAGTCTACGACTCCGCCAGACACTCGGGGGCTACTCCAAACTGGAACGCTGGTCGCGCACACACAAGATATTCGAGTCCTACGCCGAGTCTACGACTCCACTACAGACTCGGGGGCTACTCCCATAGGGAGGATTGATTCAAGCATCCAAAAAAATTGTGTCCTATGGACCTGAAGCCCATAATGGCTGAATTAAAGTCTCTGCTCGAGTCTACGACTCGAACAGACACTCGGGGGCTACTCCCATAGGGAGTGTTGGTCGCGCACCCTATGAATTCTTCGACTGCGATCCTTTGGATCAGAATACAAAAACTTTTTGGCAACTTTGCCCCAGTTAACGCTAAGTGAGTAACATCCTCCTTGGCCACCCAAAACACCTCCGCGGTGATAAACATTGGATGTTGTGTCTGTGACATAAAGATAAGACCTACAGATACCATCTGATGGCCTGGTAACGCACACGATTGCGCTCTGCTAGTAAAAATCCATGCCAACAGGCACGATTAAAATCCCGATGGACACGTTGGGTACATCATTCAAAAATTACTGGAATTCTACTCCTGTAAGTCCTCAACAGCCTGAGTTGAATTACGCCAGTATTTGTTCCGGGTTCGAGTCGAGGGACTCAAATCTGAAGAAGATCGTGTTGTTTTGTCCTAAGACAGTTAACTGGCCCTGATCCGTCAGGAGAGTCAGGCACACGCATCAACAATCCCTACACCCTAAAATCATTCTCTGATGAACAGAAAACAGCTACACCCTAAAGATTGAAGAGTCCTCAGCCGAATCTACGATTCGACTGAACACTCGGGGGCTACTGACATGGATATGCCCTACGGGTACCTGATGTTAGTCTACCTGGTCCATCCCGACGGAAGGCCCACTCGACGACCTACCAGGGTTCATGACGCATATGGCGTTTCGGCTGTATGAAGCACATATGGACACAGACTCCCAAGTGCACACGACAAGGAAACCTCAAGACTAGAGTTTGAATACAACTTGTAACCAACTCGTATCGGTACCTGAGACCTAGCCTCCCCATATATAAAGGCTAGGAGGGTCTAACGAGAAGGGAACGTACACAATATATCTACAGATCTAACAATGGCACTTCATACCACCGCATACTCACCTCCACGCCAGATTGCATCTGTGCACCCCTGTACTTTTTAGTTCCGCCGTAATCAAGAGCAGACAAGCAGGAGTAGGGTTTTCCCTCCGGGGGCCTGAACCTGGGTAAACCTCGTGTCCCCATGTTGCTTGTTTGCTAACCGTTCCGCGATCTCCAGCATCCCCATCTTCTTCAAAACCCAAGCTCATAACAATGGGCATTGACGAGATTAAACCTCGTCACTAGTTCTGTTTGTTGATTCCAAAATCAATTCAAAGAGTTTTATTGAACCAAATTGCATGAAACCAATTTTGTTTGAAAGGTATTGAAATTATTAATCCAAGCCCGTTGGATTTAATCCATTTGAAATTATAGATAACCTATGGTAAAAATAACAAGGCAAAGACTTTTCTGCATCCAAACATTTTTCAAAAATCAACCATAAATGCTTCTGAGTTGATTCCAACTCTCAAAAATCACATTTTACAGGACCTTTCTGAATATATAAAAATATCTAGGTTTACTTGCAGTAATAATGGACAAGTATTAAAATAATGGCTCATAGGCATTCCTAGTCACTTTAATTAATTAAAATAATAAGGTTAAACCTTATTAAATTGTGACACCACTTTAAATAACATTCCCAAGTATTAAAATATGTGGTGATGACATGTGTCAACATGATCCCATATTTCAAGTGGAGAATATTAAATCTAAAGTAGTTTCAATGAGTAGAAATTACTTTTCTAAAATAAAATAAATAAGACTAAGTCTTTATTTCATGTGATAATTGTGATGATGCTAGATCATCCAGTGTGAACCCTTGTGTGCGAAATAGAAGTAGTTAAGTATGTTTGGTGATTGCGTACCTCGTATTTATTTATATACGCTAGTACCGACCAAGGATACGAAGAGGAAGGAGACTACTACGAAGAGGAAGCAGAGGAGAACTTCAACCACTTCACTACTCAAGGCAAGCTACCACTTTCATGTTACCTATGCAAGCTATCTAATGCAAGCCATCCTAGCAAGCTAACACTTGCATCATAACTATGCAAACTAGAGGCCTTAGGCATATTTGATTATGCAACCTTGCTTATACCAAATCCCAGTTTTACTTGCAAGGTTTATTCTTTTATTTCTTTATCAAAGTTCTTTATTTTTTTAGTTAGTGTTTTGTGAGTTTTGAAAAGATATTATAGATAGAATAAATAGCATAAAACTTGGCCTAAGTTAGTTAGAACTAGATGTCATACTGAGGCATGAGATTAGATTTGGATAAGTCACACTTGATTATTACCCCTCATTAGTGATTACCCCCAACTTTAGTGGCTAGTGCTAAGCATAAAACTTGATCACTTTAGATGGGAATACTTGGTGAAAATGATTATGAAAACCTTAGAATGATGAGTCATTCTAATGAATTGTTTTGGCATGTGTTATGAACACCAGATGATTTTATGATGAAAATGTTGAGGCATGAGTATTAGCCCCTTTATAAAAACTAATGGTTGTGTTCGGATGCGATACCATTCCAAGTTTACCGTACAACCACAATACCCGAATTTTGGTAGGGCTTGAGTAGAAGTTTATATATCTTAGTATGGGTTCCCTTGCGGAAGAGGTTTGAGCTGAGGCTACCTCGTTATGATAGTCCACCAGTGTAGTTCCCAAGATGACAGATGGTCATGGTTGGGAGGCCAAACTCATAGGGGAGGTGCCTATACTAGGGTGTGTAATTGAAAGGTTAGGATTGATTATCCGCATACTGAGTATGGTGATTCAGGATTGTCCCTGACGGATGTATCGAATGTTGTGCTGAAAGTGTACCACCTCTGCAGAGTGTCAAACTATTCGAATAGCCACGTCCGCGGTTATGGACAGTTGGAGTGACCATACTATTCTGTCATCAGATGTTTTCAAAATGACTTGTGAAATGAATCATGACTTTGACTTGACCACAACAGGGTTGTGAACATGAAAAACTAAGTTCCCACTTAGGTGTTATAAAACCTTAAACAAGTTTTCTTTACTTCTGAACTCAGTTAGAAATAAACCTGCCTTTTGCAAATAAACCTAGAGCTTAGTATTCCTACTTGAACCACTTTACTTGTTAGTGATAGTTTGCGAGTACTTAAAGAGTACTCATGGATTTGTCCCTGGCTATTCATATGGCCAGACTATGAAGAGGACTACCAGGATGATGGACAGTAGGAAGTCTACGACAACTAGGATCATCTCCCATCGTCAGCATTGCCTGTGACCCTGAAGATGGAGCTTCGACCACGCTACCCTTATTATTATTCCACTGTGTTGATTCTATTAAGACTGGATCATGAGATCATTTATTTGTAAGACCTTTATTATGGTTTGTAATGGATGATGAACTATGGTACCAATCTGTTATGTCTTGCAAAAATGGTAATCCTGGGATTGCGATGCATGGCATAACAGGCATCTCGGATTAAAAATCCGGGTGTGGACAAGATGGTGGTGGAGATTGATGGAGATGGCTCCGGGGGCAATTCCCCATCCCGGCAGGGTGCCGGAACAAAGACTTCTGTCCCCCAAATCTCCTCTTCGGTGGCGGTGGTGCTGCGGAACTTTTCATGGATTGAGGCCGATTGATCTAGGGTTTCTGCATCGAGGCCTTATATAGGCGGAAAGGCAAGGTCGATGGGCGCCGAGGGGCCCACACCACCTGGTGGCGCGCCCTAGAGTAGGCCCGTGCCACCCTATGGTGTGGCCACCTCGTGGCCCCCCTTCGGCTGCCCTTCGGTCTCCATGTCGTGTCAAGAAATATATTGACTTTGGCTTTTGTTCCGTCCAATTCCGAAAATATTTCTTTACTAGCTTTTATGAAACCAAAAACAGCAGAAAACAGTTAACTGGCACCGCGGCATCTTGTTAATAGGTTAGTTCCAGAAAATGTATAAAAATACCTCAAAGTGTAGACAAAACATAAGATAGTTATCAGAAAACAAGCATGGAGCATCAAAAATTATAGATACGTTTACGGCATATCACTCGCCTTCGAAGAAGACCGTCTCACCTCGCGTGAACCTACGGCCAGCAGCCAAAGCATGTGACCGGCGGGTATCGCTGCCACAGATCGACGGAAGCTATGTATGAACACCGGCGACAGCGCGTGGCCGGCTAGCCTCGCCGCTAGGACGCCATGACCGATCGACGGAAGTTGTGGACGAACGTCGGCGCACGACGCGTGACCCGCTCGCCTGCTTGGACCAGCCACCTGGACGCCGCCACCGACGAACGCCAGCGGTATGGACACACCATGGGTCATGGGCAAGTCGCGATGGGCGTCTATTATAGTTGCAACAAGAAGATAACAAAGAATGAAAATAAAATCACAGCAAGGGGGCACTGATTTAACGTCGAAAAATCTCTCCAACAAAGGGAGAAAAAAACACGGGTGCCAGCCAACAAAACTTCACTATATCGGAAAGTGTTTACAAACGCCGGGGATTTCACAGATGCAACTCGTCCCAACCGGCGGCTTACAAGAGGTTTATATATCAGTGGAAACCTAGGTTTATATCTCCGGCAACGGGACTCACTCCACTCGTCAGAAGTTGGCCTATACTTTATAGAATTTGGATCAACATATAACAAACTCCACCTTGAAACAAATTCCTTCTTGTAGCATCAACATCAACCATCTTCCTGAACAAACAAAGCAAATACTTTCAGCACTAATAGCCACTTGGGCTAATCAGTTAAACAAACTAAGTTCGAGCAAAGCTCAAACTTAGCAACTGGAACGGGTTTAGTCATCATATCAGTAGGATTATCGTGAGTGCTGATCTTGCATACCTTTAATTTACCTTTTGCAACAATGTCTCTGACAAAATGGTACTTGACATCATTGTGCTTAGTTCTCTCATGAAACATCTGATCTTTTGTAAGGTATATGGCACTTTGACTCTCACAAAACAAAGTAATGCAAGAATCATCTCCACAAAGCTCAGCAAAAAAACCTTTCAACCAAACAGATTCTTTGCAAGCTTTAGCTATAGCCATGTATTCGGCCTCAGTAGTAGATTGTGCAACAACATCCTGCAATGTAGCCTTCCAGCTAACAGCACAACCACCAACATTAAACACATAACCTATGAGAGATCTTCTCTTATCCAAATCGGCAGCAAAATCTGAATCCGCATAGCCAATGGGTCCCTCACCGGTCCTGCCAAACTTCAAACAAGCATTGAAAGTGCCAGAAGGTACCTAAAAATCCACTGAACAGTCTTCCAATGTTCTTTACCAGGATTAGCCATGTATCTACTTATCAAACTCATAGCATATGATAAATCAGGATGAGAACAAACCATGGAATATATCAAAGAACCAACAGAACTAGAATATGACACCTTTGACATGTACTCAAACTCTTTATCAGTAGTAGGACATTGAGAAACTAACAATTTAAAATGAGGAGCAATATGAGTACTATCTGACTTGGCACCATCCATTTTAAAACGATGAAGAACTTTCTTAACGTAACTTTGCTGACTAAGAAACAACAAACCAGATTTTCTATCTCGAATAATTTCCATACCCGAGCCAAGAACTTTTCACTCGGCTCAAGCCTCCGGCGACGGGCCTCGCTCCACTCGTCAGAAGTTCACCTATACTTTGTAGAATTTGGATCAACATATAACAGCGTTCGAGCCTATTAGGCAAACAGGCATGCATGCTTGACACGGTGGTGTCCATGGACCTAAAACTCAAGGCCCTGGTCTGCTCTGAACTCGATAACTTCGTCGGATGCTAGATATCTGATTTTTCATTGCTGCATGTTACATATAGTAGTACGCCTTTTTGTATCAAATTATGCAGCCGAATCAAATACACTCATCCAAAACACCAAAACTTGATTGACGGGAAGGAGATTAGGGTGGAGAATAGGATTGGGTGAAGGTGGTATTTTCACCAAATCCCCGTGGGCTAATATGCAACAAAACACTACAAACCTCTTCTGTCAAACAAGTCCTAAGGCCTTGTTTTGTAGCAGTGGATTGAACGGGAATTTTGGGTATAAACCCCACAGGGTTTGGGTGAAAACACCGATCACACTCAATCCACTAGATTCAACTCTAATCCATTTCCACTCCAATACTCTACTACAAGTTGTCTGTTTTGCATACAGGGTTTATTTCATGACAACAATTCACATGAATTGCATGGATTGTTGTTTAGAGGAAATAGTACCATGCTCAATATTTATCAGAATAAAAGTGCAATTTTTACAACAACAATAATACCGGGTTGCAAGTGAAGCCGACAATAAAATCATCACGAAATTCTATGTGGAAAAAGTACCAGATTACGACAAAATGAGTAAGAGACAAAGTCTTAAATTTCATAATAAGTTAGACATGAAAAGATTCCAGGTAATATCCATCTATTCATAACTTCATATGTCTTCCTCCTCTGCTACAACATGTCAAGAGCACTCTCACCATCACCCTACTGAGAAAAGATTTTAGGTAATTTATTAACAAAAACTACATAGTTCTTGATTAAATAGATTCTAAACTAGTATGTGAACTTTCGATGCACAAAAAATAAGGTACTATGAATAGAAAATATATAGCAGTGATAGATATATGCAAAAAAAGTTATGAGAAGTTTAAGATGGCAACTTACCAAACTTACTTTGAAACCATGCCAAAGCACTTCCATCTTTATCGGCAACGGTATTGATGAAAAGCTTACAGTTTTATTGTCAGCCTGGTTATCTATGTTGGTCTGATTGCCATACTGACAGTTATATACAAAAATGTATCCCTACAGCTTGATCTTCACGCCTAGAGGTCCTAGTAGACCTGATGGGACTGTATAACTATTAGGCTTACTATCATCTAGATCAGGTGGTATACAATTAGCATAGAATAGAAGACTGACGGCTAGGGAAGGCGATGCTAACAACAACACATACAAATAGGCATACTGGTATATAGTATATACATCGTCCAACTCCACCAGAATCAAAGGAGCAGGAAACTGTAAAATAACAGAGGCCAATACCTCAATAGAGTGCTATATATCGCTTTTCATCGATCTTATAAGCATACATAAAGGTATACCAAAACAATAGATAACTTATAAAATTTAGAAAGGCTAGGAACAAATAGAGATTATGAAAACATAAATAGTGCATATAATAAGATTGTTACTCCAAATTGTGTTTCTAGGCACACCATATAAATAGGTGTTTCTGTCTCAGTTTACTATCATATAATTAATGATATGAATATATACTTTAAGACAATGTTCCTAATTATGTATTCTTCATGCTTGCAAAAATAATAGTAATGAATATTTCTAGCCGCCGTCATTGATTGATTGGTTACGCTAGCCCAGATACAATCGAATCATGTCTTTTTCTAGACGGAGGGAGTAGTACATATTAAAGCCAGCTAAGTCTAGTAACTCAAACAACCGATTGACTTATACTACTTCATATACCAACTTACAGAGAAGCGACCAAAGTATACTAGCAGTTGTAGAATCATCTGCCACATCAAGTGCACGATACAACCAGCACAGCATAGCACAACCCAATATTGTTAGATACATAAGCTTTATCATTATTTACCCCACACGGTAAATTCCTTATCAAATGACTAAGAAGATAAGAAAACACAGATTTCTAATCGGCTAATCAAAGAACACATCACCCAAACTGAATCTAGACAAGAAAATAATAATGCATAATTCTCATGCGTTGAGCCAGAACAAATAAGACTTGCTACTGTACTAGGAACCGGATTTAACAGAGACAGGAACCCAATTCATGCAGTAAGCCCCATCAGTTCATACTAGGGTACTAGCCCCAAGAAAATAATAATGCTCAATTCGCATCCGTTCGTGCCTCCAATTCATGCTAGGGTCAGCGGCTATACTAGGAACCGGATTTAACCAGAGGCAGGAACTCTAGGTCATCAATTTAATAGTACGTATCTAGCAGTAGATGGTGAGAGAAGTAGAGGGAGTGGAACAAGACTTACATGCGAAAATTCTAGTTTTGTCGGAGAAGAATGACAGACGAGGGAGGTCGGTGTCGGCGGTGTCAATTGCTGAGACGGCGTTGGCGGTGTCGGAACAGGAGGACTGGTCGGTTGCGGGATGGGAAGGAGTCTGTGGATCTCCAGAATGCCTACGTGAGGCACGGCGGAGCGACCGGAGTCGTCAGTCGCGTCATTGGCGTCGCTGCAGGGGATCGAGCGCTGCGAATGGTGCGCCGCCAGCTCCCAACCTCCCAGAAATGCGAGTAGAGAGGAGCGTCTCGTTCCTCCTAGAACCGACGTGGTTTGCAGGGGTTGTTGGGGTTCAGCTCGCTTAAAACCGGCCTACAGAATGGTCTATTCGTGGATCGTGGTGTTTTTTGGTTGGACCGGAATGGAACCCAATAAACCATGTGAAACCTCCCCTGTAAAACGAGGGAATTTTTGCACATTTGTCACACTTTTTATCTGAAATTTGCATATTTGCCATATGACCATCACATGTCAGCGACACAAAAAATAACAAATATGCAAGGTGTAAAGAAAAGTATGGCAAATGTGTAAATCCCTCATAAAACGAGGCCTAAGGATTCTGCCGGATAAAAAAATGAACATCTTTCCTTCAATCTCTGTTGTCACATATGTGCGGGCCCTAATTCATTTCATTTCTTCCTAGCAATCAAGCTAGGACAAGAGGCCGATACGATAGCTAAATAGGCCCATGGGCCAAATTCGAATGTACATTTTCACGTTTCTATATAGGCCAGTTTCAACATTAGGCACGCAACACAAAAGATATGAAGTGAGATTTGGATACTCTTAAATGAACTCCGAGGTCAACTGGGGCATCACCAGCCGCCGGTCACAGAAAAAAAGGCGCAGCACTAGTGACTTGTGCAGATGATTATGCTAAGCATAACCGAGTCAATGACGAGCAGAGCGTAACTTACTAGTTTGAATTTTTTATTTTATATCGATATCTAACAATAAAAACAACAACGCTTCTGTCAATTAGCTTTTTTAGACTCTTTTGCACTTCCACCAAATCACGTATTATACATCAGTGCCACCGAAATGTTATTTTAATTTTTTTTCTTTTCCACCTCGCGCGATCGATCCCCCGCGCTCTAGGACCCCGACGGCCTAGCCGCCGTCCTTCGCTTTTGCCGCCGGTCCAAGATCGACATGATGACGCTGCTGCTTGCCATCCGAGCTCTTGCAGTCGCGGTTCTGCGTCGGCGTCCGGGAAAGCGCAGCAGTGGCGTCCACGTCGAGCGGACATTGCGGCGGCGCCTACCAGATCGCCGGCCAGATTGGCGCGTATCATGGCCGGCCTCCCTCCTTGAGGTGTGTGTGCTCCGGGACCCCTACGGCCTATGGCCACCGTCCTTCCTCCCCGTTCGCCGCCGGTCCAAATCGAAATGACGAGGCGCTGCTGCTGCCCGTCCGAGCTCTTGCAGTCAATGTTTCTGCTCCGCATCAATGGTTGCTCTCCACTCCTGCCTAATGTAGCCTTCCGTCTTCTGTAGCTAAGATTAGACAGTGCAGTTTCTGAAAAAGAAAGCATATTTAATCCAAGTTAGAGAATACAAATAAGTTTCTCTCCTCTCTGACAATTTGACTTATTTTCTCATCAAGCTAGCTAGTTGATGGATTTCTATGTAGCAAATTCAAGTACGCATCATCAAAAAAGATACATGACAGAATATCCATGATATGTATGTCTGATGCGGCATTGTTTGACATCACGACACGAATGAGAAGTCATAAGTGTGCCCGTCTATGCGGATGGCAGCACGCAGGTGTTGATGGTAGGTGAGGTCGTGGGCGGCGAGCTGAATATGTATCTTCTTCTACATAATTTTTTTAATTTATAGCATAGCTTCGTATCAGTGTGAATAGTTTCGTCTAAGATAAGAAAAATCTAATTTGACATAGATAAGAAAAATGTCCAAAACAAAACCGTTCTCATAAGACAAGATAAAAAATTCTCCATGTCAGATCGGTCTTTCCGATGCAACACATGGGCACTTTTGCTAGTATGTATAATTTCTGCGAGATACAAAAAGAAACGTTAGATGCATGCACACGCCGTGTATTTGGTTTATACTTTGTACATATGCATTACTTGGCAAGGAAAGTACTGTATATAAAATTTGTGCTCCCTTTTTAGTTAGAGTAACTAGTCGATTCATCAAGTTATCCTTAACTCGAATTACTCTATCGGCACACGAAAAAAAGGGCTCCACCCCCAGGGTCGCTCGCGCGAGACGATTCCGGGGCGTCCTCCTCCAAATCATAGAAGGCCGTTGCTCCTCTTCCTCCAGCCACTGTCGTCGCCGGTCGGTGGTGGCGGCCACGCCTTGGTCGTCAAATGCGACGAGCGGTTTGCGCGGCCTTCGCCGATCTCCTTCGCGCGAGGGGTAGGCACCTTGGGGCTGCGCCGGTGGTTCCGCGCGGCGGGCGGCGACACGGGTTGGCGGCTCAGATGAGAGGCGGGGAGGAGCAAATGGGGGCACCAGGGTGCGGTCTTGAAGGTGGCGGCTGCCCTGCAGCGATGCTGCATCCTGGCCTCTCGTGGCCCGATCTCTGGGTTTGGCCATGGGCTTGAAAGGGCCGAAGGATGACCCGCTCGCTGGAAGCCGGCCGACGGTGTGGGGAATGTTGGATTGGCCCGAATAATGGTGGTGGTCCTAGGGTTCCTTCTGTGCAAATATGAAGGTCTGCTAGCTTCCTGCCCCATCGATCCGGCTATAGTGGTGTGTTACGGAAGGCTCCGCAATCAAACTCCACTAGGCCATTCATGCCTAGAGATTGCTAGATCAGGTGGGATTCGGTCGTCTGCACCCGTGTTTTATTCTGGTTGTTTAGTTTCAGAGGGAGCGCTTGAAAGCTCTGCTAGTTTTTAATATTATGGAGCACATTCTCATGGAAGCCGAGTTCTAATGAGCAATATTGGTTCTAATCTTTGTAGCGGTGAGAAATTGGCTTGGTGATTTGTGACTTAGAGAAGCGGAATGCAAGTGGGGGCGAGAAATTCTAAGTCTTACCTTTCGGGGCAAAAATCCAAGGTCTGATCTTAATTGGTTATATCTGGCAATAATCCTGTTTTGAGAGTGAGAACTTTTTTAAGAGTGAAAACCTAAGATCTATTATCAGGTGATGATGGTGTTTGTGCGTTGTTCCCTTCTTAGAAACGTTGTTTTTGGAAAAGCTAGTCTTCTGGTGCTGTCTTGGTGGTGTTAGTACTGCTATTTTAAGGAATATATCATTGTAGCAATACTCTTTTTTTGGTAATTCTTGTTTCTTTTTTGGCTGTGTGTATCAATAATACCGTTAGGGCAATGTGTTGTTGCAAAGACTGGGTTTAATTGGTATCTTCACGATATTAATATAGACTCTTTGTCAAAAAAATCTTATTACTATATCCATCCTGCAAAATAAGACGGTTTGGTAAGCTGTTTTAGTTTGGCAAAACGTTTTACATTGTGCACGAAGGGAGTAGCTGCTATCATCCAACCATTTTTCTTGCAAAAATGCAAAAAACTTTGTGTTTCGATTCATTGACAGAAAAAGAGTTTGATTTACAACCTAAGAGAAGGCCGATACACCCATATATACAACACACCCAGCACTCAAAATAAGACTACGGCTAACGGCGAAATCCATCTGAGTGCTTCTCTAGGATGCCACGGAGTGAGCTCCTCCGCCGAACAGAATCCTTGCTGATGAAAGTCGTAGTTATTGCGCATCGTTAATATCTCTAGGAGCATGCCATTTGCAGCCAAGATGGGCCCCACCTAGATCCCACGAGCCATCTAGTCTTAGCACAGATCTGGGGTACGTGTACATCGCCGGCGCACTGGCTACCTTCCTACAACCTCAACAGACTTACTAGCATGCAATCTTCACCGACCCGCCAACAACCATAGAGGATATCCCACCACTGGTTATCCGGAGGCTTTCTCGCGCCATCTAGGGAGGATCCCCGTCGCGCAAGCCATCTGCAATACCACTCGAGAGGCCGACACTCCATCTGCACTAAGATGCCGCATGAGGCCAACACCGAGGACCATGACGATAAGCTACGACTCGTACCAGGAAATTAGGTTTCCAAGATGACGCCGCCATGGATGGTACGGCGTCGAAGACGCACCGTCACCCGATCTGGTGTCAACACCCGGATTTTTAATCCCAGATGCCTGTTATGCCATACATCGCAATCCCAGGATTACCATTTTTGCGAGACATAACCGAATTGGATACCATAGTACATCATCCATTACAAGCGATACATAAGTTCTTACACAAATAGGGATCTCATGATCTAGTTCTTAATACAACATCAAGCAGCGGAATACGTAATAATAACGGTAGCGTAGGCGAAGCTCCATATTCGGGTTCACAGGCAATGCTGACGATGGGAGATGATCCTAGTTGTCGTAACCTTCTTGGGGTCCATCCTCAAGGTACTCCTCTTCATAGTCTGGCCATGGGAATAGCCAGGGACAAAGCCATGAGTACTCTTTAAGTACTCGCAAACTAATACTAACAGGTAAAGGGGGTTTTGGATAATAGGACACTAGGCTCTAGGGTTGTTTTGCAAAAGCCAGGTTTATCTCTACTAAGTCTAGAAGCAAATGAATGCTAGTCACAATTTTATAACTCCTAAGTGGGATCTTGGAACTCATGTCACAACTCTCTTGTGGTCAAGTCAAAGTCGCAATTCATTTCACAAGTCATTTTGAAAAGTCTGACGGGGGACCAGTATGGCCACTCCAACTTTCCATAACCGCGGACGCGGCTTTTCGAATAGTTTGACACTCTGCAGAGATTGTACACTTTCACCACAACATTCAATACATCCGTTAGGAACAAATCCTGAATTCACCAGACTCAGTATGCGGATAATCAATCCAAACCTTTCAATTACACGCCCTAGTATAAGCACCTCTCCTGTGAGTTTGGCCTCCCAAACATGACCAACTGTCATCTTGGGTACTGCACAGGTGGACAATCTTCACAAGGTAGCCTCAGCTCAGACCTTGGCCGTGAGGGAACTAATACTAAGGTATATAAGTTTCCAGTCAAGTCCTACCCAATCTTCGGGTATTGTGGTTGTACGATAAAATTGGAATGGTATCGCATCCAGACAACCATCAGTTTTATAAAGGGCTAAGGCTCATGCCTCAACATTTTCATCACCAAAATCATCAGGTGTTCGGAAACACATGTCCAAAACATTTCAATAGAATGATCCATCATTCCAAGGTTTTCATAACCATTTTTCCCCCAAGTATTCCCATCTAAAGTTGATCAAGTTTTATGCTTAGCACTAGCATCTACAGGTGGGGGTAAGCAATAAAAAGGGGTGGTAAACTAGTGGAGTTTCAACGAAGTACAACCTTATATCTTAGGATGATATCAAGGTTTCTAACTTAGGCCAAATTTTATGCTCTTTATGCAACCTTTGCATATCTTTCTAGTATCTACCAATCTCTTAAGTAAACTCTAAGTAAGAGCTTTGATAAAGAAATGAAGTATAAAGCCTGCAAGTAAAAACTAGGATTGGTTTGTCAAGTGTATATGATCACATATGCTTAAGGCATATAGTAGGCATAGTAACAAGTAGTGGTTTGTGGCATCAGTAGGGTATCTTGCAAGGGTTAGCTTGCATTGGTCCACTTAGTTAATAAAGCTTGCACAATATCAGTATAAGCTTGCTAAATTGCAAGTGTTAGCTTGCCTTGTGCAGAGCAGTGGTTGAAGTTCTCCTCGGCTTCTTCTTCGTAGTATCCTCCTTCCTCCTCGTATCCTTGGTCGGTACTAGCGTCTATGAATAAATACGAGGTACACAATCACCAAACAATACTTAACTACTTGCAATCATCACACACAAGGGTCCTATAGATGATCTAACATAATCTCTAACATTACAAGATTAAAGCTTGGTTTAATTCCTTTTATTTTTAGAAAAGTAATTTTTACTCATTGAAAAACTACTTAAGATTTAATATTCTCCAAACCAAATATGGGATCATGTTGACACATGTCATCACCACATATTTTAGTCCATGGGAATATGATTTAAAGTGGTGTCACAATTTAATAAGGTTTTACCCTTTTATTTTAATTAATTAAAGTGGCTAGAAATGCCTATGTAGCATTATTTTATTACTTGAACATTATTTCTGAAGGTAAACCTATATATTCTGAAAGGTATGGTTAAATGTGATTTTTGAGAGTTGGAATCAACTCAAAAGCTATTATGGTTTAAATTTGAAAAATGTTTGAATGCAGAAAAGCTTCTGCCTTGTTATTTTTACCATGGGTGATCTATAGATCCAAATGAATTGAATCCAACGGTCTTGGATTCATCATTCCCAGACCTTTCTAACAAAATTAGTTTCATTCAATTTGATGCACTGAATCGATCTGGGTTGATTTTTGAAGTTGAGTACAGAAGTGAGTTTGAAACAAAATGAAAAAGGTTTAATTCAAATAACTGGGCTGCGCGGGAAAAGTTAACGGGCCGGCCTGCTAAGCGCAGTGCTCCCGCGGGCTGCTTAAGTGGGTGTCCCCACTCGTCAGTGAGACAGGGAGGGGCGAAGCGGTACAGGGCAATGTGGTGCGTTCGATCTGATTCTAATCCAACGGCTGAGAGTCATCGTCGACGTGGGGCAACGCCGGCGAGAAAGAAACCTAGCGCGGCCAGTGAGGGTTGTTGGGGGCTCACCGGGGTGCAGGCGAGGGTCGGCGAGGCGAGCGAACGACGAAGTCGACGACGGCGAACTCAGGGGTGGTCGCGGCAGCTCCTGGGGTGGACGAAATCGACGGCGCCCTTCTTCTCCAGAGGCGGCGAGCTCCGGTGAAATTCCGGCGAGGTGGTGCTCTCCTTGCTCCGGGAACGATGTGGCATGATCAGTGAGGAGAGGGGAGTGAGATGGTGTGAAGAAATCGACTGGGGGTGGCCTCTATTTATAGTCGAGCGAGGGGACCGACGGGACGCACGGTGAGCTCGTCGGGGGCGATGTTTGTGGCATCCCGCAAAACCACTACTAGAAAATCGCGTTGAATTTGTGCATTGCATCGTCATCATCATGCATTGTTTGGCTGCATCATTTGAAAAGCCTAGTTTTGAATGGTACAAAAACCCCTCTTTATTATAAAAGGCAAAACCCCGAAGGTATCGGATATTTATTTTCTCTAAAAACTAATTGCAAAGTGGTTCTGTTTTAATTAGAAGAGGACCAAACAAACACAAATAATAAAACAGCTCCCTCTAAATCCTAGTCCCACCCAATCTATTCCTACCCACCAACCGCAGCCCGCCACCTCACCCTCTCACCCAAACTATACCCACCCTGCCACCTCATCTATCCTTCCTTTTCCCCCCCTCTCTCTCTTTTCTCACCCAGCCGCCCCTAACCCCCTCTCTCTGCCGCCGGGACCCACTCCCCCACTCCCTCACCAAACCCCCAGACCGAGCCCCCCACTCTCACCCCTGGCCCCACGCGCCCCCACGCGGGACCCACCCGCGCGCTACACGCCACTCACGCGCCCAGCCCTTCCCCCTGGGCCCCACACCGCACTACCCCGCCCCTGGCCCACCTGCAGACCCCCACCTGCACCGCCCGTTCCTCCCTCTTCCTCTCTTCTTCCTCGCCAACCCCGCACGCGCCCTGCTCGCCTTCCTCGCCGGCCGCCCCGCCCGCTCCCTCAGGCCGCTCCACCTCCCCGCCTCTCCTCGCTCCGCCGCCGCTCACCGCTCACCCACGCGCGCCGCTCCTTCTGCTCCGCTCACCGCCGCGACCCCCGCCTGCCTCGCCCCGACGGCCCTGCGCCCTCCGCCGGAGCCGCCGCGCGCGCTCCGGAGCTCCTTCCGCCGCCCTGGCCTCCTACAAGCCCCGAATGCCCCAGCTCGCCTCCGCCGTCGACCACGAACCTCGCCGGCGCCGCCCAGTGTCCCGAGCCGCGCCCTCCCCGAGCCGCGTTGACCGCCTCCTGGCGCCGGCCGTCGCCCCGCGCCGCCGCGCAACCCCGGCCCCCTCCGTCGCGACCGCCTCCAGACCGAGCTCGACCCCGCCGCCCGCCGGTCTTCTCCTCCGGCGCCGACCCCGCCCGTCTCCCCTCCGCGCGCGCGACCGCCCTCCGACCCGCCCCGAGCCGGCGTCCGCTCCACGCGCGGCCCCGCTCGCCCCTCTCCCGCCGCCGACCCGCAGGCCCTGCCGCCGCCGGCCTCTTCCCCTCTGCCGCGCGCGTTCCTCTCCAGCAGCTCGCCGACGGCCGTGCGAGCCCGTCCTGTGCCGCGTCGTCCTTCCCCTGCCGGCGTGGCCCTGCAGCAGCCGGCCTCGGCCTCCCGAGCGTCGTCGCTAGCCTCCTCCAAGCCCCCAGCTGCCAACTCTTCGCTAGTGGTGTGAGGATGTTGGCGATGCCGTGGTAGTGCTCGAGTCAGAAGCCGAGAGCTCCTTCAGGATCAAGACCCCCGACGAGTTCTATGAACGCCAAGGCCCGAACCCGATGACGCCGGTCTCACAAGATCTACATCACGGACGCGGAGAAACCCTCGGGCGCCAAGTACTGCCTCTGACGTCAACACCCGAACCGAAAAGGAACGCCAAGTCCGACACCGACAACCGAAACCCCGGTACCGGACAAGTTCGCCATCGACCTCGAGAATGCCGACACGAAACGACAAGACCGCCACACGGACGCCGGACCCCTGAACCCTGAGTTCCCCGAAGCCAAGACCATCCCGACTCGAGGAACCGACAAAACCCACGCGACGACAAGACCGGCACCGACCCGGAAGAATTCGACGCGCCCCCGACGCCGAACCTAGTCCTGCTCCCCGGAGGCGACAAGTGCTTCATTCCAAACATCAAGACCTCCCTGGACGCCAAGATCTCCCTCGTGAACCCGAAGACCCCGAACCTCCCCAAGATCTACGCTAAGGCACGACAAGGTCTACCTCACGGACACCGAGAACTTCCCCTGAACGCCACGACCGTCGACATGACCGAGACCCCGGATGCGCCAAGACCTACCCCCTCGATGTCCGAGAACGATCCCGTCAAAGTTCGTCGAACCCTGAACCCCGAGATCTGACCCCCGTCGAACCCTGAGACCGACCCCGAACCCCGGAACCCAAGATCGTCGAGCCCCTCTGATGTGTGACCCTTGTCCTCGAACCCTATTTTATAACATATCAATTTGTTGCATATTAAATTGTCATTCCCGCATGCATAGCATTGGTTTGGGGGCCTTATGCCGATTCACCTAATAATTAAATATGGGGCCCATATGCGGGCAAATCTAGCCTTATATTGGCCTCATTTAAACTTGTGTAGAGAACCAATACTATAATCTTGCCTTGTTAAGACAACATTTAATTGCGGGGGTTCTAAACAACTTGAACCATCTAATTAAATGTCGGGACCCCGGTTCCACTTAATATGACCTAATTGCACCGCACCTTTGCCATGCCATACATCATACATGCATCATGCCGATCTTCTGCCGTTGTATTAAATATTGCATCCGGTGTTTATTCTAGTGTTTTGCTTCTTCGCGGATAAGGCCGTTGAGTTGATGTGAGCTTCGCCCCGATCTTCGGGGAAAACCTTCGACAATGTTTTCAGGCGAGCATCTCCCCCCCTTTCTACCTATCTTACTTTTATAGTATTTATTCCCTCCTGTTGATCTATTGCTATATGTGTTGCGATGCTTTAGTTTCCGTTCCCGTGATATCCCTTGCAGCCCTATATTGCCTCGGACACATCCTATTACCTATTGTTTGGTAGATAGTTGGACTTGCGCGTCGTAGTCGCTTGCTCAAGTGCTGTGGCGTGTCGTCAAGTGCCACAGTTGTTGATGTATTGCCGCATGTTGGTGTTGGAGATGATCATAGTTTTACTTATTGTTCACTTTAATTCCTGTTTAACAACTAAAATTGAATAAGCAGAGGCATCGGTGGGTGATAGATAATATTTGGTTTCCGAACGCCCACTTGTGTCCCGTAAGACCCCGAGTACTTGATTCCTGTTCCTTGATTTATCGCGCTATCCACATCCGGGAGGTATATGGGACCCCCCTCAGCCAGAGCTTGATTCCGTCTTATTTCTTGGGGCCACAAACTAGTTTGAGGTTTTATTACTATCCTGTACTTATGCCATACTTTACTGCTTTATTTACGATTGTGCGAGGTACTGCACACTGTACTGTTTAGGATCGGGACACGTTTACGCGGTGTCGACAAGCCCCGTTTGGGGTTCCCAGTCGCTCACAGCCGTCCACCCAGACCTTGAGGCCGTCTCGGAGCTTGCTTACTCCGTTGCGGGATCTACTTAAGGGGTGGCCCCCTGAAATATTTCTGAATCTTGTGATTGCTTTGTCGTGAAGACCTCGTTGGGTTTTGATTTGGTTTTTCCGAGGTTGATCGAGTGTGTGTTGCTATTGGTGCACCCCGGCCGGGTAAAACTTTCTGAAAGCCGTGTCCGCGGATATGGACGACTTGGAGCACAGTTTCTCGATCATAGACAAGCATAACTAAAGTTTACTGCTATAAATTTGACTTATAATGACTAGTAATCAGCTTCACTATAATGGAATGGCTAATTAATACTGCCCACAATTGCTTGTTTGGTTGTCGCTTGCGACAAATGTATCTGACTAGTAAGTATTGCAACTACAACGAAATGGCTGAATAAAAGTACCAACAAATGCTGGGTTTCGGGTTTATCTCATGCTATCAGTACCTGATTAGTAATTGTTGTAACTATCACGGAATGGTTAACTAAAAGTGCCCACTGCTTATTTTATCAGGACGAATATCTATATCTGACTAGTAATTATTGCAACGATAACTGAATAAGTAAAAATGCCAACTGTGTGAGTTCCTCGGTTGACTTCCTCGTTTGGTATCGAGGGGGAAACGCCAGGACGCGTTTGTTTGATGGTAGCATCAGGTTGGTTCCGACTAGGACTTCCTTACCCCTCTCTATTTGCCGCCAGTTGTATCGAGTCTCTATAGGTTGTTTAGTGCATGCTGCCGCTGCCGCTCAGTCCACCATACCTATGTAGGCGAGGACCGCCGAATTCTAGCCTCGCCGTGTACTGGCCTCAGTACTGACGCTCCTCTTTTTGCTTTGCCCTTTGTCGGCACCCCTTTTGTTTAAGCAGGTTTTGAGATCGACGTCGTTAGCAGGGTTACCCTTCCGGCTTGGCCTGGGCAGGGTTATGGACGCCATTGGTTATTCTTCAGGGCTCTTAGCCCCATTTGCATCTTGTCCGTAGCTGCACGCTCTATCGTTTTCAAGGTGATTTGGATCTTTGTATATTATATCTGTATTCTTGACTCTTTGAGTCGCTGCTGTATATATCTGTTTTGTGGGTCCCATCGAGGACTGTTGTGTAATGTTATTACTTCGTTTTCCACCCGCACGAAAGTGCCTGGTGGGCACCTTTGAATCGTTTCTATGCGGGTTTTGGCGAATTTTGCTCAAACTTGCATAGGTCCGATTCTGAGGGTGTTACAGAGTGGTATCAGAGCCCAGCAGTTGCGATACCCCACAAGTCCAGCCTGTAGGATAACCTAGCTAACGGCCGAAGTAGAGAGTCAAAACTATTTTGCAAAATCGGTTGGATAGTTCTGATTAGGTCTGATTTTACTCCTTACCCCTCTGCTATTCTCCTCTTATCTCGACGTGTTTTGAATCTACCCTCTTATCCTTTCTTCGAGTCCAGGATTTCTCGTGGTTGGGTTTCCGTCGTACCTTCAGGGTTTCGCTTTCTCCCTTTTTGTAACGGAGGTGCTACGATCATCAATCTGCAACTTGTCTGTTGTGCCCTTCATCCGATCTTTTGTTCTTGAGATCTTTATCCATTTGTGTTCCTTGCTGGATATCCGTGTCGTTGAAAAACATATGAGAAGGACGAGCTTTGGGGAAGTTGGAGTCGACCTTGAGCACGTGTTGTTCATGCCAATGGAACCATCGCGGAACCTAATCATTGTGTCTTTCATACGATTCCTGCTGGCATCATCCCTTTGTTCCGGGTACCGCTTAAGAAGGTCTTCAGTCTAAATCTCGAGAGTTGAGTTGCCTGATTCTCCTACCCATGTATAGAGTCGATAGTTGGGTCCGGGATGGACTGATCACCCTACCCGACTCTTACTGTTTGCTCTGTACATCGAATTGGTGGATCAATGTAACTTCTCCCTCTTCTAATGGAAGTTAGAGGTGGCCTTATCGTTTGATACCTCTATCTTCGTCCTTTGTTTCTCCGGAGTGTTCTCTCGACGATCAGAGACAACGACCCTTTGTTGGTGGTGTCGCCGATTTCAAGACGGAGGATGAACTCTTGTTAGTGGTGTCGCGAGGATCTACACGTAGCGCGAAGGATCAGACCGCCGACCTTCCTTCCGGTACCATGAGGCGGATCTCGAGGGAGAGATCCCTTGTTAGTGGTGTCGAATTGTGGCATCCCGCAAAACCACTACTAGAAAATCGCGTTGAATTTGTGCATTGCATCGTCATCATCATGCATTGTTTGGCTGCATCATTTGAAAAGCCTAGTTTTGAATGGTACAAAAACCCCTCTTTATTATAAAAGGCAAAACCCCGAAGGTATCGGATATTTATTTTCTCTAAAAACTAATTGCAAAGTGGTTCTGTTTTAATTAGAAGAGGACCAAACAAACACAAATAATAAAACAGCTCCCTCTAAATCCTAGTCCCACCCAATCTATTCCTACCCACCAACCGCAGCACGCCACCTCACCCTCTCACCCAAACTATACCCACCCTGCCACCTCATCTATCCTTCCTTTTCCCCCCCTCTCTCTCTTTTCTCACCCAGCCGCCCCTAACCCCCTCTCTCTGCCGCCGGGACCCACTCCCCCACTCCCTCACCAAACCCCCAGACCGAGCCCCCCACTCTCACCCCTGGCCCCACGCGCCCCCACGCGGGACCCACCCGCGCGCTACACGCCACTCACGCGCCCAGCCCTTCCCCCTGGGCCCCACACCGCACTACCCCGCCCCTGGCCCACCTGCAGACCCCCACCTGCCCCGCCCGTTCCTCCCTCTTCCTCTCTTCTTCCTCGCCAACCCCGCACGCGCCCTGCTCGCCTTCCTCGCCGGCCGCCCCGCCCGCTCCCTCAGGCCGCTCCACCTCCCCGCCTCTCCTCGCTCCGCCGCCGCTCACCGCTCACCCACGCGCGCCGCTCCTTCTGCTCCGCTCACCGCCGCGACCCCCGCCTGCCTCGCCCCGACGGCCCGCGCCCCTCCGCCGGAGCAGCCGCGCGCGCTCCGGAGCTCCTTCCGCCGCCCTGGCCTCCTACAAGCCCCGAATGCCCCAGCTCGCCTCCGCCGTCGACCACGAACCTCGCCGGCGCCGCCCAGTGTCCCGAGCCGCGCCCTCCCCGAGCCGCGTTGACCGCCTCCTGGCGCCGGCCGTCGCCCCGCGCCGCCGCGCAAACCGCCGACCGCCGACCCTCTTCTCCTCCGGCGCCGACCCCGCCCGTCTCCCCTCCACGCGCGCGACCGCCCTCCGACCCGCCCCGAGCCGACGCGCGGCCCCGCTCGCCGCCGACCCGCAGGCCCTGCCGCCGCCGGCCTCTTCCCCTCTGCTCCTCTCCAGCAGCTCGCCGACGGCCGTGTCCTGAGCAGCCGGCCTCGGCCTCCCAAGCGTCGTCGCTAGCCTCCTCCAAGCCCCCAGCTGCCAACTCTTCGCTAGTGGTGTGAGGATGTTGGTGATGCCGTGGTAGTGCTCGAGTCAGAAGCCGAGAGCTCCTTCAGGATCAAGACCCCCGACGAGTTCTATGAACGCCAAGGCCCGAACCCGATGACGCCGGTCTCACAAGATCTACATCACGGACGCGGAGAAACCCTCGGGCGCCAAGTACTGCCTCTGACGTCAACACCCGAACCGAAAAGGAACGCCAAGTCCGACACCGACAACCGAAACCCCGGTACCGGACAAGTTCGCCATCGACCTCGAGAATGCCGACACAAAACGACAAGACCGCCACATGGACGCCGGACCTCTGAACCCTGAGTTCCCCGAAGCCAAGACCATCCCGACTCGAGGAACCGACAAAACCCACGCGACGACAAGACCGGCACCGACCCGGAAGAATTCGACGCGCCCCCGACGCCGAACCTAGTCCTGCTCCCCGGAGGCGACAAGTGCTTCATTCCAAACATCAAGACCTCCCTGGACGCCAAGATCTCCCTCGTGAACCCGAAGACCCCGAACCTCCCCAAGATCTACGCTAAGGCACGACAAGGTCTACCTCACGGACACCGAGAACTTCCCCTGAACGCCACGACCGTCGACATGACCGAGACCCCGGATGCGCCAAGACCTACCCCCTCGATGTCCGAGAAAGATCCCGTCAAAGTTTGTCGAACCCTGAACCCCGAGATCTGACCCCCGTCGAACCCTGAGACCGACCCCGAACCCCGGAACCCAAGATCGTCGAGCCCCTCTGATGTGTGACCCCTTGTCCTCGAACCCTATTTTATAACATATCAATTTGTTGCATATTAAATTGTCATTCCCGCATGCATAGCATTGGTTTGGGGGCCTTATGCCGATTCACCTAATAATTAAATATGGGGACCATATGCGGGCAAATCTAGCCTTATATTGGCCTCATTTAAACTTGTGTAGCGAACCAATACTATAATCTTGCCTTGTTAAGACAACATTTAATTGCGGGGGTTCTAAACAACTTGAACCATCTAATTAAATGTCGGGACCCCGGTTCCACTTAATATGACCTAATTGCACCGCACCTTTGCCATGCCATACATCATACATGCATCATGCCGATCTTCTGCCGTTGTATTAAATATTGCATCCGGTGTTTATTCTAGTGTTTTGCTTCTTCGCGGATAAGGCCGTTGAGTTGATGTGAGCTTCGCCCCGATCTTCGGGGAAAACCTTCGACAATGTTTTCAGGCGAGCATATCCCCCCCTTTCTACCTATCTTACTTTTATAGTATTTATTCCCTCCTGTTGATCTATTGCTATATGTGTTGCGATGCTTTAGTTTCCGTTCCCGTGATATCCCTTGCAGCCCTATATTGCCTCGGACACATCCTATTACCTATTGTTTGGTAGATAGTTGGACTTGCGCGTCGTAGTCGCTTGCTCAAGTGCTGTGGCGTGTCGTCAAGTGCCACAGTTGTTGATGTATTGCCGCATGTTGGTGTTGGAGATGATCATAGTTTTACTTATTGTTCACTTTAATTCCTGTTTAACAACTAAAATTGAATAAGCAGAGGCATCGGTGGGTGATAGATAATATTTGGTTTCCGAACGCCCACTTGTGTCCCGTAAGACCCCGAGTACTTGATTCCTGTTCCTTGATTTATCGCGCTATCCACATCCGGGAGGTATATGGGACCCCCCTCAGCCAGAGCTTGATTCCGTCTTATTTCTTGGGGCCACAAACTAGTTTGAGGTTTTATTACTATCCTGTACTTATGCCATACTTTACTGCTTTATTTACGATTGTGCGAGGTACTGCACACTGTACTGTTTAGGATCAGGACACGTTTACGCGGTGTCGACAAGCCCCGTTTGGGGTTCCCAGTCGCTCACAGCCGTCCACCCAGACCTTGAGGCCGTCTCGGAGCTTGCTTACTCCGTTGCGGGATCTACTTAAGGGGTGGCCCCCTGAAATATTTCTGAATCTTGTGATTGCTTTGTCGTGAAGACCTCGTTGGGTTTTGATTTGGTTTTTCCGAGGTTGATCGAGTGTGTGTTGCTATTGGTGCACCCCGGCCGGGTAAAACTTTCTGAAAGCCGTGTCCGCGGATATGGACGACTTGGAGCACAGTTTCTCGATCATAGACAAGCATAACTAAAGTTTACTGCTATAAATTTGACTTATAATGACTAGTAATCAGCTTCACTATAATGGAATGGCTAATTAATACTGCCCACAATTGCTTGTTTGGTTGTCGCTTGCGACAAATGTATCTGACTAGTAAGTATTGCAACTACAACGAAATGGCTGAATAAAAGTACCAACAAATGCTGGGTTTCGGGTTTATCTCATGCTATCAGTACCTGATTAGTAATTGTTGTAACTATCACGGAATGGTTAACTAAAAGTGCCCACTGCTTATTTTATCAGGACGAATATCTATATCTGACTAGTAATTATTGCAACGATAACTGAATAAGTAAAAATGCCAACTGTGTGAGTTCCTCGGTTGACTTCCTCGTTTGGTATCGAGGGGGAAACGCCAGGACGCGTTTGTTTGATGGTAGCATCAGGTTGGTTCCGACTAGGACTTCCTTACCCCTCTCTATTTGCCGCCAGTTGTATCGAGTCTCTATAGGTTGTTTAGTGCATGCTGCCGCTGCCGCTCAGTCCACCATACCTATGTAGGCGAGGACCGCCGAATTCTAGCCTCGCCGTGTACTGGCCTCAGTACTGACGCTCCTCTTTTTGCTTTGCCCTTTGTCGGCACCCCTTTTGTTTAAGCAGGTTTTGAGATCGACGTCGTTAGCAGGGTTACCCTTCCGGCTTGGCCTGGGCAGGGTTATGGACGCCATTGGTTATTCTTCAGGGCTCTTAGCCCCATTTGCATCTTGTCCGTAGCTGGACGCTCTATCGTTTTCAAGGTGATTTGGATCTTTGTATATTATATCTGTATTCTTGACTCTTTGAGTCGCTGCTGTATATATCTGTTCTGTGGGTCCCATCGAGGACTGTTGTGTAATGTTATTACTCCGTTTTCCACCCGCACGAAAGTGCCTGGTGGGCACCTTTGAATCGTTTCTATGCGGGTTTTGGCGAATTTTGCTCAAACTTGCATAGGTCCGATTCTGAGGGTGTTACAGAGTGGTATCAGAGCCCAGCAGTTGCGATACCCCACAAGTCCAGCCTGTAGGATAACCTAGCTAACGGCCGAAGTAGAGAGTCAAAACTATTTTGCAAAATCGGTTGGATAGTTCTGATTAGGTCTGATTTTACTCCTTACCCCTCTGCTATTCTCCTCTTATCTCGACGTGTTTTGAATCTACCCTCTTATCCTTTCTTCGAGTCCAGGATTTCTCGTGGTTGGGTTTCCGTCGTACCTTCAGGGTTTCGCTTTCTCCCTTTTTGTAACGGAGGTGCTACGATCATCAATCTGCAACTTGTCTGTTGTGCCCTTCATCCGATCTTTTGTTCTTGAGATCTTTATCCATTTGTGTTCCTTGCTGGATATCCGTGTCGTTGAAAAACATATGAGAAGGACGAGCTTTGGGGAAGTTGGAGTCGACCTTGAGCACGTGTTGTTCATGCCAATGGAACCATCGCGGAACCTAATCATTGTGTCTTTCATACGATTCCTGCTGGCATCATCCCTTTGTTCCGGGTACCGCTTAAGAAGGTCTTCAGTCTAAATCTCGAGAGTTGAGTTGCCTGATTCTCCTACCCATGTATAGAGTCGATAGTTGGGTCCGGGATGGACTGATCACCCTACCCGACTCTTACTGTTTGCTCTGTACATCGAATTGGTGGATCAATGTAACTTCTCCCTCTTCTAATGGAAGTTAGAGGTGGCCTTATCGTTTGATACCTCTATCTTCGTCCTTTGTTTCTCCGGAGTGTTCTCTCGACGATCAGAGACAACGACCCTTTGTTGGTGGTGTCGCCGATTTCAAGACGGAGGATGAACTCTTGTTAGTGGTGTCGCGAGGATCTACACGTAGCGCGAAGGATCAGACCGCCGACCTTCCTTCCGGTACCATGAGGCGGATCTCGAGGGCGAGATCCCTTGTTAGTGGTGTCGAATTGTGGCATCCCGCAAAACCACTACTAGAAAATCGCGTTGAATTTGTGCATTGCATCGTCATCATCATGCATTGTTTGGCTACATCATTTGAAAAGCCTAGTTTTGAATGGTACAAAAACCCCTCTTTATTATAAAAGGCAAAACCCCGAAGGTATCGGATATTTATTTTCTCTAAAAACTAATTGCAAAGTGGTTCTGTTTTAATTAGAAGAGGACCAAACAAACACAAATAATAAAACAGCTCCCTCTAAATCCTAGTCCCACCCAATCTATTCCTACCCACCAACCGCAGCCCGCCACCTCACCCTCTCACCCAAACTATACCCACCCTGCCACCTCATCTATCCTTCCTTTTCCCCCCCTCTCTCTCTTTTCTCACCCAGCCGCCCCTAACCCCCTCTCTCTGCCGCCGGGACCCACTCCCCCACTCCCTCACCAAACCCCCAGACCGAGCCCCCCACTCTCACCCCTGGCCCCACGCGCCCCCACGCGGGACCCACCCGCGCGCTACACGCCACTCACGCGCCCAGCCCTTCCCCTGGGCCCCACACCGCACTACCCCGCCCCTGGCCTACCTGCAGACCCCCACCTGCCCCGCCCGTTCCTCCCTCTTCCTCTCTTCTTCCTCGCCAACCCCGCACGCGCCCTGCTCGCCTTCCTCGCCGGCCGCCCCGCCCGCTCCCTCAGGCCGCTCCACCTCCCCGCCTCTCCTCGCTCCGCCGCCGCTCACCGCTCACCCACGCGCGCCGCTCCTTCTGCTCCGCTCACCGCCGCGACCCCCGCCTGCCTCGCCCCGACGGCCCTGCGCCCTCCGCCGGAGCCGCCGCGCGCGCTCCGGAGCTCCTTCCGCCGCCCTGGCCTCCTACAAGCCCCGAATGCCCCAGCTCGCCTCCGCCGTCGACCACGAACCTCGCCGGCGCCGCCCAGTGTCCCGAGCCGCGCCCTCCCCGAGCCGCGTTGACCGCCTCCTGGCGCCGGCCGTCGCCCCGCGCCGCCGCGCAACCCCGGCCCCCTCCGTCGCGACCGCCTCCAGACCGAGCTCGACCCCGCCGCCCGCCGGTCTTCTCCTCCGGCGCCGACCCCGCCCGTCTCCCCTCCACGCGCGCGACCGCCCTCCGACCCGCCCCGAGCCGGCGCCCGCTCCACGCGCGGCCCCGCTCGCCCCTCTCCCGCCGCCGACCCGCAGGCCCTGCCGCCGCCGGCCTCTTCCCCTCTGCCGCGCGCGTTCCTCTCCAGCAGCTCGCCGACGGCCGTGCGGGCCCGTCCTGTGCCGCGTCGTCCTTCCCCTGCCGGCGTGGCCCTGCAGCAGCCGGCCTCGGCCTCCCGAGCGTCGTCGCTAGCCTCCTCCAAGCCCCAGCTGCCAACTCTTCGCTAGTGGTGTGAGGATGTTGGCGATGCCGTGGTAGTGCTCGAGTCAGAAGCCGAGAGCTCCTTCAGGATCAAGACCCCCGACGAGTTCTATGAACGCCAAGGCCCGAACCCGATGACGCCGGTCTCACAAGATCTACATCACGGACGCGGAGAAACCCTCGGGCGCCAAGTACTGCCTCTGACGTCAACACCCGAACCGAAAAGGAACGCCAAGTCCGACACCGACAACCGAAACCCCGGTACCGGACAAGTTCGCCATCGACCTCGAGAATGCCGACACGAAACGACAAGACCGCCACACGGACGCCGGACCCCTGAACCCTGAGTTCCCCGAAGCCAAGACCATCCCGACTCGAGGAACCGACAAAACCCACGCGACGACAAGACCGGCACCGACCCGGAAGAATTCGATGCGCCCCCGACGCCGAACCTAGTCCTGCTCCCCGGAGGCGACAAGTGCTTCATTCCAAACATCAAGACCTCCCTGGACGCCAAGATCTCCCTCGTGAACCCGAAGACCCCGAACCTCCCCAAGATCTACGCTAAGGCACGACAAGGTCTACCTCACGGACACCGAGAACTTCCCCTGAACGCCACGACCGTCGACATGACCGAGACCCCGGATGCGCCAAGACCTACCCCCTCGATGTCCGAGAACGATCCCGTCAAAGTTCGTCGAACCCTGAACCCCGAGATCTGACCCCCGTCGAACCCTGAGACCGACCCCGAACCCCGGAACCCAAGATCGTCGAGCCCCTCTGATGTGTGACCCCTTGTCCTCGAACCCTATTTTATAACATATCAATTTGTTGCATATTAAATTGTCATTCCCGCATGCATAGCATTGGTTTGGGGGCCTTATGCCGATTCACCTAATAATTAAATATGGGGCCCATATGCGGGCAAATCTAGCCTTATATTGGCCTCATTTAAACTTGTGTAGCGAACCAATACTATAATCTTGCCTTGTTAAGACAACATTTAATTGCGGGGGTTCTAAACAACTTGAACCATCTAATTAAATGTCGGGACCCCGGTTCCACTTAATATGACCTAATTGCACCGCACCTTTGCCATGCCATACATCATACATGCATCATGCCGATCTTCTGCCGTTGTATTAAATATTGCATCCGGTGTTTATTCTAGTGTTTTGCTTCTTCGCGGATAAGGCCGTTGAGTTGATGTGAGCTTCGCCCCGATCTTCGGGGAAAACCTTCGACAATGTTTTCAGGCGAGCATCTCCCCCCCTTTCTACCTATCTTACTTTTATAGTATTTATTCCCTCCTGTTGATCTATTGCTATATGTGTTGCGATGCTTTAGTTTCCGTTCCCGTGATATCCCTTGCAGCCCTATATTGCCTCGGACACATCCTATTACCTATTGTTTGGTAGATAGTTGGACTTGCGCGTCGTAGTCGCTTGCTCAAGTGCTGTGGCGTGTCGTCAAGTGCCACAGTTGTTGATGTATTGCCGCATGTTGGTGTTGGAGATGATCATAGTTTTACTTATTGTTCACTTTAATTCCTGTTTAACAACTAAAATTGAATAAGCAGAGGCATCGGTGGGTGATAGATAATATTTGGTTTCCGAACGCCCACTTGTGTCCCGTAAGACCCCGAGTACTTGATTCCTGTTCCTTGATTTATCGCGCTATCCACATCCGGGAGGTATATGGGACCCCCCTCAGCCAGAGCTTGATTCCGTCTTATTTCTTGGGGCCACAAACTAGTTTGAGGTTTTATTACTATCCTGTACTTATGCCATACTTTACTGCTTTATTTACGATTGTGCGAGGTACTGCACACTGTACTGTTTAGGATCGGGACACGTTTACGCGGTGTCGACAAGCCCCGTTTGGGGTTCCCAGTCGCTCACAGCCGTCCACCCAGACCTTGAGGCCGTCTCGGAGCTTGCTTACTCCGTTGCGGGATCTACTTAAGGGGTGGCCCCCTGAAATATTTCTGAATCTTGTGATTGCTTTGTCGTGAAGACCTCGTTGGGTTTTGATTTGGTTTTTCCGAGGTTGATCGAGTGTGTGTTGCTATTGGTGCACCCCGGCCGGGTAAAACTTTCTGAAAGCCGTGTCCGCGGATATGGACGACTTGGAGCACAGTTTCTCGATCATAGACAAGCATAACTAAAGTTTACTGCTATAAATTTGACTTATAATGACTAGTAATCAGCTTCACTATAATGGAATGGCTAATTAATACTGCCCACAATTGCTTGTTTGGTTGTCGCTTGCGACAAATGTATCTGACTAGTAAGTATTGCAACTACAACGAAATGGCTGAATAAAAGTACCAACAAATGCTGGGTTTCGGGTTTATCTCATGCTATCAGTACCTGATTAGTAATTGTTGTAACTATCACGGAATGGTTAACTAAAAGTGCCCACTGCTTATTTTATCAGGACGAATATCTATATCTGACTAGTAATTATTGCAACGATAACTGAATAAGTAAAAATGCCAACTGTGTGAGTTCCTCGGTTGACTTCCTCGTTTGGTATCGAGGGGGAAATGCCAGGACGCGTTTGTTTGATGGTAGCATCAGGTTGGTTCCGACTAGGACTTCCTTACCCCTCTCTATTTGCCGCCAGTTGTATCGAGTCTCTATAGGTTGTTTAGTGCATGCTGCCGCTGCCGCTCAGTCCACCATACCTATGTAGGCGAGGACCGCCGAATTCTAGCCTCGCCGTGTACTGGCCTCAGTACTGACGCTCCTCTTTTTGCTTTGCCCTTTGTCGGCACCCCTTTTGTTTAAGCAGGTTTTGAGATCGACGTCGTTAGCAGGGTTACCCTTCCGGCTTGGCCTGGGCAGGGTTATGGACGCCATTGGTTATTCTTCAGGGCTCTTAGCCCCATTTGCATCTTGTCCGTAGCTGGACGCTCTATCGTTTTCAAGGTGATTTGGATCTTTGTATATTATATTTGTATTCTTGACTCTTTGAGTCGCTGTTGTATATATCTGTTCTGTGGGTCCCATCGAGGACTGTTGTGTAATGTTATTACTTCGTTTTCCACCCGCACGAAAGTGCCTGGTGGGCACCTTTGAATCGTTTCTATGCGGGTTTTGGCGAATTTTGCTCAAACTTGCATAGGTCCGATTCTGAGGGTGTTACAATGTTACAGGCGGCTATTGGCATGGGCGAAGGTAGGGGATGGTGCGGTGTTCCCTGGCGATGTGGTTGCTCCACTAAATCTTGAGAAACTTGATGCTTCGGGTTTGGGTAGTTCGAAAAGCTTCTTCCAAAATATGGATGGGTACTTTGGGATAGGTCAGGTCATCGTTGATCTCTATGGTCCGATGATCGATATTATTGAACACTTCGGTCATCTCGGGGACTTCGAGACACTTGCGAAGTAATGAGATATGGAATACACTGTGCACGGCTGACATCTCTTCAGGTAGTTCCAATTGATACGACACTTCTCCTCGACGGTTCAGAATCTTGAAAGGTCCGATATATCTGGGGGCTAACTTTCCTTTGAGTTGGAAACACTGCATTCCCTTTAATGACGACACTTTCAGATAAACAAAATCTCCTATGTTGAAGGCGAGGTATCTACGTCTCTTTTCAGCGTAACTCTTCTGTCGGGATTGGGCGGTCTTGAGGTGCTCACGAATCTTGTGAACCTTCTCTTCTGCTTCTCGTAGGATGTCGGGTCCGAAGATCTGACTCTCTCCTACTTCCGACTAGTTCAAAGGGGTGCGACACTTCCTTCCGTACATGAATTCAAATGGGGCCATTTGCAAACTGGCTTGATAACTATTGTTGTACGAAAATTCTGCAAACGGCAGATAGTCTTCCCACTTGGATCCATATTCTAACATGCATGCTCTCAGCATATCATCGAGTATTTGATTTACTCGCTCCGTTTGTCCATCGGTCTGAGGGTGATACGCGGTACTGAAATCTAGGCGGGTTCCTAAACCTTCTTGGACTTTCTTCCAGAATCTCGAGGTAAACTGAGTTCCTCGATCCGATACTATGTTCTTGGGGACTCCGTGCAAACTGACGATTCTAGCGATGTATAACTCCGCTAGTTTCGAACTCTGATATGTGGTCTTGACGGGCAAGAAATGGGCAACTTTGGACAATCTGTCCACTATGACCCAGATAGAGTCATTTCCCCTACTAGAAGTAGGTAGTCCAGTGATAAAGTCCATTCCTACAAAATCCCATTTCCATTCCAGAATCTACAAGGGTTGCAATAATCCAGCGGGTCTTTGATGTCCTGCCTTGACTTGCTGACATATATCACATTTGGTGATATATCTTCCGATTTCTCTCTTCATCTTATGCCACCAAAATTGCTCTTTTAAATCTTGATACATCTTAGTTCCTCCGGGATGGATAGAATAAAGAGTATCATGAGCCTCCTTCAAAATAACTCCTTTCAACTCGAAACCTGCTGGTACACAAAGGCGTCCTTTGTACCACAAAACTCCTCCTTCGTCCTCGGTGAATCCGGGTACTTTGCCTGTACCGATACGACACTTGATTCCGTCAATACTGGCATTTCCCTTCTGCGCCTCTTTAATCTGACTGATCAAAGTGGGCTGGAGTTCTATGGCCAGAAATCCTTCACTTACTAATTCCATTCGAAAATCTTCCATCTCTTTGTGCAAACTTGGTTGCTCCTTCAAGATCATGGAGTTCAAGCGGCACGGCAATCTGCTAAGGGCATCGGCTACTATGTTGGCTTTACCAGGGTGATAGTGAATGTCCAGGTCGTAATCATTGATTAGCTCAATCCATCTTCTCTGTCTCATATTCAGCTCCTTCTGAGTGAATATATACTTTAGCCTCTTGTGATCCGAATAAATCTCACAATGGTTTCCCATTATGTAATGTCTCCATGTTTTCAGGGCTAGAACTACGGCTGCGAGTTCGAGGTCATGGGTTGGGTAGTTTTGCTCATCTTGCTTCAGTTGTCACGATAGATAAGATATAACTTTGCCTTCTTGCATTAGCACACATCCGAGACCAATCTTGGATGCGTCACAATACACATCGAAGGGCTTCGTGATATCTGGCATGATCAAGATTGGGGCTGAAATCAATCTCCACTTGAATTCTTGAAAACTCGCTTCACTTTTGTCGGTCCATTCAAACCTCTTCTCCTTCTTCAGCAATTGGGTCATGGGTCGGGCGATACTAGAGAATCCTTCTACGAATTTGCGGTAATATCTCGCCAATCCGAGAAATGCACGAACTTGGGTTTGAGTGGTTGGGGCTTGCCAATCTTCTACATCTTTCACTTTGGCAGGGTCAATAGCAATTCCTCCGGCTGATAAAATGTGACCGAGGAATCCTACCTCATGTAACCAGAATTCACATTTGCTAAACTTTGCATACAGCTGATGCTCTCTAAGGGTTCCAAGAATGGTCCTTAGGTGTAGCTCATGTTCTTCTTCTGATTTGGAATAAATCAGAATGTCATCAATGAAAACAATGACAAACTTATCCAGGAAGTCCATAAAAATCTTATTCATGAGATTCATGAAATAAGCGGGTGCATTGGTTAGTCCGAAAGACATAACTGTATACTCATACAATCCATATCTGGTGGTAAAGGTAGTCTTTGGAATATCCTCTGCACGAATTTTGAGTTGATGATAGCCAGTTCTAAGATCAATCTTAGAAAACACTTTGGCACCAGTCAACTGATCAAACAAATCTTCTATCTTGGGCAAGGGGTACTTGTTCTTGATGGTGACATCATTCAATTTCCGATAATCCGTACACAAACGGTTACCTCCATCCTTCTTGTCCACAAACAAGACAGGTGATCTCCAAGGTGATGCACTTGGTTGAATCAATCCAATTTCCAGCATGGAATCCAGTTGCTTCTTCAGTTCTGCGAGCTCTGACGGGTTCATACTATAGGGTCTCTGGCTATAGGTCCAGTTCCCGGAATTAGTTCGATGATAAACTCGATATCCCGATCTGGGGGCATACCGGGCAAAACATCTGGAAATACATCGAGGTATTCACAGACTATCCGGACTTGGTCAATGGTAGGTTGGGCTATACTCTTGTTGCATTTGAATTGACGAGGTAAGGTTTCAGATATATGCTCGACTGATATTCCGGCTGTACTGGTCATAGTTATGGCTTTCTTGGCACAGTCAATCAATCCCTTATGTTTGGACATCTAATCCATTCCTAGTACTACTTCCAAACCTTTAGTTCCGAGTACTATCTTATTTGCATAAAAATCTATGCCATGGATTCAGATAGGGACGGCTTTGCAAATTTGCCTAGCCTTGGTGGTTGATCCGGGAATTTGAACAATCATAACATGCTTCAGTTTGGTTGGTTGAATTTTACTAGTGCATGCAAATTCTTCGGTGACAAATGAATGCGATGCACCAGAATCAAACAACACTCTTGCAAGTAATGAATTAACCGAAAACATACCCAGCATGACGTCTGGCGCTTCCTGAACTTCTTCAGCATGCATGAGAAAAAGACGGCCGTTGCGGTTGAGCGAATTCCCTGGGGCAAATCTTCTTCCTGGCTGAACACGACGCTGCTGCTGAGCTGGGACATTGGCGTTGGGGGCTGTAGCATTCTTCTTGTTGGGGCACTCGTTGGAATAGTGGCCTTTATTTCCACAGTCATAACAGGTCACTTACGACTTGTCCTTGGCTGCTACAGGCACAACATTGCTTCCAGTCCTCGGGGCAGGTGTTGGTGTTGGCGGTAACATTGTTGTTGTTGAACTTGGGTGGGGCACGATTGAAATTGCTAGAGTTGCTGGGGTTGTTGTGATTTCCTCCGGGTCTAGTGTTTCCATAGTTGGGATAGGTCGGACGATTCATCGGGGGTCTGTTGGTCCGTGGGGCAAATCCTGGAGATAGGTTAGGGCGATACTTTGGGGTCTGATGGGTTCCTGGCTGATGCATCATACAACGCTTGTGGTTCTCATTGGCTTGGTTGATCTTTCCTTCCATCTGGATAGCAGAGTCGACAAGGGCTTCAATATCCGCAAAGGGGATATTGACTAACACCGTCTGCATCTCATCATGCAGACCATTCAGGAATCTTTCTTTCTTCTTGGATTTGGTGTCTATTTTATCCGGGGCATACCTAGCTAATGACAAGAATTTGTCACGGTATTCCACTACAGTCATCCTTCCTTGCTTCAGCTCTCTGAACTCGTCTCTCATTCTCTTGATCAAACCCGGTGGCACATGGGTTCTGCTAAACTTGACCTTGAATTCCTCGCAGGTCATCATCTGGCCTCCGGTCATTGCGCGAACACTATTCCACCATGCTCTGGCATCTCCGGCTAGATAGTGGGTGGCGAACAGGACTTTCTCGTTGGCTTCCACTCCGGCTACTTCTAAGTTATTTTCCATGGTTTGCAGCCAATCATCGGCGTCGAGGGGTTCTTCTGACTTAGTGAAAACAGGTGGGTTGGTATTCTGGAAATTCTTGAGCTTAGATCCATGGTTGTCCTGATTTCTGTGGCCTTGGTTGTTGTGGGCTAGTTGGCTATCTGCTGAAGGGTGGCTAGGTTTGCTTGACGTTCCGCTCTTTCAGCTTCACGGTCGGAAGTCAACATTTGCAGTATCTGCAACATTGGGTCCGGGGATGAACCACTTCCTCCACGTGGCATCTGAAGATTGAGGTAGATCATGAGAAAAGAGGGAAATTTCTAAAGTTTTGGGTCTTTAAAAAAAATTAAAGTCTGACTCAGATTTTATAGCAACTTGCTTTTTCATTCTTTCATTCATTCATTCACACGATACAACACACACCACATCAAAGGAAAGCAGATGGTTTTAAGAACCATTCTGAGAACTACGATACAGTGGGACCGGATACTATTCACTACGCTAGTGCTCAAGTTCTACTACTCCTCGGAATCTGTGGCTTCATCATCATCAATGAAGGCAAAATCATCCTCATCGGTGAAGAAATCCATAGCCTCCAGAAAATCGTTGAGATAGGAGTTGGGGTCTCCACGAAGATCCTCTCCGGCATTCTCCCTTTCCTCCAACTGCATGTCTCTCTCGTGGATGGTATCCTCCAGAGATGAGATGCGGTGGCAAAGACGGGCAATGATGCGCTCCTTCTTGTCGAGCTGACGGTGGCGAGACTTGCAATCCTTTGCTAGCAGGGCGATGGTCTGGTCCTTCGTCTTGATGATGGCAGACTTGTGGTTGCAATAGTCACGGCAGTTGTCCAAATCCTGCTGACGATCGTACATCATGAAGCTAAGGTGGTCCAATTGGGTCTTCAGCTCGGGGTGGTATGGGGCATCCAGTGGTTGTCCATTTGCATCACGCCTTGGGAAAAACTCAAAGCGAGTTCCCTTGATCTGATTGATGCTCTGCCCACACAGACGGGAAAGAGCTTCCTGCATGGCCCTGGCAAGTCCATCGAGCCAGTTGTTCTCTCTCAAGGTAAACTGAATTCCCTCCGCAGTGGGAGGTTCAATCTTTCCTCGGAGACTTGCAACAATTAGCCACTGCAGATCTTCTCCTCCTTGATCATTGAGCTGAGCTCCGAATAACTCGGGGTGCGGACGCTCCAGAAGTTCCATAAGCTGGTCCAAATCCCTCTCAAAGATCAGGTCTCCTCCATTCCCCAGTTGGTAAAACTTGATGTACTTCACGTCCATCAATAAGAATATAGGATGAGTAAGTTAGTAGAATGATTAAGTGTGTCAACATTTTATGTATTTTTGCAAGAATTTTTGGAGGCACATGAATTTTCATGAAAGAGTCAAAGGGATAAGAATGAGAATAAGTTTTTGTAAATATTTGTTTTCTTTGGTTTTGGAAAATAAGTTTTTGGTTTAAATGCCCAGCCTAACTAGGGTATCCTATGGTCAGGATGGCTCTGATACCAACTTGTCAACACCCGGATTTTTAATCCCAGATGCCTGTTATGCCATACATCGCAATCCCAGGATTACCATTTTTGCGAGACATAACCGAATTGGATACCATAGTACATCATCCATTACAAGCGATACATAAGTTCTTACACAAATAGGGATCTCATGATCTAGTTCTTAATACAACATCAAGCAGCGTAATACGTAATAATAACGGTAGCGTAGGCGAAGCTCCATCTTCGGGTTCACAGGCAATGCTGACGATGGGAGATGATCCTAGTTGTCTTAACCTTCCTGGGGTCCATCCTCAAGGTACTCCTCTTCATAGTCTGGCCATGGGAATAGCCAGGGACAAAGCCATGAGTACTCTTTAAGTACTCGCAAACTAATACTAACAGGTAAAGGGGTTTTTGGATAATAGGACACTAGGCTCTAGGGTTGTTTTGCAAAAGCCAGGTTTATTTCTACTAAGTCTAGAAGCAAATGAATGCTAGTCACAATTTTATAACTCCTAAGTGGGATCTTGTAACTCATGTCACAACTCTCTTGTGGTCAAGTCAAAGTCGCAATTCATTTCACAAGTCATTTTGAAAAGTCTGACGGGGGAACAGTATGGCCACTCCAACTTTCCATAACCGCGGACGCGGCTATTCGAATAGTTTGACACTCTGCAGAGATTGTACACTTTCACCACAACATTCAATACATCCGTCAGGAACAAATCCTGAATTCACCAGACTCAGTATGCGGATAATCAATCCCAACCTTTCAATTACACGCCCTAGTATAAGCACCTCTCCTGTGAGTTTGGCCTCCCAACCATGACCAACTGTCATCTTGGGTACTGCACAGGTGGACAATCTTCACAAGGTAGCCTCAGCTCAGACCTTGGCCGTGAGGGAACTAATACTAAGGTATATAAGTTTCCAGTCAAGCCCTACCCAATCTTCGGGTATTGTGGTTGTACAATAAAATTGGAATGGTATCGCATCCAGACAACCATCAGTTTTATAAAGGGCTAAGGCTCATGCCTCAACATTTTCATCACCAAAATCATCAGGTGTTCGGAAACACATGTCCAAAACATTTCAATAGAATGATCCATCATTCCAAGGTTTTCATAACCATTTTTCCACCAAGTATTCGCATCTAAAGTTGATCAAGTTTTATGCTTAGCACTAGCATCTACAGGTGGGGGTAAGCAATAAAAAGGGGTGGTAAACTAGTGGAGTTTCAACGAAGTGCAACCTTATATCTTAGTATGATATCAAGGTTTCTAACTTAGGCCAAATTTTATGCTCTTTATGCAACCTTTGCATATCTTTCTAGTATCTACCAATCTCTTAAGTAAACTCTAAGTAAGAGCTTTGATAAAGAAATGAAGTATAAAGACTGCAAGTAAAAACTAGGATTGGTTTGTCAAGTGTATATGATCACATATGCTTAAGGCATATAGTAGGCATAGTAACAAGTAGTGGTTTGTGGCATCAGTAGGGTATCTTGCAAGGGTTAGCTTGCATTGGTCCACTTAGTTAATAAAGCTTGCACAATATCAGTATAAGCTTGCTAAATTGCAAGTGTTAGCTTGCCTTGTGCAGAGCAGTGGTTGAAGTTCTCCTCGGCTTCTTCTTCGTAGTATCCTCCTTCCTCCTCGTATCCTTGGTCGGTACTAGCGTCTATGAATAAATACGAGGTACACAATCACCAAACAATACTTAACTACTTGCAATCATCACACACAAGGGTCCTATAGATGATCTAACATAATCTCTAACATTACAAGATTAAAGCTTGGTTTAATTCCTTTTATTTTTAGAAAAGTAATTTCTACTCATTGAAAAACTACTTAAGATTTAATATTCTCCAAACCAAATATGGGATCATGTTGACACATGTCATCACCACATATTTTAGTCCATGGGAATATGATTTAAAGTGGTGTCACAATTTAATAAGGTTTTACCCTTTTATTTTAATTAATTAAAGTGGCTAGAAATGCCTATGTAGCATTATTTTATTACTTGAACATTATTTCTGAAGGTAAACCTATATATTCTAAAAGGTATGGTTAAATGTGATTTTTGAGAGTTGGAATCAACTCAAAAGCTATTATGGTTTAAATTTGAAAAATGTTTGAATGCAGAAAAGCTTCTGCCTTGTTATTTTTACCATGGGTGATCTATAGATCCAAATGAATTGAATCCAACGATCTTGGATTCATCATTCCCAGACCTTTCTAACAAAATTAGTTTCATTCAATTTGATGCACTGAATCGATCTGGGTTGATTTTTGAAGTTGAGTACAGAAGTGAGTTTGAAACAAAATGAAAAAGGTTTAATTCAAATAACTGGGCTGCGCGGGAAAAGTTAACGGGCCGGCCTGCTAAGCGCAGTGCTCCCGCGGGCTGCTTAAGTGGGTGTCCCCACTCGTCAGTGAGACAGGGAGGGGCGAAGCGGTATAGGGCAATGTGGTGCGTTCGATCTGATTCTAATCCAACGGTTGAGAGTCATCGTCGACGCGGGGCAACGCCGGCGAGAAAGAAACCTAGCGCGGCCAGTGAGGGTTGCTGGGGGCTCACCAGGGTGCAGGCGAGGGTCGGCGAGGCGAGCGAACGACGAAGTCAACGGCGGCAAACTCAGGGGTGGTCGCGGCAGCTCCTGGGGTGGACGAAATTGACGGTGCCCTTCTTCTCTAGAGGCGGCGGGCTCCGGTGAAATTCCGGCGAGGTGGTGCTCGCCTTGCTCCGGGAACGGTGTGGCACGATCAGTGAGGAGAGGGTAGTGAGATGTTGTGAAGAAATCGACTAGGGGTGGCCTCTATTTATAGTCGAGCGAGGGGACCGACGGGGCGCACGGTGAGCTCGTCGAGGGCGATGTTACATGCGGCTATTGGCATGGGCGAAGGTAGGGGACGGTGCGGTGTTCCTTGGCGATGCTCAACGACATGGTTTCGAGGCGTGGGGCAGTGCGGCTTGGTCCGGAACATGCGACGCTCTGCGCGGCAGAGGCGGCGTCTTCGATGGCGAGCGGTGGTTGTGCGGCATGGGCGGCGAACGGGGATGTCTGGTGGTATCCTGGGTCGGTGGCGATCGTGTGTGCACGCGGCGAGGGCGGCGCGCGGTCTGTGGGCTTCGGTCGAGGGTGGCGCTCTGGCGCACGCTCGGCATGGTTGCTGGCGGTCTGGGCACGGTCCGTGCGAGTGGTCCAGGGGTTGGCAAGGTTCGAGCGGTGGATATGGAGTGGTGGTGGACGGTGGGCTGCCTCCCAGACATGCTGGCTAGGCTTGTGTCTCCTCCTAGCTTGCTGTAGACATGGGGTGACATGGGTGTGCTCGGCTGTTCACCATTGATGGCAATGCCAAGATTACAATGAGGCTAAGGGTTAGTTTAGGTTGTTAGACGATCTACTAAGGCTAGTGGTGTCCAGAGAGGGAACAAGTTAGGCTTCAATCACTGCTCACTATAGTGTTTAGGATTTTGATGATTTGTGTCTGCAACCTGTTTGATGAAATGGCCGCATGAAATCAAGTTTGGAATTTTGAAAAGATTTTTGGTGGGTTTGCTATATTGGTGCTGGTGAGTATGCAAATGCTTGGGTTTTGAAAGTTGAGCTTGTTTGAGTGGTTTTTGAAAAAATGGGATCTTCCCATATGATAAAGATTCAATTTTGAGTTGTCATTTAAACTATGCATTTGAAAGTTTCTGGATGATCACAAAGTGGGCCTTGATACCTTGTTATGAGTACATTCAAGGGGTGCAAAGATCCAGAAAAGTTTCCATTAGGTTCTAAAAGTTTGAGACAGCCAAAGTAGTCATGGGAGTTAAATTGGTCAAAATGACCATTCCATTATTTTATTGGTTTTGATTTATTTGTCTTTAGGAAAAGTTTGGGAAATGTTTAGATGATGTTTATTTCACCTAAGAAACATTTTACAAGCAAGGAAACATACAAACAAGGTGGTTCAAAAGAATTTCAAATTAAATGCATACACATATGCATGCCTTCATAATTTTAATTAGAAAAGTTTTTGTTAACCCTAATTTTGATGATTAGAGCTTGATGATTTAAGTTTAGTATTTTTGGGATGTTACATCTGGCAAGCCAAATCTGGGGTTTTCACCCTTCACTTGACACCCTAGGCGAGGGAGGTGCCGAAGCTACTCGATGATGCCTCAACAGGACACGACACCCACATGTGTCAGCGTCACCGGCCCAAAGGCAGGCTTTTGCCTCATGAAGCCCCCGCACTGGCCCTTCGAGGAATAACTGGCAGGTTTGGTACCTCGTTCCCGCAACCGAGCACCCTATTCCTCACATGGAGCCCCCGCACTAGCCCTTCGAGGAATCACCGGCAGGTTTGTGCGCAGCCACCTCAAAGAAGCATCGTCGGTCACCCAACATCGCCAACCCCGTCGCCGGTGTCACAAAACGCCTCGATCCGCCACACCAAGAAGGCATTATGCTCCACTCGACCTGGCCAAAGCAGCAACATCTCTGCGCTCAGGACCGGGGAGGACGGACAAGGGGAAGTGGTGGGCCGTACCCGGGCGCCGGCACCTTCGCCGTTGCCAGCAATGTCGCCCAGGCGACTCAACCTGCGCGGAGCAAGGCTCACACGCACACCCAACGCAGCGGATAGAGGTCTAGGACCTGCACAACACAAATCGAGCCCAAATGGGCCCAAATCTGGGCTGGCCGGCCCGCGCCGCCCGCTGCCGCCTCCCTACATCCACCACGGCCGCTGTCCGGAGCCATTGGCCTCCACCAGTCAGCCGGCAGCCCGAGGAGGGGCCACTAGACCAGATCCGGCCGCCGCCTGCCGGAGGAAGGAGGAGGGAGCCACCCAGGGCCCCGCGTTGAGGCCTCGCCGCCACGCGTCATCCCAGGTCTGCGTGCCAAGCTCACCACGAGCAGCGCTGACCGCCGGCCCGCCACGCGGCCAAAGCCACCGGAGGAGTGACGCGAGCAAAGACCTGTCCCGTCACCGCCTTCCTTGAGCCGCGCACGGCTTCGCTGGCGCCCCCTTCGGCAACAGCGAGACATGGGAGAGAGGAAGATGCCCTAAACAGCGACAGCGGCTATGCCCCCCCCTCCCCTTGCCGCCAGAGGAGGGCGACATGGGGGAGGGGGCAGGGCCTGCCTTTGGAGATGATCATCATCCAACCATTTGGAAGCCTTTTCTTTGGGTAAAGAAGTTGTCGTGGGAATGGTCACGGCAGATGCTGCAATCGGCAGCAAGTAGTAGAACGAAGGGCAAGGGCGGCCAGCCATCTGCGGTGCGAGATGAGGATGGAGACACAGGGTTTTACCCAGGTTCGCCCCCCCCCCGGAGGGTAAAGACCTACTCCTGCTAGATTGTATTATGGTGGAAGTACAATGGGGCGAGCTCGACGGCTAGGCGGCGAGTCGCTTGGGTGTATGATGGAACGTACCTCTACACGCCCTGTAGGGAGGTTTATATAGACTCACCTCCCCTAGGGTTTACATATCTCAACCGAATCAGTTAAGGCTTCGGTACTCGTTTAACCTAATCCGATTGGGCCTATCTACTCTCCTGGGCCTTCAGCTTCCAGTCGCTTGGATTCTCGCCAGGCCTTGATCCAGTCGTCGTCTTGCAGGCCCACTCACCAGGTCGTGGGCCAGTCGGAAACGTCCTGCTGGGTATACCCCGGTAGGCATATCCCCATCAGTAGTCCCCGAGGCCGTCGTTGATTGGGCGCAGGTGGTTGCTAGCAGTCGGAGCATATAGGTCCAATGCGGACACCCAGTCGAATTGGTGGCGGGCTCCTGAATAAAGGAAAAAACTAGTCATTCTGGTCGTAGCTCGGCGAACAGGTCGGCGAAGTATTTAGTCACTGTTGTAGTGATTGGGTCGGCAAGCCGAGTGCCTGAAGTTGGACCGTCAAGCACAGTCAAACTAGCCGTTGGGGTAATCCAACGGTAACTTTTTGCGTAATCACCGCGTAGTAACGGCTCCCTGATTTGGCGGGTAACAACCGCTATATAAAGGGAATGGTAGGCGATCGGAAAACCATCTCCTCGTCATTTCCTCCGATTGCGTGCAACTTTGTTTTCCTCCGCATCGCGATCCAGCCGAACCGAAATCCTCCGACCTCCACGAATCCTTCAGCCAATGGCCCCCTCCACCGAACCATGGGGCAGGTCCAAGTGTACGAGAGCGTTACTGGCTTCCTTCGAGGAGGCCGGGATCCTTCGCGCCAGCAGGTGGCGCATCCCCGCGGCCGGAGAGTTGACTCCGGACCCGCGTGAGGGAGAATTTGTCTGCTTCACCAGCCACCTGGAACGGGGGCTGGGATTCCCCACATCTCTTTTCTTCCAGCGCTTCTGCGCCTTCTACGGGATCCAGCCATTGGACCTAGGCCCGCACAGCATCGAGTAGCTCGCCATTTTCGTGGCGTTCTGCGAGTGCTACCTGGGTAGCAGGCCCTACTTCCCCCAGTGGCAAGATCTGTTCCACGGGAGGATCAGTCACGAAGAAGCAGGCGGCCCAATGCTTGCAGCGGGTGGCTTGACGTTTCAACTGAAGTCGAAGGCTTCCTTTTTTGATCTGATGCTACCTGCCAAGGCAGCGAGCGAGTGGAAGAAGTCTTCGTTTTATGTCACCGAGGCGACCCCAGACGGTGAGGTGGCGATCCCAAGATACTCCGCCAACCGGCCCGAACCGCGCCGACTCCAAGTCGCCAAGCTTCCAACAGACCAGCGGATGGTTGTGGATGAGATGCTTCAGACCATCCGCGGCCTGAAGAAGAAAGGTCTCCAGCCCATCAATTTGTACAACTGCTGTCTCGGGCGGAGACTCGTCCCCCTGGCCCGTCGTGACAACTATGTGTACGAGTACACGGGCTGGGAGGACTCGACGAAATCCTGCCTCGCCGAGTGGAAAGTCGAAGACTACATCCTGGCGTTGAAGAAGATCACCCAGGCGGTGTACCTGGATGGGAAGGCCGGGGTCGCCCCTTATACCGCGAAGCATCCAGCCCCGATGGTAAGTCATATTTCTATCATTCGCAGTCGCAGTTGATGTTATCGCGGTTATACTGATATTGTCTTATGCCTATTGCAGTTATTTCAGGTGGTGGAAGGGTGGCTTCCGCCCGCGGACGACGAGAACTCGAGCTCGTCCATCCAGGAAGGGGCGAATCGCCTCCTGCAAGGGGCGGCGTCGAGAGTGACGGGAGCGACGACGACGACGAGTCCGAGGAAGAGGTCGCCCCGCTGGTTCGCAAAACTCGCGGACAGCGTCAGCGTGAACTCGAAGCAAGCAGAATCCACGAACATCATGATGATGACGATGAAGATCTTCCCGAGCTCACCTCGCGTCGCAAGGACACTCCGTTGAAGAAGAATAAGAAGAAGAAGGAGGTGAAGGCCCCTCCGAAGAGGAAGACGAAGCCAGCGAGACAGGCATATCCGCCTCATTCGCTAGGCAGCTCCGACGCCACTAGCCAGGCCAGGGGTGAAGCGCCACAGACGATGGCGGCGCCAGATATCACTGCCGTCCTGTGCGAGGTGCCTCTGGCCTCGATGCCTCCACCGTTCACCCCAGTCTCTGGGTTGGGGGCTGCTCCGGTCGCGGCAGCTTTGCCGCCCAGGGAAGCTCCCGCCGAAAACGTTTCAGAAGCTCCTGTCGCGGCCTCGACGACGAAGAAGCCGTCCGTGTCTTGGGCGCACGATGTCCTGGAGATGGGCCTCAGTCGACGACTGGGCCCCGAACTGGAGAAGCCGGCCGGCATACGCACGGGGCTACGATTCATTCCAGTCGCCAAGTGAGTTTTATTCACCTGCTTTACTTTTCCTTGTAGACGAACCACTTTGCTCATATACTTAATTTGCAGGACTGGGGTTAAAAAGATTGGCCATCCGTCCGTGGCAAGGTGCCGCCAGTCATCGCCGAGGAGGCCCCCTCTCGGAAGAGGAAGGCTGATGAGGTCGCTGCCCCCGCAGACAGCGCTAAGAAAGCCAAAAGCGACGAAGTCATCACGGTGTCTGACGATACGGCGATTGCTCCGAGCGATCCTGCGGTGGGGGCGGCCTCGGCGATGAAGGAGGGTGCTACCTCGCCTGGGGTGGCCGAGCCGGCCTCTTTTGGCGCCGGCGCATCCATCGCGACCTTCCCGCACTTCATGGCCAGAGCGGCTACGGCGAGTGGTACCACGCCCTCGAGCCGCGCACCTTAGGTCGCCGAGACGAAGGTCGAGCAGCGTCGCGGGCACACTTCGGCTCTTCTCGCATCCGTGGACGCGATACAGCTTCATGGCATGCTTGGCGCAACCATCCAGGTATGTCCAGTCCCCGAGGATCGGGCCGCTGACTTGCAGCGGTCGGATTCTTTTAGTGTCTTTGTTTTTGTTTCTCGCGTCCAGTCCCCGAGTGCCTAGTCGCCGAATTTCAGCGGGTAGGCACTTAGTTTTTTTATCTCCAGTCCCCGAGTGCCTACTCGCTGAATTTCAGCGGGTGGGCACTTAGGATTTTTGATCTCCAGTCCCCGAGTGCCTACTCGCTGAATTTCAGCGGGTGGGCACTTAGGATTTTTGATCTCCAGTCCCCGAGTGCCTATGCGCTGAATTTCAGCGGGTGGGCACTTAGGATTTCGTTTTTGTTAACTGTTTGTCTTTTGCGCAGGGTTTGCAGCGTGAGTCAGCCGACCGGCTTGCTGCGAAGCGTCGCGCGGAGAAAGAACTTGCCATCATCCAAGAGGCGAACAAGGGACTCCAGGCGACTGCTGCGAAGGCAGAGGATGTCCGCCAAGGCCTTGTCCCAGCGAGTGAATTGACGGCAGCTCAGTCTGCGTTGAGCTCGGCTGAGAAGCGGATCGCCGACCTTGAGCGCGAGCTGAAGGAAGCGAAGGAAGAGGCGAGTTCGGCGGATGGGCGAGCCAAGGCTGCTGTTACAGCCGCCGCTGAGGAGCGTAAGGTCTCTGACGCCCTTGTTGCTGGGCTTCAAGACGACTACACCTCTCTTCAGAGCTTCATCACGGATCTCTCCCGTCCCTTGATTGGTGAGTGTGCCTGCCTCTACCTGTAACATATGCATTGTGTAATCTTTGATGTATTCACTGTCACCTTCTGTCCGCAGGTCGGATCATTGATAGCGCGGAAGAGGCGAATTCGTTCAACGCACGGCAATGTGTAGCCACGCTGGTCGACTCGGCCACATTGTCGGCGACATGTATACGGGCGTATCTTCAGGAGATGTCGCCTGCGGAAGTGATTCCCAGCGACCTCGTCGAGGTGTGGCGATACTTGGAGAAGGCACCGTCGGTCGTCGAGTTTATGACGCGGTCAGCGTTCCGGCGCGGGGCGGCGACGGCGCTGAGCCTTGGGCTCGCCCACTTCCCGGAAGATTTCGATCTTGATGACGTGATGAGTGGCTACCCGTCGTCGACTGGCTCGGTGGAGATCGCCGAGGTGTTGAAGCTGACGGACCGCGCCGCGGTGTACTCCGAGCGCGTCTGGGCGATGGGCGACCTCCTTCCTTATCAGGAGACGGTCGTCGCACCCAACGACCCCGAGCCACAGCACCGGGACTTCAAGATCGAGCAGCCCTTCCATGCGGCGATGGTGGGTGAGTTGACGACGTACTCGTCGAACCCGTATACTCCCTTCATTCGCAACCGCAAGGGTGGCGGCGAGTCGTCATCGAAGCCTGCGGAATAAGACATTGTGCCCTTGGGGTGTTAGTAGCAGTGCTGCCGTTGGGCATACTTTGTATTTTGTGACATTTGTTACATGCTATAATGAAATATCGTGGTATTTTGTGAATTTTTGTATGTTTGTGATTGAGGGTTGAACGAGTCCCCGAGCGCGTCCGCCCTATTTTTTGGGGTTTACCTCGTTTATTATGTGTTTGCGATTTGGAATGTTTTGTTATTGGTGTCGACTCAACCCGAGCTCGGAAAGCCAGTCGCAAGGCGACTCCCATGAGTGCTCTGTACTTCACCGTTTTCCCTTGCGCGAACAAGGTCGGGTAGCCGAGTCCCCGAGCGTGGTACTTGGTTGTTCTAGGCGCAACTCTAGGGTGGGTGAGGACTGGGCGCGTTAGAATAAGCGCGTCACTCCTGCCTGGCCCGTTGGGTCAGTCGCATGGCGAGTCCTGGGCATGCTCTCATACTTGGCGTTTTCCCTAGCCGCTCGCGCTGAACTGGTCGTCAGTACCCTAGCGTGGTACTTGGCCGTTCGAGTCGCTATGTCGAGGATGCGGAGGATCATGGTCGCTGTGAGAAGCGAAGGCAGTTGTCTTGGCTCGTTGAGCCAGTCGAGCTAGGCGACTCCAATGGGGCTCCGGGTAGGCGTTTTTCGTGGATGTTACAAGACCTGGGGTAACCCAGTGCCCTTGTAGTGCACTACTTGGCCGTGCCGATCGCTGTACCAGAGGTTGACTTCTGTAGTTAGCTTGATGTTGTTATTAAGAGTGCGAGTGGCACAAGACACGGAGAGTAGACGCAATTTGCGGTAACCAATATTTTTTATTTCATAGCGACTGGAGGATACATATGTGGAGTTCTAGGAGTAGAACTTCCGTAGGAGGTTTACATTCCATGGTCGCTTGACGTCGAGTTTGCCCTCCCCGCGGACGTCGATGAGGTAGTAGGCGTCGTTGCCGAGTACTCGCCCTATGGCGAATGGTCCCTCCCACGGGGGGAGAGCTTCTGCATGCCCTTCTTGTCCTGGATGAGTCGTAGCACCAGGTCGCCTTCCTGGAAGGTGCGAGTTTTCACCCGCCGGCTATGGTAGCGGCCGAGTCCTTGCTGGTAGATGGCAGTGCGAGAGCGAGCTAGGTCGCGCGCCTCGTCGAGTTGATCGACTCCGTCCTGCCGTGCGAGTTCGTTCGCCGCCTCCGTGTAGTGGACGACCCTTGGCGAGTCGTGCTCGAGGTCGGTGGGCATGACTGCCTCGGCGCCATACACCATGAAGAAGGGGGTGAACCCTGTCGACCTGTTGACTGAGGTGCGGATGCCCCAGATGATGAAGGGTAGCTTCTCGACCCAGCACCCGGCGGTGCGCTCGAGCGGTACTTGGAGCCGCGGCTTCAGGCCGTGGAGGATGCTCTGGTTGGCCCGTTCTACCTGGCCGTTGGATCCGGGTGGGCGACTGACGCGAGGTCGAGCCGGATGTGGTGTTCCTCGCAGAACTCGGCCATGGCTCCTTTGGCGAAGTTGGTGCCGTTGTCCGTGATGATGCTGTTAGGGAACCCGTAGCGATATATGAGCTCCCGTAGGAATTTGGTGGCGGTCTTTCCATCGCATTTTCATACTGTCTTGGCCTCCATCCACTTTGTGAATTTTTCGACCGCGACCAGGAGGTGGGTGAATCCGGAAGGGGCCTTTTTGAAAGGGCCTACCATGTCCATACCCCACACGGCGAATGGCCAGGTGATGGGGATTTTCTTGAGCGCTGAGCTCGGCACGTGTGTCTGGTTGGCGTACTTCTGGCACCCGGTGCACCGCTGGACAATGTCGACGGCGTCGGCGTGTGCGGTGGGCCAGTAGAATCCGTGCCGCATAGCCTTGGCGACCAGGGAGCGGGCGCCGGCGTGGTGGCCGCAGTCGCTGGAGTGGATGTCGTGGAGGATCTTGCGTCCTTCGGCGGGTTGGACGCAGCGTTGGAACACGCCGGTCACGCTGTGTTTGTGGAGTTCGCCGTCGATGATGGTGAAGGATTTGCATCGACGTACAATCATCCGGGCATCTGTCTCGTCTGCCGGCAAGGTGCCGGCCTCCAGGTATGCGATGTACGGCTTGGTCCAGTCGTCTGGCTCGTCGATGAGTGCGACCAGGGCTGCCTCTGGCTGCAGCGGGACTCCGATGTCGATCTCCCTTGGGGGAGAGACTGATGGTTTGGTGATCGTGTCGAGGAAGACGCCGGCGGGTGGTGCGAGTCGAGCCGACCCGATGCGAGAGAGTGCGTCAGCCTCCTCGTTCTTCCGCCTGTCGATCCACTCGATGGAGTAGCCTGCGAAATGTCCTCCCAGCTTGTCTACTGCTTGGCGGTATGCCGCCATAGTGGGAGAGACGGCGTCGCAAGTTCCAGCGACTTTCCCAGCGACGAGGTCAGAGTCTCCGTAGCAACGTAGGTGGTTGACGTTCATCTCCTTGGCAGCTCGCATGCAATGGAGTAGTGCCTCGTACTCGGCCATGTCGTTGGTGCGGGGGGTGAAGTCGAGGCAGAGGACGTAGCGGAGCTTGTCGCCCTTCGGTGAAGTTAGCACGATCCCTGCTCCTGCGCCGTCCGCGTTCTTGGAGCCGTCGAAGTGCAGGCTCCAGTAGTGGAGGTATGGCAGCTTTTCTGGCTGCTAGGCCTCTTCCCAGTCGGCGATGAAGTCCGCAAGAGCCTGCGACTTGATCGCTTTTCGTGGCTCATACTTGATGTTATGGACGCCGACTTCGACGGCCCACTTGACGACTCGCCCGGTCCCCTCACGGTTGCGGATGATATCCTGCAACGGTGCTGAGGAGACGACCGTGATCGGGTGCTCCTGGAAGTAGTGCGGCAGGCACCGCTGTGCTCTGAAGACCGCGTATACCAGTTTCTGGTATTGTGGGTATCGCTGGCGCGACTCGGTGAGGACCTCGCTGATGTAGTACACCGGTCGCTGTACCGGGCGCTCCTTTCCTTCCTACGGCCGCTCGACGACCATGACGGTGCTGACGACACGCTCGGAAGCCGCGACATAGACCAGCGTAGGTTCTTTGTCGACGGGGGCGGCGAGTAGTGGTGCTACAAGTAGCACCTTCTTGAGGTCGCGGAGTGCGTTGTCCGCCTCCTTGTCCCACTGGAAGGTGGGGTTCTTTCGCATCAGGCGGTATAGGGGCATCGCCTTCTCGCCCAATCGGGGGATGAAGCGGCTGAGAGCCGCGACTTGCCCGACTAGCTTCTGGACGTCGCGCAGGCACTCGGGTTTGCCGAGTCGAGCGATCGTGTCGATCTTGGTGGGGTTCTCCTCGATCCCACGCTTGGAGACGACATACCCCAGTAGTTGCCCTGCTGGTACACCGAAGGTTCATTTGCCTGGGTTTAGCTTTATCTTGTATTTCCGCAGGTTGGCGAATGTTTCCACCAGGTCGGCGAGTAGATCTCCCTGGCGAGCGGACTTCACTACCACGTCGTCGATGTAGACGTGGATATTGCGGCCAATTTGGCTCGCAAGGAATTCCTGCATGCACCGCTGGTAGGTCGCCCCGGCATTTTTTAGGCCAAAGGTCATGGCGGTGTAGCAGAAGGCTCCGAATGGCGTGATGAACGCCGTCTTCTCCTCGTCCTCGACGGCCATCTTGATTTGGTTGTACCCAGAGTAGGCATCGAGGAAACACAACGACTCCGAGCCCGCGGTGGAATCGATTATTTGGTCGATCCTCGGGAGGACGAATTGCTCCTTCGGGCAGGCGCTGTTTAAGTTTGTGTAGTCGATACACATCCTCCAGGTCCCATTTTTCTTCTCGACCAGGACTAGGTTTGCCAGCCACTTGGAGTATTCTATTGGCCGGATGAATCCTGCAGCGAGTAGACGTTGTACTTCCTCGGCGATGGCTCGGCGGCGCTCTTCATTAAAGGGCCGCAGCGACTGCTTGACAGGTCGCACTTTGGGGTCGGCGTTAAGTTTGTGCTCAGCGAGTTCCCTAGGGACACCAGGCATGTCAGAGGGCTTCCATGCGAAAATGTCCCTGTTCTCACGGTGGAACTCGATGAGCGCGCCTTCCTATGCTGGGCTCATGCCCGTCCCGATCGTCACCGTCTGGCTGGAGTCGCCTGGGACCAGTTCGACGGTGCGGGTGTGCGTCGTTGCCTCGAAGGCTGAGGTGTTGGCGCCCTCCGAATTGGGCTTCTTGAGTATGGTGGGGTCGTCGTTGTTGACCCCGCTCGCGTATTTGGCGAGCTCGTCGGCGTGGTTGGTCTCTGCCGCGATGACGGCGTCGGCGAGTTCGGCTCCTTTGGCCTCGCACTCGGCGGCCATGTCGGGGTCGCCGTTAATGGTGATGACGCCGCACGGCCCGGGGAGCTTCATCGCGTTGTACGCGTAGTGGGGCGCTTCCATGAACTTGGCGAACGCCTGGCGCCACAGGACGCAGTGGTAGGGGCTGTCGAAGGGTACCAGCTCGAAGACGATCTGTTCGGTGCGGAAGTTTGCTGGTGTGCCAAAGGTGACTGGCAGCGTGACCTTGCCGATCGGGTATGCCTTCCGTCCGGGGACGATGCCGTGGAACGTGGTGTAGGTCGTCTCGACCATCGACTGCGAGAGCCGTAGTCGCCTGAAGGTGTCCAGGTACAGGATGTTGATGGAGCTGTCGCCGTCCATCAATGTCTTGGGGAGCCAGTAGTCTCCCACCTTGGGCTTGACCACCAGGGCGACTCGGCCCGGGTACTCGATGCGTGGCGAGTGGTCCTGGGGGCTCCAGGTGATGGGCTGCTCCGACCAGTTGAGGAACTAGGGAACATCCACCTGGGCCACCGCGTTGACGGCGACGGCGCGGGAGATGACCTTCTTCTCGCGCTTCGTGTTGAAGCCTATGAAGGTGTGGAGCGAGCCGACCACATTGCCGAATTTTCCGTCGTTTGGCGGATTGTTGTCGGGGTCCTCCCGCGCTCGCCGTGCCTTCTCAATCTCCCTGAGAGTGTGGCAGTCGGCGGTCGTGTGCGTGGCCGGCTTCCCTTCCCTGCTTTGAAACGCACAAGGTTGGTTAAGGATGGCCGCGGGGTCGAACCTTGGTTTCTCCTTGTAGTTGCCGCCGTCGCGGCGTTGCCCTCCGTCGCGGCGGAAGCTCTTGGGCTCGCGCTGCGCGTGCCCGGCGTTGGCGACGAAGTCGACTCGCCCGTCACTGCGGCGCTTGCCAGTGAGGCGCGTGTTGCTGTAGCGTAGGTCGGACCGTCATCCGTGTCGTTGCTGCTCGTGCGGCGTTGGCCTCCCGACTCGTCGTCGGTTTCCTGGTTTGGATCTTCCTCTGCGTATCTTTTGGCGATCTCGAGGAGGTCCGGTATGTTGTCTAGTGTGCGAGAATGTCGCTTGAGCTTGGCGACCAAGGGCTCGTAGCGGCACGAGGTCTGGAAGCAGTGGATCGCGGTGTCCGGGTGGATGCCGACCACGTTGTACCATAGCTCTTGCCACCACTGGACCCAGTTGCGGGTCGACTCGCGGGGTCCCTGGACGCATCATTCCAGGTCCTCGATGGTGGTGGCGCGCGTGTAGGAGCACTCGAAGTGCCTGAAGAAGGCATCTCGCATCTTGTCCCAGGAGTCGATGCTATCCTGGGGAAGGGTGTTGATCCACTGCCTGCATGTTCCCTCCATCATCAGGGGGAGGTAACGGGCGGCTAGCAGGTCGGTGTGGCCAGCGATCCCCATTGCCATGAGGTATGTGTCTAGCCACACGGAGGGGTCGTACTTCTCTATTTCCTTCGGCGCTTTGAAGTTCGTCGGATATTTTTCACCTCGGATCATCGGTCCGAAGCACCGGGGCCCGAGTCGGCTTAGCGACCCCATTGGCTCGCCGTCGGGGCGATTGGTTAGGGTGTGTCGCAGGTCGTCGGGCTGGCGTGCGCGCCAGCTTTGGTTGTTGATGATGTGGGTGCGGGCGTCGACGGGCTGACCATTGGCGGCGACAAAGTTGGTCACTGGCCTGGGGTCGTTGGTGGAGAGTGCCGCGTTCGCGGGTCGGTGTTGGAGCTGTAGCGGTTCGGGTGGCGGGCAATTGAGCGTGTTTGCCGCCATCGGGCGGCCACTTGAGGCCGCTCTGCTGCCCGAAGAACGCGAGTACACCCGACCCTGCAAGTCGGCTCCTGCGTTTTGCTGCTCGACCGCCTTTGCGAGCAGGGCCCTGACGTACTGGATCTGTAGGGCGCCGTCACCGGTGGCCGTGATGTTGTCGGCCGCTGCTCGACCCGCCACGAGGTTGTCCATCGGGGTGGAGAACAGTGGTAGGCCGTTCGCGTCTCGCTCCCGTGAGGAGACCACTATCCGTGGCTGATCCCTGGGGGGTGTGCGGTTGGGTGGAGGTGGGGCGCCGTTCGCCGTCGACCCTGGTGGGGGCCGGGCGCTTCCTCCTGGCGGCGCGTTCTCGCAGATCGCACGCTCGGCCACGCGGGCCGGGTCGTTATCGTCGTCGAAGTTCAGGGCGCGCCACTGGACGGTGGGGTTCAAGCGCGACCTGATTCACTGCTGGTGGTAGCGCGACAGCTCCTGCGCCGTCACCTGCTCGAGGCGAAATTTTTCGCGCTCGGCTTGCTCCTTGCGGACTGCCTCCGCCAGCTTTAGGCGGAGTTCCTCGACCTCCGTTGCCGTGGTGTTAGGAGGGATCGGGGTGGAGAAGGGATCCTCCGGCGGATCGGTGCCAGTCGCGGCGTGGCGACTGGTCCCGTCGCGGAGATCGGCGGAGTTTTCCGATCCGGAGTCGAAGTCGAAGATCCCAAGGATGGAGGGATCCTCGAAGTCTCCCACGTTGGAGACCTGGGTGATGGAGCCCGCGGGCGAAGCCGCGGTGATGGATCCGGCGAGTGACGCCGGGGTCGCCGAGTCGGCGTCGTCGTTGAGGGCCGCGTCTTCCGCGGCCGCGGAGTTTCTGGCCACGTTGCTGTGGGCCGAGTTGTACTCGGAGGCGAGGCGATGGATCGTGCGGACCTGGCTCTCGGAGAGCCGGTCGCGTGGCGGCGACTCGCGGATGCGAGCCGAGTCCTCCGAGACGATGACGTCGGTGAGGCCGACGAAGAGGCTAATCGTGCCGACCGGCAAGTCATGTTGTGCGTGACGGGTCGCGCCGCCGGGACGTAGCTGCTCGGCAAGATCTGGAGCATCTCGCCGATCGCTATCATACGGCCGGTGGCGACCGTCTCGTTGATGGGCAGATTGGATCTCGCCGCAGAACACCGGCCAGGCCCCACGGTAGGCGCCACTGTCGTGGGAATGGTCACGGCAGATGCTGCAATCGGCAGCGAGTAGTAGAACGAAGGGTAAGGGCGGCCAGCCATCTGTGGTGCGAGATGAGGGCGGAGACACAGGGTTTAACCTAGGTTCGGCCCCCCGGAGGGTAAAGACGTACTCCTGCTAGATTGTATTATGGTGGAAGTACAATGGGGCGAGCTCGACGGCTAGGCGGCGAGTCGCTTGGGTGTATGATGGAACGTACCTCTACACGCCCTGTAGGGAGGTTTATATAGACTCACCTCCCCCTAGGGTTTACATATCTCAACCGAATCAGTTAAGGCTTCGGTACTCGTTTAACCTAATTCGACTGGGCCTATCTACTCTCCTGGGCCTTCAGCTTCCAGTCGCTTGGATTCGCGCCAGGCCTTGATCCAGTCGCCGTCTTGCAGGCCCACTCGCTAGGTCGTGGGCCAGTCGGAAACGTCCTGCTGGGTATACCCTGGTAGGCATATCCCCATCAGAAGTATCAAAATTATGCGTTTTTACATATCATCCAACCATTAGGAAGCCTTATTTTCTAGATTTTTTTTTTGAAAATATACCCTTTTACATATCAGATATACCCGGCCTCTGCATGGCTAGAATACACACAGCCGGTCAACCACGAAACTAGTGACCAAAGCAAAAAGTACCAAAATTATAAATAATGCTAAAAAATAAGGATAATCTTTTCTATTTGGAAGACAGACCATTTCAAAGCTGCAACCTTAATCAATTGCTTTCACGGAGTAATGCTACACCTACAAACACATTTTATAAAAAATTGCTTACGGACTCATGCGGGCAGGAGGAGAACAAAATCTCGTGTGCCACTTTTTGAAGGAGCCACTAAAATCTCAACTAACCAGCAAATCCTGTTCGTAGATCATCCCGTAACCCACCAGTCCGTAGCTCTAGGATTATTGATCCAATTGACGCCCTAATTTACTCTGGAACACTCTGGATGCTTCACCAGCTTTTAGATATGCTCGCCCTAAGATAATCGCTAATGCCGTCTTATTTTCGCCGCCTATCATACGGATGATTTGTGTAATAAACTAATCATAATGCGACGAGATATAGTAATTATAATTAATTAAGAGACAAATCGAACGCGCTGTGCTAGTTGACCGAGACGCTCTATGTCGTTTACGGGGTCGGGGTGGCTTTGCCGGGGCAACCCCCGGTCGATGAGGAGCGGCAACCCGATGGATGGATCGACAGTCACGACCAGGACATCATCTCTCCGGAACTCCACGAGCTTAGCGCATCGTCACCAATCACCAGTCACCACGGCTCTGGTGGCCTTGGCGCCGAAGCATCTCTTATCGAGACAACGGGCCAGACGAGTCGTGGCGGCACAGGAGCGGCAAATCTTTGACCTGATCCGCTGCTGCTTGCCGTTCAAACGGCCCCGCGCGCGTTGCAAACCTCCTTCCCCAGCACGGCAGCACGCCTCGTGTCTGTCGCCCAGATCGAACGTGCTGTATCATCGAGGTCCAACTACATCGCGTAGCACTCATGTGAGAGTAACATGCGAATCGCGAGATCGACAACAACCGCCAATTGACAGCCAGCTGGCCCGTGGGCCCCGGAAGCGTATTTCGACCAGGACCCCGTCGTCAGAGACTCAGAGTACTGCTGCGGTTCCTTCTTGACGTCAGCAATGATTGGGACCGACCGTGCTGCTCGCCCGGGCCAGCTCGGTCAGGACCATGGGTGAATACGCGCTAGCCGTCGATGCGTTGTGTGCCGTGGTTCATGCATCTACGTGTATGCATGTACAGGTACAGCTATACTCCAGCTCCGTACATTCCTCGCAATTTCTAAAAACCGAGTGGCTTCGTGCACCAGCCAACTTACACTTACACGGGCGACAAGTCCATGTCTGCCGCTATATATACCCCTCGCGCCCACAAGAAAAAGGACCCTCACTTTAATCCCGCATCAACATCTCGTCTCATCATCTCGCATAGCGTCGACGACTCACCAAAACCTCGGCACCAAGGAAAGTCGCGTTCTGGAACAGAGCATCGATCCAATCATGGAGCCCGAGACCGAGAAGCGGCCGGCGTCCCTCCTCGGGACCCTCCGGACGGCGGTCAACAAGGTCCGTTTCCTGCTCTCATTCAGCGCCACGCGCTGGATCCTCACCTCCATCACCGGCCGCGGCCGCTCCGCCGCGGCGACGCAGCACCGCCTCAGCTTCGGCTCGCGGCGCCCGAGCCTGCTCGACGCGGAGGACGACCGCTCCCCCTCCGGTTCCGCGTCGTCCACCGCCGGGCCGTCGAGGACGTCCAGCCTCGGATCCGCGACCACCGTGTCACGGACCAGCAGCTGGGCGTCGTCGTCGTCGGAGTACTCCAGGTCCGCTTCCTCGGGCGCCGCCTCGTCCTCGTCGGGCGACGGGTCCTCGCCGGCCGGGGACCGAGACATCGACCGCCGCGCGGAGGAGTTCATCGCCAACTTCTACAGGCACATACACATGGAGCGCCAGGTGTCTCTGCAGCTGCGCTACTGCAGGACGGACAGCCCGCCGCAGGACAGGGCGTCTCCCAGGCTCATTTGATTTATAGTAGTATTTGATTTCATCCGCATTACGGATCTTAGTGTGAAAAGAAAAAGTGTATGAGGATTTAGATGGCTATTTTTTGTTCCATCATTTTCGGCTCATCCTCTGATTGTTTTTATTTGCCCTACGAGGATTTGTTTGTTTGTAAGTTCGAGATCCGAGAGTGTAATTAGACACCAGACAATAATAACGACCGTCTCCTTGTTACAGGAGTAATCTTACTCTAAATATCCAGATTTTAATACCATTGAGGTTGTACTAGCATTTCCTTCCCCAGTATCAATCCATTCACAAAAGAACTTCTCCACCAATGCAATGGCCACGGGAAAACAAATACTCCATATATTCTTTTTTCTAGAAAAGGAAGCTCAATGTTCTGTATGAAAAGAGTAAATCAGGTATTCCTGATCGCCCCCAAACACTGCAAAAATTGGGGGATCTTCTTCCTTTTTTTTTTTGTTGCAAAAACTGGCTGACAATGCTATGAGTTTTAGCTTGTCATGGCCCAAGAGAGAGGTGGGTCGTATCAGAGAAGCCCATTAGGATCACCAAGTGTGCATGGAATTAATATGCTTGGGTTGGTCATTGTATTTCGGTTCTTCGGTGGTCAAGTTCCCGGGATTGATGATCAGGTTAGGTGTCAAATGCATACTTGCTATTCCCTCTCACTCCTATTAGTTAGGCTTAGATATCTAGATACGAATCTATCTAGTTAAGTTTTAATGTTAGATACATTCGACTATTTAGAAAAATTTGAGTCATTAATATGGGTTAAGAGAGTATTTAAAACTGATACATCCACATAAAAAACGATATGGTCATCCATCTTAGAGCATCTCTACTCGTTTTGGCCAAACCCAGGCCGAAAATTGGTCCGTTTTTTCGGTCGGACGGAACTAGTTTTCAGCCTGGATACGCCCATTTTCCCACTCGCGTACCCCGGCCGAGTTCCCAAGTTCGGCTAAAATTCATCAAAGATTGGTGAATTTCATTAAGTTGGGCGAATATAGGCGGATTACATGAAATTTATACTAAACTAATACATAATAAACTTAAAAAGGCCGCCACCATGTGCCCTCGCCGTCCTACATGCCGAAGTTGTTCCGTGTAGCCGGGGTCGGCCCAGCCGTCATCCTCGTCGCCGTCGTCGTCGTCGTCGCTCGGCGGCTGGTTCTGGCGGGAGCTCCCCTGGCCTGGGTCGCCGCACCTCCAGGGCTGGAAGGACAGGCCTACGTCCTCGTCGTCGTCGTCGAGAACGTAGAGCGGGGCGCCCTGGTAGGCGAGCTCACGCCCAGACAACGCCCGACACCGGGCGGCCTGCTCCTCGGGCTGCTGCAGGCCGAGGATGCGCTGCCGCTCCGCCTGCTCCCAGTCCTTCCTAGACCACTCCAGGATGTCCGGCGAGGAGGGCTCCACCGGCGGCGTCTACGGTGTAACACCCTCAGAATCGGCCCTATGCAAGTTTCAACGCTTCCCGCCAAACCCGCATAGAAACGATTCGAAGGTGCCCACCAGGCACTTGCGTGCGGGTGGAAAACGAAGTAATATCATTACACAATAGTCCTCGATGGAACCCACAAAACATATATATACAACAGCGACTCAAAGAGTCAAGAATACAGATATACAATACAAAGATCCAAATCACCTTTAAAACGATATAGCGTCCGAGTACGGACAAGATGCAAATTGAGCTAAGAGCCCTGAAAAATAACCAATGGCGTCCATAACCCTGCCCAGGCCAAGCCGGAAGGGTAACCCTGCTAACGACGTCGATCTCAAACCTGCTTAAACAAAAGGGGTGCCGACAAAGGGCAAAGGAAAAAGAGAGAGCGGTCAGTACTGAGGCCAGTACACGGCGAGGCTAGAATTCGGCGGTCCTCGCCTACATAGGTATGGTGGACTGAAGCGGCAGCGCAGCATGCATTAAACAACCTATAGAGACTCGATATAACTGTCGGCTATCAGAGAGGGATAAGAAAGACCTATTCGGAACCATCCTGATACTACCACCAAACATACCCATCCTGGTATTTCCCCCTCGAGACCAAACGAGGAGGTCAACCGAGGAACTCACACAGTTGGCAGTTTTATTTATTCAGTTATCGTTGCAGCAATTACTAGTCAGGTGTAGCTAGTCATCCTGATAGAATAAGCAGTGGGCACTTTTAGTCAACCATTCCGTTGTAGTTGCACACTTACTAGTCAGATACAATTAGCATGAGATATCCCAAAACCCAGCAGTTGTTGGTACTTTTATTTAGCCATTCCGTTGCAGTGAAGCTGATTACTAGTCATATCGGATACAAGTCAAATTATCACAGTAAACTTTAGTTATAGTTGTCTATGATCGAGAACTGTGCTCCAAGTCGTCCATAACCGCGGACACGGCTTTTCGAAAAGATTTAACCCTGCAGGGGTGCACCAAAGTATCCACACGCACTTCGACCCTTTTTGCCAGATCAGTTAACATACACCCATCGATATGTCGGCGGGGCCTAAGTCGTGACGTTTCCCAGACCCAAAGTAAGTACATGGGGGCCACCCCACTAAGCTACCCGCAACGAAGTCGGCCGGTCTCCGAGACGGACTCAGGGTTTGGGTGGACGGCTGTAAACGACTGGGAACCCGAAAAAGATGTCTGGGCTTATCGATACCGCGAAAACGTGTCCCGATCCTAAACAGTACAGGTACAGTACATCGCACAATTTAAATTAAGCAGTAAAGCATGGCATATGTACAGAATAGTAATAAAGCCCCAAACTACTTGTGGCCCCCAGTACAGTACTTTCAAATCAGGTACTAAATCGATGGGGTGCCCATACATCCCACATGTGGTTAGCGCGCTCGATCTCGGAACAGGTGTCAAAAACTCGGGGTCCTACGGGACACAAGTGGACGGTTAACAACCAAATAACATATATTGCCCACCTGTGCCTCTGCATTACCTACTTCAATTTTAGTTAATGAACGATAATTAAAGCCATGATCATATCCAACATTAAACGTGCGGCAAAACTCCAATACTGTGGTACTTGACGACACGCAACAGCACTTGAGCAAGCGACTACGACGCGCGAGTCCAACTATCTACCAATCAACAGGTAAGAGGATGTGTCCAAGGCAATATAAGGCTGCAAGGGATATCACGGGTACGAAAACTATAGCATCGCAACACAGATAGCAATAGATCAACAGGAGGGAATAAATACTATAAAAGTAAGATAGGTAGAAGGGGGGAGGTGCTCGCCTGAAAAGCATTGCCGAAGGTTCATCCGAAGATCGGGTCGACACTCGCATCAACTCATCGGCCTAATCCGTAAAGAAGCAAAGCACTAGAAGAAACGCCGGATGCACTATTTAATACTACGGCAAAAGATCGGGCATGATGCATGTATGATGTATGGCATGGCAAGCATGCGATGCAATTAGGCCATATTAAGCGGAACCGAGGTCCCGACAAATATTTAAGTGGTTCAAGTTGTTTAGATACCCTGCAATTTAAATGTGGACTTAACATGGCAAAAGATAGCACCGGTTTGCTACACCAATTTAAATGGAACCAATATACGACTAGATTTGCCCGCATATGGATCCCATATTTAATTTAGGTGAATCGGCATAATGCCCCAAACCACAATATGTATGCAAGCATGACAATTTAATATGCAACAAGTATATTATATATATTACAAAAATATAGGGGTCTTAGGAAAAGGGGTCACACATGGGGGGGTCTCGGCGATCTTGGCGTGCTATGGTTCGGGTTCGGTCTCGGGGTCTCGGACGCCAGGATCGGTCTTCGGGGGTCAACGAGGTCGGCCTCCACGAGGGAGATCATGACGTGCCGACGGGTTCGGTTTCCGTGAAGGTCTTGTGGTTCTGGCTTTGGTATCGATGACAGCTTGGGTAGGCACCAACGGTCTTCCTGTGCACTTATACTTGGTGTAGTGGTCTTAATATCCGTCGATCTTGAGAAGGGCCCGGTCTAGCTTCTGGTCTTGAATCAGAGGAGTAGCACAACTACATCACCACCAATCCATCTTGACAACCATCATCGCCACACCATCGGAGGGGCTCGAGCGAGGAGAGACGGATGCCACGGTCGGTGCTACGCAGGGTCGACAGCCGCCGAGGAAGAGGACCTCGGCATCGGTACTGCAGGAGCGCCCGCAGCGGCTGCTGGCGGCCAGAGGAGCGGCGGGACGAGGAAGGCGGTGCTGGTCGAAGGTGCAGATGAGGACGCCACAGCGGAAGGCGACGGCGTGTGGGGAGCTCGTGGGGGAGGCGGTTGCCGGGATGAGCAGAGGCGAAAGTGGCCGAACCGGAGGCGGCCGGACGCGGGCCGGTTGCAGGGAACGACGGGGAGAGGTTGTCCGGGCAACAGCGCTAGGGAGAGCGCGGCCGGTGACTGGCGGCGACGGGCGGAGGCGAGCTCGGGGTGGCGTGTCGCAAAGGGCCACGGGCGGCTCCGGCGGCACACGAACGCGGCGGCGCGCTCGGGCAGGAGGAAGACGCGGGCGGCCACGGCCTCTGTGGCGCAGGAGAGAGGCAGCAGAGGGCGACGCGAGCCTGCGAGGCAGGGGTTCCTGGCGGCGGAACGGGGGAGGTCCGGGGAGGAGGCGCGAGACAGGGTGACGGGGTGGGGCCGGGGCGGCGGTCTGTCGGTGACGCGGGCCGACGGTGGGTCCGGCGAGGGTGCTCGGGGACGGCTCGGGGAGGGAGACGAGGAGGAGCGAGAGAGGAGGCGTGGGGCGCATCGGTGGGGGTGGGCCCGCGGAAAGGGGATCGAGGGGCGGGTCACGCGGGCTGGCGAACCAGGTGGTGTGGGGCTACGGGGTGGGACCGGGGAGACAGGGGGTGGACGGTTTGGTGTGTGTGTGCCTGCGGGGTTGGTGTGGGGACGTGGCGGGAGTGGTTGTGGGGGTGGTTGGGGGTGATGTGGCAGCGGGTGGTTGGCTGGAGGAGGGATGTTAGCTGAGGTGGCGAGCACCGATTGGGTGGGATGAGGTGGATGCAGGGTGAGTAGATTAGGTTGGATAGGAAAAAGGGTTTAGGTAGACTGGTTTTTGTACTAGGGGTGGCCAACTGGGTCGGATCGGCCCGGTACGGCTGCCCCCTAAAAATAATTAAATATTTTATTTATTTAAAACAGGGCTTTGCAACCCGTTGGTAGACAAAGGAAAATATTCCGGAGACCCGGGTTTTGGATTTGAAATAAAGGCGGGGTATTTAGAAAACAAAAATATGTTTTTCCGAAAATAGTTTTATGCAAACAAATGCAAGATGACATGACGATGCTCAAATGCAATGTGGCATGATGACATGAGCATGCGGTCATGATGATGCAATGCACAAAAACAACGCGATTTTCTAGTAGTGGTTTTGCGGGGCGCCACATACGGCGTCTGCGGCACGGTTTCGCAGAGCGACTGCTCCAGCGCCATCTTCAAGGCGGCGTCTTCGGCCGGCACCGAACCTTCTATCTTGGGGCGGCAGAGACGTAGGTGTCCGGTTGGCGACGCCGTCGTCCGCGGCTCGCCGATGACGATGCCGCACGAGCGCGTCCGAGGCAGCGAGCGCACAGGCGACTCCGCCTCGCGCTTGACTACCGTCGGCGCGTGCAGCGGCGCCGAGCCAGAGGAGTGGGACGCCGACACGGAGGAGGACGAGCTCATGCTCGCCATCCTCCTCGGCATCCAGTTCGGCGGTGGGCGCGGGCCCGACCTGGCCGCCGGCGTCGGTGTGCGCGGAAAGCCGAGACGCGACATGTTCCCGCGGTTGATGTGCTCCATCACCGCCGCGAGGGTCCATCCTGGCACGCTCCACCAACGCCAGCGGCCAGCCGAGTTGTTGCGCTTTGGCGGTGACTCGTTCGGCGGACCCTCGTGGCGGGGCGAGCTACTGCTCGCGGCGTTCGGCGAAGAACTGATCCTAGTGGGGGAGGTTGTCGGCGCTCTCGGCTTCGGCGGGGTCGTCCAAGCCGTTGATGTACTCCTGCACATCGTACGACAACTCGTCCAGCGTCGGCACCGGCGGGACAGGGATGCCGCCGGCACTCAGCTTCCAGCCGGGAGGCATCCGCATGTCCGACGGCGCCATATATCCGGCGTTGTGCAAAAGGCACACCTCCCAGGCCTGCAGGGTGCACCGGCCGAATCCGTTCGCCGGAGCTCCATCACCGGGGTACCGTGAGGCCATGGCTGGGAAGGGGGAAAGCGGTGAGAGAGGGTTCACCGGAGTTTGTGGGTGGGGGAGCTGTGAGAGAGTGTGGAGATCTCCGGCGAGGGGTACATCCTATAAAGGCTGAGGTGGGCGGCGAGGGCGGGAGGGGTGTAGCGGCTAAAGGTATACGGGCAGGCTACACTAGCGCAAATCAAAAATTTCTACCGCCTATACCAGGGATTACTGTTGTCATAGATCATGGGATTACCACTAGACGCGCAGTTGCGGAATCGATGAAGCACGTCGAGGCAGTGCAGACGTTCCACGTCTCCTCCTTGTCCTCGTCCTACGAGAAGCTTCCCTTGCACGGCTCGTCCAAGCGCTACAGATGCAGCGCCTCCGAGGTATCCACACGTACAGGGTGGGAGCGTCAGACGCCGGACTGCTAGGTCCGCGCGCGCGACACAGGCGTGAGGAGTGGTGGCTGGGAATGATCTGAGGTCTAAGGTCTAAGCCTGGTCAGCTCGCCCCACCCTCTCTTATATAGGCGTCCCTAGTGGGCTTCTACATTAGCAGCCCATTAGTACCCTAAGCCTGGTCTAATTCGGATCCAATCCTCATTAGGCTTCCAGCCCCTTAAGTGTGTGACCCTATAGGTTCATGTGCGTATAGACATGACCCAAATACACTTATTCTGTCAATAGTTGGTAGCGGCCTCTAGCAAGACGTGCCAACTCCTAAACGCATACAAAGATCATATCGGACGAACCATCACAAGGTTTAGTACATGTCTTTCCCTTTGCCTCACGATATTTGATCTAGCTCCAAGCTAACCTCCCTTTCTCGATACCGTGATTCGGAATCCCTTTACTAGGTTAACTCTTAACCATATGTAGCACGGCCATGCATTTCTGGATCCGATCACTCGAGGGGCCCAGAGATATCTCTCTCAAGTAGAGAGGGGCAAATCCCATCTTGATTGACCATGCCTTGCAGCATGCTTCAGGACAAACCCGAAAGCTACCTTTATAACTACCCAGTTACGGTGCAGCGTTTGATAGCCCCAAAGTAAGTCGATCCACATCTCAAGTATATGCGACAATCTCAGGTCTAAGGACAAAACGTACACGATGTGTAGAGAGAGAGAGCTGCAACTAATTGCTAGTCTTAGGTTGGGTCAGTCCAACCCCATGTTCATAACATGTGTCCACGTCATTGGTTTGATATCTCCATGTCTATGACTTGCGAAACATAGTCATCAACCAATCGATGTGCTAGTCTAATATTCACGTGTGTCCTCACATGAACTCCAACTAGGGATAACTTTTAAATAACCATACAAGTATAGAGTTTCACAAACAATTCACGCAATTTCCAGTCAATACAAGTTGCCTGATATGGATATTCAAGGAACATTATAATAACTCATGGATACATATGAAATATCATCATCTCTATGATTGCCTCTAGGGAATATTTCCTTCAGTCTCCCACTTGTACTAGAGTCAATCTAAAATGTATCTAATACCAATTGTTCTTGTGTGCGCTTCTTGCGCGGGCTGCGGGAGAGGCTTAGTCAAGGGATCAGCAACATTTGAGTCCGTATGTATTTTTCATATCATGACACTACCATCCTCAACGAACTCTCGAATCTGATGGTAACACATGCGAATATGTTTGTTCTTCTGGTGCTTTCTAGGTTCCTTGGCCTATGCAATAGCACCATTGTTATCACAATAAACATCCAAGGGATTGGACGCGCCCTGAACCTCACCGAGAGCGATCAGGAAATTCCTAATCCAAATAGCTTCCTTTACAGCCTACGAGGCAGCAATATATTCAGCTTCTGTTGAAGAGGAGGTCACCGTATCTTGCTTGGAACTTTTCCAGCTCACAGCACCACCATTCATGACAAACACATAACCTGATTGCGATTTCGAATCATCTGAGTCGTTAAGGTAACTCGCATCTGTGTAACCCCTTACACTGAGTTCATCCTCACCTCCATAAACTAGGAACACATCCTTAGTCCTTTTCAAGTACTTAAGGATGTTCTTTACCGCTGTCCAGTGACCTTCACCTGGATCAGCCTGGTATCTGCTCGTAACACTTAGAGCATAGGAAATATCTGGGCGAGTACATATCATTGCATACATGATGGATCCAATAGCCGAAGCATATGGAACCCTACTCATGCACTCACGCTCATCAGTAGTCGAAGGACATTGAGTCTTGCTGAGTTTTATGCCGTGAGACATGGGCAAGAACCCCTTCTTAGCCTCTTCCATGCTGAACCGTTTCAACACTTTGTCAATGTATGTACTCTGTCTTAATCCAATTAGCCTCCTTGATCTATCTCTATAGATCTTGATGCCCAGAATATATGCCGCTTCTCCTAAGTCCTTCATTGAAAAACTATTTTTCAATGAGGTCTTAACAGACTCGAGCATAGGAATGTCATTTCCAATCAGCAATATGTCATCTACATATAAGATTAGAAATACCAGCGCTCTCCCACTTTCCTTCTTGTAAACACAAGGTTCTTGTTCGTTTTTTATGAAGCCAAACTCCTTTACAACTTCATCAAATCGAATGCTCCAACTCCGAGATGCTTGCTTCAGCCCATAAATGGACTTCAGAAGTTTGCATACCTTTCCAGCATTGTTTGGATCGACAAAACATTCGGGCTGCATCATATACACGTCCTCAGTTAGGATTCCATTTAGGAAAGCCGTCTTGACATCCATCTGCCATATTTCATAGTCGAAATGTGCAGCAATAGCTAGAATTATCCGTATAGATTTAAGCATCACTATGGGCGAGAAAGTCTCGTCGTAGTCAACTCCTTGAACTTGTCGAAAACCTTTTGCAACAAGTCGAGCTTTATGGATGTGAACATTTCCATCCATATCAATCTTCTTCTTATAGATCCATTTGCACTCGATGGCTTTAAAACCATCAGGCAGGTCAACCAAGTTCCAAACTTGATTGTCTCCCATGGACTCTATCTCGGATCTCATGGCGATCAGCCATTTCTCAGAATCTGGGTCCACCATCGCTTCTGCATAGGTCGCAGGCTCATCATTGTCTAACAATATTAATTCCCGCGCTTCGTGGAGCCTCGCCGACCTTCGTGGTTGTGGTGCTTCTGTTGCCACGGGTTCCTCAACTTGTTCTGCTACAGTAGCATCACTCATAGAAGCATCCCCAACTGGCTCATCTTGAACTTCTTCAAGTCGCACCGACCTTCCACTTGTTCCCTTTGTGAGACACTCTTTCTCTAGGAAAACACCGCTACGAGCGACAAACACTTTGCCCTCCTCTCGGTTGTAGAAGTAATACCCTAAGGTTTCCCTCGGATATCCCACGAAAATGCACTTATCCGATTTGGGTGTTAGCTTGTCCGACTGAAGTGGCTTGACAAATGCATCACAACCCCAAATCTTTAGAAAAGACAAACTGGGATTCTTTCCAGTCCACATCTCATATGGTGTATTAACTACGGATTTAGATGGTACCCTATTAAGTGTGAAAGCTGCCGTTTCTAGAGCGTAACCCCAAAATGATAATGGTAAATCCGACTGGCTCATCATAGATAGAACCATGTCCAACAAAGTTCGATTACGCCGTTCTGAGGCCCCGTTTCTTTGAGGCGTTCCGGGCGGCGTAAGTTGTGGAACAATTCCGCAACTCTTAAGATGATCGCTAAATTCGTGACTCAAATATTCACCTCCAAGATCAGATCGCAAGGCCTTTATTTTCTTGCCACGTTGATTCTCTACTTCACTCTGAAACTCTTTGAACTTTTCAAAAGTTTCAGACTTATGCCTCATCAAGTAGACATAACCATATCTACTGAAATCATCAGTGAAAGTAATGAAGTAGTGATATCCTCCTCTGCTGTCGTGCTCATTGGTCCACACACATCAGTATGTATGAGTTCCAACAAGTCTGTCGCTCTCTCGGGTAAACCCGAAAAAGGTGACTTGGTCATCTTTCCAAGTAAACAAGCCTGACATGTCTCGTATGATTCAAAATCAAATGAAGTTAGAAGACCATCACCATGGAGCTTCTTCATGCGCTTTTCACTTATATGCCCCAAACGACAATGCCATAAATAGGTAGGACTCAAATCATTAGGCCGAAGCCTTTTAGCACTAACATTGTAAACAGATGCATCATCAAGATTTAAAATAAATAACCCATTCACAATGGGAGCATTAGCCATAAACATATCATTCTTAGAGATTACACAACCATTGTTTGCACTCGCGAATGAATAACCATCCCTCATCAAACATGAAGGTGATCAAATGTTTTGACCCATACTTGGAATGTAATAACAATTATTCAACTCCATAATAAATCCTGAAGGAAGGTGAAGTTGCATGACGCCGACGAACAATGCAGCAACCCTTGCTTTATTTCCGACGCGAAAATCCACTTCGCCTTTCTGCACTTCTCTAGTCCTTATTAGCCACTGCATCGAATTGCAAATATGAGCAACTGATCCGGTATCAAATACCCAAGAGTTAACATAGGAATCAGCGAGAAGAATGTCCACAACATTTACAACAAGCGTACCTGAGTTGGAAGTACTCTTACTTCCACTCTTCTTCAAAGAAGCCTGGTACTTGCTGCAGTTTCTCTTCCAGTGGCCATGTTCATGACAAAAGAAGCACTCAGTGTCTTCTACAGGTCCAGCCTTTTGCTTGGGTGCAGACTTAGGGATCATATCCTTAGCCTTGCCCTTCTTCTTCTTCCAAGAATTACCCTTTTTCTTGAAGCTAGGATTGTTCTGCACAGCCATCACATGGCTATGCCCTGCACACTTCTTCATGTCACTTTCTGCTGTTTTAAGCATCCCACATAATTCATTAAGGCCCTTCTCCATCCCATGCATATGGTAGTTCGAAATGAACTGCCCATAGCTGGATGGAAGAGACGCCAAAATGAAGTCAGTGGCCAACTCTTGGCCTAGTGGAAAACCAAGTTTTTCCAAAGTCTGACTGTAACCAACAATTTTGATCACATGGGGGCCTACAGCTGCTCCCTCTGCTAGCTTGCATTCGACAAAGGACTTGGCAACATTGTACCTCTCAGTCCTTGCCTGATCTTGGAATATGTCCTTAAGCGCAACGATCATATCGTAGGCATCCTGATCTTCAAACTTCTTTTGGAGTTCAGGTTCCATGCATGCAAGCATAAGGCAGCTAACCTCAAGAGAATCATCACATGCTCTCTTGTAGGCGTTCTTTAGGGCAGCAGATGCATTATCAACAGGTTCATCGGGGATTGGGGTATCCAGAACCGTTTCCTTTTTATCATACCTAAGAACAATTCTCAGGTTACGGACCCAGTCCGAATAGTTTGTTCCATTTAATTTATCTTTGTCAAGAATCGAACGCAAAGAGAAAGGTGATGTAGTGTTTGGTGCCATTGATCTACAACAGAAAACATGCAAAATACTAAGCCATGTAACCATGAAAGAGTAAAACATCTTAAACAATTTAATAGCATATACTCCCACTTAAATCAATATCCCTCTATTGATACTAAGTGATTCAAGATCCACAATTAACAAGTCGACTAGTGAGCTTTAGCATCACTGCTAGAAGACATGGTAAATCGGTAAGCAACACTTGCTAATCATATCACATATGACTCTTGTTGTTGGGTGGCATCTCTATGTCAAAACTAGGCGCCCAACCTTTATGCCCCAAGGTCCTTAACTGTTAAGATGACCTTGTCAAGTTCACCAACCCTTATGCGTGTAGGTATCCGATACAAACCCATCCAGCCAAGGAAAACCGCGGCACCCTAATTTCATAGGCCTACCAACGATTGTACAGGGCATAGGATGGTGCAAGGTTTGGTTGGGAGGGCATCGTTTAACTTAAACTTTGTGAGGGATCGTTCTACTTCTATCATCAAAGCATGCATAGTAGTAAAACGCATAAGAATAACATTCAAATAGATGTGACACAATATGGCCCATTTTCTCATGGTGATCTCCATCGCCATAGAACCTGTCCACCATGATGATGTCCATCTTCATGTTCCATGTGAGCCATCCTCCAAGTGATGAGTCCTCCAAGAACTAATACAAGCTATTACTCCTAACAGCTAGTAATCAAAATTACATAGTATTGGGATCATCACAAGTTGGCACGCAGGCCATTACAATAAATGACAACACATATGGCTCCAGCCGTGTTGCCCTACTCACGACACGCAGGTCATGCTAATTTTCATACATGCATCACATACATATATGGGCCATACTGATCACATACATCCTGCAAAAACAAGTTATGCATAGAATCGCATTCTACCGGATCATGTGACATCGCAGCACCTAGTTATCTTAACGAGATACAAAAGGGGCTACGATTAAGGGGGGTCTCCCCTTGCGGGGTTCGAAGGGGCAGCGCCCCTCGCGGTTTTGATCGAATCTTCACAATTTTCTTTAAGGATTTTGATCGGCAAATCAAATTTACCATAGACCGACTCCTGTCCCGATTCAATCAAACTCCTTTGATCACGGTACATCGATTTTAGATCTAGGTTCTGATTCGATCAATCATATTGATCTTCGCGTGATTCAACAAGATTTATGTGTCACTGTCTACCCCGATGGCGGAAGCCGACCGGTAGGGGTAAGTCGTTCGACAACCTCAGATCACGATCACAGAAAGCAAGATCATAGATCAATCCTAAACCACCGCCATATAAACGATCACATCATTCATATCAATCTGCATATCACCATATGCAACCATCCCGAACCTATAACTGAACAGCATCGGCTCTGATACCACTGAAGGGATACGGGTAGGCTACACTAGCGAAAATCAAAAATTTCTACCGCGTATACCAGGGATTACTATTGTCATAGATCATGGGATTACCACTAGACGCGCAGTTGTGGAATCGATGAAGCGCGTCGAGGCAGTGCAGACGTTCCACGTCTCCTCCTTGTCCTCGTCCTACGAGAAGCTTCCCTTGCACGGCTCGTCCAAGCGCTACAGATGCAGCGCCTCCGAGGTATCCACACGTACAGGGTGGAAGCGTCAGATGCCGGACTGCTAGGTCCGCGCGCGCGACACAGGCGTGAGGAGTGGCGGCTGGGAATGATCTGAGGCGCGCCCCACCCTCTCTTATATAGGCGTCCCTAGTGGGCTTCTACATTAGCAGCCCATTAGTACCCTAAGTCTGGTCTAATTCGGATCCAATCCTCATTAGGCTTCCAGCCCCTTAAGTGTGTGACCCTATAGGTTCATATGCGTATAGACATGACACGAATACACTTATTTTGTCAATAGTTGGTAGCGGCCTCTAGCAAGACGTGCCAACTCCTAAACGCATACAAAGATCATATCGGACGAACCATCACAAGGTTTAGTACATGTCTTTCCCTTTGACTCATGATATTTGGTCTAGCTCCAAGCTGACCTTGTAGGGTTTCGTAGCATGGAAAAGAAAAATTTTCTATCGCATACAAAAAAACAAGCCAAGATCTATCTACTAGATTGTAGCAACGAGTCGATGGAATAACTCACCCTCGAAGATTCCAAAGTGTTTAACGAGAGCGGATTCTCGTGGGTGATGTAGTCGTACTCTTTCCGATATCAAGATCGCGTAGACGATCCTTCCGGCGCTGCGTTCCGGCAGCGCTCCCGCAGTCGGTCACACGTTCGGTACTCGACGAAGACCTTCCTCTCCCTTGTTCCAGCAGGCAGCGGAGGTTGTAGCACTCTCCTCGCGATTCCGGCAGCACAACGGTGTGGTACCGGAAGTAGAGGGGAGATCTCGCAGGGCTTCGCCTTAAGCCGGAGCGAGTATGGTGGACTATGAGAGAGCCCTCGACGTTCTAGGGTTTAGACACGCCGAGGAGGGGGCTAGGCCGGCGACTAGGGTTTAACCTAGGCGGCGGCGAGTGCCCTAGGGACGGCGGCGGCTTGGGGCTAGGGTTTAGTGGTAGGGAACTTGTGTGTTAGGAGGGGCAGCCCTGCCCCTCCCTTTACAGGTGGGAGGCGCGGCCAAGGGGAGGGGAGTCCCTCCCCAACTCGGCTTGGAGGTGGTCCGGCGGTAGAGGGGAGTAACTCCTCTCCAACTCGGTTTCCACCTTCCCCTCCACTTCCCAAAATAGCCGTTTGACTTTTCAAATTGGCGTTTGACTTTTCAAACAAGGATTTGATTAAACCCTTTATTTTGTTCAGCGATGACACCTAGTACATGATGCAATCATTCCAACTTGGTATGACACATTCATGTACCCTTCCCCTCCGGAGTGCCGGACATTCCGGAACCTTCTAGAACATTCCTGATGAAAACACCGGAACCATTCCCCAACTCCAAAACAGGACTTTCCTTATATGAATCTTATTCTCCGGACCATTCCGGATCTCCTCGTGATATCCTGAATCCCATTCGAGACTCTGAACAACATTCGGTCTCTTTCTCATCAATCCATAACTACTCAAACAACGTCGAATCCTTAAGTGTGTCTCCCTACGGTTCGTGAATTATGCGGACATGATCGAGACACTTCTCCGATCAATAACCAATATAGGAATCTGGAAATTCATATGGCTCCCACATATTTCTACGATTAATTTGCGATCGAATGAACCACTTACATACAATACCAATTTCCCTTTGTCTCACGATAGTTTACTTATCCGAGGTTATGATCGTTGGTATCTCTATATACTTAGTTCAACCTCGTTACCGATAAGTACTCTTTTCTCGTTCCTGTGATATGTGATCCCTTGTGAGCCAGTCACATGCTTGCAAGCTAATTGGATGACATTTCACCGAGAGGGCCCAAAGTATATCTATCCTTCATATGGATGGACAAATCCCACTCTTGATCCATGTGTTTCAACCAATACTTTCCGAACACTCAATGCCACCTTTATAGCCACCCAGTTACGGTGTGGTGTTTGATGTCATAAAAGCATCCATCCGGTAAAGGTGATATGCATGATCTCATGGTCGAAGGAATTAGGTTACTATGTATCAGAAAGCATATAGCAATTGAACTATTAAAATGACTTGATCTTTATGCTACGCTTATCTATAGGAGTATGTCCACCATATCATTCTCCTAATGATATGATCTTGTTGTTAATAACATCTCAATGTTCATGATAGGGAAACCACGATCATTTATTAACCAACAAGCTAGTATTATGAAGAGGCTTTACTAGGGACTTCAATTTAAGTTTACAAATCACACAAGTATTAATGTTTCCTTGTTAATACTATTATAGCATGAATGTAAACATTTATCATAAACACAAAGATATAATAATAACTATATTTATTATTGCCTCTAGGGCATATCTCCAACAGTCTCCCACTTGCACTAGAGTCATCTAATCTAGATTACATGGTAATATACCAAACACCCATGGCAGTTTGTTGTTGGTCATGTTTTGCCCTCGGGAGAGGTTTAGTCAACGGATCCGCCACATTCAGATCTGTGTGTACTTTGCAAATCTTTATGTCCCCATCTTGGACATGTTCTCGAATAGAATGAAAATGTAGCTTGATGTGCTTCAGCTTCTTGTGTGACCTTGTTTCTTGCGCATTGGCTATGGAGCCCATGTTATCATAGTAGATAGACATTGGGTCCAGCGCACTAGGAACCACACCCAACTCTGTAATGAACTCTTTCATCCATATCGCTTCTTGTGAAGCCTTCGAAGCAGCCATGTATTCTGATTCAGTTGAAGATCTCGCCACAACGCTTTGCTTTGCACTCCTCCAGCTAACTGCTGCACCATTCAAAATAAATACGTATCCAGATTGTGATTTAGAATCATCCGGATCGGTGTTCCAACTAGCATCGGTGTAACCATTAACAACGAGCTGTTCATCACCTCCATAAGAAAGAACCATATCCTTAGTTCTTCTCAAGTACTTAAGGATGTTTTTGACCGCTGTCCAATGATCCACTCCTGGATCACTTTGATATCTGCTAGTTAAACTAACAGCATATGCAATGTCGGGTCTAGTACATAGCATGGCATACATTAGAGATCCTATGGCTGAGGCATAGGGAGTCTTAATCATCCTTTCTCTATCTTCTGCCGATGTTGGACTTTGAGTTTTACTCAAGGTCGTATTGGGCAACATGGGCAAGAACCCTTTCTTGCTATCTTCCATTCCAAACCTCTTTAGAACCTTGTCCAAATATGTACTTTGTGACAATGATATTAGGCGTCTCGATCTATCTCTATAAATCTTTATGCCTAATATGTAAGCTGCTTCGCCAAGATCCTTCATTGAAAAACTATTATTCAAATATTCCTTGACACTATTAAGAAGGTCTACATCATTCCCAATCAACAATATGTCATCTACATATAGTATTAAGAATGCTACAGAGCTCCCACTCACTTTCTTGTAAATACAAGCTTCTCCATAAGTTTGTATAAAACCAAAACTTTTGATTACCTTATCAAAACGTTGATTCCAACTTCGGGATCCTTGCTTCAATCCATAGATGGATCGTTGAAGTTTGCATACCTTGTTAGCATCTTTAGGATCGACAAAACCTTTGGGTTGCATCATATACAACTCTTCATCGATGTCTCCATTGAGGAATGCTGTTTTGACATCCATCTGCCATATCTCATAATCATAATATGCAGCGATTGCTAACATAATCCTCACAGACTTTAGCTTCGCTACTGGTGAGAAAGTCTCATCGTAGTCAACTCCTTGAATTTGTCGAAACCCTTTTGCGACAAGTCGAGCTTTATAGACAGTAACATTACCATCAGCATCTGTTTTCTTCTTGAAAATCCATTTGTTCTCGACAGCCTTCCGACCATCCGGTAAGTCCACCAAAGTCCATACTTGGTTTTCGTACATGGATCCAATCTCGGATTTCATGGCTTCTTGCCATTTGTTGGAATCTGGGCTCATCATCGCTTCCTCATATGTCGCAGGGTCATCGATGTTGTCTACCAACATGACATTCATAACGGGATCATACCAATCTGGAGTGGTACGAGTTCTCGTTGACCTGCGAGGCTCTGTAGCAACTACAACCAAAGTTTCATGATCATCATCATTAACTTCCTCTCTTATTGGTGCAGGCACCATAGGAAATTCTTTCGGTGCTGTGCTACTCGTAATTTCGAGAGAAGGTTCGACAACCTCGTTGAGTTCTACTTTCCTTCCAGTCACTTCTTTCGAGAGAAATTCCTTCTCTAGAAAGGATCCATTCTTGGCAACGAAGATTTTACCTTCGGATCTATGATAGAAGGTATACCCAATAGTTTCCTTAGGGTATCCTATGAAGACACATTTTTCCGCTTTGGGTTCAAGCTTGTCCGGTTGTAACTTCTTTACATAGGCTTCGCAACCCCAAACTTTAAGGAACAACAATTTAGGTTTCTTCCCAAACCATAATTCATACGGTGTCGTGTCAACGGATTTAGATGGTGCCCTATTTAAAGTAAATGCGGCTGTTTCTAATGCATAACCCCAAAATGATAGCGGTAAATCTGTAAGTGACATCATAGAACGAACCATATCTAAGAGAGTTCGATTACGACGTTCGGACACACCATTACGCTGTGGTGTTCCCGGCGGTGTCAATTGTGAAAGTATTCCACATTTCTTCAAATGCTCGCCAAAATCGTAACTTAGATATTCACCTCCATGATTAGAACGTAGAAATTTAATCTTCTTGTTACGTTGATTCTCTACCTCACTTTGAAATTCCTTAAACTTCTCGAAAGTTTCGGACTTATGTTTCATGAAATAGATATACCCATATCTACTCAAGTCATCCGTGAAGGTAAGAACATAACAATAACCACCGCGCGAAGCTACACTCATTGGACCACACACATCGGTATGTATGATTTCCAATAAATCCGTAGCTCGCTCCATCATACCAGAAAATGGAGTCTTAGTCATTTTACCCATCAGACATGCTTCGCATCTTTCAAGTGATTTGACATCCCAATGTGACCAAGACGACAGTGCCACATATAGGTTGAGTTATCGCTCGATTTCAAATGTTTAGCCTCAATGTTGTTGATATGTGTATTTCCACTATCGAGATTCAACAAGAATAGACCATCTATCAAAGGTGCATGTGCATAAAACATATTACTCATATAAATCGAACAACCATTATTCTCGGACTTAAACAAGTAACCGTCTCGCAATAAACAAGATCCCGATATAATGTTCATGCTTAACGCAGGCACCAAATAACAATTATTTAAGTATAATACTAATCCCGATGGTAGATGAAGGGGTAGCGTGCCGACCGCGATCACATCAACCTTTGATCCGTTTCCCACGTGCATCGTCACCTCGTTCTTCGCTAGCTTCCGTTTATTCTGCAGCACCTGTTTCGAGTTACAAATATGAGCAACCGAACCAGTATCAAATACCCAGGCACTACTACGAGTACTAGTGAGATACACATCAATAACATGTATATCGGATATACCTTTCTTCTTGATGTTGCCGTTCTTCAAATCCGCCAAGTACTTTGGGCAATTCCGCTTCCAGTGACCTTCTCCCTTGCAGTAAAAGCACACAGTATCAGGCTTAGGTCCAGCCTTGGTCTTCTTTGTCGGTGCGGTAACCTTTTTACCACCCTTCTTGAAGTGTCCCTTTTGCTTAGACTTGCCTTTCTTGAATTTGGTGGTCTTATTGACCATCAACACTTGGTGCTCTTTCTTGATCTCCACTTCTGCAGATTTCAACATAGCAAACAGTTCTGGCAACTGCTTGTTCATGTTCTGCATGTTGTAGTTCATCACAAAGTTCTTGTAACTTGGTGGTAGTGATTGGAGGACATGGTAAATCCCCAAAGCATTAGGAATCACTATACCCAAGCTTTGAAGTTTGCTTGTGTGCCCAGCCATCTTAAGCACATGCTCACTGACGGAGCTGCCCTCTTCCATCTTGCAGTTAAAGAACTTTTCAGAAGCCTCATAGCTCTCAATTGCCGCGTGAGTCTCAAAGATAAATTTGATTTCACAGACAATATCATGTGGGTCTGAATTCTCAAACCTTTTCTGAAGCTCCGATTCTAAACCATACAAGATAGCACACTGAACTGTGGAGTACTGAGTCTTCCGAGTGAGGTAAATGTTCTTTACTTCGTCGGTAGCATCAGCTGCAGGCGGGTCACCCAGCGGTGCATCCAGCACATAGGTAAAATTACCAGCTATGAGGACAATCCTCAAATTGCGGAACCAATCCGCGAAGTTGCTTCCATTGTTTTTCAATTTTTCTTTCTCTAGGAACACATTAAAATTGATGGTAGGGGCCACCATTGATCTACAACATATTTGCAATAGTTTAGACTAAGTTTATGACAAATTGAGTTCTAATTAATAGTTAAATTAATCTAGGTGAACTCCCACTCAAAAAAATATCCCTCACATTGTTTTAGTGATCACACGAACCAAATCCACCACATCAACACCGATCATCACGAGAGTTGATATAGTTTCAATGGCGAACAATCGACATGTTCATCATATCTACTATATGATTCATGCTTTACCTTTCGGTGATCCGTGTTCCGAGACCATGTCTGTACATGCTAGGCTCGTCAAGATCAAACCTTAGCTTCCGCATGAGCAAATCTGGCTTGCTCACGTTGTATACACTTGCGGAATCTAACACACCCGATCATCACGTGGTGCTTCGAAACAACAAGCTTTAGCAACGATGCTAACCAAGGGTGAACACTTTATGACTTGAAATTCATGTGCATGAGGGATCATCTTATAATGCTACCGTCGTTAACTAATCAATACAAGATGCATAAAGGATTAACATCACATGCAATTCATAATATGTGATATGATATGGCCTTTCTTCTTTGTGCTTCCGATCTCCATCTTCAAGCACGAACATGATCTCCATCATCACCGGCATAGCATCAAGGTCAATGACGCTTCTCCATGGTTGTCGTCCACCGGCTTCAACTATTAGAACTACTTTGAATAGACACGCGGGTCTTAACATAAATTAAAGACAACCATATGGCTCCTGCCGGTTGCCAACTTACAATAAGGAACATTGCATACATCGAATATAATCACAATCATGGCCATATCACATCACTGCACACCCCTGCAAAACAAAGTTAGACGCCTCTACTTTGTTTGCATGTTTTACGTGGTTTGGGGCTTTCAATAAGTGACGTCTAACTTACGAACAAGAACCACAACATTGATACTAGTATTGTCAATCACCCGTTGTAAATTGGATCTTAACTATGCTAGGAGAAACAGGCACCCGCAAATCCACTTATGCAATACAAGTTGCGTGTCAAGCGTGGAGAAAGTCTCATGAACGATGTCATGTAAGGTTATCCCGGGCCGCTTCATCCCAACATCCCGCAAGATGCAAAGTACACCAGAAGCAATCGACAATAAAAGCATCAACGCCCACAATGACCATTGTGTTCTACTTGTGCAACAGATCTACATATAGACACGGCTCTGATACCACTGTAGGGTTTCGTAGAATGGAAAACAAAAAATTTGTATCGCATACAAACAAACAAGCCAAGATATATCTACTAGATTGTAGCAACGAGTCGATGGAATAATTCACCCTCGAAGAGTCCAAAGTGTTTAACGAGAGCGGATTCTCGTGGGTGATGTAGTCGTACTCTTTCCGATTTCAAGATCGCGCAGACGATCCTTCCGGCGCTGCGTTCCGGCAGCGCTCCCGCAGTCGGTCACACGTTCGGTACTCGACGAAGACCTTCATCTCCCTTGTTCCAGCAGGCAGCGGAGGTTGTAGCACTCTCCTCGCGATTCTGGCAGCACAATGGCGTGGTACCGGAAGTAGAGGGGAGATCTCGCAGGGCTTCGCCTTAAGCCGGAGCGAGTATGGTGGACTATGAGAGAGCCCTCTACGTTCTAGGGTTTAGAAACGCCGAGGAGGGGGCTAGGCCGGCGTCTAGGGTTTGACCTAGGCGGCGGCAGCGAGTTCCCTAGGGCCGGCGGCGGCTATGGAGGCGGTGGCGGCTTGGGGCTTGGGTTTAGAGGTAGGGAACTTGTGTGTTAGGAGGGGCAGCCCTGCCCCTCCCTTTATAGGTGGGAGGCGCGGCCAAGGGGAGGGGAGTCCATCCCCAACTCGGCTTGGAGGTGGGCCGGCGGTGGAGGGGAGGAACTCCTCTCCAACTTGGTTTCCACCTTCCCCTCCACTTCCCAAAATAGCCGTTTGACTTTTCAAATTGGCGTTTGACTTTTCAAACAAGGATTTGATTAAACCCTTTATTTTGTTCAGCGATGACACCTAGTACATGATGCAATCATTCCAACTTGGTATGACACATTCATGTACCCTTCCCCTCCGGAGTGCCGGACATTCCGGAACCTTCTAGAACATTCCCGATGAAAACACCGGAACCATTCCCCAACTCCGAAACAGGACTTTCCTTATATGAATCTTATTCTCCGGACCATTCCGGATCTCCTCGTGATATCCCGAATCCCATTCGAGAATCCGAACAACATTCGGTCTCTTTCTCATCAATCCATAACTACTCAAACAACGTCGAATCCTTAAGTGTGTCTCCCTACGGTTCGTGAATTATGCGGACATGATCGAGACACTTCTCCGATCAATAACCAATAGAGGAATCTGTAAATTCATATGGCTCCCACATATTTCTACGATTACTTTGCGATCGAATGTACCACTTACATACAATACCAATTTCCCTTTGTCTCACGATAGTTTACTTATCCGAGGTTATGATCGTTGATATCTCTGTATACCTAGTTCAACCTCGTTACCGATAAGTACTCTTTTCTCGTTCCTGTGATATGTGATCCCTTGTGAGCCAGTCACATGCTTGCAAGCTAATTGGATGAAATTTCACCGAGAGGGCCCAGAATATATCTATCCGTCATATGGATGGACAAATCCCACTCTTGATCCATGTGTTTCAACCAATACTTTCCGAACACTCAATGCCACCTTTATAGCCACCAAGTTACGGTGTGGTGTTTGATGTCATCAAAACATCCATCCGGTAAAGGTGATATGCATGATCTCATGGTCGAAGGAATTAGGTTACTATGTATCAGAAAGCATATAGCAATTGAACTATTAAAATGACTTGATCTTTATGCTACGCTTATCTATAGGAGTATGTCCACCATATCATTCTCCTAACGATATGATCTTGTTGTTAATAATATCTCAATGTTCATGATAGGGAAACCACAATCATTTATTAACCAACAAGCTAGTATTATGAAGAGGCTTTACTAGGGACTTCAATTTAAATTTACAAATCACACAAGTATTAATGTTTCCTTGTTAATACTATTATAGCATGAATGTAAACATTTATCATAAACACAAAGATATAATAATAACTATATTTATTATTGCCTCTAGGGCATATCTCCAACAGACCTCCCTTTCTCGATACCGTGATTCGGAATCCCTTTACTAGGTTAACTCTTAACCATATGTAGCACGGCCATGCATTTCTGGATCCGATCACTTGAGGGGTCCAGAGATATCTCTCTCAAGTAGAGAGGGGCAAATCCCATCTTAATTGACCATGCCTTGCAGCATGCTTCAGGACAAACCCGAAAGCTACCTTTATAACTACCCAGTTACGTTGCAGCGTTTGATAGCCCCAAAGTAAGTCGATCCACATCTCAAGTACATACGACAATCTCAGGTCTAATGACAAAACGTACACGATGTGTAGAGAGAGAGCTGCAACTAATTGCTAGTCTCAGGTTGGGTCAGTCCAACCCCATGTTCATAACATGTGTCCACGTCATTGGTTTGATATCTCCATGTCTATGACTTGCGAAACATAGTCATCAACCAATCGATGTGCTAGTCTAATATTCACGTGTGTCCTCACATGAACTCCGACTAGGGACAACTTTTAAATAACCATACAAGTATAGAGTTTCACAAACAATTCACGTAATTTCCAATCAATACAATTGCCTGATATGGATATTCAAGGAACATTACAATAACTCATGGATACATATGAAATATCATCATCTCTATGATTGTCTCTAGGGCATATTTCCTTCAGCGGCGAGGGCTGGAAAAGGGGAAACGACGGGAAGTTAGTGCCCGCCGGTCCGTCGCGGGAACCGATGCGGCGACGGTGGCGCCGTAAATTGGCGACGCGTGGCCGACGCGACAGACAGTTAATGTCTGAAGGTCCGCGCGTGGTTTCGAGGATGACGACGACTCGGCTTCTGTCGCTGACTCGGTGGGTCCACGCGCCGCTTCGTTTTTTTGCCAAACTCGCTGAGTCCGGCGTTCCCAGAGCGAACCCGGAAACCTAGGTTCGGCCTGGGTAGTCCGGACCAAAATTGGCCCAAATCCGACCGAAAACAGGTCCTTGGGTACGCGACTGGGTCAATTTTCGGCGTTCGAACCAAAATTCGGCGTCTGGATCGGCCTCCTGGGTAGGCGAGTGAAGATGCTCTTAAAAATATATAAACCGCAATACCTAAATATGGCTCATAGTTTTATCTGTAATCACTTGCAATCGATATAGCGATGTATTCATCGATGTGGCAAGGTGTGGACCCTGCATGTCATCTACATCCTGCATGTCACGACATTTAGGCTTCTATGTGAATAATTATTAAAAAAGTAAATATTTTGTCCTTTCTATTTTACCTTTCTTCTTCCTCTCGCACCTAATCCCCTTCTTCTGCTCATGTCGCATCGTGAAGCTCAGCCTACCTCTGCCAGTCTACGCCCGCGTGATCCTGTTTTTGCTCAACGCTTCCAAGAAACGCGCACCTCCACCCCACGAAGCTCGAGCTCCATCCCTTCCCTGGCCCGTCCCTGCACCCAACACGGGAGTAGCAACCGTTGGCCACTACCGCGTAGGACGCTGCACCTCCGGATGCACCCAAGCTCGCTGACTAGAGCCTTCGCCCATGTTGGCCTCTAACTTCCTTGTCTATGTTGGGGAACACGCTACCCAAAACAAAAAGTTCTAGCACATAACCAGGATCATATGCAAGAAGAGATGCAACAGATCATACCTCGAAGATCGAACTAGCGGAATTTTTTCAATGATGAGGATGGTCATGCGTGGATCCCTGCAAGAAGCCTTAGCGAATCACAAGGAGATGTATTATCCCACGGGCGGCTCTCATGAACATGCACCGATGAAGTCGTCATTGTCAAAGTAGTCGGTGTGTCAATTTCCGCAGCTAGTTAATTAGACACGAGAAGATTTCTCCTTGTGAAGATCCGCACGATCAAGTGTCTCACCTCCACCGGTGTCCACACGTACAAGATCAGCAGCACCGCATCATGGTGTGATCAAGAACACACGGTCGAAGCGGGAACATGTCGACAAAGATCTAGCAGCACTTCTGCAACCCCGTCTAGATTAGATCCAAACGGAGGTAAAACTCGGGAAGCGCTCTGGCATCATAGTAGAAGAAGAACCTAGGGCACGCCCTCCCTAGGGTTTGCGTCCACGTCATGGAGGAGGGAGGACGAGAGGGAGGCCACGACGGTGCACGAGGCGGCGACACATGCCGCACGACAGCTACAGGTGTAGCGGCTTCGTGGAGGCAAAGGACACGACTTGGAGTGCTCTTGGGGTGCCCCTTGGTGCCCTTTTATATGCGGTAAGGCCCCTTGGGTTTTCCTAAAGCCAGCCCCAAGTTTGAGCGAGTTCCGAAAGGTGTAGGTCAAACCAATCCTACTCCAAAACTACTTTATTTGGCATGTCCGAGTTTAACTTGTGTATCTTTCCTTGGCCTTTACGACAACATGGCTGCACCTATTATGGAACCTTTCGGACATACTAAGATGACCCGGGTCACCATGGTACATTCTAGGGGCCTGTTTGGATTGTGGCCAGCGGTTACCCTGCCAAAATTTGGGCGTTGACTGATAGCATAGGCTGCCGTTTGGTTTAAAGCCTGATCATCGCAGCCCTGCCAATTTTTTGGTCAGCACTCAAGATTTCACGCCCACGCGCGGGCGAAATGGTGGCGAGCAAATCCTCCGCCAAAATATTGGCGCACCCTGAATTTGGTGTGGCGGACGTGGGCACAAACCAAACAAGCCCTAGAACCTTAACCTTTCAGAACCTTCTGCTCCTTTCAAAACTTTCCATATATGTCTGGAACCATTCCGGACACTTCTGGGACCATTCCGGATACTTTCAGGATCATTCAGAACCTTTCGGAACCATTACAAAACCATCTGAGACACTCTCGAAACCCTTCTCTCATCTCATTAATGCTCAAAATTTATTTTGAACACTCTCGGCAAATATTCCGGACACCTCTGATATATTCTGAGATACTCCTAACACCTTCAGAACTACTTCTCTACTAAATCTTCATTCGCACTCATATTTTAAATTCCATTGAACTCTTAAGTGTGTGACCTTATGGGTTCAAATATTTGAGGACATGTACAGAACTCGTTCCTTGACAATGATTACAATTGGCGTCTTGATACACGTAGTAACCCCGCAAATAACACGAAGATCTTTATGATGGCGTGTTGTCAACGCCTCATTGGGAGACCCTAAGCGCAAGGTGTGTGATGAGCACAACAACAAGTTTTCCCTCAATAAGAAACGAAGGTTGTTGAACTAGTAGAAGGAAGGAAACGACTCAAAGGTGTTGATAGAAACTTGGAGACCTTCACAACACAAACTCAAGACTTTGCCCCAACGAACAGTAAGGTTGTCAATCTCACTGGTTTGATGTAACAAAGGATCAACTATATGACATGGAAGGTAATGGTGGTTTGCAACAAGTAACGTTTGGAAGATGTATTAATGGTAAAGATGTACCGGGTTCCATAGTTCACTAGAGTTGTTCTTCTTAGATAAACAAACATGGCACGCTGGGTAAACAAATTACAGCAGGACAATTGACAGGACTGAGCAAGGCATAACAATGCAATACTAATCATCAAGATCCTATGAGATTTGATTGGGCAATACAACAAGATATATAGACCGCCATCCAACTGCATCTATGACTAGAAATCCACCTTCGGGTTATCATCCGAACCCCCTCCAGTATTAAGTTGCAAGCAACAGATAACTGCTTTAAGCAAAGTGTGTAAGGTAAACAGTCCACTTGTTCCATGAATAAGAGATCGTTGTTTTCTCCCTAGTGGCAACAACACATCTACAACCTTAGAGATTTCTGTCACTTCCCTTAGATTAAATAGAGGCATGAAACCACTATCGAGCATAAATACCCCCTCTTGGAGTCACTAGCAACTACTTGGCCAAGATAGATACTAACAACGGAGAGCATGCAAGATCACAAACAACACAGACATGGTAGAATCAATAAGACAAAATTATTAATCAATATGACATAGTAATATCAATATCCATCGGATCCCCGCAAACACAACATGCATGATTACAAATAGATGAGATCTTGATCATGGACGGAGCTCACAAGATCTAGACATGAAAGCACAAAGGAGGAGATACAACAATCTAGCTACTACATGGACCTGTAGTCCAAGGTGGAACTACTCACGCTTCATACCGGAGGCTGGCATGATGAAGAAGAAGGCCTCCGATATGATCTCCCCTCCGACAGGGTGCCGGGAAGATCTTCAGATCCCCCCGATCTAGGGACGATGGTGGCGACGGCTATAGACGGTTTCGTGGAATATTGACCGGGTACTTAGGGTTTAGGCATCGGGGGGTCTTTATAGGCGAAGTGGCAAGGCAGGAGGGTCGCCATGGCGGCCACACCCCCCATGCGCGTGGTGGGAGCACCCGTGCGGCCAGGGGGTGTGGACCCCTGGTGATTCTCCTCCTTCTCGTATTCCAGCTTCGTGTTCCCCACAGTAAAATATTGACTTTGGATTTTGTCCTGTCCAATTCCGAGAATATTGATTTTCTGCCTTTTTGGAAACAAAAACAGAAGAAAACAGTCAACTGATACTGTGACATCTTGTTAATAGGTTAGTACCAGAAAACATATAAAAACACCTCAAAGTGTACACAAAGCAAAGCAAAGTAGATACTAAACAAGCATGGAACATAAAAAATTATAGATACATTTCCGACGTATCACTTTATCATGTGAACCGATGTATTATGTTCGATACATATCGTATTGCTCCGTCGATACTTTACATTGCCTGAGATGAAACACTAGGTTATTCTCGTTACCCGACATGTACTCTTTACTCATACCGCACTATCGATGTTCATGTGTTTAACAACTTGATCACATGTTTGACCAGACTATGACGAACATCATAGTACATGAGTGGGCCCACGGTGTATCTCTCCATCATCCGGACTAGCAATTCCCGCAAGAACCCCATGTGAATAATTGGCGTACCATCCAGTAAGAGCAATCAACTTTATGATTACTCCATTAAGAATTTTTGAAGAATCTTGCCACATCCATATTGTACCCAAGTTCACATGCATCTCATGGTCAAACTATCTTTAGTAAAGGAAATACATTGTTTATGAGAAACTACCGATAACAATATTGACGATGCGTTTCACTGTATATCATGTTGGGTATATCCATATTCTTTGTTCTCCCAACAACTCCGATCTCTTATATCATCGGCAACTCCACAACACATTGTCGTTTTGCCCACAGTCAGGAAACCGGGACTATCAATGATATATGAACTAGTCTTAGAGGCGAGACTAGGATATCTAAATGTTTTTTATGATTCCACACACGTATTAGGGTTTTTCTCCAAATACTCATTATCCGGAACTAATACAATAATAGCATAGAATAATAAACTTAATCATGAACATGAAATATAGAATAATACAATTTATTATTAACTCTAAGGCATATTTCCATCAGTCTAGACTCCGTGCATCCCGACAGATTGGTGGCGCCCGTCTCTCCTGGTGGCGGAATCGAGGACGAGGCATGCCCGACTATCCCTGATGGCTCGCTGGCCCCTATGTTGTTAGTGGAGAGGGTGTGCGAGATGGAGAGGGTGCAATATTGCCCGAGACCGATGGCCACACATTGACCTTTCTCACTATCGTGGTATTGCCGACGAGTACATCATGGAGGGGTCCTCACAGAGCATATTTAGAGATGTGGGGGATGGCGATGAATTGGCGGGTACGAGATAACATAGCTTACCCAGGTTCAGATCCCACGACGGTGGCAGAATCCTACTCCTTCTATAAATCACTATAATGGCAATACGCCGAGTTACATGGATTGGTTCATTGTGCGAGGTGTGTAAATCGATGCCCTAAAGGCTCCTAGAGGTCCGACTTATAAAGGCGCCAGAACCTAGGGTTACAGGGAAAAGTCCTAGACGGACAAGTTACATAGTTCTACACTGATACTAACTAGTCTTCGTGTCTTGCACTCCAAGGCTCCGGGTTGGTCGATGACTATGCAGTAGCATTCCTTTATCCGGCATGGACCTCCCTTCTAGATCTATCTAACTGGGCCACCTTGCAAGCCATAGGCTTTGCTACCAACTGTGGGCCACCCGGGTTATCCAGATTAGAGACATGCAATGGTGATACCCATTTATCATATCCCCAATAGTAGCCCCCGGAGAACTCCGAGATCTTGCGCTATCTTTCCTCTTCAGTTTGAATGCCCCATCTAGGTGATGTTGGAGGTTCATGAGGCAATATCTTGTATTCCTCCAAATAACCCTACAACATTCTCTGTCTTCAATACGTAAGTCGGAGAATCACTGAGTTTTCCATCTTACTCTTCTCGAAGCCGGACAAAATCCGTCCATGCCGGAATATTTAGATGGGTCTGTTCGTCTGTAACTATCAGTGGGGTGACGTAGACTATATCTAGCATTGCCTCGAAACTCACATATGCAGCAAACATAAGCCTAGCGATTTTCCCGCGCATGAAATCCGAAACATCTAGTAGCGATGGGGGGAATGTGGTGAAATCTCTACGCACGTTAGTGTTGGAGATATGCCCTAGAGGCAATAATAAAAGTGGTTATTATTATATCTTTGTGTTTATGATAAATTTTTACATTCATGCTATAATAGTATTAACCGTAAACATTAATACTTGTGTGATTTGTAAACTGAATTAGAGTCCCTGGTAAAGCCTCTTTGTAATACTAGCTTGTTGGTTGATAGATGATCGTGGTTTTCTGATCATGAATATTGAGATGTTATTAACAATAAGATCATATCATTAGGAGAATGGTTTGATGGACATACTCCTATAGATAAGTGTAGCATAAAGGTCAAGTCATTTCAATAGTTTGTTTGCTATAAGCTTTCTGATACATAGTAACCTAATTCTTTCGACCATGAGATCATGCTAATCACCATTACCGGAAGGATGCTTTGATAACATCAAACACCACACCATAACTGGGTAGCTATAAAGGTGGCATTGAGTGTTCGGAAAGTATGTGTTGAGGCACACGGATCAAGAGTGGGATTTGTCCATCCATATGACGAATAGATATACTCTGGGCCCTCTTAGTGAAATGTCATCGAATTAGCTTGCAGCATGTGACTGGCTCACAAGGGATCACATATCACGGGAACAAGAAAAGAGTACTTATCAGTAACGAGGTTGAACTAGGTATGCAGAGATACCGACGATCATACCTCGGATAAGTAAACTATCGCGAGACAAAGGGAAATTAGTATCGTATGTAAGTAGTTCATTCGATTGCAAATTAATCGTAGAAATATGTGGGAGCCATATGAATTTCCAGATTCCTCTATTGGTTATTGATCGGAGAAGTGTCTCGGTCATGTCCGCATGATTCACGAACCGTAGGGAGACACACTTAAGGATTCAGTGTTGTTTAGTAGATATGGAATGTAAGTAGGGAGACCGAATGTTGTTCGGAGTCTCGGATGGGATCCGGGATATCACGAGGAGATCCTAAATGGTTCGGAGAAGAAGACTCATATAAGGAAAGTCCCATTCCGGAGTTCAGGAATGATTTCGATGTTTTCATCGAAGAGGTTCTAGAAGGGTCTAGAAGGTTCACCGGACCGGAAGGGGGATGGTTCATGAATGTGTCATGATTAAGTGGAATGATTGGATCATGTTCTAGGTCAGTTGGTTGGGTATTTGCAAGAGAGGAATTAAGCTCCAAATTGCAAGTCAAAAGGCAGGTTTGAAAAGTCAAACTGGAACAATGGTTTCCTAGTGGAAGAAGGAAAGAGTCCTTCTTTCCCTCCAACTAGGAGAGGGATTTGTGGAAGGATTCAAACTCCCCTATCCCAAGGTGCCCTCCCTCTCATAAATAGAGGGGAGAGGCTGCCCCAAGAGAACACACAACCAGCCCTCCCCACCAAGCCGCACCGCCACCGCCCCCAGCGCTGCCGCCGCCTTGTGCTGCCGCCTCGCGCCGCCACTGGATCGTCGCCGTCGCCCTAGCCGCCACCGACTCCACCTCCTCCTCTCCGGCCCTATAAAACTAGATCGCCGTAAACCCTAGATCTACCATCACCTGATCCGGATTAGGCGAAGCCCTGCAGGAGTTTCCCTCTACTTCCGACACCACGCCGTCGTGCTGCCGGAATCGCGAGGCGAGAAATACCACCTCCACTGCTTGTTGGAACAAGGGAGAGGAAGGTCTTCATGGAGTGTCGAACGTGTGACCGATTGCGGAAGCGCTGCCGGAACGCAGCGCCGGAAGGATCGTCTACGCGATGTTGAGATCGGCAAGTGTACGACTAGATCACCCACGAGAATATGCTCTCGTTAACCCCTTTAGAATCTTCGAGGGTGAGTACTCTAATCGACTCATTGCTACAATCTAGTAGATAGATCTTGGCTTGTTTGTGTGCATGCGGTAGAAATTTATTGTTTTCCATGCTACGAACCCCTACAGTGGTATCAGAGCCATGTCTATATGTACATCTATTGCACGAGTAGAACACAATGGTCATTGTGGGCGGTGGCGCTTTTATTATCAATTGCCTTTTGTGTACTATGCATCTTGCGGTATGATGGGATGAAGGCCCGGGCTAACCTTACATGACATCGTTCATGAGACTTGCTCCACGCTTAACATGCAACTTGTATTGCATAAGTGGCTTTGCGGGTGTCTGTCTCTCTCATCATAGTATAGATTCAATTTACAACGGGCGCTTGATAGTTCAAGCATCAACGTTGTGGTTCTTGTTCGTAAGTTAGAATGACACTTATTGAAAGCCCCAAACCACGTAAAATATGCAAAGAAAATTAGAGGCGTCTAACTTTGTTTTGTAGGGGTGTGCTGTGATGTGATATGGCCATGATTGTGATTATATATGATGTATGCAATGTTCCTTATTGTAAGTTGGCAACCGGCAGGAGCCTTATGGTTGCCTTTTAAAGTTCGTTAAGACCTGCGTGTCTATTATTCAAAGTAGTTGTAATAGTTGATGCTGGTGGACGACAACCATGGAGCGTCGCCATTGACCTTGACGCAATGCCGGTGATGATGGAGATCATGTTCGTGCTTAAAGATGGAGATTGGAAGCACAAGAATAAAGGCCATATCATATCACATATTTTGAATTGCATATGATGTTAATCCTTTTATGCATCTTGTATTTCTTAGTTCGCGATGGTAGCATTATAAGATGGCCCCTCTCACAAAATTTCAACTTATAAAGTGTTCATCCTTAGTAAGCACCGTTGCTAAAGCTCGTTGTTTCGAAGCACCACGTGATGATCGGGTGTGTTAGATTCTGCGAGTGTATACAACGGGAGCAAGCCAGATTTGCTCATGCGGAAGCTAAGGTTTGATCTTGACAAGCCTAGCATGTATAGACATGGTCTCGGAACATGGATCACCGAAAGGTAAAGCATGAGTCATATAGTAGATATGATGAACATGTTGATTGTTCGCCATTGAAGCTATATCAACTCTCGTGATGATCGGTTTTGATGTGGTGGATTTGGTTCGTGTGATCACTAAAACAATGTGAGGGATATAGTTTTGAGTGGAGTTCACCTAGATTAATTTAACTATTAATTAGAACTCAATTTGTCATAAACTTAGTCTGAACTATTGTAAATATGTTGTAGATCAATGGAGGGCCCTACTGATGACCCACAAGTATAGGGGGTGTATCATAGTACTTTGGATAAATAGGAGCATCAATCCAAACAAGGAGCAGAAGGTGCTGAACTGTGGTATGGAGCAGGAACTCGCTGCAAATACTTAGCAAACGGATTTTTAGGGGTTTTCTGATAAAGCAACAAAACAAAGTGCAAGTAATAAAGAAAAAACATAGCAAGTGGCCCAATCCTTTCTTAGCAAAGGACAAGCCGTTGGAAATACTTATAAGGACCTAACGTTCTCGAGGACACATGGGAATTCTGTCAAGTGCTTTTGCTTCAAATAGCTGAGTACTCTTCTTTGGTGTTGTAAGTGTTGTGTGTGTGAACATGTGCTAACGTACCGACCTTACTTGGACTAATACATACTTGTGATTAAACCCCCTTCAAACATCCGTAACTACGGGAAAGTAATTAATATATAAATCTAACCACAGCCTTAAACTCTGAGATCCTACGCTCCCTTGTGCAAAGGTGTCCTAATGGGGGTTCAGGTTTCTGTCACTCCGGCAACCCCACAATTAGTATCCAAATACACAATGCATTCCCCTAGGCCCATAAATGGTGAAGTATCATGTAGTCGACGTTCACATGACACCACTAGAAGAATAGAACCACAAATTAAATACTAAACCATTGAATAATAACTCAACACAAATCCACTAATAACAACATGACTTCTCCCATGTCCTCAAGAACTAAACGAACTACTCACGAGACATCATATGGATCAAGATCAAAGATGATATGATAATGGATAACAATATGAACATAAACAATAATCCAATGGTTCCACTCACAAGCATCAACTACAATAGTAATTAATACCGGGAAAGTTTTCCCTAAGAACTAAAGGAATATCCAACACAATTTTTATAGCGGGACGGAGTGGTGATGATGGCGCTGGTGGAGATGATGGTGTGGATGATGATGATCCTGATGAAGCCTAGCTTGATGACGGTGTTGATGGCGACAATCTCCCCTCTCCGGGAAGGAATTTCCCCGGCAGAAATCTGTCTGCCAGAGAGATCTTTCTCTCTCGGTGTTTTCCACCCCGTAGAGGCGGCGAAAATCTATCCGTGGTCGCTCTGCGAGGCTTAGGGTTCCATAGGGAATATATAGGCGAAGGGGCAGAGTCGGGAGCTGGGCAGGTGGGCCACACCTGCCCTAGGCGCGGGGTCAGGTGGGCCCGCACCTAGGGTAGTGTGGGCCCCCTGTGGCCCTTCTTCGTCCCTCCGTCTGGCTTCCTCAATCTTCTGGAAAAATCATATTTTTCCCATATTTTTCTGGTATTTTTCTGATCTTCGTGAAATTGCATCAAAACACCCTCTTTCCATCAGAATCCAGACTACGGCAGTCCATCCTCCAAGAATCATCCAACATGCATAAACAGTGGAAAAGGCATAAGTAATACCTCATAATAAGACAAATATCAATGAACAGAGGTAGATTATGATATAGAATGGTGATGAAAATTCGGCGTATCACTTACCATCAATTTTAATGCGTTCCTAGAGAAAGAAAAGTTGAAAAACAATGGAAGCAACTTCGCGGATTGGCTCCGCAACTTGAGGATTATACTCAATGCTGGTAATTTGACCTATGTGTTGGATGCACCGCTAGGTGACCCACCTGCAGCTGATGCTACCGATGAGGTGAAGAATGTTTTCCTAACTCGGAAGAATCAGTACTCCACAGTTTAGTGTGCTAGCTTTTATGGTTTGGAATCGGAGCTTCAGAAAAGGTTTGAGAACCATGACCCACATGATATTGTTTGTGAACTCAAAATGATATTTGAGTCTCACACGGCAGTTGAGAGTTATGAGGCTTCTGAAAAGTTCTTTAACTGCAAGATGGAAGAGGGCATCTCTGTTAGTGAGCACGTGCTTAAGATGTCTAGGAACGGAAGCAAGCTTCAAAGCTTTGGTATAGTGATTTATAATGCTTTGGGGATTCACCGTGTCCTCCAATCACTACCACCAAGTTACAAGAACTTTGTGATGAACTACAATATGCAAAACATGGACAAGTCGTTGCCCGAACTCTTCTCCATGTTAAAGTCTGCAGAAGTGGAGATAAAGAAAGAGCACCAAGTGTTGATGGTCAATAAGACCACCAAATTCAAGAAGCAAGGCAAGTCTAAGAAAAAGTGAAACTTCAAGAAGGGCGATAAAGAAGTTACCGCGCCGGCGAAGAATACCAAGGCTGGGCCTAAGCCTGATACTGAGTGATTTTACTGCAAGGGAGAAGGTCACTGGAAGCGGAATTGCCCTAAGTACTTGGTGGATTTGAAGAACGGAAACATCAAGAAGAAAGGTATATCTGATATACATGTTATTGATGTGTATCTCACTAGTAGTCGTAGTAGTGCCTGGGTATTTGATACTAGTTCGATTGCTCATATTTGTAACTCAAAATAGGTGCTGCAGAATATACGGAAACTAGCGAAGAACGAGGTGACGATGCACGTTGGAAATGGATCAAAGGTTGATGTGATTGCGTTCGGCATGCTACCTCTCCATCTACCATCGGGATTAGTTTTATACTTAAATAATTGTTATTTGGTGCCTACGTTGAGCATGAACATTATATCCGGATCATGTTTATTGCGAGAAGGTTACTTGTTTAAGTCCGAGAATAATGGTTGTTCGATTTATATGAGTAATATGTTTTACGCACATGCACCTTTGATAGATGGTTTATTCTTGTTGAATCTCGATTTTAGTAATACACATATTAATAACATTGAAGCTAAACGTTTGAAATTGAGCGATAACTCGACCTATATGTGGCACTGTCGTCTTGGTCACATTGGAGTGAAGCGTATGAAGAAACTCCATTCCGATGGACTTCTTGAATCACTTGATTTCGAATCACTTGAAAGATGCGAAGCATGTCTGATGGACAAAATGACTAAGACTCCATTTTCTGGTATGATGGAGCGAGCTACGGACTTATTGGAAATCATACATACCGATGTGTGTGGACCAATGAGTGTTGCATCTCGTGGTGGTTATCGTTATGTTCTTACCTTCATGGATGACTTGAGTAGATATGTGTATATCTATTTCATGAAACATAAGTCTGAAACTTTCGAGAAGTTTAAGGAATTTCAATGTAACAAGAAGATTAAATTTCTATGATCTGATCGTGGAGGTGAGTATCTAAGTTACGAGTTTGGCGAGCATTTGATGAAATGCGGAATACTTTCACAATTGACACCGCCGGGAACACCACAACATAATGGTGTGTCCGAACATTGTAATCGAACTCTTAGATATGGTTCGTTCTATGATGTCACTTACAGATTTACCGCTATCGTTTTGGGGTTATGCATTAGAAACATCCGCATTAACTTTAAATAGGGCACCATCTAAATCCGTTGAGACGACACCATATGAATTATGGTTTGGGAAGAAACCTAAATTGTCGTTCCTTAAAGTTTGGGGTTGCAAAGCTTATGTAAAGAAGTTATATCCTGACAAGCTTGAACCCAAAGTGGAAAAATGCATGTTCATAGGATACACTAAAGGAAACTATTGGGTATACCTTCTATCATAGATCCGAGGGCAAAATCTTCGTTGCAAAGAATGGATCCTTTCTAGAGAAGGAGTTTCTCTCGAAAGAAGTGACTGGAAGGAAAGTAGAACTCGACGAGGCTGTTGAACCTTCTCTCGGACTTGAGAGTAGCGCAGCACCGGAAGTAGTTCTTGTGGCGCCTACACCAATAAGAGAGGAAGATAATGATGTTGATCATGAAACTTCGGTTGAAGTTACTACAAAACCTTGCAGGTCAACAAGAACTCATAGCACTCCTGATTGGTATGATCCCGTTATGAGTGTCATGTTGGTGGACAACACCGATGACCCTGTGACATATGAGGAAGCGATGATGAGCCCAGATTCCAAAAAATGTCAAGAAGCCATGAAATCCGAGATTGGATCCATGTATGAAAGCCAAGTGTGGAGTTTGGTGGACTTACCGGATGGCCGGAATGCTATCGAGAACAAATGGATTTTCAAGAAGAAAACAGATGCTGATGGTAATGTCTATAAAGCTCAACTTGTCGCAAAAGGGTTTCGACAAATTCAAGGAGTTGACTACGATGAGACTTTCTCACCGGTAGCGAAGCTAAAGTTTGCGAGGATTTTATTAGCAATCGCTACATATTATGATTATGAGATATGGCAGATGGATGTCAAAACGGCGTTCCTCAATGGAGATATCGATGAAGAGTTGTATATGGTACAACCCAAAGGTTTTGTCGATCCTAAAGATGCTAACAAGGTATGGAAACTTCAACGGTCCATTTATGGATTGAAGCAAGCATCCCGGAGTTGGAATCAATGTTTTGATAAGGTAATCAAAAGCTTTGGTTTTATACAAACTTATGGAGAAGCTTGTATTTACAAGAATGTGAGTGGGAGCTCTGTAGCATTCCTAATACTATATGTAGACGACATATTGTTGATTGGGAATGATGTAGACCTTCTTAATAGTGTCAAGCAATATTCGAATAATAGTTTTTAATGAAAGATCTGGGCAAAGAAGCTTACATATCACGCATAAAGATTTATAGAGATAGATCAAGACGCCTAATATCATTGTCACAGAGTACATATTTGGACAAAGTTCTAAAGAGGTTTGGAATGGAAGATAGCAAGAAAGGGTTCTTGCCCATGTTGCCCAATACGACCTTGAGTAAAACTCAAAGTCCTGCAACGGCAAAAGATAGAGAAAGGATGAGTAAGACTCCTTATGCCTCAGCCATAGGATCTCTTATGTATGCCATGCTATGTACTAGACCCGGCATTGCATATGCTGTTAGTTTGACTAGCAAATATCAAAGTGATCCAGGAGTGGATCATTGGACAGCGGTCAAAAACATCCTTAAGTACTTGAGAAGAACTAAGGATATGGTTCTTTCTTATGGAGGTAATGAACAACTCGTTGTTAATGGTTACACCGATGCTAGTTGGAACACCGATCCGGATGATTCTAAATCTCAATCTAGATATGTATTTACTTTGAATGGTGCAGCTGTTAGCTGGAGGAGTGCAGAGCAAAGCGTTGTGGAGAGATCTTCAACTGAATCGGAATACATAGCTGCTTCGGAGGCTTCACAAGAGGCAATATAGATGAAGGAGTTCATTACAGAGCTTGGTGTGGTTCCCGGTGCAATGGACCCAATGTCTATCTACTGTGATGACATGGGCGCCATATCCAATGCGCAAGAACCAAGGTCACACAAGAAGCTGAAGCATATCAAGCTGTGTTTTCATGCTATTCAAGAGCATGTCCAAGATGGTGACATAAAAATTTTCAAAGTACACACAGATCTGAATGTGGTGGATCCGTTAACTAAATCTTTCCCGAGGGCAAAACATGACCAACACCAAACAACCATGGGTGTTCGATATATTACCATGTAATCTAAATTAGTTGACTCTAGTGCAAGTGGGAGACTTTTGGAGATATACCCTAGAGGCAATAATAAAAGTGGTTATTATTATATCTTTGTGTTTATGATAAATGTTTACATTCATACTATAATAGTATTAACGAGAAACATTAATACTTGTGTGATTTGTAAGCTGAATTAGAGTCCCTGGTAAAGCCTCTTTGTAATACTAGCTTGTTGGTTGATAGATGATCGTGGTTTCCCGATCATGAACATTGAGATGTTATTAACAACAAGATCATATCATTAGGAGAATGGTGTGATGCACATACTGTAGGGTTTCTGTCACATCCCAAGATTTTCCAAATCTTGTAATGTGAAAATAAATGAATAAAATAAAACTTTGTTTGATTTTCAGAGCCAGAAGAAACTTTTGAATTCAATTAGAACTTCAAACCCATTTGAATTAAATAAAAACTAAAGGGATTTAAAAATATAAACATTTAATAAAAGGAAAAATAAAAACAGTTGGAAATACTATTTTGAAACAATTGAATGAAAAGATTTGTTTTCAAATGAAATAGAAGTTTATAAATAAAGAATATATTATAAAGCCAAATTAAACCTTGGCCAAGCTTTGGAATTAAAACATTTTATTTTAAATAAAATTAGCAAAGGTTTGCTTAAATAAAATAATAAGGAATTAATATCCAAACTCTTTTAAAATAAAAGGTTTTACCAATTTAATTGAAACATCAAAACTTGTTAAATTATTTTAAATAGTTTTTCCAATTATTTGAAATTCATAAATAAAATCTATTAAAATGTTTTGGCTTTATTTTAGATTCAAAATAAATATCTCAATAAAATAAAACCTATTTGAAATAATAATGAAAGTCTATTATATTTAATTAATAATGGACCCTAAAATAAGATGTTATTTTTTAAAACAAATCTCCAAGTATTCTATATTTCACAAATAAAACCCACTGATTTGGTTTTGAAAATATTTAGGTTTCAAATAAAGATTTTTCAAATCCTATTTGATTAATAAACCTTGGCCCATTTTATTTAACTAATATTGGACCCTAAAGTAAAATAATATTTTGTTTGAAACAAGTATCCAAGTATTATTTACTTCCAAATGATACCTACTGATTTGATTTTTGAAAATATTTGAATTTCAAATGAAGATTTTATTAATAAACAACAAAAAACTCTATTTAATTAATAAACCATGGCCTACTTATTTAATTAAGGATGGAACCTAAAAAGATTAAAGTATTATTTATTTTATTTAAGATTTTGGATCAGGTTACTAAACAGAACCAAATTCTTAGTTACAATGTTTGGTGAAGATTTGAAATGTTTTGAATGCTTGAGAATTGTTTGAAAACCAAAACAGAAAAATAGAAATAGAAAAAGAAAAGGAATCAGAAAACAGAAAAAATATAGAGTAAACCAACCCAACTCAGCAGCCCACGAAGCCCATCAGAAGCCCACCTGTTTCCCCCTGAAGAAACCATTTCTCACTCAGAAACAGACCCGCACAGAGAGTGACAACCAGGACCCACTCCTCGTCCCCTCACTCGCTGACGAAACGACCCCACCTCTCTCACCCACGCCCCGAACCGTTTTCTGCACCGCGAAAGGATCCCGCTAAGAGACTGGCAAGTGGACCCCGTTCCCTCTCCCTTTCCCACTGACCAGAGGAACCCACCGCCACCTCCTTCTTCTTCCCCGCGTGACCCCTTCTCCCCTCACCGCGCGGCAGTTTCTGCCCGTTGAGAGCTCCATCAATCCGCGTTAATCCGTGCATTAAACCTCGCCGAGACAACGCCCATATAATCGCGTCGCTCTCTCCTCCGTTTTCCCCCAGACCACTCCTCCACTCTGCCCCTAGGCTGCCTCCAATTCTCTCTGTACCGCCGCCGCTCCGACGATGTTCCGGTCATGATTCCGACGAAACCCCACCGCCCCTTGCATCCCTAAGCACCCCAGCAGCTTCTCCACCTCCAGGCGCACCTGCTAGTGCATCCAGTTCACTCGCGCGAGCTTCACAACGTCGGCAAGGATAAGCTCTACTCGCCACCACCGTCGGCCTCAACTCCGGCAAACTTCCCCGGTGAGCACAGACTTCCCCTCGCCCCCTTTTCGATGCTCCCTTACTCGCGACCCTCGTGCGCACCTAACCGCGCCTCTCCTTTTCCTTAGCACGGTCCCGAGCGACGCCAACGACGACAACCCGAGAGCACCGCCGCCGCAGCAACTCCGGCGAGAGATTGCCAACCCGTCCGAGCGCCCCCTGCCTCCCCATCAGCACGTTGAGCTTCCCCAAGCGTCTGCGAACTCGGTGAGCCTCCCCTTTTCCTCTCCCGCTTCCTGTATCGCCGGCACCATCATCGACCGATCGCTCCGCCGCCAGCAGCCGCCGCAGCGCCGCTCGTCTGTGGTCGAGCACCCCACAACCGTTCGATTTGGATCGTACGCATTAGATAGAATCACTTAAACGCGAATGGGTACGCTCTCTGCACCGCTCGATCTAACTAGATCCAACGCCCCACAGCCACGATCCCAGCGAACCGGTACCGACCAATCACGGTGCGCCGCGTGTCACCTGTCTGTTTAAAAACAGAAATTGAAAACAGATTTGTTTGTAATTTTCAAACCCTTATAACTTTTTATCCACACGTCCAAATTGGGCAAATTTTATATCAATGGATTCAGGAGAACAAACCCTAGCCAACCATGCCCTTAGTTTAGCAAATAGTAACTGTTAGCTTGTTTGAAATTGCAGAAACATTTGTATGCTTATTATGAATGTAAAAATTGTTTAAAATTGAATTTAGGGTTAAAATCTTTGGCAATTGGATTGATTTGAACCTACTGACCCTAGGAAACACTTTGTGGACACAAAAATGTATTTGGAGAAATTAAGAAATGATTCTTTAATTTAAAACCATTTCTAGTCAAATAGAAATGTAAATTATTTATTGAAAATAATTTTGAAGTAAAACCTTTGCAAATTGATTTGTTGTGATCTTACTGACCCTAGGAACCAACCCTTGGTGTTAAAAATGATTTTTGAAAGATTTAGGTTGGATTACTTGACTTAGTCATTTTCTAGCCAAATAAAAAGAATGGTTTTTGGTTATAAAAATGATTATGGAAAGAAAACTTTAAGGAAATGTTTTGGACCAAACATACTGACCTACAACACCAAGTTTTGGAAATTAGCAACTCATTTGGAGAACAACCTTAGAGTTTTGCCTTAATAAAAACATTTTTCACCACATAAAATGATGAATGGATTTAAAAATAGTTTTTGGACAAAACCCTCTAACTAATGACTTTGCCACTTTGGTAAATGACCAATTTGGAACTTACAAAGTTTAGAAACCCAATAGAAGCCCTCTTTGCAAAATAAAACTATCTTGTGCATGCTCCCATGCATGACTTAGATTCCATTACTTTGTGTGTGTGAAGAATTGTTTGTTTGACTTTGGTTTGGAATGTGAATTGAATTTGTGTTTGCTTGATTGATTTGTAGTGAAGTGTGAGACTAGAAAGATCAAGGAGTGAACCACCATTCTCTACCAAAAAGGCAAGTGATGCTTCATACTTTTGTCCTATTACTTTCACTATGCATTAGTGATTTTGCTAAGTAAACCTTGCATGGATTTTGCTAAGTATAGATCTTGCTATAGGAAAACCTAGTAGATGAATCCTTAGTAGGATTTTCCTAAGTTAAAGATTCCTACTACTATCAAGCTTAGCCTAGCTAATAGAAAACATGGGTGGAAAATATATTCACACTATGGAAAATATTCTAGGTCTGAGGACTTACGTTTTGTTTAATAAAACAACTAAGTTAATGAATCCCCTGGGTGGAATGGGCTTGCTTGGTGGAGATTGGTTGAGTGGTTCACAATGCCATAGACTTGGATTGTGTATCTCACTTGTGGTATGCCACCCAGGAACAAAGGGATTTGAGATGTCAAATGTTGAGAAGCTTCAAGTGCAACCACTTGGCAATATGGGCTCTGCCATGATCATATAGGTTGCAAGAACTTAGCCAAATGGACAGTGGGTGGTAGTGTTTGATAGGTTGGAACGCGTCCATTTTGGTCTAAGGGAAGGCTTCTGAAAGATCTTGTCTTGGGAAACCAAGTCTTGTGGGGAAAGTGCACCACCTCTGCAGAGTGTAAAATCTAAGTACTTAGCCATGTCCCTGGTAAAGGACAATTTGAGCATCAAGACATGGAAGCAATCAAGAATATCATCATTCAAATTTCTAAATTATAATCTTGTGGTTTGAACAAGGGTTGTTTGAATTCTTAAATCATTGATGGAGAGATGGCTTGGTACTAGGATCTTGAAGTCTTTGATTGAGAAAAATGTTTTTGACAAGCAAAACTTAGTATTTTCAAAATGATAAGAAAAATCTAATTTAAGCAATGCAAGCCTCAACTCCACTTAGCCAAATGCATACAGATGGTAGACTCCACCATAATACCATATTATCACTTGCCAATACAATTCAAATGTATTGACCCTTGGTGGCTGTAACTTGTATGTTGCAGGTTTGATTGTTTTTAGTGAAGATTGATTGATTAGGATTACAAAGTCTACAACCAACATCTGCTTGTGGCACTTTGAAGATGATGGACCCCATGCTTATAGTTATTCCGCTGCAATGTAATGTAATAGCCATATGAGCTATGTAAGATGTAATAAATCTATGTTATTCCTGGTTATAAAGTTATATTATGACCTTTGTTTCTTGATATTACATCTTAACTGTGGATGCTAGCTATTGATCCAGGGACTAGCATTGTAAACACATGAGGCTCTATCTTATCCAAGATTGGGACCTCTACAGATGGTATCAGAGCATTGTGTTGCCTGTAGGATTTGTAACCCTAGGATTGGACAAAAACCCTTAGAAGAATAGGAGTTATATTTTGATCCAAAACTTATTTACAAAAACACTTGTAAACTCTTTCCTCAACCATTTTGGTTTCAACTCTACTTCTCCTCTATTTCAAACTTGATGGAAAAACCTACCCATGGCCAAAGACTACACCATGTGCAAAGGACTTCTTCAACACTTTCAACTCTAATGACTTCAACATCTTCAACTCTAATGACTTCAACATCTTCAGCATGTTCACCAAGGACTTCCAACTTGGAAAACACTAAGGACTACAAGTAAAACAAGGAAATCCTACTCAAGATTTAGAGACTGAGGGAATGCAAAATAAGAAGGAACCATCAACAACTTTGAAGTATTGTGACCAAAAGTTTTCTCAAGGAAACCATGATCTCATACAAGAAGAATCATGAAGGATGGAAAGATCACAAGTGAACCATATAGATGGACCACCATAATTTAGTTAAGTCAAACCACCAACTTATGTGGTGTAACAAAAATATTTTGTTGCCTAAGTATGTGCTTGAACCTTGTTTGAGTGAAATGTTTGTTTGAGATTGCATGCACATTGTTTGTGTGAATTGTGATGTGTGTGATTAGAAATAATTCCTTAGAAATATTTTGCCTATTCTAATCCCAATCCAACCCAAACAGATGACTTCTCCAAGAGACACCAACACCAACCAAGAAGACAACATGAGAGAACTTATAGCAACTCAAAACCTGTTGAGCCAAGAGACAACTCAGCTTTTAACCAACAACAATGGACTAGACCCAGCCATACAAAGGATTTTGAAACTTCAATCCCAATTGTTGCAAGGATTAGTTACTCAAATGATCAACATGAGAGAAAACTTTTTCCAAGGAGCTAATGACAACAAGGACGACAAAGATGTTATTCTAGAAGGAACCCAAGCTAGCAATGTTTTTAGAGACAAGGATCATGCATCCAAGGAACATGAAGATCAATGCCTCAAGAAGAGAGAAAGATCTCCCACCTATGAAGAATATGAACTAGAAGAACTCCTATCTTTGGAGAGACCCAAGAAGAAGAAGAAATGCCCCAACCCTAACAAGAAGGACATTACTCAAGTGCAATGTTACAATTGCAAAGAGATGGGACACTATGCCAATGAATGCCCAGAAAAGAAGAAGAACCAAAGAAACAAACAAGAGGCAATGATACCAAAGGAAAAGAAAGATATCAGCCAAGTGATGTGTTTCAAATGCAAGGAACTAGGCCACTATGCAAACAATTGTCCAGAAAGGATGGAGAACAAGTTAAACAAGTCTATGAAGGATCTCAACCTTGGCCCATGAGTCAAGCATGGAAATTCAGGACATAAATGCAACAGTTTGCTTAGAGAAGTTTTCAAGAAGGCCAATATGTAATTTTTGTTTGAAATTTTTTAAGGGTGGTAGTACCCTAATTGTTTTTGAATCTGCTTGTAACCCCTAGCCTCCCCAAATCTCGGGACGAGATTTATTTTAAGGGTGGTAGCCTGTCACATCCCAAGATTTTCCAAATCTTGTAATGTGAAAATAAATGAATAAAATAAAACTTTGTTTGATTTTCAGAGCCAGAAGAAACTTTTGAATTCAATTAGAACTTCAAACCCATTTGAATTAAATAAAAACTAAAGGGATTTAAAAATATAAACATTTAATAAAAGGAAAAATAAAAACATTTGGAAATACTATTTTGAAACAATTGAATGAAAAGATTTGTTTTCAAATGAAATAGAAGTTTATAAATAAAGAATATTTTATAAAGCCAAATTAAACCTTGGCCAAGCTTTGGAATTAAAACATTTTATTTTAAATAAAATTAGCAAAGGTTTGCTTAAATAAAATAATAAGGAATTAATATCCAAACTCTTTTAAAATAAAAGGTTTTACCAATTTAATTGAAACATCAAAACTTGTTAAATTATTTTAAATTGGTTTTCCAATTATTTGAAATTCACAAATAAAATCTATTAAAATGTTTTGGCTTTATTTTAGATTCAAAATAAATATCTCAATAAAATAAAACCTATTTGAAATAATAATGAAAGTCTATTATATTTAATTAATAATGGACCCTAAAATAAGATGTTATTTTTTAAAACAAATCTCCAAGTATTCTATATTTCACAAATAAAACCCACTGATTTGGTTTTGAAAATATTTAGGTTTCAAATAAAGATTTTTCAAATCCTATTTGATTAATAAACCTTGGCCCATTTTATTTAACCAATATTGGACCCTAAAGTAAAATAATATTTTGTTTGAAACAAGTATCCAAGTATTATTTACTTCCAAATGATACCTACTGATTTGATTTTTGAAAATATTTGAATTTCAAATGAAGATTTTATTAATAAACAACAAAAAATCTATTTAATTAATAAACCATGGCCTACTTATTTAATTAAGGATGGAACCTAAAAAATATTAAAGTATTATTTATTTTATTTAAGATTTTGGATCAGGTTACTAAACAGAACCAAATTCTTAGTTACAATGTTTGGTGAAGATTTGAAATGTTTTGAATGCTTGAGAATTGTTTGAAAACCAAAACAGGAAAAATAGAAATAGAAAAAGAAAAGGAATTAGAAAACAGAAAAAAATAAAGAGTAAACCAACCCAACTCAGCAGCCCACGAAGCCCATCAGAAGCCCACCTGTTTCCCCCTGAAGAAACCATTTCTCACTCAGAAACAGACCCGCACAGAGAGTGACAACCAGGACCCACTCCTCTTCCCCTCACTCGCTGACGAAACGACCCCACCTCTCTCACCCACGCCCCGAACCGTTTTCTGCACCGCGAAACGAACCCGCTAAGAGACTGGCAAGTGGACCCCGTTCCCTCTCCCTTTCCCACTGACCAGAGGACCCCACCGCCACCTCCTTCTTCTTCCCCGCGTGACCCCTTCTCCCCTCACCGCGCAAAGATTTATCATAAACACAAAGATATAATATCTCAATATTATAGCATGAATGTAAACATTTATCATAAACACAAAGATATAATAATAACTACATTTGTTATTGCCTCTATGGCATATCTCCAACAGTCTCCCACTTGCACTAGAGTCATCTAATCTAGATTACATGGTAATATACCGAACACCCATGGCAGTTTGGTGCTGGTCATGTTTTGCCCTCGGGAGAGGTTTAGTCAACGGATCCGCCACATTCAGATCTGTGTGTACTTTGCAAATCTTTATATCCCCATCTTGGATATGTTCTCGAATAGCGTGAAAACGTAGCTTGATGTGCATCAGCTTCTTGTGTGACCTTGGTTCTTGCGCATTGGCTATGGCGCCCATGTTATCATAGTAGATAGACATTGGGTCCAGCGCACTAGGAACCACACCCAGCTCTGTAATGAACTCTTTCATCCATATCGCTTCTTGTGAAGCCTCCGAAGCAGCCATGTATTCCGATTCAGTTGAAGATCTCGCCACAATGCTTTGCTTTGCACTCCTCCAGCTAACTGCTGCACCATTCAAAATAAATACGTATCCAGATTGTGATTTAGAATCATCCGGATCGGTGTTCCAACTAGCATCAGTGTAACCATTAACAACGAGTTGTTCATCACCTCCATAAGAAAGAACCATATCCTTAGTTCTTCTCAAGTACTTAAGGATGTTTTTGACCGCTGTCCAATGATCCACTCCTGGATCACTTTGAAATCTGCTAGTTAAACTAACAGCATATGAAATGTCGGGTCTAGTACATAGCATGGCATACATTAGAGATCCTATGGCTGAGGCATAGGGAGTCTTACTCATCCTTTCTCTATCTTTTACCGATGTCGGACTTTGAGTTTTACTCAAGGTCGTATTGGGCAACATGGGCAAGAACCCTTTCTTGCTATCTTCCATTCCAAACCTCTTCAGAACTTTGTCCAAATATGTACTTTGTGACAATGATATTTGGCGTTTCGATCTATCTCTATAAATCTTTATGCCTAATATGTAAGCTGCTTCGCCAAGATCCTTCATTGAAAAACTATTATTCAAATATTCCTTGACACTACTAAGAAGGTCTACATCATTCCCAATCAACAATATGTCATCTACATATAGTATTAAGAATGCTACAGATCTCCCACTGACTTTCTTGTAAATACAAGCTTCTCCATAAGTTTGTATAAAACCAAAACTTTTGATCACCTTATCAAAACGTTGATTCCAACTTCGGGATGCTTGCTTCAATCCATAGATGGACCGTTGAAGTTTGCATACCTTGTTAGCATCTTTAGGATCGACAAAACCTTTGGGTTGCATCATATACAAATCTTCATCAATGTCTCCATTGAGGAATGATGTTTTGACATCCATCTGCCATATCTCATGATCATAATATGTAGCGATTGCTAACATAATCCTCACAGACTTTAGCTTCGCTACTGGTGAGAAAGTCTCATCGTAGTCAACTCCTTGAATTTGTCGAAACCCTTTTGCGACAAGTCGAGCTTTATAGACAGTAACATTACCATCAGCATCTGTTTTCTTCTTGAAAATCCATTTGTTCTTGACAGCCTTCCGGCCATCCGGTAAGTCCACCAAAGTCCATACTTGGTTTTCGTACATGGATCCAATCTCGGATTTCATGGCTTCTTGCCATTTATTGGAATCTGGGCTCATCATTGCTTCCTCATATGTCTCAGGGTCATCGGTGTTGTCCACCAACATGACACTCATAATGGGATCATACCAATCTGGAGTGGTACGAGTTCTCGTTGACCTGCGAGGCTCTGTAGCAACTTCGACCGAAGTTTCATGATCATCATCATTAGCTTCCTCTCTAATTGGTGCAGGCACCACGGGAACTTCTTCCGGCGCTGCGCTACTCGCAATTTTGAGAGAAGGTTCGACAACCTCGTCGAGTTCTACTTTCCTTCCAGTCACTTCTTTCGAGAGAAATTCCTTCTCTAGAAAGGATCCATTCTTGGCAACGAAGATTTTGCCTTCGGATCTATGATAGAAGGTATACCCAATAGTTTCCTTCGAGTATCCAATGAAGACGCATTTTTCCGCTTTGGGTTCAAGCTTGTCCGGCTGTAACTTCTTTACATAGGCTTCGCATCCCCAAACTTTAAGGAACGACAATCTAGGTTTCTTCCCAAACCATAATTCATACGGTTTCGTCTCAACGGATTTAGATGGTGCCCTATTTAAAGTGAATGCGGCTGTTTCTAATGCATAACCCCAAAATGATAGCGGTAAATTTGTAAGTGACATCATAGAACGAACCATATCTAAGAGAGTTCGATTACGACGTTCGGACACACCATTACGCTGTGGTGTTCCCGGCAGTGTCAATTGTGAAAGTATTCCGCATTTCTTCAAATGCTCGCCAAACTCGTAACTTAGATATTCACCTCCACGATGAGAACGTAGAAATTTAATCTTCTTGTTACGTTGATTCTCTACCTCACTTTGAAATTCCTTAAACTTCTCGAAAGTTTTGGATTTATGTTTCATGAAATAGATATACCCATATCTACTCAAATCATCCGTGAAGGTAAGAACATAACGATAACCACCGCGCGACGCTACACTCATTGGACCACACACATCGGTATGTATGATTTCCAATAAGTCCGTAGCTCGCTCCATCATACCAGAAAATGGTGTCTTTGTCATTTTACCCATCAGACATGCTTCGCATCTTTCAAGTGATTCGAAATCAAGTGATTCAAGAAGTCCATCAGAATGGAGTTTCTTCATATGCTTCACTCCAATGTGACCAAGACGACAGTGCCACATATAGGTCGAGTTATCGCTTGATTTCAAACGTTTAGCCTCAATGTTATTAATATGTGTATTTCCACTATCGAGATTCAACAAGAATAGACCATCTATCAAAGGTGCATGTGCATAAAACATATTACTCATATAAATCGAACAACCATTATTCTCGGACTTAAACAAGTAACCGTCTCGCAATAAACAAGATCCCGATATAATGTTCATGCTCAACGCAGGCACCAAATAACAATTATTTAAGTATAAAACTAATCCCGATAGTAGATGAAGGGGTAGCGTGCCGACCGCGATAACATCAACCTTTGATCTGTTTCCCACGCGCATCGTCACCTCGTTCTTCGCTAGCTTTCGTTTATTCTGCAGCACCTGTTTCAAGTTACAAATATGAGCAACCGAACCAGTATCAAATACCCAGGCACTACTACGAGTACTAGTGAGATACACATCAATAACATGTATATCAAATATACCTTTCTTCTTGATGTTGCCGTTCTTCAAATCCGCCAAGTACTTTGGGCAATTCCGCTTCCAGTGACCTTCTCCCTTGCAGTAAAAGCACTCAGTATCAGGCTTAGGTCCAGCCTTGGTCTTCTTTGTTGGCGCGGTAACTTTCTTACCACCCTTCTTGAAGTGTCCCTTCTGCTTAGACCTGCCTTCCTTGAATTTGGTGGTCTTATTGACCAACAACACTTGGTGCTCTTTCTTGATCTCCACTTCTGCAGATTTCAACATGGCAAAGAGTTCTGGCAACGTCTTGTTCATGTTCTGCATGTTGTAGTTCATCACAAAGTTCTTGTAACTTGGTGGCAGTGATTGGAGGACACGGTAAATCCCCAAAGCATTAGGAATCACTATACCCAAGCTTTGAAGTTTGCTTGCATGCCCAGACATCTTAAGCACATGCTCACTGACGGAGCTGCCCTCTTCCATCTTGCAGTTAAAGAACTTTTCAGAAGCCTCATAGCTTTCAATTGCCGCATGAGTCTCAAAGATCAATTTGAGATCCTCGACAATATCATATGGGTCTGAATTCTCAAACCTTTTCCGAAGCTCCGATTCTAAACCATACAAGATAGCACACTGAACTGTGGAGTACTGAGTCTTCCGAGTGAGGTAAACGTTCTTTACTTCATCGGCAGCATCAGCTGCAGGTGGGTCACCCAACGGTGCATCTAGCACATAGGTCAAATTACCAGCTGTGAGGACAATCCTCAAATTGCGGAACCAATCCGCGAAGTTGCTTCCATTGTTTTTCAACTTTTCTTTCTCTAGGAACGCATTAAAATTGATGGTAGGGGCTGCCATTGATCTACAATATATTTGCAATAGTTTAGACTAAGTTTATGACAAATTGAGTTCTAATTAATAATAAAATTAATCTAGGTGAACTTCAACTCAAAACAATATCCCTCACATTGTTTTAGTGATCACACGAACCAAATCCACCACATCAACACCGATCATCACGAGAGTTGATATAGTTTCAATGGTGAACAATCGACATGTTCATCATATCTACTATATGATTCATGTTTTACCTTTCGGTGATCCGTGTTCCGAGACCATGTCTATACATGCTAGGCTCGTCAAGATCAAACCTTAGTTTCCGCATGAGCAAATCTGGCTTGCTCATGTTGTATACACTTGCGGAATCTAACACACCCGATCATCACGTGGTGCTTCGAAACAACAAGCTTTAGCAACGGTGCTAACTAAGGGTGAACACTTTATGACTTGAAATTCATCTGCATGAGGGATCATCTTATAATGCTATCGTCGTCTACTAAGCAATACAAGATGCATAAAGGATTAACATCACATGCAATTCATAATATGTGATATGATATGGCCTTTCTTCTTTGTGCTTCCGATCTCCATCTTCTAGCACGAACATGATCTCCATCATCACCGGCATTGCATCAAGGTCAATGACGCTTCTCCATGGTTGTCGTCCACCGGCTTGAACTATTACAACTACTTTCAATAGACACGCGGGTCTTAACATAAATTAAAGACAACCATATGGCTCCTGCCGGTTGCCAACTTACAATAAGGAACATTGCATACATCAAATATAATCACAATCATGGCCATATCACATCACTACACACCCCTGCAAAACAAAGTTTGACGCCTCTACTTTCTTTGCATGTTTTACGTGATTTGGGGCTTTCAATAAGTGTCGTTCTAACTTACGAATATGAACCACAACATTGACACTAGTATTGTTAATCACCCGTTGTAAATTGGATCTTAACTATGCTAGGAGAAAAAGGCACCCGCAAAGCCACTTATGCAATACAAGTTGCATGTCAAGCGTGGAGCAAGTCTCATGAACGATGTCATGTAAGGTTAGCCCGGGCCGCTTCATCCCAACATACCGCAAGATGCAAAGTACACAAGAAGCAATCGACAATAAAAGCATCAACGCCCACAATGACCATTGTGTTCTACTCGTGCAACAGATCTACATATAGACACGGCTCTGATACCACTGTAGGGTTTCGTAGCATGGAAAACAAAAAATTTCTACCGCATACAAACAAACAAGCCAAGATCTATCTACTTGTAACACCGCGGTTCTGAAAAGACCGTGGCTTCTATGTGACATGCCAATCCCTGGATCGGTTCATTGGCCCACAATAGAATAAGACGAATAACATAGCAAATATCCGTTTATCATAAATAACGAAGATCCAGAGTACCATTATTACAATAATAGCTTAGCCCAAGGATAGCTCAAATTATTCAGGTAGCAACATAAATAAAGTAAATCCTCCATTCTTCAAATTGCCCACAAGTGAACAAGTGCCGAGTGGAGTACCGTGGCCTATATCGATTACTCAGAATCGGAATAACCTGCAACATGAAACGTAGCAGCCCCGAAGGGTCAATACATGGAATGTATGGCAAGTAGAGGTAGTAATGGAGACAATAGTACTAACATCTACATGCATATTTGGCAAGTGGAGCTGTGTCTGGCTTGCATTTGCAAATACCTTTGTCCTACTTTCATAAACAGTTTTTGATTTTCTTTGGAAAGATCCCAGTTAAGTTAACCCAACAATATTAAAGAAATTATGAAATTAGAATGAGCGAGAAACATGTCATGGAATCAATATCAAGCAACTCAGATGTCCATAACCGGGGACACGGCTAATCGATTAGATTATACACCCTGCAGGGGTTAGTACACTTTACCCATGTGACTTGGCCAACCCAGCTCGTACCATCACTCTCATTATGAGTGATGATAGGGAGAAGTCCAAGAAGAGACTGTTCGGGAAGTAGCTCCCCAATCCCGACGCGCATCGGTCCAACATACCAAAATTCTACATCTCTGGATACGCGGATTCGGGTTACAACAACCTACTAAGTCCAACCAACCGCCCATTTCATTATTGGCACATGGTTGTACATGTAAGCTATCAAATAAAGAAGCCAATCAATTTCTCTCGATACCTGGGTGCCTTTCCGCAATGAAACCACCAAAAATTATCAATACCATCACACCCAGGAGATTCATTGATTAAGTTGTTTTTGGTTTTCACAAACCAATGCTTTTAGAAATAAGTCTCAGTGATGTAACCCAGCCCTCGTACATCATAACATGGCTAAGCACATCTACCAACGGTGGTTCATCTACAAGGAAGGCCCTACCACATAATAGGACATAGCATAGCGATAGTATCATCCTACACATGCGTCTACAAAATACACGACAATGCATAGAAAATAGTAGGACAATATCATGAACAAAATAGCATCTACTTGCCTTGGTTGTAGCGGTCGGAAGAACAATCCACACACGAGCAAGCGTTGCACTCGTCACAATCTACACGATACAATTGCAATCATAAACAAACAATCCACAAGCATATGCAACAAAGATGATGTATGAATGCATGCATGACAAGTGGATTGGTGCTACAGCTGCACCACATAATAGAGATCAGTAGAGGTACTGATTGCATGCATGGAAAATAGATTTAGCGCAAGGAATACTAATATGCAAAATATAATACTCAAAACTAGAACTAGAACCCAATTAATTCACTACCGGTAGTATACTGTTTGTAAAATCTTGGGAAAATTCTACAGTATAGGCATTGCTATTTAGAAACAGTACCAATTGGAATTACTCAAAAAGGAATTATAAAACTCCCTGAGTAATTAAAACACTTCAGAAAGCCACTAGACAGTTTCTGCAGAAGTTTTTACAGTAAGCCTAACCTTTTAAGCCACGATGAGATTTCCCTCGTCCTACTAAATCCAGGGACATATTACACGCAATTTTTGGAGTTACAGATCTTTTTATACGAATTAATTACTCCAAAAAGGCCATTAATTCAATTGATTAAACTGTACTAAATCTTGCTGCAAAAGTGTGAAACTATGGTACAGCAAGATTGTACACGACTTGCTGAATCTACACATATTTTATTTGCAATTTTTGGCCCAGCGGATTAATTTCTATGCAATTTACAAGTTTCTACGAAAATCTGCAATTTCTAAAACGATTTAAATCAAAAGGGAATATTCCGGGAATATTCCCTGCTGACTCAGCGCGGGTTGACTGGCCGTTGACTAGTCAACCACGCGGTCTCCGGTCGATCTGGGCCGCAGATCTTAGATCCGACGGCCGAGGAAAGGCGGCGGCGGCGGCGGCTTACCGGCGGCGGTGCTCCGGCGGCTCGGAACAGCGGCGGTTGGCGGCGAGACGGCGGCGATTCAGCGGGTCCTGCACGGAGAGGGCGAGACAGTCAGCGCGGGACAACGGCGATCAACGCGGTGGCGGCGCGGGGCGGCGCGAGCGGGCGCGCGCGGGCGGGCGGCTGCGCGCGCGGGCGGCGGCGGCTACGCGTGCGAGGCGGCGGCGAGCGGCGGCGCTGCGCGGGCAGGCGGCGGCGGGCGAGCGCGAGGTGGCGGCGCTGCGCTGCACGTAGGCAGGGCGGCGGCGGCTGTGGGCGGTGGGCTTACTGAAAGAACATTTCTTAATCCCTAGTGTTTTGTGTGTTAGATAACAATATCAAGGATCATTTAATGTGTGGTGAAGTGTTGCAGCTCAGAACTCTGCCTTTGGGGGCGGATAATCCGGCCCCACCAGGGGCGGATAATCTGCCCCTCCCTCTGCCCAAACAAGCGCAAGCCCCAGAAGGGGGGGCGGAATATTGGCGGGACTTTCCGGCCTGGCCGGATAATCCGCCCCTCCTGCTCATCGCCAAGGCGCAAGCCCTAGAGAGGGGGCGGAGTTTTGGCCGGACTTTCCGGCCTCGCCGGATAATCCGCCCCTCAGGGGGGGCCGGATTATCCGCCCCCCCAAGATCTTCTCCAAGTTTCTCCAAGGCGCAAGCCCCAGAGAGGGGGCGGAGTTTCCCCCGGAGAATCCGCCCTTGGGGCGGAGTTTTCCCAGGGGGCGGATAATCCGCCCCAAGTGGGGGGCGGATAATCCGCCCCCAAAGTTGTGCAACGGCCAGATCTGGGAAGGGGGTATTTAAGCCAGCCATCCCCCTCCTGCCAGAACGCTTGATTAATCTCGAAAAAGAACAGATCATATCTGAAAACTTCATTCAAGAGTGCTCCACCTAGATCCACCCAAAGGCCCCGTCCCTTGGGGAATCGAAGGAGGAGAACTCGATCTTCATCATCAGCAATCAAGCGCTTCATCTCCTCTCCATTCATTTGGAGAACCCCCGATCTAGTATTTCTTGCAAATATCTAGATCCTCGTTTTTGTTTATATTGATAAACCTTGTTTTGTGACAGCTTGTTGTCATCCCGGGAGCCCCCAATTCAGTTGTGGGTGTGTGCCCCGATAGTGTTGTAAAAGGCACCGGTTCCCGCCTCGAAGGGATCCAATAGTGGAGAAGGTGGATCAGGCCTCTCGTGGCGAGATCCATCGGAGAATAGGGTGAGGCCTATTGTGGCGTGGTGGTCTTAGAACCGCCCACCCCTCCAACGCAGATGTACTTCCCTTAACAAGGAAGGAACTGCGGTAAAACAAATCCCTGTGTCTCCGCATGCTCCACTACGGTTTCCTCGCTCCTCTTTTACGTGCTTAGTAGTTAGGGTTACATATAGGGAAATTCTCGTAGTTGCATATCTAGAGAATTTACTTTGTGTCAAGCCTAAAATTGAAAAAGTATTAAAAATTGGTTAGCACCTATTCACCCCCCCTCTAGGTGCCCATACGATCCATTTCACTTACCGAGGCGGCGGGTGCGGGGTCCAGGGAGGCGACGGCTGCGTGGGGAGAGAGAGGGCGCGGGTGGGGTCCGCGTCCTTTTGTGGGGGGGGGCCACGCGGGGTCCTACCCGGACTCGGCCCCACCTGTCGGTGGGCCGGGGCGCGAGGCGGCGACGGGCTATCCGCCGCGCGGGCGGCGCGGTGCTGGCCGTTTGGGCCGGCGCGGCCCAGCAGGCTGGCGCCGTTCTGTTTTTTTATCCTTTTCTTTTTCCTTTTTGCAGTTTAGTAAAACCTCCGTAACTTCCTCATACGAAGTCTGAATCGAGCGATTCTTGTTCCTAAATTTTTGTAAAATCGAGGAGAACAACCTAGGGTCAAGGAATGAGTGACACCACTAGGCTACAAGGGTGGACAACACAAGTCCTACTAAAGCCTCCCGTAGGAGCCTCGTAGTAAAATAGAGTAGGGTTTAGAAAATAGTGTTTTGCCGAATCTTTTCAATCGATGGTTTTGCATGGAAGAGTATGATGCAATGGCATGAATGATATGCAGAACCAAATCTAAAAATTTGGGATGTGACACTACTAGATTGTAGCAACGAGTCGATAGAATAACTCACCCTCGAAGATTCCAAAGTGTTTAACGAGAGCGGATTCTCGTGGGTGATGTAGTCGTACTCTTCCCGATCTCAAGATCGCGTAGACGATCCTTCCGGTGCTGCGTTCCGGCAGTGCTCCCGCAGTCGGTCACACGTTCGGTACTCGACGAAGACCTTCCTCTCCCTTGTTCCAGCAGGCAGCAGAGGTTGTAGCACTCTCCTCGCGATTCCGGCAGCACAACGGCGTGGTACCAGAAGTAGAGGGGAGATCTCGCAGGGCTTCGCCTTAAGCCGGAGCGAGTATGGTGGAGTATGAGAGAGTTCCTCGACGATCTAGAGTTTAGACACGCTGAGGAGGAGCAAGCCGGCGGCTAGGGTTTAGCTAGGTGGCGGCAGTTTGCCCTAGGGCCGGCGGCGGCTATGGAGGCGGCGGCGTCTTGGTGCTAGGGTTTGGAGGAGAGGATCTTGTGTGTCTCTAGGAGGGAGCCCTGCCCCTCCTTATATAGGTGGAGGGGCCGGCCGGCCAAGGGGAGGGAGAGGAGTCCCTCCCCAACTCGGCTTGGTGGGGCGCCGGCGGTGGGGAGGAGGGACTCCTCCCCAACTCGGTTTCCTCCTCTTTTTCCACTTCCCAAAAATAGCCGTTTGACTTTCAAACTAGCCGTTTGACTTTTCAAACTAGGATTTGATTTAATCCTTTATTTTGTTCAGCGATGACACTTAGTATATGATGCAATAATACCAACTTGATATAACACATTCATGTACCCTTCCCCTCCGGAGTGCCGGACATTCCGGAACCTTCTAGAACATTCCCGATGAAAACACCGGAATCATTCTCTAACTCCGAAACGGGACTTTCCTTATATGAATCTTATTCTCCGGACCATTCCGGATCTCCTCGTGATATCCCGAATCCCATTCGAGACTCCAAACAACATTAGGACTCTTTCTCATCATTCCATAACTACTCAAACAACGTCGAATCCTTAAGTGTGTCTCCCTACGGTTTGTGAATTATGCGGACATGATCGAGACACTTCTCCGATCAATAACCAATAGAGGAATCTGGAAATTCATATGGCTCCCACATATTTCTACGATTACTTTGCGATCGAATGAACCACTTACATACGATACCAATTTCCCTTTGTCTCACCATAGTTTACTTATCCGAGGTTATGATCGTCGGTATCTCTGCATACCTAGTTCAACCTCGTTACCGATAAGTACTCTTTTCTCGTTCCCGTGATATGTGATCCCTTGTGAGCCAGTCACATGCTTGCAAGCTAATTGGATGACATTTCACCGAGAGGGCCCAGAGTATATCCATCCGTCATATGGATGGATAAATCCCTCTCTTGATCCATGTGTTTCAAGCAATACTTTCCGAACACTCAATGCCACCTTTATAGCCACCCAGTTACGGTGTGGTGTTTGATGTCATCAAAGCATCCATCCGGTAAAGGTGATATGCATGATCTCATGGTCGAAGGAATTAGGTTACTATGTATCAGAAAGCATATAGCAATTGAACTATTAAAATGACTTGATCTTTATGCTACGCTTATCTATAGGAGTATGTCCACCATATCATTCTCCTAACGATATGATCTTGTTGTTAATAACATCTCAATGTTCATGATAAGGAAACCACAATCATCTATTAACCAACAAGCTAGTATTATATAGAGGCTTTACTAGGGACTTCAAATTAAGTTTACAAATCACACAAGTATTAATGTTTCCTTGTTAATACTATTATAACATGAATGTAAACATTTATCATAAACACAAAGATATAATAATAACTACATTTATTATTGCCTCTAGGGCATATCTCCAACACATACTCCTATAGATAAGCGTAGCATAAAGGTCAAGTCATTTCAATAGTTCGTTTGCTATAAGCTTTCTGATACATAGTAAACTAATTCCTTCGACCATGAGATCATGCTAATCACCATCACCGAAAGGATGCTTTGATAACATCAAACACCACACAGTAACTGGGTGGCTATAAAGGTGGCATTGAGTGTTCGGAAAGTATGTGTTGAGGCACATGGATCAAGAGTGGGATTTGTCCATCCATATGACGGATAGATATACACTAGGCCCTCTTGGTGGAATGTCATCCGATTAGCTTGCAAGCATGTGACTGGCTCACAAGGGATCACATATCACGGGAACGAGAAAAGAGTACTTATCGGTAACGAGGTTGAACTAGGTATGCAGAGATACCGACGATCATAACCTCGGATAAGTAAACTATCGAGAGACAAAGGGAAATTGGTATCGTATGTAAGTGGTTCATTCGATCGCAAAGTAATCGTAGAAATATGTGGGAGCCATATGAATTTCCAGATTCCTCTATTGGTTATTGTTCGGAGAAGTGTCTCGATCATGTCCGCATAATTCACGAACCGTAGGGAGACACACTTAAGGATTCGACGTTGTTTGAGTAGTTATGGAATGATGAGAAAGAGTCTGAATGTTGTTCGGAGTCTCGAATGGGATTCGGGATATCACGAGGAGATCCCGAATGGTCCGGAGAATAAGATTCATATAAGGAAAGTCCCGTTTCGGAGTTGGAGAATGGTTCCGGTGTTTTCATCGGGAATGTTCTAGAAGGTTCCGGAATGTCCGGCACTCCGGAGGGGAAGGGTACATGAATGTGTTATATCAAGTTGATATGATTGCATCATGTACTCGGTGTCATCGCTGAACAAAATAGAGGGTTTATTCAAATCCTAGTTTGAAAAGTCAAACGCCTAGTTTGAAAGTCAAACGGCTAGTTTTGGGAAGTGGAGAGGGAGGTGGAAACCGACTTGGGGGAGGAGTTCCTCCTCCCACCGCCGGCGCACCACCAAGCCGTTTGACTTTCAAACTAGGCGTTTGACTTTTCAAACTAGGATTTGAATAAACCCTCTATTTTGTTCAGCGATGACACCGAGTACATGATGCAATCATATCAACTTGATATAACACATTCATGTACCCTTCCCCTCCGGAGTGCCGGACATTCCGGAACCTTCTAGAACATTCCCGATGAAAACACCGGAACCATTCTCCAACTCCGAAACGGGACATTCCTTATATGAATCTTATTCTCCGGACCATTCCGGATCTCCTCGTGATATCCCGAATACCATTCAAGACTCCGAACAACATTCGGACTCTTTCTCATCATTCCATAACTACTCAAACAACGTCGAATCCTTAAGTGTGTCTCCCTACGGTTCGTGAATTATGCGGACATGATCGAGAAACTTCTCCGAACAATAACCAATAGAGGAATATGGAAATTCACATGTCTCCCACATATTTCTATGATTACTTTGCGATCGAATGAACCACTTACATACGATACCAATTTCCCTTTGTCTCACAATAGTTTACTTATTCGAGGTTATGATTGTCGGTATCTCTGCATACCTAGTTCAACCTCGTTACCGATAAGTACTCTTTTCTCGTTCCCGTGATATGTGATCCCTTGTGAGCCAGTCACATGCTTGCAAGCTAATTGGATGAAATTTCACCGAGAGGGCCCAGAGTATATCTATCCGTCATATGGATGGACAAATCCCATTCTTGATCCATGTGTTTCAACCAATACTTTACGAACACTCAATGCCACCTTTATAGCCACCCAATTACGGTGTGGTGTTTGATGTCATCAAAGCATCCATCCGGTAAAGGTGATATGCATGATCTTATGGTCGAAGGAATTAGGTTACTATGTATCAGAAAGCATATAGCTTGCAAGCATGTGACTGTCTCACACGGGATCACATATCATGGGAACGAGAAAAGAGTACTTATCGGTAACGAGGTTGAACTAGGTATGCAGAGATACCGACGATCAGACCTCGGATAAGTAAACTATCGCGAGACAAAGGGAAATTGGTATCGTATGTAAGTGGTTCATTCGATCGCAAAGTAATCATAGAAATATGTGGGAGCCATATGAATTTCCAAATTCCTCTATTGGTTATTGATCGAAGAAGTGTCTCGGTCATGTCGGCATAATTCACGAACTGCAGGGAGACACACCTAAAGATTTGATGTTGTTTAGTAGATATGGAATGTAAGTAGGGAGACCAAATGTTGTTCGGAGTCTCGGATGGGATCCGGGATATCATGAGGAGATCCGGAATGGTCCTGAGAATAAGATTCATATAAGAAAAGTCCAATTCCAGAGTTCGGGAATTATTTCGATGTTTTCATCGGAGAGGTTCTAGAAGGGTCTAGAAGGTTCATCGGACCAGAAGGGGAATGGTTCATGAATGTGTCATGGTTAAGTGGAATGATTGGATCATGTCCTAAGTCACTTGGTTGGGAATTTGCAAGAGAGGAATTAAGCTCCAAATTGCAAGTCAAAAGGCAGGTTTGAAAAGTCAAACTAGAACAATGGTTTCCTAGTGGAAGAAGGAAAGAGTCCTGCTTTCCCTCCAGCTAGGAGAGGGATTTGGGGAAGGATTCAAACTCCCCTCTCCCAAGATTCCCTCCCTCTCATAAATAGAGGGGAGGGGCTGCCCCATGAGAACACACAACCAGCCCTCCCCACCAAGCCGCGCCGCCGCCGCCACCGGATCGTCGCCGTCACCCTAGCCGCCGTCGACTCCACCTCCTCCTCTCTGGCCCTCTAAACCTAGATCACCGGAAACCCTAGATCCACCATAACATGCTCTGGCTTAGGTAAAGCCCTACAGGAGTTTCCCTCTACTTCCGACACCACGCCGTCATCCTGCCGGAATTGCAAGGGGAGAACTACCACCTCCGTTGCCTGCTGGAACAAGGGAGAGGAAGGTCTTCATCGAGTATCGAACGTGTGACCGACTGTGGAAGCGCTGCCGAAACGCAGCGCTAGAAGGATCGTCTATGCGATCTTGAGATCGGCAAGTGTACGACTACATCACCCATGATAATCTGCTCTCATTAACCGCTTTGGAATCTTCGAGGGTGAGTACTCTAATTGACTCGTTGCTACAATCTAGTAGATAGATCTTGGCTTGTTTCTGTGCATGCGGTAGAATTTTTTTGTTTTCCATGCTACGAACCCCAACAGTTTGCACTCGTTGTCCTTGCATCGACCATTGGATCGCTCTGCATGAATCTTGATGTTGGGGCTATATAATTTTCACTGCATGGGTTATTTTCTTTTCATCCACATTCGCTCCCGTATCATCTTCTTCCTCTCGCCAATAACCTCCTCGAGCTCCTCGCGCAGAGAAAACCCTAGCCTCCTATCCACCTTCCAGTTCACTCCCTCCTTATCAATGGCCTGTAGCAGCACTCCTTCCTCCATGGTGGCGATCGGCGATGCTTCGGTGAAGCCGTCTAGCGCGGTACAAATCTCGCTGGAGGGGGTGGAGGTGTCTGTCTCTGGAGTGGTGGAAACCACTGGCGGTGACTGCAATCCGGCGGCATTCGATTCGCTGGAGGAAGAAACGGACTCCCATAAGGGAGTGTGGAGGATCTGATATCTCTACAGGGGAAATCAAGGAGATGATCGCCGAGGGGTACCTCCCGGTGACGAAGGATCTGACATGGCGGCCGACGCCGGCAGACGAGGTGGTCCCTTCTCCCCAAGATGGAGAAAAGGTATACCTCAAGGCTCAACTGGTATGCGGCATATCCCTGCCAGTCTCTGAGTTCTACCTCCAAGTCTCCGAGTTCCCCCAATGGCATCTTAGCACTTAGCAATTATGTAGCTTTGTGCGAAGGATTCCTAGGGATTAGGCCTCGGTTAGACTTGTTCATATACTTCTTTACCATCAAGAGGGAAGCCGGGGTGAGCAAGGATGAGCTTAGGAACTACAGAACAATTAGTTTCAAGATCCGGCCTGGTCGGCGGTTCCTTGACATTGTGGTACACGAGTCATGCAAGAACTGGCAATGTAGCTACTTTTATGGCCCAAATATCCCTTTGGCTGGCCGATAAGGCATGTACCCGGACTTCATCACGGGGCGGCCACCGAGGCCAGCAAATGATGGTCCCAAGCCATCCTGACCTACAACAACGAGGCCTCCCATGTCGTAAGGAGGATTGAGGGGCTTGTTGACACGGGTCTGACCAACTTGGACCTGGCTATGTGATGGTTTGTAAGGCGGATCTAGCCTCCACAACACCGCGAGAAGCTGGTGTGTTAGTACACGAAGGACAGGAAGGATACCCTCCATATTTCCGAGGATAACTTATCTAATGACTCCATCAAGCTCCGCCTCAAGGACATCGTCAAGGTGAAAGGACCGGAAGTGTAGCTTCATTATCACCTATGACATGTTCGAGGACGACAAGTGCCCAAAGGTAACTTCTAATTCTTTGCATTGCTTCGACATATACTCTAGTTTTCCCGGCTTTAATGCACATGTCCGTCTAAAATTATGATCACTTAACAGTTGGGGGACTTGAAGGAGACCTGCATGGCTCCCCAAGTTTATGACCCCAATATGAAGTATGTCACTATCAAGTCCGATGACGATGCTCCGGTGGTGGGGAAGTGGAAGAGCTCCACCTCTGATGCTGCTGCCGGAGGCAAGAAGAATAAGAAGGAGAGTGGAGTCTCCTAGAAATCCACCACCTCCCTGGAGGCGGAGAAAATAAATACGGTTGACATCCCTCTAACCAAGGCGCCAACTGTTGTGTAAGTCTCTTTTCCTCTGACTTTGTCGCTTGTACTGATTCTTCCTATACTTATACTTTACCATTTTGTACATTTCAAGAAAGATACTAATATGAGTTTGAAGAATACCTCCAAGACTGTTGGAGCTTCTAAAAATATCCGTGACATGCTGACCCAGGCTTCTCTCGCCATTGCTCATTCTACTCCTGTCGTCCAGCCCTCTGCCGCTCCTGCCGGATCTACGACTATGGCGACATCTGATCCCTCCGTCATGGAGGTGTATAATACTCCCTCACAGGAGGTCCCATACGTTTCCGAGATGGTTGTCGTTCCAGGCGACCAGGCGACGCAGGAGAGCACCTCCTCGCAAGTGGCTGAAGCTCCAGATAAGGATGCCACCGAGAGAGGAAAGGAGTTGGTGGTGGGAGGCGGATCTGCGGTAACCACGATCCAGGCGGAGGCCTTCAAGCCCATAAGCCCGACAATTGTTCCAAGGCCATCTACCTCGTCTCTTGGTATGACACCGACCTATCCGACGTATGTTCTTGAGGACTTGCTTAAGCAGGCGAAGATCCTCCGACGTAAAACAATTGCCTTTGGCAAATTGTACTCGGAAGCCGCCAACAACCTCAAGATCATCGCCTTCATAACTTTTTATATATGTGCATTTCACGTATAATATCTCACTATATCCCCCGAGGACTTAGACGAAAAAACATAGGTATTTTTTGTCTGAGTGCTCTAAGAGTGACTAAGTAAGAAACTTTGTACTATAGCCCCCAAGTATGTAGTTTGAATGAGTAATTCCGACTAGATACTTCAGAGTAGCATACGTAGTATTTGTAAATTTTAATACTGTAGCCCCCAAGCTTCTAGTTGAAACAGAGATAGTTCTGACTAAGTGCTTAAAAAGGACTAAGCATAGCTTTGAGTTAAAAACTCATACTATAGCCCCCGAGCTTCTAGGTTGAACTAAATAGTTCTGACTAGATGATCCAAGTAGACTAATTATTTTCATTTGCTGCAAAATGAGAATGCTCGGAAGGTCTCTGCCAATGAGCAGTTCGCCAAGATCCGCAAGGAGCTAGAAACTAAAAAGGGTAAAGCTGCCTTCTTGAAGGAACAGATCGCCAGAAACAAGAGTCTATTTTCTTTTCAGTTTCTTTCTCAACTTGGTCTTGTGTCTTCATTCTCCGAGTAGTCATTATGCTTGTTATTTCTCTGACTTGCAGAAGTTGTTGCCAAAACCAAGGACATTGTTGAGCAATCCAAGCATATCCAGGAGCTCGATAGTGAGAACAAAATCTTGAAGCATGAGAGGGCTGACGCACTCAAAATTCATGAGGAGGCATTGGCGGCCGTGCAAGAATCTGCCAACATGGAGATAAACCACTTGAAAGAAGAGATTGAGACCCTCAAGGAGCATAAGAAAGCTGCCGACGAGCAGAATGCGAGTAACCTTGAGGCGTACAAGACTCTTCGACAGGAACGGTACTCCTTGGCAGAGGTATGCCAACAAGCCGATAGCAACATCTTTGGTAAGCTTCCTCCATCTTCATTTTCTACAAGTCAGGTACTTTGAACTAATTTGTTGAACTCATGACCTCAATGTATTTGTCAGAAATGTAGATCCCATTGGCCTAGCCAACTTGGGTGAAAATGCTCCGCCACCAAAATAGTGCATGGTTCTTGCAAGGAACTTCATCAATACAACCATCGCACAGGCCAAACAGATTGCCAAGCCCTTGGATATCAACATCAAGGCGATGGACTCAGTGATGAAGTACTTGGAAATCCTCCACTGATCCCCTGAGCATATTGTTAGATGGAAAGCTTCTTGTACCAGTGCTGGCGTTAGGATGGCCTTGGCCTTGGTCAAAGCTCACTATGACGATGTCGACATCGACATGGTGACCGTTGGTATACCCGACATGGACGAGGTGGACAAAAAATCGATAACGATGCAATCTGGTCCTTACTCGCCCGCTACGATACCAGGGTCGCTCAGTTGGTCAAGGCAGACGTCTTTGTGCCTTTGGAGGTTATTGACAATGACCAAGCAACCTCCGAGTCCTTGAAGATCACCGACTTTGTTGATGAAAAAGATGGCTCTCCTATTTTCGACGATGCATCCTCGAAGTCTCCTGCACCAGAAAAATGACAAACACCTTGTAATATTTGTCTGTTTAGGTATGTAATATGCGGAAAACAATGATGTTTTTGAGGCAAAAAACTTGGCTTCAAGCCTCCAGCTGCTTATGATCTAGTTCCAGCATGTATGGTTTTATATTTTGTAAGAAAGTGCTGGCTTATTCATTATTCCGTCTTTTATGCTTGACCTTTCATGAGTCGGAAGACCCATAGCTAGAACTATGCACTCAGGCGATGATGCCTAATGGAACCATCAAGAACCTAAGCACAAAATCACCGACTTAGAGTGCCAAAAGTCACCACTCCAGAATCCACATAAAAACAACGGAAAATGTGTAGACCATAAAACTTAAGCTAACGCCCGTAGGCGGAATTTTCACAAGTGGAAATGCAAATCTTGTGCATAAAGGGGTTTACATGATCCAAAAATGATCACTAAAGAAGGTAAAAGACTCACGCATATGAGTGAACCAAAATATTTATTTCATTGATCATATAAAGGTACATAGTATATAATAAAATATGCTCAGTGTAAAAGGGATGTAGTTGTGCTATGTTCCATGGCCGATCAAGCTCCGGGTAGTCATCATCCGGGTCATGTCGCTTACCCTTATGATCCTCACTTGGACTATCTTTCAACTCATGATTATCAATGAGGTAATAGGAACCATTGAGTAGCGCCTTGCTTATGATGAATGGTCCTTCCCATGGCAGGATAATTTATGTGACATTTTCTGCTTAAGTCGGAGCACTAGATCATCCTCTTTAAACGAACAATGCCGGACGTGGCGAATATGGTAGCTGCATACTTCTGATAGTAGATGGCAGATCTCTGTCATGCCAGAACATGTTCCTCCTCGAGCAGGTCCACATATTAGTGTTTGGATTCTTCAGTGTCATCCTCATCGTAGGTGGTGACTCTTGGTGCATAGTGAAGGATGTTGAAGGGTAGGACTGCTTCTTCCCCATATACCATGAAGAAGGTGGTGTAGACGATGGATCTGTTGGGAGTAGTTCTTAAACTCCGCAAAAAAGATGGCAATTCCTCCGCCCAGGTTCCAGCTGCTCTATGTAGCGGTGCTTCTAGACGTGGCTTTATTCCCTGCAAAATCAGTCCATTGTCCTGTTCAACTTGACCATTAGATTATGGATGTGCCATAGAAGCTAGGTCCAGGCGGATGCCTTTCTAATGACAGTAAGCCTCCGCTTCTCTGAGTGACAAGTTGCTGCCATTGTCGGTGATGATTCTATGTGGGAGACAAAATCTCACCACTAGATCCCGAACAAACTTAAGGGTTGTTGCCCCATCGAGCTTTCTAATGGGTTTAGCTTCTATCCATTTAGTGAATTTGTCAACTGCTACAAGAAGATGCTTAAACCTACAAGGTGTCGTCTTCAGCGGCCCAAGCATGTCAAGCCCCTAGACTGCGAACGACCAAGTTATTGGTACAGTTCGCAATTCTTTAGCTAGAACATGAGGTCACCGTGCATAATATTGACACCCAGTGCATGTTTCAACCAGCTTGTTGGCCTCCGCCTTTGCGATTAGCCAGTATAATCTTTGCTAGAAGTCTTTGGACACCAACAATCGGGGAGCGGCGTTGTTGGAGATATGCCCAAGAGGCAATACTGAAGTGGTTATTATCATATCTTCATGCTTATGATAAATTTTTACATACCATGATATAATTGTATTAACCGGAAACATTAATACTTGTGTGATTTGTAAACATAAAATAGTCCCCAGTAAAGCCTCTTGTTAAACTAGCTTGTCGGTTAATATATGATCATGGTTTCCTGATCATGAACATAGAGATGTTATTAACAACAAGGTCATATCATTAGGAGAATGATATGATGGACATACTCCTATAGTTAAGCGTAGCATAAAGATCAAGTCATTTAATATAGTTCATTTTCTATAAGCTTTCTGATACATAGTAACCTAATTCCTTCGACAATGAGATCATGCTAATCACCATCACCGGAAGGATGCTTTGATGACATCAAACACCACAACGTAACTAGGTGGTTATAAAGATGGCATTGAGTGTTCGGAAAGTATGTGTTGAGGCACATGGATCAAGAGTGAGATTTGTCCATCCATATGACGGATAGATATACTCTGGGCCCTCTCGGTGGAATGTCATCCAACTAGCTTGCAAGCATGTGACTGGCTCACAAGGGATCACATATCACGGGAACGAGAAAATAGTACTTATCGGAAACAAGGTTGAACTAGGTATGTAGAGATACCGACGATCAAACCTCGGATAAGTAAACTATCGCGAGACAAAGGGAAATTGGTATCGTATGTAAGTGGTTCATTCGATTCCTAAGTAATCGTAGAAATATGTGGGAGCCATATGAATTTCCAAATTCCTCTATTGGTTATTGATCAGAGAAGTGTCTCGGTCGTGTCCGCATAATTCACGAACCGTAGGGAGAGACAATTAAGGATTCGATGTTGTTTAGTAGATATGGAATGTAAGTAGGGAAACCGAATGTTGTTCGAAGTCTCGGATGGGATCCGGGATATCACGAGGAGATCCGGAATGGTCCGGAGAATAAGATTATATAAGGAAAGTCCGATTCCGGAGTTCGGGAATGATTTCGATGTTTTCATCAGAGAGGTTCTAGAAGGGTCTAGAAGGTTCACCAGACCGGAAGGGGAATGGTCCATGAATGTGTCATGGTTAAGAGGAATGATTGGATCATGTTCTAGGTCACTTTGGTTAGGCATTTGCGAGAGATAAATAAAGCTCTAAATTGGAAGTCAAAAGGGAGGTTTGAAAAGTCAAACTGGAACAATAGTTTCCTAGTGGAAGAAGGAAAGAGTTCTTCCTACTATCCAACTTAGGTTTGGGTATGGATTCAAACTCCCCTCTCCCAAGCTATCCTCCCTCTCATACATAGAGGGGAAGGGCTGCCCCAAAGCACACAACACCCAGCCCTCCCCACCGAGCATCGCCGCTGCCGCCGCCTCGCGCCGCCGCCGGCCCGTCGCTGTCTCCCTATCCGTTGCCGACACCTCCTCCTCCTCCTTTCCGGCCTTCTAAACCTAGATCGCCAGAAACCCTAGATCCACCATAACTCGCACCGGCTTAGGCGAAGCTCTGCGGGATCTTCCCTCTACTTCTGACACCACGCCGTCGTGCTGCCGGAATCGCGAGGGGAGAACTACAACCTCCGCTGACTGCTGGAACAAGGGAGAGGAAGGTCTTCATTGAGTACCGAACGTGTGACCGACTGCGGAAATGCTGCCGAAACGCATCGCCGGAAGGATCGTCTACGCGATCTTGAGATCGGCAAGTGTACGACTACATCACCCACGAGAATCTGCTCTCGTTAACCGCTTTGGAATCTTTGAGGGTGAGTACTCTAATCGACTCGTTGCTTCAATCTAGTAGATAGATCTTGGCTTGTTTGTATGCATACGGTAGAATTTTTTGTTTTCCATGCTACGAACACCTACAGTGGTATCTGAGCCGTGTCTATATGTAGATATGTTGCACGAGTAGAACACAATGGTCATTGTGGGCGTTGATGTTTTTGTTGTCGATTGCTTCTTGTGTACTTTGCATCTTGCGGGATGGTGGGATGAAGCGGCCCGGGCTAACCTTACATGACATCGTTCATGAGACTTGCTCCACGCTTGACATGCAACTTGTATTGCATAAGTGGCTTTGCGGGTGCCTGGTTCTCCCAACATAGTGAAGATTCAATTTACAACGGGTGATTGACAATACTAGTACCAACGTTGTGGTTCTTCTTCGTAAGTTAGAATGACACTTGATGAAAGCCCCAAACCACGTAAAATATGCACAGAAAATTAGAGGCGTCTAAATTTGTTTTGCAGGGGTGTGCTATGATGTGATATGGCCATTATTATGATTATATATGATGTATGCAATGTTACTTATTGTAAGTCGGCAACCGGCAGGAGCCATATGGTTGCCTTTTAATTCCGTTAAGACATGTGTGTCTATTATTCATAGTAGTTGTAATAGTTGATGTTGGTGGCCAACAACCATGAAGCGGCGCCATTGACCTTGACGCCATGCCGGTGATGATGGAGATCATGTTCGTGCTTGAAGATGGAGATCGGAATCACAAGAAGAAAGGCCATATCATATCACATATTATGAATTGCATGTGATGTTAATCCTTTTATGCATCTTGTATTGCTTAGTTTGCAACGGTAGCATTATAAGATGATCCCTCTAGCACAAAATTTCAAGTTATAAGTGTTCATCCTTAGTAAGCATTGTTGCTAAATCTCGTTGTTTCGAAGCACCACGTGATGATCGGGTGTGTTAGATTCTACGAGTGTATACAATGGGAGCAAGCTAGATTTGCTCACACGAAAGCTAAGGTTTGATCTTGACCAGCCTAGCATGTATAGACATGGTCTCGGAACACGGAATACCGAAAGGTAAAGAATGAGTCATATAGATGATATGATGAACATGATGATTGTTTGCCTTTGAAACTATATCATGAGACATGATGATCAGACTTGGTATAGTAAATTTGGTTCATGTGTTCACTAAAACAATGTGAGGGATATTGTTTGAGTGGGAGTTCAATAGAAATATGATTAAAAGTTGAACACTATTTATCATAAATTAAATCAAAGTGAATTTGCATAGTTGTTGTAGTCATTGGCATCCGTTTACCACCTTGCGCTTATATTATAATTGAGATAATAGAACTATATAATTATGGTTAATTACTTTACAAACTAGTATCGTATTGTTTTGAAGTGTTAATCTAAAATTTAAAAGTCCTATGGCAAACTTTCAGTAAGTTCTGGTTACTTCTTGAAGTTTAATAATTAGTATTAAATCAAGAGTAACAATTCCAGTGTTAGTATATAAATATCATGTTCGTCTCCATGATTCTTGATATTCAAAAGATTGTTTTAATATCAAGGTTATCGGGGAGCTAAAAGAATTTTTCAGAAACCATCATGTGTGAAAGATATTGTGATATCTGAAACCAAGTTTTGGTTGCAACATGATAGAGTATAATATGGCAAAAGTCATGTTCTCATATTTGATGAGAATTTGCAAAAGGTTGGAGACGTTGGTCGTCTTAATCCTCCAAAAGGTTTTGGAGAGAAATATTATACTCGTAATTCACGGTATAAGACAAAGTAGCTTGATCATGAATAGTTCCATGATAAGGATGAATATTTGATGTAGGCAAAATGTTTACTACACTAAAAGATTACTAAAGAATGGAATTTGAAAGAACACCAAGTATTTGATGATGGTGATCTACTTCAAAGTGCAAGTCCAAAGACATTGGTATTTAACTATACATGTTTTGGACTATGTGTCATGTGTATGGCTCCACTACTGATGTTAATAGATTCTTTCAAACAGAAAAGAAAATACTGAAAGAGAATCTCAGAAATATATGGCAGAAAAGAAAAGACTAGAATTGTTCAGCTTAGGTATATATAGGATATATGTGTTATGGTTGTATTCTTTTCTTGTTAAACAATGTGGTTCTTAAGTATTTGATACTGAATTTGTTGGTGTGAATCGTCATACGAAACAACACAATTAATGAACTGCAATGGCCTAGGTAACTAGCAAGAGAATATGTGATGATGTTCATCGAGAACAAATAAAGTATTGATGTGTTTCTTGTTGACATAAAAACTTGCCTTCAACATTTGTTTTATCAGGTATTATGAGAACAAAAGCGTTTTTCAATTAATTGTCGTAATCCATAAAAGATGGATGATTTACAAATATCGTTGGATAAATCACATCCATAAAATAAATGCTAAAAATGTCGAAAGACAATTGATTGAAATATCACTTAGGAAGTGACATCGCCGTTTAAATTATATTGGAAAGAAAAACATGAAGAAACTCCATGTGGATGGAATTTTGGAGCTTTCCTAGAGATAATTAAAACTCCGTTCATAGGCCAAAAGGGAACGAATGACCTGATTATTGGAATTTGTACATATTTGATGTACGAAGTCCATTACATGTAGTCAAGAGCAATGGATTTCAACTTCATATGCTTTCTCCGAAAATTTGAGTGAATATATGAATATTACTTAATGAGGATGAAGTGTGAAACATTTGAAAAGTTCAAAAACTTTCAAGATGAAGTGCAAAAGCAATGTAACAAGAAAATAAAGAATTTATGATAGGATCATAAAGGAAGACATTTGAGTTACAAGTTTAGCATAATACCTTAGATTTGAGGAATCGTTCTGTGGATTTGCATTTCCCGAAACACCATAAGAGTATGGAGCGTTCGAGATATGTAATGAAACCTTGTGTGACATGGTAAGATCAAAGGTGTAAATTATAAAACTGCCATTATATTTTAAAGATTAAGGCTTTAGAAACTACCGTTTTTTCACTGAAAAGAGCTCCATCATAATCCGTTGAAATGACACCATATAAAGTTATGGTTTGGGATAAAACCCAAGTTGTCCTTTCTTAAACATTGGTATGCTATGCATAAGAAAGATGTTTGCAACCAAAATCAGATGAACATATCTTTGTATGTTGTTTTGAATAATAGTTGAGTATTCCTCCATAACACCAAAGACAAAAATGTTTATCGCTTAGAACGTCAAGTTTCTTTGAGAAAGGAATTTTCCGTGAAAAGTTAAGTGGGAGGATAATAGAACTTTGATAAGGTTAAAAGAACCTTAGCTATATGTGCAAAGTTGCACAGCACCAAAAAGTGTTCCGGAGGCAGCAACAATGCTCATGGCTCACGTGCCTCAAAGGTTGTGGTCACGGAGGTCTAAGTTCCTATTGAACCAAGTAGGTCAGGTAAACAATCAAATACCAAGATTTGAGAGTTAAATCATTGTTTGACAATAATGATTCGACTACATGCAAAGAAGCGATGATGGGCTCTGACTCCGTCAAATGGTTTGAAGCCATAAAATCCGTGATAGTTCCATATACGAGAGATCAAGCTATGAACTTGAAAGACCCTATGAAAAGGTGCAAGATCCTATAGTCTTATTTGGATATATAAAGAAATAGACATGGATGTTTCACATCTATGAAATTATTGACATGTCGGGAAAGAGTTCACGACAATATTCAATTAGTTGACTATGACAAGATCCGATCTTTCATTAAGCGATATTTAGTCTAGGCGGATTAATGTAGCAACCACTACATATAATTTTGTTATGTGGTAGTTGAATAAACAAAACAAGTTCTTCTAATAGAATGGTTACATAGGACGTGTGCATGACATGGTCCAAAGAGTTTTGTTAATTCAAAGGATGCTAAAAGCATATGCAAACTTCAATGGTTGAAGTAAGCATCGCGGAGTTGGAATCTTCACTATGATGAAACTACTAAAAGAATTTAATTTCATCGGATATGATGAAGATGCTTGCATTTGCAAGAAATTAAGTGGGAGCGCTAAGATATATTTCTAATACATTATGTGGAAGACATATTGTTGATTGGAAATTATGTATCTTTTTATTGACACAGGTTAAGAATTTCATCTCGATGAAAGGCTTAGGCAGAACCAGAATATTTGGCATCAATGTCTATATGGATAAATTGTGACGCCAATATGGTTGTGCCAGAAGTACATAGATGAGATATTTAATGAGTTCAATATAGAAACTACAAGAAAGGTTCTTGTTGCACAGGAAGGATTGAATAAAGATTTAAGCATTTTTGATACTTGATAGATAAAATCAAAAAGAGTATTTTATCAATCATGTTGTGATGTGTACAAATCTAGATATGTCCTATGCTCTAAATGTTATGAGCGTATACCAAAATGATTCATAAGATGATTATTGGACGATAGTAAAGATATTCTTATGATCTTTTAGAAGAACTAAGAATATATTATTTTTTAGAAGTGACAAATAGATGGTTAGTTCATTATAAAAGTATTACATTGATACTTGTTTTGTCACAAAGTACAAATTAAGTTTATATCAATCTAAACTAAGGGTGGCACAATGGAAAGTAAGTTCCATAATGGATTTGGATGAGTTACAAAGTTAAGACATTGTGACAAATACTACAACAAAAGGCTAAGTATATGACTCCTATTATAGCAGCAAAAGAGGGCATTTGTGTCAAGTAGTTTGTTATCAAACTAGGTGTGGTTCACAGCGGGATAGTACTATGAATATATATTGTACGACAATATTATCAACATATTTTAACCCCAAGGAACTAAAGGTCTCACCAAAAGACCAAATTTATACAAAGCCATCTCATTAGAGAATGAGTGATGCGTAGAGACGCAAAGACATGCAATTACACATGGACCTGAAAGTGTCGGATCCGGAGATCATTTGACCACTAGCAATTGTGTAAATACAACACCGGAAAGCCATAGGTGTTGAATGCACAAAGGTTTGAAACTATATTATTGACTCTAGTTCAAGTGGGAGATTGTTGGAGATATGCCCAAGAGGCAATAATAAAGTGGTTATTATCATATCTTCATGCTTATGATAAATGTTTACATACCATGCTATAATTGTATTAACCGGAAACATTAATACTTGTGTGATTTGTAAACATAAAAGAGTCCCTAGTAAAGCCTCTTGTTAAACTAGCTTGTTGGTTAATATATGATCATGGTTTCCTGATCATGAACATAGAGATGTTATTAACAACAAGGTCATATCATTAGGAGAATGATATGATGGACATACTCCTATAGTTAAGCGTAGCATAAAGATCAAGTCATTTAATATAGTTCATTTTCTATAAGCTTTCTGATACATAGTAACCTAATTCCTTCGACAATGAGATCATGCTAATCACCATCACCGGAAGGATGCTTTGATGACATCAAACACCACAACGTAACTAGGTGGTTATAAAGGTGGCATTGAGTGTTCAGAAAGTATGTGTTGAGGCACATGGATCAAGAGTGAGATTTGTCCATCCATATGACGGAAAGATATACTCTGGGCCCTCTCGGTGGAATGTCATCCAACTAGCTTGCAAGCATGTGACTGGCTCACAAGGGATCACATATCACGAGAACAAGAAAAGAGTACTTATCGGTAACGAGGTTAAACTAGGTATGTAGAGATACCGACGATCAAACCTCGGATAAGTAAACTATCGCGATACAAAGGGAAATTGGTATCGTATGTAAGTGGTTCATTTGATCGCTAAGTAATCGTAGAAATATGTGGGATCCATATGAATTTCCAGATTCCTCTATTGGTTATTGATCGGAGAAATGTCTCGGTCATGTCCGCATAATTCACGAACCGTAGGGAGACACACTTAAGGATTCGATGTTTTTTAGTAGATATGGAATGTAAGTATGGAAGCCGAATGTTGTTCGGAGTCTCGGATGGGATCCGTGATTTCACGAGGAGATGCGGAATGGTCTGGAGAATAAGATTCATATAAGGAAAGTCCGATTCCAGAGTTCGGGAATGATTTCGATGTTTTCATCGGAGAGGTTCTAGAAGGGTCTAGAAGGTTCACCGGACCGGAAGGGTAATGGTCCATGAATGTGTCATGGTTAAGAGGAATGATTGGATCATGTACTAGGTCACTTTGGTTGGGCATTTGTGAGAGAGAAATAAAGCTCTAAATTGAAAGTCAAAAGGGAGGTTTGAAAAGTCCAACTGGAACAATAGTTTCCTAGTGGAAGAAGGAAAGAGTCCTTCCTTCTATCTAACTTGGGTTTGGGTATGGATGCAAACTCCCCTCTCCCAAGCTGCCCTTCCTCTCATAAATAGAGGGGAAGGGCTGCCCCAAAGCACACAACACCTAGCCCTCCCCACCGTGCGCCTCCGCCGAGCCGACACCGCCGATGCACACCGCCCAGCGCTGCCGCACCGCCACCTCCTCGTGCCGCTGCCGGCCCGTCGCCGTCGCCCTATCCGCTGTCGACAGCTCCTCCTCTCCGGCCTTCTAAACCTAGATCGCCTGAAACCCTAGATCCACCATAACTCGCACCGACTTAGGCGAAGCCCTGCGGGATCTTCCCTCTACTTCCGACACCACGCCGTCGTGCTGCCGGAATCGCGATGGGAGAACTACAACCTCCGCTGCCTGCCGGTACAAGGGAGAGGAAGGTCTTCATCGAGTACCGAACGTGTGACCGACTGCGTAAGCGCTGCCGGAACGTAGCGCCGGAAGGATCGTCTACGCGATCTTGAGATCAGCAAGTGTACGACTACATCATCCATGAGAATCTGCTCTCATTAACCGCTTTGGAATCTTCGAGGGTGAGTACTCTAATCGAATCGTTGCTTCAATCTAGTAGATAGATCTTGGCTTGTTTGTATGCATGCGGTAGAAATTTTTTGTTTTCCATGCTACGAACCCCTACAGGCGTGATGCCCGCAATCTCCGAGATGAATCTCACAAAGGATATCCATACCTTGCCACTGGGAAACGCACTTTTGGAATACTATTGTGGTGCTTCTTTTGTAGAGCTTCCCATTTACTATGGTATAGCCCTTTTCTCGACGTACTATTTGCTGGGTTTTGACTTCGTTGTCGGGCAAAGTTCCGTATTTGAGATAGTCCATGAACGTTTTCGTCTAAGCCGGAGGGACTATTGTTACTGCGTTAACAAATGATTCAACCCTATCCGGATTCTTGGGGTCTGCTCCCTTCACGGAGGGGTCATACGTTGGAAATGTATCTATAATTTTTTATGCTCCATGCTTGTTTTGTATCTACTTTGCTTTGCTTGTCCACACTTTGAGGTGCTTTTTACATGTTTTCTGGTACTAACCTATTAACAAGTTTCAAAAGTGCTAGATGCCTATTTTCTACTGTTTTTGGTTTCAGGAAAGTTAGTAAATAAATATTCTCGGAATTGGACGGGACAAAGGACAAAGTCAAAACTTTCCGTGGGAAACAAGAAATCCAGAGGACAGCCGGAGGGGCTGCCAGAGGGGCCAGACCCACCCCAGGCACGGGTGGGCCCCACCCCGCGCCTGGCTAGGGTTTGGTCGCCCTGGCAGCCGCCTCGGTCTCCCCCTTCGCCTATAAGAAGCCCCCAATGCAGAAACCCTGGGTACCCGATCAGAAATCCATGAAACCGTCTGTAGCCGCCGTCACCATCATCCCTAGACTGGGGGGATCTGAAGTTCTTCCCGGCACCCTGCCAGAGGGGAGATCATCCCGGAGGCCTTCTCTCTGGTATGATTCGTGAGTAGTTCCACCTTGGACTATAGGTCCATGTAGTAGCTAGATGGTTGTATCTCCTCCTTTTGCTTTCATGTATAGATCTTGTGAGCTCCGTTCATGATCAAGATCTAATCTATTTGTAATCATGCATGTTGTGTTTGCGCGGGATCCGATGGATATTGATATTATTATGTTGGTTTGATTAATGGTTTTATCTTTATGATTCTATCATGTCTGTGTTGTTTGTGATCTTGCATGCTCTCTGTTGCTAGTGGTTATCTTGGCCAAGTAGTTTTTAGTGACTCCAAGAGGGGGTATTTATGCTCGATAGTGGGTTCATGCCTCTAGTTTCCAAGGGAAGTGACAGAAATCTCTTCGATTGTAGACGTGTTGTTGCTACTAGGGAGAAAACAACGGTCTCTTGTTCATGGAACATGTGGACTGTTTACCTTACACACTTTTCTTAAAGCAGTTGTCTATCGCTTGCAACTTAATACTGGAGGGGGTTCGGATGATAACCTGAAGGTGGACTTCTAGTCATAGATGAAGTTGGATGACGGTCTATGTATATTGTTGTATTTCCCAATCAACTTCATAGGATCTTTCTGGCTAGTAATTATGTCTTGCTTAGTTCCTGTCAATTGCCTCGCTGTAATTTGTTTACCCTTCATGCCATGTTGTTTATCTAAGGAGAGCACCTCTAGTGAACTATGGACCCCGGTCCAATATTTACCATTGATACATCTTCCACTGTTACTTGTTTACTTGATGCAAACCATTACCTTCAACACCATACGTTTAATCCTTTGTAATAGCAAACCGGTGAGCTTGACAACCTCACTGATTCGTTGGGGCAAAGTCTTGAGTTTGTGTTGTGTAGGTCTCCGCGTTGCTCGCAACACCCGTGTGACGTTTCCTTCCTCCTTCTGGTTCGATAACCTCGGTATCAACTAAGGGAATACTTTCTGCTTGCTGCTTCATACCTTGCTCTTGGGGTTTCCAACGAAGTGCTCCACGTCAGCACCATCAACAAGTTCTCTGGCGCCGTTGCCCGGGAGGCTAAGGACGTCTTCACTAGGGGAGTCCTTCACTTCCTTACTCTTTACTTTGTTTTTAGTTTGCTTAGTTCCTTTTGCTTGGTTTTGTTTGCCTCCTTCCAAAAAACCCAAAAAAATTAGTCTAGTTTGGTTTGCTTGCTTTATTCAAAAACCCAAAAAAATAGTCCCTACTCTAGTTGCTGGTATGTTATTTCCTTGCTTTGCCATGCTTTCTATCAATGGATGGTTTCTTTGAAACTAGTTCTTATTGGCAAGGTGGGTTCACGGAAGAACAAAATTATTATTATAAGGAACACCGTTTGTCACAAAAAGGGAAACACTTATGGGAGCAAATTGATAAGTTGAATATTATTGCTAGAGAGGTGTGCTCCACTTATAGTGTTACTTATTTCTTTGATAAAGCCTGTTGTTGTAGGAGGTATAAACACCTACCTTTTTAGTGTGAGTATAATGATAATGTTACCATATCCTCTTATGTTAAAGGAAATTATGACTTTTATGATGTGGAACAAATTTAAGAATTTATTGCTTTCAAGGGTGCATTTGAACTTGCCAGTTTTCTTGAAAATACTGATGATGCACCTTATGAAGATGAGGTTTATGAGATACTTAAATTTTGCTTTGATAATTATAACGAAGCAAATGGCTTTATTCTTGAATATTTTAATAGGTGCTTTCAACAAATGGAAGAGACTAATGCCTTGCAGGAGCCTATGGAAGAAGAAATTGTTGAAACTGGAAGCTCATTAGATGAAAAAGTGGAGGAGCGTGATGAACAAAAGGAGGAAAAATGGATTATCTACCCATGCCTACCTTCTAATGAGAGTAACTCTTTATCCCTTACATTATTTGATTGTCCCCCATGCTTACCAAAGGAGGATGCATGTTATGTTCCTGTGGATCCCTTTGAAATATCTACTTTGGGTAAAACCTGTGAAGGTTTTAATCCCACTATTTTTTATCTTGATAGAAATTATGTGTTTGTAGCTCATGAAAAGCCTACTTTATGTGATACTAATATTGTTGAGTTTATTCATGAGGCTACTGAAAATTATTATGAGAGAGGAAAGTATGGTTGTAGAATTTTTCACGGTACTGAAACACCTCTCTATGTGCTAAAAGTTTTGAAGCTACTCTTGTTTTATCTTCCTATGCTTGTCACTTTGTTATTTGTGAATTTATTTGTGTACAAGATTCCTATGCATAGGAACTGGGTTAGACTTAAATGTGTTTTGAATTTGCTTCTTGATGCTCTCTTTTACTTCAACTCATATTTATTATGTGAGCATCTTCTCAAATTTTCAAGCCTAACTTAAAGGCGTTAAAGAAAAGTACTTGTTGGGAGATAACCCAAGATTTTCCTTCAGAAATAACTATTTAGCATGGAGTCCTTCCTCTTCAAAGTGCCACATGCAATCATGTTGGTTGTAGACTTGTAATCCTATTCAACACACTTCACTAACATCAAACAAACCTGCAACATAATAAGTTACAGCCACAAGGGTCAATACATTTGAATTGTATTGGCAAGTGATACTATGGTAGAGTATTGGTATCTATCATCTATATGCATTTGGCTAAGTGGAGCTTAGGCTTGCTTTGCTCAAAATAGATTTTCCTTATCATTTGGAAACACTAAGTTTTTGTTTGTCAAAATCACCCAAGGAACAACCAATAAATATTGGTTAACATTTACCCTTGTTCAACCACAATCTTTTAACTTCGAAATTGGGATGAGGAGATCCTTGATAGCTTCCATGTCTTGATGCTCAAATTGTCCATTGCCGGGACACGACTAAGTACTTAGATTTTACTCTCTCGAGAGGTGGTGCACTTTCCCCACAAGACTCGACAGGCATCGAGACAAGATCTTTCAGAAGCCTTCCCTTAGACCAAATGGATGCGTTCCAAACCTATCACCCCTACCACCTTCTATCCATCTGGCTAAGTTATTGCAACCTATATGATCCAGGCAGAGACCATAATTCCATGTGGCTGCACTTGAAGCTTCTCAACACTTGACATCTCAAATCTGTTTGTTCCTGGGAGGCTTTCCACAAGTGTGATACACTAGGGTAGGCCATGAATATGGGGACCTGTGTAACCACTCAACATAATCCATTCACACCATTCCACCCAGGCGATTCATTCACATAGTTGTTTTATTAAACAAAACACAAGTCATATACTTAGAAATATTTCATAGCATAAATATAATCCACCCTTGTTTTCTACTAGCTAGGCTAAGAATAATAGTAGCAAGAATCTTAACTTAGGGAAAATTCTATTAAGGCATCATCTACTTGGATTTCCCATGGCATAGCATACTTAGTAAACTTTCCATGCAAGTCCTACTCAAAATATCACTAATGCATAGTGAAAATAATATGACAAAATGTATGAAGCACCACTTGCCTTTTTAGTAAATAATATAGGTTCACTCCTTGAACTTGCAATGGTCACACTCTTCAAAGTTCACTACAATTCAATCAAGAAAGCACATATTCAAATCTAGCATTCAAACAATTTACCACATAAAATAAAGAAAAAAACAATGCATCCAAGCATGCAAAAGATTGTTTTATTTGGAAAGGTGGTTTCTAATAGGCTATAAACATTTTAAAACAACTATTGGTAATTTATAAAAGTGGCAAAACCATTTGAAATTAAGTTAGTGAAAATGGGCCATTTAAATCATTTTTGTTTTGCTAGAAATGATTTAAATCAAAGTAACAATTTCTAGTGTCTGTCAAATATATTTTTAAACACAAATGTTAGTGTTTATGGTCAAGTTTTTTAAATTAAATCCATTTTCAAAAGGTTTCACCCAAAAACATTTTTACATCAAAGCAACATTTTTATTTTACTAGAAATGCTTTGTATTCAAATAATAATTCCTTAGTGTCACAAAATATACTTTTGAATCTAAAAGTTAGTTTTTATAGTCAGTAGGTTCAAAACAAACCATTTGCAAAAGATTTTACTCAAAAATCAATTCTAGAATAAATTTTATACACAACATAGGACTAAACATGTTTCTGCAAAAACAATCAATTTTCCAGAAGCAAAATACTAAACTAAGGGCATGGTTGCAAAGATTTCTTTTTTCTGATTCCAATGATATAAAATTTGTAATTTTTGGACGTGTGAATCAAAAGTTATAGATTTTAAAAATTCAAACTTCTCATAGATTCAATTTCTGTTTTAATTCCTGAGTCTGGCCACGTGTCAAGTTATTACTGGCGCATACCGGTTCACACGGATCGATCAACGTGGGCTGTTGGATTAAAAGGGGATCGCACGGCTTAGATCTGACATACCGATTCAGTTAAGTGGTTCTATCTTGTCCACAAGATCAAGATCTAACGGCCCTAATCCAATTAACCACGAACTAGCAGCACTGCAACGGTGGACGGCGGAGGCGCGCTCGGGAAGAGGTGCTCCAGCAAAACTAGGAAGCAAGGGAGAGGGGGAAGGTGCTCACCGGGTTCGCCGTGGTGTGGGGGTGCTCAAGGTGGTCTCTGAGAGCCAAGGGGTGCATGGTGTTTGCGTAGATTGCTCGCCGGAGTTGGGGTTACCTTCGGGCATGCACTGTCATAGACAAAGGTGAGGATTCAAGGCACGCTAAGACAAATGAAGGGCGTCGTTAGATGCTTAAGAGAGTTGCGAGTACGGGAGCATCAAAGCGAGGGGAAGGCGCGGCCGTGGTTTACCAGTAGAGGTCACCGAAGTTGAGCTAATCGTCGGTGGCAAGTTGGCGTTGTCGGAGGCGACGTTCTAGGGCGCGCGTGAGTGAGCTAGGGTCACTGGAAGATGCGTAAGAGTATGGGGAGCATGCTAGTGGAAACCAGGAGGCAAAGGGAGGTGAGGACTGGCCGGAATCGTGTCCGGGGTTCGTCGGGGCAGTGAGGTTGCAAGAGGAAAATTGTGGAAGCCTGGTAGCGGAAAGGGGCGGGAGGTTAAGGGGAATGAGAGAGGGGAGCAAGGCGGTTAAGTACGGCGTAGTCGCAAGGATATTTATGGGCGCAATAACGCTAATTTTACGAGCATTCAACGGCGATAGAAACAACCAGGAGAGGTTGGGGCGGGTTCAGCGGGTGGAGACGACGAAGCTGAGGTGGCATGGGGCTGGCGCGTCAGTGAGATGAGTGGGTTGATTTGTTGGTGAGAAAGAATAGTTCGGGGGAGAGAGATTTCATGCGTTGGCTTCTGCTGGGCTGGTTGGGCTGGGTAGGTTTAGTTGGGTCGAGTCTGTTTCATTTTTTTCTTTCTGATTCTTTTCCTTTTTCTATTTTATTTTCTGTTTTGGTTTGATTCAAAAGATTTCAAACCCTCTTTTTAATTCAAAACTTATCCAATCTTTCAGTATGTTTTAATACTGTTTAATAATGTATTTTAAAGTCCATTTTATAATATTGTATCATATTCCCTTAGGGTTTATTATTTATTTAAAAATAGACACTTGGCTTTATTTGAATAGGATTTTAAATATGGTTCCAATCAATATTATTTTATTCAAATGATTTAAACTTCTGTTTTAAATTCAAATGTTTATCAAACCTTTTTAGTAGGTTTTATTTATTCATCAGTGTGTTAAATAATTCCCTTTGAATTATTTCAAATATTTTAATATGATTTAATATTCATTTAAATTGGGCATTTTGACTTTATCTTAAATAGAATTTGAATATGGTTCCAACCATATTTTTCATTATTATTTTATTCTTTTTAAGTTAATTAGTTAACTTTAATTCACTTGGGAAAATACCAATTTATTATTTTCCCATGATTTAATTAATCCTTTATATTAGGGATTTTATTCTTCATTCAATTGGTTAATGCCATATAATTTTATTTGAATATTCTTTATCCCTTTATTTTATTTGGATTATCTTTATTCCATTTGCTTATGGATTTAACTCAAGGTTTAAATTGTCTTCTAAATAATTTTATTGGTATTTATTATTTAGTTTAGACAATTTGTCTTTATTTAAATAAAATTGGATATTGTTTAATCCTTATGATTTTATTTAAATAATATTTTACTCCTTTTTATTATTCAATAACTTCCATTTGTTTATGGATTTGGCCAAGATTTAATTTGGCTTTTTAAATATTCTTTATTTATTTATTTCTTTCTTTGTCTTATAAATCCATATATTTTTATTTATAGATCCAAAATTGGTGATTCCAATTTGTATAATTTTATTTAATATTTGTTTATCATTTTAAATCCTTTTAGGATTATTTTCCTCACAATTTGGTATGGATTTTTATCTAGGATCTTTATTAGCCTTGGAAATTAATTCCTTTTATCTTTATATTCATAAGTTTTTATCCATGGCTCCAAATTGAGTGAAACCAATTTCTATGCCTTTTATCATTTTTGATCATTTATAAATCTTTGTTGCTGATTTTTATGTGGATCAAATCCATAGTCTTAGAGAGATCTTGGAAATGATTTTCTTCCATTAGGGTTTTAGGGTTTTGGTTTATTTTTCCAAGTGTGTAAATTTAAGGATACATTAATTGATGAATGCATTTAACTTGATTGAAATATCGTTGGATTCCCTTTTCATTCAATTTTTTGTTCAAGAAGGGTTTTGATGTTTCCATTTAGAAGCAAAAAGTTTCTTTTCACCCTAAATTTCAACAATTATTTATTTTGTTTATTTATTTTTCACATTTCAAAATTTGGAAAATTTTGGGGTGTGACATGTTGTTTTAGCATTATTCTTAGTGATTATTGCTGTAGCATGTCTTGTTCCAAACAATTGGGATTGCTTAGTGTGCCTTAAAGAAATTATGCGTTGTTTTAGCATGCAAAAGCATAGTATTGTGGTATTCTCCTTTGGTTTTGCTTGGGTTGACTTGGCACATTCTCACACCATGTTATGACTATGACAAGTCACCATTAGCCTCTATGATCATTTAGTCCTTGACTTGTAGTACCACTCTTTGCTTTGATTAGCTTGCTTTGTTGCATTGCATAATTTTGGCCATTATTGCTCACTTAGTTGGTTGCTCCCAGTCTTTTGCTAGCCTCCACTTGTATGAGTAAGCTCTACTCATGCTTCCAACTCCTAAGAAACCAAGTTACTCCAAAGTTTCCACTATAAACTCCTATGCATGGTGTGTTACACCATCCCAAGTATATTCTTGTTTTCAACTATCTTCCAATTAAAAACTATTTTGTTATGTGAAAACTTAGTGATTAAAGCCCTCACGAACTTGATGGCACATTTATTCTTTGCCCCTAATAAACTTGAACCATTGTGACACCTTTGTTGTATATGCTTGCTCTTATAAGTTAGAATTAGCAGAACCGTGCTGTCACGGGGAACATTTTCAACATTGCACTTGTACCTTGTTGTACTCAGTTGATATCATTTTCTTTTGTCTATGGATGTCACCGGTGTGAAATAAAGAGGGGACTTGTAAGTTCATGGAGTTTGTATTCTGTGTTAGAGAAACGCCTGGGCCGCTAGCCTAAGCCATGCCTAATCATGGTGGAAACTTGCAGCATCACCATAATGAGCTATCTATGAAGCATCCTCAATAAAAAAAGCTATGCATATGGTAAATAAAAAGATTGCTGAGATGCTCATTGTCTGCTTGCCTTGTCATTTTTGTTATGGGAGAGCTCCTGTACCATGTGCAAGGGGTACCCCATTGGTGGTTCTCAATGATATGCAAATACTTACACTGATAAGAACTTACCTGGACCCACAGTTGAGTATGCATGAGGTGTGGCCCTCGTATTCAAGGGACTTGAGATTGCCAACTTATACTTCGTCAAGCATATACTCCAGCTTTGCCACTTTAACCTTAAGCACTTCAAGATGCTTATGATAGGGGCAATGAGGGCTGAAAGCTAACAAGTACCATAATTTTTGGAAGCTCTTTTTGAAACTTGTAATCCCTGCTTCCTTTACAAAAAGGCCTTTCTTCCACTATTATTGAGTCTCCAACTTCTACCTTTAGGCACCATTAAGAGAGCATAGTTGTCATTCTGTGTGCAGTGTTCCAAAGCTTTTCAATTGATGCATATTGTGTTATTACTTGCTCTTGTGCTATTTGTTTCTAGTCACCCTTGTGAACTTTGTAGGTGTCCTATGCATTATATTGTTACTCTATGAGGGACAAGCTGATTGCCGCTATGCTATGTTTTCTGCATGTGCAACAAACACGCGTTTTTCAATGCAGGTTATTCATGATCTTTGTTTGTAGATTGCCATGTTGCATGTATAGTTACTCTGTCCTATTGTTAGAACTCCATCTTTCATGCACATGTTTAGAGTTCTTTGATCCCATGTTTCAATGCTTCCAAATGGTTGGATCTTTATTGTGAGGGTGCATGTCACCTCAAAAATTATTCTGTTTATCACTTACCTACTTGAGGACGAGCAGGAGTTAAGCTTGGGGATGCTGATACGTTGGAAATGTATCTATAATTTTTGATGCTCCATGCTTGTTTTGTAACTAATTTGCTTTGCTTGTCCACCCTTTGAGGTGCTTTTTGCATGTTTTCTGGTACTAACCTATTAACAAGTTGCAACAGTGCCAGATGCCTTTTTTTGTTGTTTTTGGTTTCATAAAAGTTAGTAAAGAAATATTCTCGGAATTGGACGGGACAAAGTCAATAACTTTCCGTGGGGAACAAGAAGTCCAGAGGAGAGCCTGAGGGGCTGGCCAGAGGGGCCAGACCCACCCCAGGCGCGGGTGGGCCCCACCCCGCGCCTGGCTAGGGTTTGGTCGCCCTAGAGGCCGCCTCGGTCTCCCCCTTTGCCTATAAGAATCGCTCGATGCAGAAACCCTGGAAACCCGATCAGAAATCCGTGAAATCATTTGTAGCCGCCGCCACCATCGTCCCTAGATCGGGGGAATCTAAAGTTCTTCCCAGCACCCTGCCGGAGGGGAGTGTGGCATCCCGCAAAACCACTACTAGAAAATCGCGCTGAATTTGTGCATTGCATCGTCATCATCGTATGTTGTTTGTCAAAAACTATTTCCGCAAAGCCCGTTTTGTTTTCTAAACGCCCCCTCTTTATTCAAACATCAAAACCGGGTCCCCGGATTATTATGTTTTGTCCGTTGTCAGTTTGCAAAAACGCTGATTGAAATAATAATTTAATTAATTATTTAGTGGGGGCAGTCGAACGGGCCGACCGACCGAACGACCACCCCCAGAAAACTAATCGGTCCAACCTCTAAATCCTATAGCTACCCAGCTATCTACCCAACCCAGCCTCCACATCAACCTGGCCACTCACACGCTGCCACCTCACCTTTTCTCTCCCCCCCAACCAACCAGAACCGGCCACTTGGCCCAGCCACTCCCTCTCTCTTCCCCTCTCTCTCCCTGGACCCACTTCCCCTGCCCTCACCCACCAAACACAGCCACACACGCACACAGCGCGCGCAGCAGATCCCACACCCCGCGTGACCCCTGGGCCCCACCCCAGGCACGCACGCACGCAACCAGCCCCGTGCCCCACACCTTCTTCCTCCCCCACCGACGCGCGCCTGCAGCCTCTTCCACCGCGCGCCGCCCCGAGCCCGGCCGCATCGCCACCGCCCGCGGCCTCCTCCCCCGGCCCCCCTCGCGCGCCGCCTCCGCCGTCAACCTCCGCCCCGCTCGAGTTCTCCGGCTGCCGCCCCTTCCTCGGTGCCCGCGTGACCGCGCCTCCCTTCCCCGCTCGGTCCGCCTCCGCGCCGCCGGCGAGCTCCCGCGGCCGCGCCTCCGCCCAGTTCTCCCTCCCGGGCCTCCCTCCGGCGCGCTCCTGCTGCCGCGGCGCAGCCCCGCGTCCCCGAGCCCCCCGCCGTGCTCCTCCCCGGGGCCGCCCGAGCGCGTCGCGCCTCGGCCGCCCCCGAGCTCGCTCGCAACCTCCATCGCCGCTCCGCGCCCTGCCTCGCCTGCTCCGTGCGCGCCGCCCAGCGCCTCCGCCCCGCCGGCCACGCTCGCCGCCGGCCCCGGCCTGCGCGCCTCTGGCCGCGGCCGCCCGCCCCAGCTCCTCCCGCCGGCGACCTCCGAGCCTGCCACCGCCTCTACCCGACCGCCTGTGGACCCTGCGTCCCGAGCCGCCGCAGTACCCGACCTCGCTGCGCAACCGCTGACGACATCGGCCTCCTCCTCGGGATCCCGCGTCCCCTGTGCCCCGCCTGGCCCACCTCGCCTCGAGCTCGTCCCTTCTGGAGATGCACCGTCGACACGCCAAGATCGTCCACCAAGACGCACAAATCCCGAACCGATGACCGAAGGGAACCATCTCGGAACGCCATGAGCTACTACCCCGACCACCGAGACCCGCGACCCGCGAAGACCGAACCCGGATGTCGATACCCCGAAGGCCGATCTCGCCGAACCCGAGAACTCCGCCGCGGAACCCGGGAGTCTCCTACACGGAACCATCGACGCCACATACGAGCTCGACACCGACAAACGAGTGGAACCCCGAGTACTTCGTCGTGGAACTTAGGGGCGATGACGCCGAATCGACAAGCTCTCCTTCACGGAATTCGAGAAGCCTGTTCGGGTGCCTGAAGACCAAACTCCGTCGAACCCTAACCAAGTACGTCGAGACCCTGGAGACCCCGAAGCCGAAGGTCAACTTCAAGGGACGTCAAGCTCGTCGAGATTGCGGAACGACAAGCACTTCACCCCGGATGTCGAGATCGACCCGACCCGCGGATGCGACAGGATCATCCCCAGGACAACAAGACCTACCCCGCTATCCGAGAACGCTCCGTCGAACCCTGGACCCTGAGACCGACCCCGAACCTCGGAACCCCAAGATCGTCGAGACCCCTCAATGTGTGAACCCCTCCCCGAAACCCTATTTTATCATATAAAACAACTTGTCGCATAATAATTGTCTTGCATGCATACATTCATGTGGTTTGGGGGCCTTATGCCGATTCACCTAATAATTAAATATGGGGCCCATGTGCGGGAAAATCTAGTCTCATATTGGCCTCATTTAAATTTGTGCAGCGAACCGGTGCTATCTTTTGCCATGCTAAAACCACATTTAAATTGCGGGGTAGATAAACAACTCGAACCATATAATCATTTGTCGGGACCCCGGTTCCACTTAATATTGACCTAATCGCATCGCACTTTTGCCATGTCATGCATCATACATGCATCATGCCGTTCTTCTGTCGTTGTATTAAATATTGCATCCGGTGTTTATTCTAGTGTTTTGCTTCTTCGCGGATAAGGCCGTTGAGTTGATGTGAGCTTCGCCCCGATCTTCGGTTGAATCTTCGGCAATGTTTTCAGGCGAGCATCTCCCCCTTTCTACCTATCTTACTTTTATAGTATTTATTCCCTCCTGTTGATCTATTGCTATCTGTGTTGCGTTGCTCTAGTTTCGTACCCGTGATATCCCTTGCAGCCCTATATTGCCATGGCCACCTCCTATTACCTGTTGTTTGGTAGATAGCTGGACTTGCGCGTCGTAGTCGCTTGCTCAAGTGCTGTTGCGTGTCGTCAAGTGCCACAGTTGTTGATGTATTGCCGCATGTTGATGTTGGATATGATCATGGCTTTACTTATTATGCACTTTAATTCCTGTTTAACAACTAAAATTGAAGTAAGTAAGCAGAGGCATCGGTGGGTGATAGAAAATATTTGGTTTCCGAACGCCCACTTGTGTCCCGTAGGACCCCGAGTACTTGATACATGTTCCTTGAATTATCGCGCTATCCACATATGGGGAGTATGGGCCCCCCTTAGCCAGAGCTTGATTCCGTCTTATTTCTTGGGGCCACAACTAGTTTGAGGTTTTATTTACTATCCTGTACCTATGCCATGATTTACTGCTTTAATTACGATTGTGTGAGGAGCACGCTGTACTGTTTTGGAAGCGGAATGTTTTCGCGGTATCGACAGTCCCCGATTGGGGATCTGCTGTCGTTTACAGCCATTGTCGCAAACCTTGAGTCCGTCTCGGAGCTTGCTTACTTCGTTGCGGGTGTACTCCAAGGGGTGGCCCCCTGAAATATTTCTGAATCTTGTGATTGCTCTGTCGTGAAGACCTCGTTGGGTTTTGATTTGGTTTTTCCGAGGTTGATCGTGTGTGTGTTGCTATTTGTGCACCCCGGCCGGGTTAAAACTTTCTGAAAGCCGTGTCCGCGGTTATGGACGACTTGGAGCACAGTATCTCGACCATAGACAAGCATAACTAAAGTTTACTGTTATAAATTTGACTTTATAATGACTAGTAATCAGCTTCACTATAACGGAATGGCTAATTAATACTGCCCACAATTGCTTGTTTGGAGAGTCGCTTGCGACCATTGTACCTGACTAGTAAGTATTGCAACTACAACGGAATGGCTGAATAAAGTACCAACAACTGCTGGGTTTTGGGTTTATCTCATGTCATCTGTATATGATTAGTAAGTGTTGCAACTATAACGGAATGGTTAACTAAAAGTGCCCACCGCCTACTTTATCAGGATGATTATCTATATCTGACTAGTAATTGCTGCAACGATAACCGAATAAATAAAACTGCCAACTGTGTGAGTTCCTCGGTTGACTTCCTCGTTTGGTATCGAGGGGGAAACACCAGGATGGGTATGTTTGGTGTTAGCTTCAGGTTGGATCCGGATAGGTCATTCTTACCCCTCTCTGATAACCGCCAGTTGTATCGAGTCTCTATAGGTTGTTCAGTGCATGCTGCCGCTGCCGCTCAGTCCACCATACCTGTGTAGGCGAGGACCGCCGAATTCTAGTCTCGCCGTGTACTGGCCTCAGTACTGACGCTCCTTCTTTTCCCTTTGCCCTTTGTCGGCACCCCTTTGTTTAAGCAGGTTTGAGATCGACGTCGTTAGCAGGGTTACCCTTCTGGCTTGGCCTGGGCAGGGTTATGGACGCCATTGGTTATTCTTCAGGGCTCTTAGCCCCATTTGCATCTTGTCCGTAGCTGGACGCTCTATCGTTTTCAAGGTGATTTGAATCTTTGTATATTATATCTGTATTCTTGACTCTCTGAGTCGCTGTTATATATATCTGTTCTGTGGGTCCCATCGAGGACTGTTGTGTAATGTTATTACTTCGTTTTCCACCCGCACGAAAGTGCCTGGTGGGCACCTTTGGATCGTTTCTATGCGGGTTTGGCGGGTTTCGCTAAAACTTGCATAGGTCCGATTCTGAGGGTGTTACAGAGTGGTATCAGAGCTCAGCAGTTGCGATACCCCACAAGTCCAGCCTGTAGGATAACCTCGCTGACGGCCGAAGTAGAGTGTCAAAACTATTTTGCAAAATCGGTTGGATAGTTCTGATTAGGTCTGATTTTACTCCTTATCCCTCTGCTATTCTCCTCTTACCTCTACGTGTTTTGAATCCGCTCTCTTCTCTTTCTTCGAGTCCAGGAATTCTCGTGGTTGGGTTTCCGTCGTACCTTCAGGGTTTCGCTTCCTCCTTTGGTAACGGTGTTCTACTATCCGGTGTTCATGCTATCTGAGGAATCCGTCTGCTGTGGTACCATTCTTTGTTCTTTGTTTGTGCCTTCCGGTGTTTTCCGACACGACGCCATCCTCTATGCCAGATCCGATGCAGAGCCTGCATCACCCCTTTGTTCCTAAACCTTGTTTGTCGAGATCTTCAGTCCGAATCCTGAGGGTTGGTTGCATAATCTATCTATTCGTGTACATAGTAATGCTTGGAGTGCGGGATGGAGTCGCGACCATACCACTACTCTTATCATTCGCTTTTGTACATTGAATGGTGGATCGATGCAATTTACTCCTTCCGCTGAAGTTAGAGGTGGCCTTACCTTTAACTTCGTCCGTTGTTTATCCGGAGTGCTCCCTTGACGAACAGGATCAACGACATCTTGTTGGTGGTGTCGCCGATTTCAAGACGAAGAAAGCATCCTTGTTAGAGCTGTCGCGAGGATCTACACGAAGCGAGAAGACGCAGATCGCCGACCATCCTTCCGGTACCATGAGGCGGATCTCGAGGGCGAGATCCATTGTTAGTGGTGTCGAATTGTGGCATCCCGCAAAACCACTACTAGAAAATCGCGCTGAATTTGTGCATTGCATCGTCATCATCATATGTTGTTTGTCAAAAACTATTTCCACAAAGCCCGTTTTGTTTTCTAAACGCCCCCTCTTTATTCAAACATCAAAACCGGGTCCCCGGATTATTTTGTTTTGTCCGTTGTCAGTTTGCAAAAACGCTGATTGAAATAATAATTTAATTAATTATTTAGTGGGGGCAGTCGAACGGGCCGACCGACCGAACGACCACCCCCAGAAAACTAATCGGTCCAACCTCTAAATCCTATAGCTACCTAGCTATCTACCCAACCCAGCCTCCACATCACCCTGGCCACTCACACGCTGCCACCTCACCTTTTCTCTCCCCCCAACCAACCAGAACCGGCCACTTGGCCCAGCCACTCCCTCTCTCTTCCCCTCTCTCTCCCTGGACCCACTTCCCCTGCCCTCACCCACCAAACACAGCCATACACGCACACAGCGCGCGCAGCAGATCCCACACCCCGCGTGACCCCTGGGCCCCACCCCAGGCACGCACGCACGCAACCAGCCCCGTGCCCCACACCTTCTTCCTCCCCCACCGACGCGCGCCTGCAACCTCTTCCACCGCGCGCCGCCCCGAGCCCGGCCGCATCGCCACCGCCCGCGGCCTCCTCCCCCGGCCCCCCTCGCGCGCCGCCTCCGCCGTCAACCTCCGCCCCGCTCGAGTTCTCCGGCCGCCGCCCCTTCCTCGGTGCCCGCGCGACCGCGCCTCCCTTCCCCGCTCGGGCCGCCTCCGCGCCGCCGGCGAGCTCCCGCGGCCGCGCCTCCGCCCAGTTCTCCCTCCCGGGCCTCCCTCCGGCGCGCTCCTGCTGCCGCGGCGCAGCCCCGCGTCCCCCGAGCCCCCCGCCGTGCTCCTCCCCGGGGCCGCCCGAGCGCGTCGCACCTCGGCCGCCCCCGAGCTCGCTCGCAACCTCCATCGCCGCTCCGCGCCCTGCCTCGCCTGCTTCGTGCGCGCCGCCCAGCGCCTCCGCCCCGCCGGCCACGCTCGCCGCCGGCCCCGGCCTGCACGCCTCTGGCCGCGGCCGCCCGCCCCAGCTCCTCCCGCCGGCGACCTCCGAGCCTGCCACCGCCTCTACCCGACCGCCTGTGGACCCCGCGTCCCGAGCCGCCGCAGTACCCGACCTCGCTGCGCAACCGCTGACGCCATCGGCCTCCTCCTCAGGATCCCGCGTGCCCTGTGCCCCGCCTGGCCCACTTCGCCTCGAGCTCGTCCCTTCTGGAGATGCACCGTCGACACGCCAAGATCGTCCACCAAGACGCACAAATCCCGAACCGATGACCGAAGGGAACCATCTCGGAATGCCATGAGCTACTACCCCGACAACCGAAGACGGAACTCCAAGTACGCCTTTTCGGACACCGAGACCCGCGAAGACCGAACCCGGATGTCGATACCCCGAAGGCCGATCTCGCCGAACCCGAGAACTCCGCCGCGGAACCCGGGAGTCTCCTACACGGAACCATCGACGCCACATACGATCTCGACACCGACAAACGAGTGGAACCCCGAGTACTTCGTTGTGGAACTTAGGGGCGATGACGCCGAATCGACAAGCTCTCCTTCACGGAATTCGAGAAGCCTGTTCGGGTGCCTGAAGACCAAACTCCGTCGAACCCTAACCAAGTACGTCGAGACCCTGGAGACCCCGAAGCCGAAGGTCAACTTCAAGGGACGTCAAGCTCGTCGAGATTGCGGAACGACAAGCACTTCACCCCGGATGTCGAGATCGACCCGACCCGCGGATGCGACAGGATCATCCCCAGGACAACAAGACCTACCCCGCTATCCGAGAACGCTCCGTCGAACCCTGGACCCTGAGACCGACCCCGAACCTCGGAACCCCAAGATCGTCGAGACCCCTCAATGTGTGAACCCCTCCCCGAAACCCTATTTTATCATATAAAACAACTTGTCGCATAATAATTGTCTTGCATGCATACATTCATGTGGTTTGGGGGCCTTATGCCGATTCACCTAATAATTAAATATGGGGCCCATGTGCGGGCAAATCTAGTCTCATATTGGCCTCATTTAAATTTGTGCAGCGAACCGGTGCTATCTTTTGCCATGCTAAAACCACATTTAAATTGCGGGGTAGATAAACAACTCGAACCATATAATCATTTGTCGGGACCCCGGTTCCACTTAATATTGACCTAATCGCATCGCACTTTTGCCATGTCATGCATCATACATGCATCATGCCGTTCTTCTGTCGTTGTATTAAATATTGCATCCGGTGTTTATTCTAGTGTTTTGCTTCTTCGCGGATAAGGCCGTTGAGTTGATGTGAGCTTCGCCCCGATCTTCGGTTGAATCTTCGGCAATGTTTTCAGGCGAGCATCTCCCCCTTTCTACCTATCTTACTTTTATAGTATTTATTCCCTCCTGTTGATCTATTGCTATCTGTGTTGCGTTGCTCTAGTTTCGTACCCGTGATATCCCTTGCAGCCCTATATTGCCATGGCCACCTCCTATTACCTGTTGTTTGGTAGATAGCTGGACTTGCGCGTCGTAGTCGCTTGCTCAAGTGCTGTTGCGTGTCGTCAAGTGCCACAGTTGTTGATGTATTGCCGCATGTTGATGTTGGATATGATCATGGCTTTACTTATTATGCACTTTAATTCCTGTTTAACAACTAAAATTGAAGTAAGTAAGCAGAGGCATCGGTGGGTGATAGAAAATATTTGGTTTCCGAACGCCCACTTGTGTCCCGTAGGACCCCGAGTACTTGATACCTGTTCCTTGAATTATCGCGCTATCCACATATGGGGAGTATGGGCCCCCCTTAGCCAGAGCTTGATTCCGTCTTATTTCTTGGGGCCACAACTAGTTTGAGGTTTTATTTACTATCCTGTACCTATGCCATGATTTACTGCTTTAATTACGATTGTGTGAGGAGCACGCTGTACTGTTTTGGAAGCGGAATGTTTTCGCGGTATCGACAGTCCCCGATTGGGGATCTGCTGTCGTTTACAGCCATTGTCGCAAACCTTGAGTCCGTCTCGGAGCTTGCTTACTTCGTTGCGGGTGTACTCCAAGGGGTGGCCCCCTGAAATATTTCTGAATCTTGTGATTGCTCTGTCGTGAAGACCTCGTTGGGTTTTGATTTGGTTTTTCCGAGGTTGATCGTGTGTGTGTTGCTATTTGTGCACCCCGGCCGGGTTAAAACTTTCTGAAAGCCGTGTCCGCGGTTATGGACGACTTGGAGCACAGTATCTCGACCATAGACAAGCATAACTAAAGTTTACTGTTATAAATTTGACTTTATAATGACTAGTAATCAGCTTCACTATAACGGAATGGCTAATTAGTACTGCCCACAATTGCTTGTTTGGAGAGTCGCTTGCGACCATTGTACCTGACTAGTAAGTATTGCAACTACAACGGAATGGCTGAATAAAGTACCAACAACTGCTGGGTTTTGGGTTTATCTCATGTCATCTGTATATGATTAGTAAGTGTTGCAACTATAACGGAATGGTTAACTAAAAGTGCCCACCGCCTACTTTATCAGGATGATTATCTATACCTGACTAGTAATTGCTGCAACGATAACCGAATAAATAAAACCGCCAACTGTGTGAGTTCCTCGGTTGACTTCCTCGTTTGGAATCGAGGGGGAAACACCAGGATGTGTATGTTTGGTGTTAGCTTCAGGTTGGATCCGGATAGGTCATTCTTACCCCTCTCTGATAACCGCCAGTTGTATCGAGTCTCTATAGGTTGTTCAGTGCATGCTGCCGCTGCCGCTCAATCCACCATACCTGTGTAGGCGAGGACCGCCGAATTCTAGTCTCGCCGTGTACTGGCCTCAGTACTGACGCTCCTTCTTTTCCCTTTGCCCTTTGTCGGCACCCCTTTGTTTAAGCAGGTTTGAGATCGACGTCGTTAGCAGGGTTACCCTTCCGGCTTGGCCTGGGCAGGGTTATGGACGCCATTGGTTATTCTTCAGGGCTCTTAGCCCCATTTGCATCTTGTCCGTAGCTGGACGCTCTATCGTTTTCAAGGTGATTTGAATCTTTGTATATTATATCTGTATTCTTGACTCTCTGAGTCGCTGTTATATATATCTGTTCTGTGGGTCCCATCGAGGACTGTTGTGTAATGTTATTACTTCGTTTTCCACCCGCACGAAAGTGCCTGGTGGGAACCTTTGGATCGTTTCTATGCGGGTTTGGCGGGTTTCGCTAAAACTTGCATAGGTCCGATTCTGAGGGTGTTACAGGGAGATCATCCCGGAGGCCTTCTCTCTGATATGATTCGTGAGTAGTTCCACCTTGGACTATTGGGTCCATGTAGTAGCTAGATGGTTGTATCTCATCCTTTGTGCTTTCATGTATAGATCTTGTGAGCTCCGTTCATGATCAAGATCTAATCTATTTGTAATCATGCATGTTTTGTTTGCGGGGATCCGATGGATATTGAGATTATTATGTTGGTTTAATTAATGGTTTTATCTTTATGATTCTATCATGTCTGTGTTGTTTGTGATCTTGCATGCTCTCCATTGCTAGTGGTTATCTTGGCCAAGTAGTTGCTAGTGACTCCAAGAGGGGGTATTTATGCTCGACAGTGGGTTCATGCCTCTAGTTTCCAAGGGAAGTGACAGAAATCTCTTCGGTTGTAGATGTGTTGTTGCTACTAGGGAGAAAACAACGGTCTCTTGTTCATGGAACATGTGGAATGTTTACCTTACACACTTTGCTTGAAGCAGTTGTCTGTTGCTTGCAACTTAATGCTGGAGGGGGTTCGGATGATAACCTGAAGGTGGACTTCTAGTCATAGATGCAGTTGGATGACGGTCTATGTATATTTTTGTATTGCCCAATCAACTTCATAGGATCTTTCTGGCTAGTAATTGCATTGTTATGCCTTGCTCAGTACCTGTCAATTGCCTTGCTGTAATTTGTTTACCCTTCATGCCATGTTGTTTATCTAAGGAGAGCACCTCTAGTGAACTATGGACCCCGGTCCAATCTTTACCATTGATACATCTTCCACTGTTACCTGTTTACTTGCTGCAAACCATTACCTTCCACACCATACGTTTAATCCTTTGTTACAGCAAACCGTTGAGCTTGAGAACCTCACTGATTCGTTGGGCCAAAGTCTTGAGTTTGTGTTGTGCAGGTCTCCGCGTTGCTCGCAACACATGTGTGACGTTTCTTTCCTCCTTCTAGTTCGATAACCTCGGTCTCAACTGAGGGAAGACTTGCTGCTTGCTACTTCACACCTTGCTCTTGGGGTTTCCAACGAAGTGCTCCATGTCAACACCATCAAGGGGGTCCATAGATGCTCTAGAAAAACGCCTGGCGGAATTGGTTTGCAAGCAGATCGTAGCCTTCGAAGCACTTGGCTATCTTGATATGCCTCCATCATAGGGTTCCGCGTGTTCCAGGTGCCAGCCACCTACCGGGCAACCAAGTCAGAATCTCCATAGCAAACTATGCGTTTGATGCCAATATCCTTGGCTACGTAAAGCCCGTGAATGAGTGCTTCATATTTCTCCATGTTGTTTGTAGCCTCGAAGTGGATTTGCAGGACATACTGTAGACTTTCTCCTGTTGGTGATTGCAACAATACACCAGCCCCCGAGCCATTGATTAGCTTTGATCCGTCAAAGTGCATTACCCAAAATTCTGGTTCTGGGACAGGAGTATCTTCTGGCAGCTCTATCCAATCTGCAATAAAATCCGCCAAAGCTTGTGATTTGATAGCATCGCGTATTTTGTAAGTGATTTCAAAGGCGACAAGTTCAACGCCCCACTTCACCACTCTTCTTGTAGCGTCGCTGTTGTTGATGATGTTGGACAATGGGGACTTACTTACTAATGTGATTGGGTGCTCCTGAAAATAGTGCCTTAGCTACCAAGAAGCAAAGAAAACTCCATAAGCTAGCTTCTGGTAGTGCGGGTAATGCTGCTTGGACTCCGTCAAGACCTCGCTTACATAGTAAACTGGTCATTGTACGCCATACTCATGCGTTGGTTCCTTCTGCTCCACCACACCGATGATGCGAATAACCCGGTTGGTGACAGCTAGGTATATTAACATAGGCTCCCTTGACTGAGCACTGCGAGTATAGGTGCAGAGGAAAGTATCCTCTTTAGCTCCTTTCATGCGGCATCCTCCTCGTCCATCCATACGAATTTGTCCGCCTTCTTCAGCGACTTGTATAGCGGCATGGCCTTCTATCCAAGTCGGTTGATGAACCAGCTTACTACTGCAACACAGCCTGTGAGCCGTTGGATGTCCTTTAGGCATGTCGGATGATTGATGTTGAGGATGTCCTTGATTTCTTCTGGGTTTACCTCAATTCCCCGATGGTAAACGATGAAGCCTAACAATTTGCCGGTAGGAAACCCGAAGACGCACTTCATAAGGTTATGCATCATGTTAAACATTTGGAGGTTATCAAAGGTTTCCTTTAAGTTGGCGATGAGGTCATTTGATTTCTTTGAAATCACCATGATAACATCCACGTAAGCGTGAACATTCTGACTAATTTGGTCGTGGAGACAATGTTGCATTGTTTGCTGGTATGTAGCACCTGCGTTTTCATCCCAAAGGGCATTGTGAAATAGCAATAAGTGGCATAGATTGTGATGAACGAAGTGGCCAATTGGTCCAACTTTTGCATCTTGATCTGGTGGTATCCCGAATAAGCATCTAGAAACCACAGAAGTTTTGAGCCAGTCGTCGAGTCAATGACTTGGTCAATGCGAGGAAAAGAAAATGGATCCTTTAGACACGCTTTGTTCAAGCCAGTGTAATCAACGCACATTCTTAATTCTTTGGTTCTCTTTTTGGGCACAAGTACAGGATTGTCCACCCATCAGGTGTGAAGAACTTCTTGGATCAAACTAGCCTTAAGTAACCTATATATCTCCTTGCCTATGGCAAGTCTCTTCTTGTCCCCAAAGCGTCGTAGAGGTTGTTTCACCGGTTTGCATTTAGGATCGATGTTTAGGCTGTGCTCGGCAATTCCCTAGGTACACCTTTCATGTCGGCATGTTGCCAGGCAAATATTTACCTATTCTCACGGAGGAACTCGACGAACACGCTTTCCTATTTGGGATCCAGGTTTGTCCTGATGGCGGTGGTCTTGGAGGCATCGCCTACCACAAGTTCCAACGGATTGGTTTCAATGGTGGCCTTGAATGCGGGATCGGAGTCATAAACCTGCTTCTTCGATGCTGGCATCTCCGAGGCATCGACCTCGCACTAGATATCTTTGAATTCTTTGCCATAGAGGACTACTTTGGCAAAGGCTATTTCTCCAATCTCGCAGCCCCTCACCTTTGCGAAACTTCCGGCAACGGTGATGGCACCGTTTGGTCCGAGTATCTTGAGCTTATTGTAGACAAATCATGGTTTGTCCATGAAGGTGTGGAAGATGTCGCATTCGAATATGATGTGGTACACACTCTTGAAGGGGACCACTTCGAAGGTCATGCACTCTTGGTGGTAATTATTGACATCACCAAAGGCGGCCGGAAGGGTGATGCACCCAAGGGACTGAGCCTACCGGCCAGGAACTACGCCATGGAACATAGTGCTGGTCCGCCTTAGGTTGGTCTCCGTCAAGTTCATCTTGTGCAGTGTATCCAGGTACAATGATGTTGATGCTGCTTCCACTATCCACGAGGCACTTGGTGAACTTGTTGCCGTCAATCAAGGGGTTGATGACCATGGCATACTGGTTCTCTGTTGGAACAAGGTCGGGGTGATCTGTCATGTCCCAAGTGATTGGAACTTCTGACCATCACAGGTACTGGGGAACTAGGGGTAGGGTGGCCATCAGTATCCTCAGTGAGGTTTTCTGTGCCCGAAAAGTTGGGGTGCCAAGGAAAGTGTGGTAGATGAGGGCCTTCTTCTCGAAGGGGTTCTTGCCTTTTCCATCGACCTTTTCAGCGTGCTTGGGCTCTACGTCCTCATCCATGTCACTTGAATCCTTGGACTCCTCTCCCTTCTTCTTCCCTTTGCCCTTGCCTCACGGTCGGTTCTTCTGGCTTCGCTTGTAGACGGACTCCGGGTCTTCCTTGAGATTGTTGAAAAACTTGAATTGGCGGTTGGTGTGAGTGGATTTTCCATTGGTATCGAGGTGTATGAAACATGTCATATCACGGTACTCCTCGTACATCTAGGGAACGCGAGGCGCTGCCGGAGTAGTGTCACTACCGCGCTGCTATCCATGACCAGCCCCCCGGCCTCAGCCATGCTGTCCACCTTTATTTCTGCCTACGAATGTCATGGCGACCATGTCAGAGGTTGGCTTTTCTTATGGCAGATTTTTCCGCTTATTGTTATTGCTCCTCTTGGCTTGGGTTGGTATGGCTATTGTTGGTAGAGAACCGTGAGCATCATCGTCGGTGATTGTGAACTCACTGACCAAGGAGATCTTCTAATTGAGATCCAGCTTGTTATTGTTCTGCATGCACTTCAATGTATGCCGGATCAAAGTTCCCTTTTCCAAGCCATCAATGAAGGCGGCCATAGCGGTCTGATCGTCCACTCCCTCGCAGGAATTTTTCATGTCCAGCCAACAAGAAAGGTAGGCCCGAGATGACTCGTCCTTTTCCTAGATGCACCGCTGTATGTCACCGATAGTGTAGGGATGTTTATACATACCCTCAAAATTCTTGGTGAACGCCTCATGCATGTCCAACCAATTGCATATGGAATTATCAGGAAAGTCGTCGATCCATTGGTGGGAGATGCCCATCAACATTAGTGGGAGGTACTTGACGGTGATGTTGGGGTTGCCCCTACAATATCGACCGCTTCGCTATAATCCTACAACCACGTGGCTGGCCTGGCAGTGCCGTCATAGGGCTTGATCGTATTGTCAATCCGGAAACCTTTGGTGTAAGTTGTGGCCTGTATAACTGGGACAAATCAACTTGGTCCTAGGTATTGTCCTTCCCGGGCCTCGTAGATCTTGTCCAAGCGTGAACGTGCATCATACGGCCCCGGGTTTGCTTTGTTCTTGTTGCCGCCATGGGAGGGGCTATGCGAACAACGCATACCTCCTCCGCTATGGTGGCTGCTGGGTGGCGACAGTGGCAGAGGTGGCGGTGGGTTAGCCTTCTTGTTTTTTTGCTCCTACGACTCGTCACGCCTGTTGCAGTTACTTGTCGGACGCGGAGGGTCATGGTGCGACTTGCTCCTGTGCCCATGGTTTCCACTATGCTCTTCGTCATGTTGAGGCTGCTCCACATTATCGCAAATTATGATGCCTCCCTGGGGGTGTCTAGGTGGAGGAATGCTCGTGCGATGGTGAGCCTTTGGGTCTTCATGATGCCGGGGATAACAGGCAGGTGGTGGCGAACGTCGGGGATGTGCCTTTCCTACATGATCGAAGCATATGGGGATAGCATCAGTCCTGTTGCGTGCCTCCCTTCGTCTTTGTTCTGATGAACCTGTTTGAGATCCAACATCATGAGTAGATCTTGCCCTAGGATGCCTCGGCGCGCTATACTGACAATATGCTGGTTAAAACTCCAGCCTTTGAGAGGTGGCTATTTCCTGCTATTTGACAGCCTTGGCGATGAGGTCATAGACCTGATCTAGAGCCTCAGGCGATCTATCCTTCTCTAGTAGAGTCTTGGCGACGACCATGTTGAGGGCGGGCATTGGCATGACTTGCTTTCCCTCTTTGTCAACGTAAGGATTAGCTTGTGCCGACTTCATAGGAGCCCACCCCAAGTTATGCCATACGTTGGGATCATTGACGACGTGAGATAGAGCTTTCTTGTTCTTCTGCTGCTTTAGCAGATTCTTGTACTCGGCCGCCTCGATTGATTTCTGCGCCTTGGCCAGATCTCGATCTAGCTTTGCGCCTTGCTCCACGATGGCTTGTGCCTCCTCCGGTAGTTTCTAGCACTTCTCATCGAGCTAGACAATGTTCTGAATATGAGCCACAGTCATGGGCTCGACGATCAAGTTGTTGTACATCACTCTATCTCCTGGAGTGATCTCGGCGGCCGCAGACATAGACGGTGGTGGCGATAGATTTGCGGGATTAGCATTGCTGGGCTCGGTGGCCAGTTCTTGCGGCTACTGCACGGGGATAGCCGGAGGAGGCATAGCCCTTGCTGGAGGATCACCATCATTGTCGGATGGTCCCTTCCCGGTGTTCCGTGGCTTTGGTGAAGCTGCTCTGGTTTGTTGATCTTCTTATATCACACTCCCTATGGCGACTAGCACCTGGTGGGAAGTGACGACCTTGTTGGCACGCTCCTTGCGGTTGATCTCCTCCTCCATATCCTTCATAGCGGTGTCGAGTTCTTCTCCGTTGACGTCAATCTCCTCCGAGTCCATGATGATGTCGGCATAAAGCGCGTCTAGGACGTAGTCAGAGGGAGCAGGAGTTTCTTCGATGGTGGACGACGATGCTGAGGAAGTGGGGCCGTTCGGCAGCGGCGGCGGCGGCTGATGCGGCTCAGATCACTTTAGAGCTTCATTGGGAAACCCAGAGAGGAAGGTATGATGAGCACAACAGTAAGTCTTCCCTTAGTATAAAACCAAGGTTATCGAACTAGTAGGAGGAAGGAAACGACCCCAAGGTGTTGCGAACAACTTGGAACCTGCACAACACAAACTCAAGACTTTTCCCCAACGAACAGTGAGGTTGTCAATCTCACCGGTTTGCTGAAAACAAAGGATTAAACGTATGGTGTGGAAGGTAATGGTAGCTTGCAGAAAGTAAATAGTAACAATGGATGATGTATCAATGGTAAATATTGAACTGGGGTCCATCGTTCACTAGATGTGTTCTCCTTAAGATAAACAACATAACATGCTGGGTAAACAAATTACGGCGGGGCAATTGACAGGACAGAGCAAGGCATAACAATGCAATACTAGACATTCATGATCCTATGAGATTTGATTGGGCATTACAACAATATACATAGAACGCCATCCAACTACATCTATGACTATTAATCCACCTTCAGGTTATCATCTGAACCCCCTCCAGTATTAAGTTGCAAGCAATGGATAACTACTTTAAGCAATGTGTGTAAAGTAAACAATACAATTGTTCCATGAACAAGAGATTTTTGTTTTCTCCCTAGTAGCAACAGCACATCTACAACCTTAGAGATTTCTGTCACTTCCCCAGATTCAATAGAGGCATGAACCCACTATCGAGCATAAATACTCCCTCTTGGAGTTACTAGAATCTACTTGGCCAAGATAGCTACTAGAAACAGAGAGCAATTAAGATCTCAAACAACACAGACATGATAGAATCAATAATCAATCTTACATAGTAATCTCAATATCCATCGGATCCCCGCAATCACAAAATGCATGATTACAAATAGATGATATTGATCATGAACGGAGCTCACAAGATCTAAACATGGTAGAACAAAGGAGGAGAAACAACCATCTAGCTACTGTATGGACCCATAGTCCAAGGTGGAACTACTCATGCATCATACCAGAGGCTGGCATGGTGACGAAGAAGGCCCCCAAGATGATCTCTCCCCTCCGGCAGGGTGCCGGGAAGAGCTTCAGATCCCCCTGCTCTAGGGACGATGGTGGCGTCGGCTACGGACTGTTTTGTGGAGATTTGTTCGGGTACATAGGACTTTGGCATTGGGGTGACTTTATAGGTGAAGGGGTGAGGCAGGAGGGCGGCCAGGGGCCCACACCCTGGCCAGGCGCGATCTAGGGTGGGCCCTCGCATGTGAGGGTGTGATCACCCTGTGGCGCCCCCCCGGTCGCCCTTTGGTCTCTGTGCTCTCCTCGGTGAAATATTGACTTTGGATTTTGTCCCGTCCAATTCCGAGAATATTTCTTTACTAGCTTTTCTGAAACCAAAAACATCAGAAAATAGGCAACTGGCTCTGTGGCAACTTGTTAATAGGTTAGTCCCAGAAAGTGTATAAAAATACCTCAAAGTGTAGACAAAGCATGGCAAAGTGGATACTAAACAAGCATGGAACATAAAAAATTATAGATACGTTTACGACGTATCAATCATCCCCAAGCTTAAATCCTGCTCTTCCTCGAGTAGGTAAGTGATAAAACAATAATTTTTTAGGTGACATGAACCATCACAATCAAGATCAAACCATTTGCAAGCATTGAAAGTTGGGATCAAAGTACTCTAAACATGAGCATGGAAGATGAAGTTCTAACAATAAGACATAGTAATTATGCTGCAACATGAAAGGATACAAACAACGATTCATGAATAACAATGCATTGAAAGATGTTTGTGTAGGGTTCGCAGCATAGAAAACAAAAAAATTCCTACGATGGGAACAACTATGTACCAAGATCTATCTACTAGATACAAGCAACAGGTGGATATACATACGTAGAGAACATACCCTTGAAGACCGACAAAGCTTAACGAGGTTGTACTCATGGATGATGTATACGAACGCTTGCCGATCTCAAGATCAAGAGGAAGTCCAAATCAGTGGCGCATCCGTGCTCGCACACACGTCCGAGCCACCGAGCAACCTCCGCCTCCTCGCTCCAGCGATGCAGCAGAAAAAACAACTCTTTCTTGTCGAAAATCCACCAGGAACATGTATCTCGCTAGTCCGATACCATGGGGGATAAAAACTAGAGGGGGAGAGAGATCCTTAACGAGGAGGTGTGAGTGAGAGAGAGGGAGAGGGGGGATTTATATAGGAGCTAGGGGGCACCCCAAGGGGGTGGACGGAGCATGGGGGCTGCCCACTCCCCTCCTCCATTCATGTGGGTGGAGCTCCCACTCACAAAATAGCCCCTTCATGTCTCTACTCAAAATCCCATTCAAAATTCCCATTAAATTTCCACCAAATTTAATGCAATATCTCTTTAAATAAAACTACTTTTATTTATTCAGAATTTTTTCAATTACCATAATGGACAAACATTCACATATAACCCCTTGCTAGTATTTCATTTCACATGCAGAAACACTTTTAGCAATTTCATCCAAAAACAGTTTTGGTATCTAGTGAAATAAATTCCTGCGCTTTGTTAATCTTTTCAGCATGAAACTATTTTTCCAAATGGTGTCAATGTCTCTTAAGTGTGTCACCCTACGGTTCGCGAATAATGTGGACATGATTGAGACCCCTCTCAGATCAATAATCAGAAGAGGGACTTGGAGATCCATACTGACTCCCACACATTCAACGGTGACTTTGATATATTACATGTTCGATATTCGATCATTGGTATCTTGTGAGAACGTTTTACGCTAGAATCTTAATCCCTTTGTCTCACAATATATTACATGTCCGATATTCGATCATCGGTATCTCCATACCTAGTTTGATCTCGTTACTGACATGTACTCCTTTCTCAATCCTGTGATATAACATTCTAGTGATCAAATCACTTGCTTACAAACTAACCAATGTGATATCAACGAGAGGGCCCAGAGTATATCTATTCGTCACCGGGATGAAAAAATTCCACTCTTGATCCATGGGCATCAACATAACACTTCAGTAGCACTGAACCCATCTTTATGATCACCCTATTACGGTGTGACGTTTGATGTTATCAAGATACTCTTCTAGTTTTACTGATTAACATGATATCGTGGTCTAAGGATTAGGATTACTTCGTATGATGTTATAGCAATATAAACTCAATGACTTTGATCGTAATGCTATACTTCGGATGAATGTTCATCACACCATTCCCATAATGCTGTGACCTTGTTATTAACAACATCCAATGACCAAGATCAGGAAACCTTGATCATCTTGTTAATCAACGAGCTAGTTTATAAGAGATGCATAACTAGGAACTTTCTATTTGTTTATTAAACACACATGTATTAACTTTTTCATATTAATAAAATTATAGCATGCAAATTATTCCCTTCAGTTTGTTTGTCTCACATATAGAAAGCATAGCATAGTGGCATTCAGCTTTTCCCTCATGGAGTAGAAAAACATAAATGCATAAGACACCTTCAAAGTTCATAAGGATGACTAGATACAAATAGTTCAAGAGAAAGCAATACCAACAATATGTATCAATCAATAAGGTTTGGGACAATGCACATAGAACTAAGAATGGCAACTATGCTCTCTTAATTGGTGCCTAAGGATAGAAGGTGGATACTCAATATAAAAGTGGAAGAAAGGCCCTTCAAAGGGAAGCAGGGATTTCAAGTTTCATAAAGAGCTTCCAAAAATTATGTTACTTGTTAGCTTTCAGCTCTCATTGCCCCTATCATAAGCATCTTGAAGTTGTTAAGGTTAAAGTGAACAAAATACAGAGTATATGCTTGAAAAAGTATAAGTTAGCAATCTCATGTCCCTTGAGTACGAGGGCCGCTTCTCATGCTACTCAACTTTAGTCACCGGTAAGTTCTTGTCATAGTAAGTACATGAGTATCATAGAGAACCGCCAACGGGGCACCCCTTGCCCCATGACACAGGAGCTATCCCATATCAAAATGACAAGGCAAGCAGACAATGAGCATCTTAGCAATCTTCTTATTTACCATGGGAAAATGGTGCTTTTTTCTCTCTTTTCTCATATTTTTTTCTTTTTCTCAATCTCTTTTTTTCTATCACTCTTTTTTATAAGAAGAATGCTTCATAGATTGCTCACTATGGTGATGCTGCAAGTTTCCACCATGATTAGGCATGGCTTAGGCTAGCGGCCCAGGCGTTTCTCTACCACATACACATAACTCCATGGACTTACAAGCTCCCCTTTGATTTCACACCGACGACATCTGCAAACAGAAGATCATGATATCAACTGGGTAACATGTACATGTGCAATGTTCAAAGTGTTCCCCATGACAGCATGGTTCTGCTAATTCCCAACTTATAAGTGCAAGCATATACAACATATATGACACAATGGTTCAAGTTTATTAGGGGCAAGAAAAATAAAGTGTGCCATCAAGTTTGTGAGAGCTTTAATCACTAATTTTCTCATAACAAGTTTAATTTGGAAGATAGATAAAACAAGAATATACTTTGAATGGTGTAACACACCATGCATAGGAATTTATAGTGGACACTTTGGAATAACTTGGTTTATTGGGAGTTGGATGCATGAGTAGAGCTTACTCATACAAGTGGAGGCTAGCAAAAGATTGGGAGTGACCAACTAAGAGAGCAATAATGGCCATAATCGTGTAGAGCGACAAAACATTACTAATCAAAGCATAAAGTGGTACTACAAGTCAAGGACTAAATGATCATAGAGGCTATGGTGACTTGTTCATAGTCATAACATGGTGTGATCATGTGCCAAGTCAACCCAAACAAAGCATCAAAGGAGAATACCTCAATACTATGCTCTTGTATGCTAAAACAACACATGATTCCTTAAAGGCACATTAAGCAATCCTAATTGTTTGGAACAAGTCATACTACAGCAATAATCACTAAGCATAAGGTCAAAACAACATCTAGCATGACATGCTAAAGTCTAAGTCACAGTCAAAGCAAGCTCCCTTTTGTACTACTAAAGCAAGAACTTCCTACTCCTCTCCAACACCAATCAACTTATTTGAAACAACACGGCGAAATAGGGGGTCCAACTACTTTATTCAAGCAAACTAATCAAACTAAAACCAAAAACAAAAACTAATACGCTCCAAGAACAACACAACAGTGCATGAAACAATAAAAACAAAGTGTCTAGAAAGACCTGATATTTTTATTGATGAAGAAGGGGATGCCCAAGGCATCCCCAAGCTTTGACGCTTGTACCTCTTGAATATTTCTTGGGGTGACACGGGGTGGCATCCACAAGCTTGAGATTTTGTCCATTCTTCATCTCATTACATCATTCTTCCCTTACACCTAAAATTTTTTCCTTCATACAAAACTTCACACAATCTTCATTAGCAACATTAGTGCATTCAAAACATAATAAACCTTTCGGTTTTAGTTTTAAAACAGAAAAACTTTCATCAAAAACACAAGCTACTGTAGAAATTCCCTCAAAAATTTCAATTTACCAAAGAGAACCCAAAAAGAAATCAATAAAGAGGCAAATATAAATAATGGAAAAAATCTGTCAAAACAGACCAGCAGGTAGAAGCCGATTTTTTTGAAGACCTTATGTTGCTCAAATCAAAAAGTGTTGAAGGGCATCCCCAAGCTTTGATGCTTGTACCTCTTGAATATTTCTTGGGGTGACACGGGGTGGCATCCCCAAGCTTGAGATTTTGTCCATTCTTCATCTCATTACATCATTCTTCCCTTACACCTGAAAATTTTCCTTCATACAAAACTTCACACAATCTTCATTAGCAACATTAGTGCATTCAAAACATAATAAACCTTTAGGTTTTAGTTTTAAAACAGAAAAACTTTCATAAAAAACACAAGCTACTGTAGAAATTTGCTCAAAAATTTCAATTTACCAAAGAGAACCCAAAAATAAATCAATAAAGAGGCAAATGCAAATAATGGCAGAAATCTATCAAAACAGACCAGCAGGTAGAAACCGATTTGTTAGAAGACCTAATGTTGCTCTAATCAAAAAGTGTTGAACTAATGAAAGTAATCTAACAACCTGGGGGATTAATTCAAAAAATTACAGCTTAATCCAACTTACATAGATTTGTCACGAATTTTTACAGTGGAGCACAAAAATCTGTTTAGGGACAGCACTTCCCCAAATCGTATTTCTCTCTCATTAGAGGTTATTCTTGGCACAAAAATCAAACAAAAGGATAAGGATAGGTTATTACAGAAGTAATAACTTCCAATACTCAAGAAAACTATTGGATTATCTCCCAAGAAGTACTTTTCTTTAACGGCTTTAAGTTAGGCACAAGAAGCAAGAATCAAGTATTTTCAAATGAAGAAGCATTGACATCAAATTTTGCTTTCAAAGGAGGAGCAAAGGGTAACTTCTCTCTCCTCACAGGGAAGTGTTCAATACCTTTCTTGAATGGAAATTGATATTTAATGGTGTCTTCTTTCATATCAATGATGGCACCAACAATTCTAAGAAAAGGTCTTCCTAGAGTAATAGGATAAGAAGCATTGCATTCAACATCCAAAACATAGAAATCAACAGGGATATAGGCATTGTTAACCAAAATAAGAACATCATTAACACTCCCGATGAGTTTCTTTTTAGCATTACCATCAAGTGGGACATCCAAATAACAATCTTTCAAAGGTGGCAAATCAAGCATTTCATAAATCTTTCTAGGCATAATAGAGACACTAGAACCAAGGTCACATGAAGCTTTGAGATCAAAGTCATTAACTTGCATATTAATGATGGGTTCCCAACTATCTTCTACTTTCCTAGGAATAGAAGCTTTGTGTTTCAATTTTCCTTCCTTAATTTTAATGAGAGCATCTATAATGTGTTTTGTAAAACCCATATTCATATCAGTAGCATTAGGACTTCTAGCAAGCTTTTGTAGGAACATAATCACTTCAGAGATATTGCAACCATCAAGATCAAAATCAAACTTAGCATCACAGGTAGTAGACTTATTGGGTTTAGGCATAGTTGTAGGAGGAATGGGGGCTTATTGTGGTTTGGTAGCATCCATATTGGTGGTGGTAATAGTACAGACACTATTGTTTCTAGCAATTTCAGCTTCTCTTTCCCACTTAGCGTGTAATTTAGCTAACAGTCTAACATTTTCATCAATAGTAACTTGTATGGCATGAGTAGCAGTAAAGGTACTTTCCAAGGTTTTAGGTTTAGCAGCCATTTTATTAATCAAAGAGGACTGTGCTTCAGACAAGGAGGAAATATTTTTCTCAACAATCAAAAGCTTTTCCTCCACAGTTTTGTTGATAGTGGTTTGTTTACTAATAAAGTCTTTAAGCATGACTTTAAGTTTAGAGGGAGCACTTATATTATTGTTGAAGGAATTTCCATAAGTATAACCATTATTGGGAGGATAAGGCCTATAATTATTGTTACCAAAATTATTCCTATAGGCATTTTTGTTGAAATTGTTGTTTCTAATGAAGTTCACATCAACTTTCTCTTCTTGAGAAAACAAAGAGGCTAAGAGAACATTATTTGGATCAATATGAGATTTTCCATTAACAAGCATAGCCATGATAACATCAATTTTATCACTCAAAAGGAGGTTTCTTCAACAGAATTTACCTTCTTACCATGTGGAGCTCTCTCAGTGTGCCATTCAGAATAGTTAACCATCATATTATCAAGGAGTTTTGTTGCAGCACCCAAGGTAATGGTCATAAAGGTACCTCTAGCAGCAGAGTTCAACAGATTTCTTGAAGAGAAGTTTAACCCTGCATAAAAGGTTTGGATAATCATCCAAGCAGTCAGTCCATGAGCGGGACAATTCTTTACCAAAGATTTCATTCTTTCCCAAGCTTGAGCAACATGTTCATTATCAAGTTGTTTAAATTTCATTATTTCACTTCTCCTAGATATAATCTTAGCAGGAGGATAGTATTTTCCAATAAAAGCATCTTTGCATTTAATCCAAGAATCAATACTATTTATAGGCAAGGATAACAACCATTCCTTAGATTTTCCTCTCAAGGAGAAAGGAAACAATTTGAGCTTAATAATATTTCCATCTATATCCTTATATTTTTTCATCTCACAAAGTTCAAAAAAGTTATTGAGGTGGGCAGCAGCATCATCAGAACTAGCACCAGAAAATTGCTCTTTCATCACAAGATTCAAAGAAGCAGGCTTAATTTCATAAAAGGTAGCATCAGGAGCAGGTGGAGCAATAGGTGTACTCAGGAAATCATTGTTGTTTGTGCTAGTGAAGTCACACAACTTGTTGTTCTCAGCAGAGTTCATTTTTGCAAAGGTGGAGCAAACCAACAGCAGCAGCAACTAGAGTAGGAACTAGTTTTTTTGTGTTTTTTATAAGAAAAGGCAAACCAAACGAAACTAACTTTTTTGAATTTTTGATAAAAAGAAGCAAGAAAAACAAAGCAAAAGAAACTATGCAAAACAAAAACAAAGTAAAGAGAGAGAGAGGTTGTGAAGGACTCCCCTTGTGAATCCGTCCTTAACTCCCCGGCAACAGCGCCAGAAAACATCTTGATGCGTCTCGGATCACTGTAGAGCTTCGTTAGGAAACCCCAAGAGGAAGGTATGATGAGCACAACAGTATGTGTTCCCTCAGTATGAAACCAAGGTTATTGAACCAATAGGAGGAAGGAAATGACCCCAAGATTTTGCTAACAACTTGGAACCTACACAACATAAACTCAAGACTTTGCCTCAATGAACAGTGAGGTTGTCAATCTCATCGGTTTGCTAAAAACAAAGGATTAAACATATGGTGTGGAAGGTAATGGTAGCTTGCAGAAATTAAATAGTAATAGTGGAAGATGTATCAATGGTAAAGATTGGACCTGGGTCCATAGTTCACTAGAGGTGTTCTCGTTAAGATAAACAACATAACATGCTGGGTAAACAAATTAAAGCGGGGCAAATAACAGGACAGAGCAAGGCATAACAATGCAATACTATACATTCATGATCCGATGAGATTTGATTGGGCATTACAACAATATACATAGACCGCCATCCAACTGCATCTATGACTAGTAATCCACAGATAACTGCTTTAAGCAATGTGTGTAAAGTAAACAATACAATTGTTCCATGAACAAGAGATTGTTGTTTTCTCCCTAGTAGCAACAGCACATCTACAACCTTAGAGATTTCTGTCACTTCCCCAGATTCAATAGAGGCATGAACCTACTATCGAGCATAAATACTCCCTCTTGGAGTCACTAGCATCTACTTGGCCAAGATAGATACTAGAAACAGATAGCATGCAAGATCTCAAACAACACATACATGATAGAATTAATAAGATAGAATCATTAATCAATCTGACATAGTAATATCAATATCCATCGGATCCCCGCAAAAACAACATGCATGATTACAATTAGATTATCTTGATCATGAACGGAGCTCACAAGATTTAAACATGGTAGCACAAAGGAGGAGAAACAACCATCTAGCTACTGTATGGACCCATAGTCCAAGGTGGAACTACTCACGCATCATACCGGAGGCTGGCATGGTGATGAAGAAGACCCCCAGGATGATCTCTCCCCTCCGACAGGGTGCTGGGAAGAGCTTTAGATCCCCCCAATCTAGGGACAATGGTGGCGGCGGCTACAGACTGTTTTGTGGAGATCTGATCGGGTACTTAGGGTTTTGGCATGGGGGGACTTTATAGGCGAAGGGGCGAGGCAGGAGGGCGGCCAGGGGCCCACACCCTGCCCAGGCGCGGCCCAAGGTGGGCCCGTGCGTGGGGGTGTGGCCACCCTGTGGCGCCCCTCCGGTCGCCCTTTGGTCTCTGTGTTCTCCTCGGTGAAATATTGACTTTGTCTTTTGTCTCGTCTAATTCTTAGAATATTTCTTTACTAGCTTTTCTGAAACCAAAAACAACAGAAAATAGTCAACTGGCTCTGTGGCAACTTGTTAATAGGTTAGTCCTAGAAAGTGCATAAAAATACCTCAAAGTGTAGACAAAGCATGGAAAAGTGGATATTAAACAAGCATGGAACATAAAAAATTATAGATACGTTTACGACGTATCAGCGGTGGTGGTGGTGGCTCGGGTAAGGCGACAGGGCCAGACTAGGCCACTTCATCGATAATAGCAAAACTTTTAACAGTATCAACAATCTGATCGAGATTGAGGTTCTAATGTCCCACAAGTATAGGGAGTGTATCATAATACTTTCAATAAATAGGAGTGTCGATCCCAACAAGGAGCAGAAGGTGTTGACTAGTGGTTTGGATCAGGAATTCACTGCAAATACTTAGCAAACGGATTTTTAGGGTTTTTTGATAATGCAAAGAAATAAAGTGCAAGTAAATAAATACAACAATAATAATTGCAGCGAGTGCCCCAATTCGTTCTTCAGCAAAGGACAGGCCGGTTGTATTACTTATGAGGACCAAACATTCTCGAGGACACATGGGAATACTATCAAGTGCTTTTTCTTCATATAGTTGATTAATCTTCTTTGGTTGGATAAGTGTTGTGTGGGTGAACCTATGCTAATGTACTGACCTTACTTGGACTAATACATACTTGTGATTAAACCCCTTGCAAGCATCCACGACTACAAGAAAGTAATTAAGATAAAAACCTAACCACAACATTAAACTCCGAGATCCTACACTCACTTGTGCAAAGGTTTCCTAATAGGGGTTTAGGTTTTCTGTCACTCAGGAAACCCCACAATTAGTAGCCAAATACACAATGCATTCCCCTAGGCCCATAAATGGTGAAGTATCATGTAGTCAACGTTCACATGACACCACTAGAAGAATAGCACCACAACTTAAATATCAAACCATTGAATATTACTTCAACACAATTCCACTACTAACTACATGACTTCTCCCATGTCCTCAAGAACTAAATGAACTACTCACGAGACATCATATGGATTAAGATCAGAGATGATATAATGATGAATAACAATCTGAACATAGATAATAATTCAATGGTTCCACTCAATAGCGTCAACTACAAAATTAATCAACACCGGGAAAGTTTCCCCTAAGAACTATGCAAGATTCAACCCAATTGTTACAGCGGGATGGAGTGGTGATGATGGTGCTGGTGGAGATGGTGGTGAGGATGATGATGATGATCCAGATGAAGTCTAGCTTGATGACGGTGTTGGTGGCGATGATATTCCCTCTCCGGGAAGGAATTTCCTCGGTAGAAATCTACCTGCCGGACAGCCCTTTCTCTCTTTGTAGTTTCTGCCCTGTAGAGGCGGCGGAATCTTTCTGTGGTCGCTCCCATCGTATTAGGGTTTCGAGGAGAAGATATAGGCGAAGGGGCGACGCAGGAGGTGGGCCAGGGTAGCCTCACCACCTGCTGGCGCGGCCCGGGGGGGCGCCCCAGGGGGTGGTGTGGGCCCCCTGTGGCCCATCTCCGCCTCTCCTTCTGGCTTCCTTCGTCTTCTGGAAAAATAGGATTTTCAATATATTTTCTAGAATTTTCTGAACTTCGCGAATATTGCATCTGGACACTGCTTTTTTCCTTCAAAATCCTGACTTCGATAGTTCATCCTCCAAAAGTCATCCAACATGCAAAAATAGATGAAATAACATAAGTAACACCTCTTAATAAGAAATATATGAATGAATAACAGTAAATTATGATATAGAATAGTGATGCAAAATGGACGTATCAACTCCCCCCAAGCTTAGACCACACTTGTCCCCAATCGAAACTGAGCTCAGTAAACTTGCCCACAGGTTTATGGAGTGAAGTGTCGATAAAAAGAATACGGACAAGAAGCATAATACACAAATCATAATAGAAGGCAACTCACCATTATATAACTTAACTTGCAATGATCATGGGATTCACAATAGAGATGCATAAAGACAAATCATAATTGGTAATGGCAAACTTTTTTCTTTGTTAGAGAACAGTTGACAAATCATACTCAGTTTTCAAGCAAAGCTTTTGTAATGAAGTTTATAACATGAGTCCTTTTTCTCAAACATAAAGGCTTTTCACAATGATAGCTTTCAAACTAATATTCATTCAGATAAGAGCAATGTGCAAAACAAGGAAGATAAGAAACATGATTGAATAAATCATCATATGAATGATTGAAACACAACAACTCAAATGCTTGCTGGAGATAGAAAGGAATAGGTTTGCTGACTCAACTAAGAAGTAAAATAATGGCCCTTCGTAGAGGGAAGCAGGGATTTTAAGTTTCATAAAGAGCTTCCAAAAGATTATGGTACTTACTAGCTTTGAGCTCTCATTGCCCATATCATAAGCATCTTGAGGTGATTAAGGTTAAAGTGAACAAATATTGAGTATATGCTTGACAAATCATAAGTTGGAAATCTCATATGCCATGAGTACGAGGTTCGTTCCTCATGCTACTAAACTTTAGTTACTGGTGAGTTCTTGTCATTGTAAGTATATGTGTATCATAGAGAACCGCCAACGGGGTACCCCTTGCCCCATGACATAGGAGCTATCCCATATCAAAATGACAAGGGAACAGACAGTGAGCATCTCAGCGATCTTTTTATTTGCTATTTGCATAGGTTTTTATTGAGGATGTTTCACAGATTACTCGGTTATGCTACAAGTTTCCACCATGATTAGGCATGACTTAGGCTAGTCACCCAGGCGTTTCTCTAGAACATATACATAACTCCATGGACTTACAAGCTCCCTTTTATTTCACACCACCGACATCCGCAAACAAAAGATCATTATATCAACGGGGTAGATATTTACAGGGGTTGAAAGCGTTCCCCGTGATAGCACGGTTCTGCTAATTCCCAACTTATAAGTGCAAGCATATACAACATAGATGACACAATGGTTCAAGTTTATTAAGGGAAGGAAAATAAGGTGTGCCACCAAGTTTGTGAGAGCTTTACTGACTAGTTTTCACATAACAAAATAATTTTTAATTTGAAAGATAGATGAAACTCGAGAATTTACTTAGAATAGCAATAATGCTAATAGGTATATATGGTGGACATAGATGGCATAGGTTTAAGTTCAAGGATTGTATGCATGAGAAGTGTTCCATCTCAATACAGGTTTTTGGCTAGCAAGGCTGGGTAGAAAGTATAAGAGTTGAAGGAAACAAGCAAACATACAAGTGATAGAAACAAACATGCAATCTTCCTTGAAAACACAAAAGATCTTAACTAAATAATATTAAGCTTATGAGCCAAACAAGAAAGAAAGAAAATAAAATAAAATACCTGTAAGTGCTTTTATCTTTTCCTTTCAAACCTCAAAAAGTGTTGCTACTGACCAGAGCTAGGTTTGCCAAAACCAATTTAGATTCACTTGATGCTCCCAAAGTGATACCAATACTAATCAACAAGATCAATCATATAATATAAGTTGCAAACAAAAATAAGATGTGTAAAAAGTAAAATATGAAACTTCTCATTAATATTCCATAAAGGCACTCACACCAAGGGATACATAGATAGCCAACTAGAGGAGAGATATTTCCACAATACAAACCATCCTATATGATAACTGCTCTAATCATGATATGACTCTACTAAAAAGGTAAAAAGATGAAAGATAATAATGTGATACCGCGACACTCCCCCAATCTTGGAACAAACCAAGGGATGCCAAAACCTGATGACGAATTACTCCTTTGGTGGTGGTGGTGTTCCCTTGTCATCATCGGACTTCCAAGGTAAGGGATCCCCATCCACAAAGGATGTCTTGGTTTCTAATATCCTGAAACTAGCAGCAGAACTTATGCGTTTAAACCTAGCCTCATACTCACAGTTTTGATTTTGCATGTCGTAGATCTATGCTTATAATTGGTTGGTGGCCTAATGGAGCGAGAGAATTTCATCTCAAAGCTTGGCAGTCTCCTTCTTGTGCTCGGCGACGAGTTCTGAGCTTATCTTATGGATGATGTCCACTTCGCGTTCTGCCATCTTCTTGTACCTAAAAACTTCTTACTCCAATGCTTCCATCCTATCTTCTAGGCTGCCTTCTCCTTTGGGGCCCTGAACCTCCTTTATCTGCACCTTCCCGTCCTTGAGTAACAACTCCTTGGGATGAATATTCAACTCATACATGTACGGATTGATGATGTCCATGGAGAAATCCTCCTTGGGTGATCCGGAGGAAGACATCGTGGCTCCAAAACTGAGAATCTGTCTGACAGAAACAGATCAAAACGAAAACATGATGAGAACACGATATACGTACCTCAGGGGGTCTGGTGATTATATATTACGAAGTTTTACTGTAAGACCCCCACCTTTATAAAGGTAAAGGTCCCTGTGATTGCAATGCTAGTCCCTGGATCAAATGCTAGCATCCACTGTTTAAGATGAAGTACACAGAAACAAAGGTCATTATTACAACGTCATTCCAGAGATAACGTAGTATTTTACAACTCCATAGCCATAGGCTAGTACAAGAGTTTAACTTAACAATATAAATAAAAGTCTTCATCTTCATGTGCCACAGGCAAGCATGTTGAGTGTAGACTCATAACCCTAATCCTCATCAGAGTAACCTACAACATCACAAGTTACAGCTACAGTGGGTCAATACATTGGAATATTATTGGCAAGTGATACCTTAGTAGAATAATAGTATCTAGCTTCTACATAAATTTGGCTAAGTGTAGCTTAGGCTTGCTTTGCTCAAAATAGGTTTTACCTATCATTTGAAAACACTAAGTTTTGTTTGGCAAAAACTCCCAAGGAACCACCAATAGACATTGGTGAACCTCACCCTTGTTCAACCACAAGTTTTAATTTAAAAATTGGGATGAGGAGATTCTTGATAGCTTCCATGTCTTGATGCTCAAGTTGTCCTTTGCCGGGGACACGGCTAAGTACTTAGTTTCTTCCATCTGCAGAGGTGGTACACTTTCCCCACAAGACTTGATTTTCATCAAGACAGTACCTTTCAGAAGCCTTCCCTTAGACCAAAATGGACGCGCTCCAAACCTATCATTCCCTACCACCAACTGTCCATTTGGCTAAGTTATTGCAACATATATGATCCAAGCAGAGCCCATAATGCCATGTGGCTTCACTAGAAGCTTCTTAACATTTGGCATCTCAAATCCCTTTGTTCCTGGGTGGCAATCCACAAGTGAGATACACAGGGTAGACCATTGCAGAATGGGCCCTGGTAACCACTCAACCAAAATCCACCAAGCAATTACCATTCCACCCAGGTGTTTCATTCACTTAGTTGTTTTATTAAGAAAAACATAAGTCCAATACTTAGAAATATTTTCCATAGCATGTGTATATAAACCACCGTTGGTTGCTACTAGCCAGGCTAAGCATGGCAATTACAAGTATCTTAACTTAGATAAAATTCTAACAATTCTACAACTACTAGGATTTCCCAAGCATAGCATATAGATACTTAGCAAAAATTATCATGCAAGTCATATACAAAATATTTCTAATGCATAGTAAAAATATTGGGACAAAAATTATGAAGCACCACTTGCCTTGGTAGTTGGGGGAGAAACAACAATCCTCACAGTCACAATCACCACTAGCACCAAAATCTACACATAAAATGATAGAACCAAATTCACATATCAAAATAGACAAGCAATAATATATGAATGCATGCAAATACCATGTGATGATTTTTCTAAACCAAAAAAGACAAGTAAAACAGTACTGATCAATAAACTAAACATTTATACATCAAATAAACTTTATTTGGCCTTTAAAACATTTTCCAATTAATTTTTATACACAAAATAAGCCTACAAATATCTCTGCAAAAACAACTAATTTTACAAAAGAAATTCATTAAACAAAGTACATGTTGGATAGAATTCTTCTTCCTGATTCCATTGATATAAAATTTGCAAAATTTGGACGTGTGGATCAAAAGTTATGAATTTTGCAAGTTTGAACATCTAATAGAAATGATTCTGTTTTTTTTAAAACAACTATAGGCCACGCATCATGTTCTGCTTCGCTGATAACGATTCGCACGGATCGATCGATGAGGGCCGTTGAATTTAAGTGATAGTGCATGGCCAGATATGCTCGTACCGGTTCATTTAAGTGATCTAATCTGGAACGTTAGATCTAGATCCAACACTGCTGAGCACACGACCAAAGATGGGCGGCGCTAGCAACGGCGATGCGGCGGCAGCGCTACTGGAGGTGGTGGAACAGTGATTCTAGCGAGGCCTAGGGGTGGTGATGATGCTTACCAGACTCGCACGCGCACGAGGGATATCAACGTGGTCGCGGTTGGGCAGGGGGCGTGCTGTAGCGGGGCTTAGAGCTCGTCAGAGTTGCTGGCGGCGTCGGGTCCTTGCAGACGAGGTCGTTGCCGAGGCTCTAGGTCGTCCTAGAACAAGCCAGAGGTATCAGTAGCTGCGCAAGGATAAGGCGAACATGGTCGTATGCAAGCGAGGTCAAGGGCGCTCAGTAATTACCGTAATTGATCGCCGGAGTTGACCGGCGGCTCTGTTGCTTGCAGGCGTGAACAGGGACGGCAGCCTGGCTCATGTGCGGACAAACGAATGATGTCAAAGGATGCACAAGGTCACAAGGAACACGCTCGTATGAACTAGAAGGACAGCGGCGGTCAGGCTCACCGGAATTTCGTCGTCGGAGTTCGTCGGTACTGCGGCGGTGTTCTGTGAAATATGCGCAGCCTGGTGGCGGAGTGGGGGTGCTGAGTGAGGGGAAATGGTCGCAGAGGGGTGGGGGTTAAGTAGCCGGAGCAGGGGCGAGAATCACGTGTTGCATCAATGGAATTTAAGTGCATTTGCATCGGGGAGGAAACGGTCGCGGCGATCAGGTCTTCGGCGCGAGATTGACGACGAGATTAACGTGGCTGGTGGGTCCGAGGTGTCAGTGAGGGGGTGTGTGCGGGCTGGATGAGAAACAGAGGGAGAGGGAAAAACCCGGGTGGGCTGATTCTGCTACTAGGACGAATAAGTGGCGTCGGCCCTTTCTGTTTTCTTTTATTCTTTTCCATTTCTATTTTGATTTTCTGAATTCATTTTCAAATGCTTTTCATATGGGTTTGAATTCAAACTTGTTCTGAATTTTTGTAAAGTGGACCATACACATATTTGACTACAGAACAATGTTGTTCACTCAAAATACATTGGTCCATTGGATTTTAGAAATAAACCATGCTTTTATTTATTTATTTATATTAGGCATATGAATGGTTTTGAATTCATATTTTGTTTTGAAAAATTTGACCAAGCTTTGGAAATATAAATCAAACCTATGTTCAAATCTTTTCTGGTTAAAACAAGTGTTCCCATATTAGAGAGTAGCAATAAGGCCATTGCCTTGCTTACATAAAATAATAGACAACAAATGCTTTTGTTTTTGAAAATCTTATTTGAAAATGATCTTAAAATGATTATGAATGCATGAATGATATGCAAACTTTGAAATCATGATTTTTGGGATGTTACATTTACGACATAAGGAAGGTACTGGGCAAAAACGGGACGGAGACGGGCTCCGGGGTGGTCACACCCTGGTGGCGCGGCCAGGTGGGGCCCGCGCCACTGGGTGGTGTGGGCCACCCGGGCTCCGTTCCTTCTCTCTTTCGTCTTGTCATCTTCCGTATGTAATAAAACTGCAAAAATATTGATAGAAAATTTTTTCGTGAACCTTTTATTTTCAGCACTTTTACCTATTCGGAAACGGACTCTATAGGTTCCTGAATTTGGTCTTTAATAAATTCTTCCGGAGTCACCATTTGAATAATATTAACATCTTTGTTATAAGAATCTCCAAAAATATAATGTTTGAGCCTTTAACCATTCTTCATCTCCTTACATCATTCTCTCCCAATATTTGAAAATCTCTTACATACAAAGCTTCACACAATCTTCATTAACAACATCAGTGTATGCAAAGACAAAGAACCTTTGGGTTCAATTTCAACTGAAATCCATCAAATCATAAGCTACCATAGCAACTCCTTTCAAAAATCCCAAAAAGAATTTAAAAGGAAATCGATTTAAGAGGCAAATGCAAATAATGGCAGAAATCTGTCAAAACGGACCAGCATGTAAAGATTGATTTTTTAGAAAATCTTCTGTTGCCCAAATCAAAAAGTGCAAAACTAACGAAAGTGTTTAATAACTTGGAGCACAAGCACAGAAAATTACACCTCCATCCGACTGTAACATCCCAAAAATATTGAACAATGATTATCAAATTCCAATCAGTCAAAATTAGGGTTAACAAAAACTTTTGTTAATCAACATCATATGAATGCATGTGTGTATGTGATGATTGTATGAATGCATGAATAGACTTGTTTGATTGTTGTAAATAGCAAGGAATGGTTTATAGATGAAAACAACATCATCTAAAACTTTTCCAAGAAGAAACAAATCAAAAGAAAATAAAAAACAAACAAAATAAGCAAATGGTCTTTTCTGCCAATCTTTCTCACTAGGCCACCTGGAGTGTTTCTAGTCCAAGATTTAAAACAGAAATAATTCCATTTCTTTTCACCCCTTGCTAGACCAAGTAAAAGTGAACCAAATCCCACCTTTCAAACTTACAGAAATATTTCACAACTTGATTCAAATGACAATTCAAAATTGAATCTTTAACATATGTGAAGATCACCCATTTTCAAAAATCAACCAAACCAGTGCACCTTGACCTTTCCAACTAACCAGAGACTACCTAGTATGTAACTAGTGCACCCACCAAGTTTGAACCAAAAATTCAAATTCAAATCTCTTTCGGCCATTTCATCAAACACCTTGCAAACACAAAACAAACAAACAAACAACAAACACTATAGTGAGCAGTGATTTGGCCAACCTTGTTCCCTCTCTAGCTCACAACATGCTATTAGTAGATCATCTAGCTCAATTAACCAGCCTTAGGTCACTGTGAGCTTGCCATTGCCATCAATGGTGAGCATGCCGAGCCTCACCTTGCCACCCCTTGGTCGACAGCAAGCTAGGAGAAGCACCAAGCCTAGCCACCTTGTCTGGGACATTGACCACCGTCCACCACCACTCCCTGCCCAACGCCAACACACTGCCAGCCACTGGACCACTCTAGAACCGTTGTGCCCTACGCCTCTATGCCATGCCGAGAGCGCGCTAGAGCGCTTCACTCGACACGAGTCCACAGACCGCGCGTAGCCCTCGCCGCTTGCAAGTGTGATCACCACCGTCCCAGGAGACCGCTGACAACCCCGTTCGCTGCCGCGCGACCCGTAGCTGTGGTGCGCCATTAAAATGCTCGTCGGACCCGCCAGATCACCGCAGCGTTCCGACCGTCTCGCACCGCCCCATGCCTCGAGACCACGCCGTTGAGCTTCGCTAGGGAGCACAGCACCGCCCCCTACCGTCTCCCATGCCATTAGCCCACTGTGCCGACAGCCATGACGAGCTCCACCCGCGCCCTTCGGTCCCCTCTTGGCACTATAAATAGAGGCCACCCCTGCTCGATTTCTTCACACCAACACACTCCCCTCTCTCTCAGAACCACCCCCACTCATTCCTGGAGCAAGGCGAGCAGTAGGTCGCGGAAATTTGGCTAGAGTCTGCCACGGAGGAAGAAGAAAGGAGCCAGCGATTGGAGCCACCCCAGGAGAAGCCGCTGGTACTAAGAGGTTCGCCGTCGTCGACTTCGTCGTTCGCCCCCATCACCGACCCTCGCTTGAGCCCTGGTGAGCCCCCGTAGACCCCCACTGGTCGCGCTAGGGTTCTGTCTCGCCGGAGTTGCCCGACGAAGACGATAAGTCATAGCCATTCGATTAGAAGTTGATCGTGTGGTTTAGATTGCCCCGTACCACTTCGCACCCCTGTCTCGCTGACTGGTGGGGACAACCACTTAAACTCACCCGCGCATGCGCTAAGCGCCATGGGCCGGCCCATTTACATTCCCGCGTGATCCAGTAGTTTGAATTTAGGTTTATTCTTTTATTTTCGAACATAATTCTGTATCTAGATTCAAAAATCAACCCAGGTCGATTCACTAAACCAAAATGCATGAAACCAATTTTGTTAGAAAGGTACTGGAATTCTTAATCCAATCCCGTTGGATTCAAACCATTTGGAATTGTAGATCACCTATAGTAAAAATAACAAGGCAGAAGCTTTTCTGCATTCAAACATTTTTCAAAATTCAACCACAAAAGCTTTTGAGTTGGTTCCAACTCTCAAAAGGCACATTTAGCAAGACCTTTCTGAATATATAAAAATATCTAGGTTTACTTATAGAAATAATGTACAAGTAATAAAAGAATGCCCCATAGGCATTTCTAGTCACTTTATTTAATTAAAATAAAAAGGTTAAACCTTGTTAAATTGTGACGCCACTTTAAATCACATTCTCAAGTACTGAAATATGTGGTGATGACATGTGTCAACATGATCCCATGTTTTATTTGGAGAATATTAAATCTTAAGTAGTTTTCAATGAGTAGAAATTACTTTTCCAAAATAAAATAAATAAGACAAGTTCTTTGATGATTGTAATGTTTGAGATGATACTAGATCATCTAGTGAAAACCCTAGTGTGATAAATAAAAGTAGTTAAGTATTGTTTGGTGATTATGTACCTCGTATTTATTTATAGACGCTAGTACCGACCAAGGATACGAGGAGGAAGGAAAATACTATGAGGAAGAAGCCGAGGAGAACTTCAACCACTGCTCTACTCAAGGCAAGCTAACACTTGCAACTTACCAAGCTAATCCTTCCAAGCTTATACTAATATCTTAGCAAGCTAAACTAAACCATGCAAGTTTTACTTGCAAGGTTACACCACTTGATACCCAATCCTAGTTTTATTTGCAAGCTTAGATATTTTATTTCCTTATCAAAACTTTCTATTGAAGTTTACTTAGTGATTAGTAGATTCTGGAAAGATATTTAAAGGTAGCATAAAGAGCATAAAACTTGGCCTAAGTTAGATAAATCTTGATGTCATCCTGAGGCATGAGATTGAACTTAGATCATCCACCCTTACTTACCACCCCTCATTTGTGTTTACCCCCACTTGTAGATGCTAGTGCGAAGCATAAAACTTGATCACTTTAGATGGGAATACTTGGTGAAAATGGTTATGAAAACCTTAGAATGATGAGTCATTCTACTAAAATGTTTTGACATGTGTTCCTGAACACCAGATGATTTTGATGATGAAAATGTTAAGGCATGAGCCTTAGCCCTTTATAAAACTGATGGTTGTATGGATGCGATACCATTCCAATTTTACCGTACAACCACAATACCCGAAAATTGGGTAGGGCTTGACTGGAAATTTATACACCTTAGTATGGGTTCCCTTGCGGCCAAGGTTTGAGCTGAGGCTACCTTGTGAAGATTGTCCACCTGTTCAGTTCTCAAGATGAAAGTTGGTCGTGGTTGGGAGGCCAAACTCACAGGAGAGGTGCCTATACTAGGGCGTGTAATTGAAAGGTTAGGATTGATTATCCGCATACTGAGTATGGTGAATTCCGGATTGTTCCTGACGGATGTATCAAATATTGTGGTGAAAGTGTACCACCTCTGCAGAGTGTCAAACTATTCGAATAGCCGCGTCCGCGGTTATGGACAGTTGGAGTGGTCATACTGTTCCGTCATCAGATTTTTTCAAAATGACTTATGGAATGATTCATGACTTGACTTGACCACAACAGGGTTGTGATATGAAATTCAAGTTCCCACTTAGGTATTATAAAACTTTCAACTAGCTTTCTTTGCTTCTGAACTCAGTAGAGATAAATCTGGGCTTTTACAAAACAACCTAGAGCCTAGTACCTCCTACTCAAAACTCCTTCACTTGTTAGTACTAGTTTGCGAGTACTTAAAGAGTACTCATGGCTTTGTCCCTGGCTATTCCCGTGGCTATACTATGAACAGGACTATCAGGAGGATGGACCGCATGAAGGTTACGACAACTAGGATCATCTCCCATCGTCAGCATTGCCTGTGACCATGAAGATGGAGCCTCGCCTATGCTACCAATATTATTACATTATTCTGCTGCTTGAATTGTATTAATACCGGATCATGTGATCCTTTATTTGTTGTAAGACCTTATGTATGGTTTGTAATGGTTGATGTACTGTGATATCCTATCTGTTATGTCTCGCAAAAAACATAATCCTGGGATTGCGATGTATGGAATAATAGGCATCTGGGATTAAAAATCCGGGTATTGACACCGACGTACTAGGATTTTTCATGAATTTTTATAGTGAAGCACCAAAAATCTGTTCCGGGACAACAACTTTCCACAACTCACCTACTTCTCAAAAGAGGCAAATCTTGACACAAAAACCAAACAAAAAGGATAAGGAGAGGTTATTACAGAGGTAATAAATTCCAAAACTCAAAGGAACAAAAACCAAAATCAAACTAAAATGGGTTCTCCCAAAATCTCTTTCTTTATAGCCGTTAAGATGGGCATAATAATTTCAATGATGTTCTCATAGGAGATATGGATTTGAAGTTAAAGAGAGCATCAAGAAGCAAATATCCAACACATTTAAGTCTAATCCACTTCCTATGCAAGGGAGTTTTGTAAGAAAACAAATTATTGAAACAAAAGGCTACTAGCATAGGAAGACAAAACAAGTGCAACTTTAAAGATTCAACATAACACGGGGAAACTTAATATTATTGAGATGCATAAAACCATATTTCCCTCTCTCATCATAAGTTTCAGTAGTACTATGAATAAAATTAACAATATAACTGTCACAAGAAACATCTTTATCATCAGAATGAGCATACTTAAATTCATCAAATAGAGGTTTAAGGTCAAAAACTGGATCAACAGAAGCAAGTTAGTCAACTCTAAAATCCTCATTAGGCAATTCATTTTCATAAGGAGCTTTAGAAAATTTGGAAAAATTAAACTCATAAGATTCTCCATCAAATTTAGTTAAATTTTTCTCCTTATTACAATCTATAATAGCTCCACAAGTGTTCAAGAAAGGTATACCAAAAATGATAGAACAAGTTTTACTAGCTGCTGAACCAAGTACTAGAAAATATGCAGGATATTTAATCTTACCACAAAGAACTTCCACATCTCTTACAATACCAATTGGACAGATGGTTTCTTTATTAGCAAGGTGAATAACCACATCAATGTCTTCAAGTTGACAAGGACCAATTTCATGCATAATTTCTTTGTAAAGCTCATAAGGAATAGCACTAGAACTTGCACCAATATCACATAAACCATAATAGAAATGATCACCAATCCTAACAGAAAGAACAAGAACACTAGCTCTCCTAGTTTTACTAGGATGTGAGACAATATTAGAAGCATCTTCACAAAAGATAATGTGCCCATCTTCTACATTTTTAGTGACAAGGTCTTTCACAATGGCTACTACAGGTTCAATATTTATTTGTTCATCAGGTTCTACAACTTTCTTTGTACTTTTGCTAACCACATTAGCTATAATTGAATACTCCTTTACCTTAGCAGGAAAAGGTATTTTCTCAATATAAGGTTCGGGCAAAATATGATCAACAGTACAAACTTCAGTGTTTCTAGCAGTAACATGATTAACAACATCTTTATAAGGTGCATGGTACTTGTTCCACTCCTTTTGGGGAATTTCAATATAAGAAGCAAAGGCCTTAAAACAATTTGCAATACTTTGAGAATCAAGACCATACTCAGTACTAATATCATGAAAGTCATCAGTTCCCATAAAAGATTTAGTGCCTTCATAGTCATAATTTATACCTGACTTTCTCCCTTTGTCATTCTCCCATGCTTCAGTATTTTCTTGAATACGGTCTAGAAGATCCCATTTAGCTTCTTCTTTCATATGTGTGAATAATTCAGCACAAGAAGCATCTAATAAATCTTTATCATGAAGAGAAAGCCTTGCATAAAAGTTATTAATAATAATATTATTAGGGACCTCATGAATAGGATATTTGAGCATTAGTAACTTCAATCTCCCCCAAGCCTGGGTTGTACTCTCTCCATCACGAGGCCAAAAGTTATATATTTGATTCCGGTCTTTATGGATCTCACTAGGAGGATAGAATTTAGAATAAAAGAGAGGTATAATTTCCTCCCATTCCATAGATTGTCCATTCTTCAGCTAGGGATGCAGAGGTGGGACAACTGGGACAAGTGGGATGTAAAAGTGGTATCCCACTTGTCCTAGTTGTCCCACTTCTGCATCCCTAGCTAAAGAATGGACAATCTATGGAATGGGAGGAAATTGTACCTCTCTTTTATTCTAAATTCTATTCTCCTAGTGAGATCCATAAATTTTACCTCTATCTTCAGAAGCTCATACCATTCTTCAGCTCTTTCTTTCAATGATATAGAGAGTAACTTTTTCTTAACTTGTTTTGTTGTGATACCTGCACACTTAAACAACCCGCATAATTCATGGATAAAAAGCAAGTGATCACCAGGATGGCCAGTTCCATCCCCAAAATAATAGTTATCCATAACATGATCAAAAAAATTGTAGGTATCTTAAAAGGATCTATTTCAGCAGGTGGTGGTTCATCTACTACCCTAGCAGTGGCAGTAGCTTTTTCAAATAGGAAACCAAGTGGGTTATTCATATTGGAAACAAAGTAACAAACAGAAATAAAAGCAATACTCACAGTAGAAGTTTCTTTTACCAGTTCCACTCTTCAATAGCGCTTTGCTCCCCGGCAATGGCGCCAGAAAATAGTGTTGATGACCCACAAGTAAAGGGGGTGTATTGTAGTACTTTCGATAAATAGGAGTGTCGATCCCAACGAGGAGAAGAAGGTGTTGACTAGTGGTTTGGATTAGGAATTCTCTGCAAATACTTAGCAAATGGATTTTTAGGGGTTTTTGATAATGCAAAGAAATAAAGTGTAAGTAAATAAAGACAACAATAATAATTGCAGCGAGTGGCCCAATCCTTTCTTTAGCAAAGGACAAGCCGGTTGTATTACTTATGTGGACCAAACGTTCTCGAGGACACATGGGAATACTGTCAAGTGCTTTCGCTTCATATAGTTGATTAATCTTCTTTGGTTGGATAAGTGTTGTGTAGGTGAGCCTATGCTAATGTACCGACCTTACTTGGACTAATACATACTTGTGATTAAACCCCTTGCAAGCATCCTCAACTACAAGAAAGTAATTAAGATAAAAACCTAACCACATCATTAAACTTTGAGATCCTACACTCCCTTATGCAAAGGTTTCCTAATGGGGGTTCAGGTTTCTGTCACTCCGGCAACCCCACAATTTTAAGCCAAATACACAATGCATTCCCCTAGGCCCATAAATGGTGAAGTATCATGTAGTCGACGTTCACATGACACCACTAGAAGAATAGCACCACAAATTAAATATCAAATCATTGAATATTACTTCAATACAATTCCACTACTAACTACATGAATTCTCCCATGTCCTCAAGAACTAAACAAACTACTCACGAGACATCATATGGATCAATATTAGAGATGATATAATGATGAATAACAATCTGAACATAGACAATAATTCAATGGTTCCACTCAATAGCATCAACTACAAAAGTAATCAACACCGGGAAAGTTTCCCCTAAGAACTATGCAAGATTCAACGAAATTGTTACAACGGGATGGAGTGGTGATGATGGTGCTGGTGGAGATGGTGGTGAGGATGATGATGATGATGATCCCGATGAAGTCTAGCTTGATGACGGTGTTGATGGCGACGATCTTCCCTCTCCGGGAAGGAATTTCCCCGGCAGAAATCTGCCTGCCGGAGAGCTCTATATCTCTATATAGTTCTTGCCCCACAGAGGCGACGAAATCTTTCTGTGGTCGCTCCCCTCGTATTAGATTTTCGAGGAGAAGATATAGGCGAAGGAGCGATGCAGGATGTGGGCCAGGGTGGCCTCACCACCTGCTGGTGCAGCCCAGGGGGCTGCACCAGGGGGTGGTGTGGGCCCCCTATGGCCCATCTCTGCCTCCCCTTCTGGCTTCCTTCGTCTTCTAGAAAAACAGGATTTTCTATATATTTGAATTTTCTGAACTTCGCGAATATTGCATCTGGACACTGCTTTTTCCATCAGAATCCTGACTCCGGCAGTCCATCCTCCAAAAATCATCCAACATGCAAAAATAGATGAAATAACATAAGTATCACCTCTTAATAAAAAATATATCATTGAATAACAGTAAATTATGATATAGAATAGTGATGCAAAATGGACGTACCAGGTTCCCTGTGGCCTGCTGCCTCCTGAGCATATGCTGGAGAAGTGTGCCACGCGTAAGACCTTCGACTAAGTGGTAGATTGCATCATTGCTAGGATAGCCCTCCAAGTCAGCCCTCAGCCGGAGCCATCTGGTGAGGTAATCTCGGGGGGCTCTCGCCATCTCTCTGAACGCAACGAGTCAGATCGAAGATGGTCACGGCACCAACAAATTGTGATCGCTGATTTCTAGATGCACGAGGTAACCCGGCGGATTTGCATTCATCTTACACCATTATATACTGCACATGGGCGGTTTGGATGGGCCTTGAAATTTTCCGATCTAAGCCGGAAAACTCCGGAGAGATATCCGACTTAGATTCTTCCGTGAATGTGTCCTGCCCGGAGGCGCTTCGTGCGGTCCTTGACGATCCTCCGACTTTCAGGGAACTAGTACCCGAGCCGGTTTTTGCTGATGAAGAGGTGGATGTCGCCGATTGGAACAATCGAGCAGCAGGTGGGGTTCTTCTTCGTCGGGAGGGACGATCGGAACATTGTCGAAGAAGATAACGCGTCCGATGGCTACGGTGTCGCTGATTCCCACGAAGAGCTTGGACCTCACCCGTTGTAGAGCTCGAAGCACCTCTTGCCCCATGGTGGGCGCCAACTGTCGTGGTATTTCCGAAGAGTACGCCATGGAGGGGTCCTCACAGAGCGTGTTTAGAGAGGTGGGGAAGGCGTTGAGTTGGCGGGTACGAGGTAACATAGCTTACCTAGGTTCAGATCCCACGATGGTGGAGGAATCCTACTCCTGCTATAAATCACTATAATGGCAATACACCGAGTTACATGGATTGGTTCACTATGTGAGGTGTGTAAATCGATGCCCTAAAGGCTCCTAGAGGTTCGGCTTATAAAGGCGCCAGAACCTAGGGCTACAAGAAAAAGTCCTAGCTAGACAGGTTACAAAGTTCTAAACTGATATTAACTAGTCTTTGTGTCTTGCACTCCAAGGCTCCGGGTTGGTCGATGACTATGCCGTAGCCTTCCTTTATCTGACATGGACCTCCCTTCCGAATCCGTCTAACTAGGCCGCCCAGCAAGCCATGGGCTTTGCTACCAACTGTGGGCCACCCTGGTTAGCGGGATTAGAGACATGCAATGGTGATACCTAGCATATCCCCAACACTCACCGTGGAGGTTTCCGTAGGAGAACATATATAGCACCGCCGCAGACGTCGATGATCACTTGGAGTAACGAGATCATGCCGCCCTTCCGCTCACGTGCCGCCTCCAGGTCCTCTATGATGGCGGCAGCTACCGGCTGCAACGACCTAAGAGAGATTGCACAGAAGCAATAGATTTCAGCGATTGGTGGATTGGATTCAAGAAAGAGACTGACTAGGCAGTGGAGTGGCTACAATGTCGGGTTACAACACCGGCAGGGGTAGGGGCGTGGCGGGTGGTGGACATCGACGTGAAGGTGGGACAAGAGGTAGTGGTAGAGGCGGAGGAGGACAACCTTATCTACAAGTACGATCTCCAATACATGAACGTGGTGGTGTTCAAGATTCAGGCCTTTTGCCTAAAGATGGCGATCTACCTGTCCTGGCCATGTCTAGGCGGCAACCGATGAGAATGTCTGTATGTATTATCTTTGCATGTATGTATGTTGTCCAGTATGTATGGTGAGCTTATGAACTTGTGGTGGCTTTTGACTAGGGTTTCAACCCTTGATGTTCAAAGTGCATGAGATATCTCTATTGATGGTGAGTTTTGATCTTATTGTCAACACTTGAATTTTTTTCTTTTAGAGAATGAGGGACCATGCCCCCTTGTTCTATTAAAATGCAACCAATAGAGTCGCAGGTTTGAGCATAGCTCACAGTTAATAGTACTAAACAAGAAAGGCTAGTCTACAAAGACTCTATTAGAGGCAGATCAACGCCTAGACCAGCCGTTTACCCTTGATTGTTGGATGTAGGTGTTAGTCTATCGAGTAGTACGGATATGTAAAACGAACGTGTTAAAGCAATAAGCTTGACTGTGTTGTTAATGTGCTTATTATCTATAATGCTAATCAGGTTATTTATATTGTTAATTTTCTCATGTATGCAGTGTTTTGTAGCATTCAGGGCACATTGTGATGATAAGATCATCACATTTGAACTAGGTAACTGGATCACAGATTTACCCATAACCAAACACCTTATTTTTAGGTTTGCACTCAGATAAACCTCATATGTGGCTAATAAATTACATGTCAAAATTAGCCCAAAACTCATTCTAGACAATCAAAAGGTGTACAGAACATGGCTCAAACCTCGGTTTCAACGCACGAGTTCCAAGCGCACTAATATTTATTTCACGCGGCGATGGGGTTTGGAAGGCGAGTACAGAGTGTGTACTTTGGTTGACCGCGTCACTGCGCGCGGATGGCCAGACCAGTGATGGGTGGCTCGCAGTGGCAGAGTCTCAGAACAGTGGCGTACTGCCGCACCTGCGCGGGCCGACGCCCGAAAATCGGGACATATCACATGCAACCACCAGCCGATCCGTCTCCAGGTCCAGGCCGGGGCTCTCGCTTTCGACCCCCATGTCGCGCGGTAACTTGCAGAGTCACCGAGACACTGGCAATGGGACGGTAGTGCATAGTAGCAGATTGGGCGACTGTGTGCGAAGCGTCTGTCGCGTCAAACCGTCTGAGTACCGTGTGTTTATTCCTGTCGATGCAGGCTGCATCAACGTGTTAGGACCGTACGTGGTGTGCGTGTGTCGGTGAGATGCAGTCGTCCGTCGCGATCGATCTTCGTGGCCTTGGTCGGAGTATTTGCGACTTTATATGTGAGTGCCACAAAGACCAATAGTGTGGTTAAAAGCACAGATTGGAAAGCAACGTCTTTTCCGAACTAATTAGAAAGTGCTGTTCGTATAATATGGATCAGTATTTATGCACGGTCTTGTTTTCCGCAAAAATGTGCCTGCACTTTCTTCGGCTTTTTGCATGTTGCCCCGATTCACCGAAACAAGCAAATAATCAATCATAGTGTACGCAGCAAATAAACAAACATGTGAAGACTGGTTTGTGTTACTACTGTATACTGTACTACATTATTATGACTTGACAACTATATAAATATAAGTACTACTCGCTCTAATTTTATAATATAAAAGATGTTTTAGCTTTGTAAAAACAATATGTCTAGACATTTTTTTTGTGTGTAGGTTACAAAAGATTCACTACCAATTTATACATTGAAAAATGTCTAAATATATTATTTTTATAAATCTAAAATATCTTATATTTTAAAACCGAGAGTACAACATTTTTGGTACTGGTCGATCGTCTGGTGTGGACACAATTTACTATATGTAGCACGAACAGTGGGCGTCTCGTCAAGTTCAGTCATGTAACACAAAATATGTATCACTCTGTTCGGAACAATATGGTCGAACGGTACTACTGTCACCTAATTAACCTGTACCATGTGCATAAAACGAAATAGTTCATGTGTGAGAATTTTCCTACTTCTATATACTCAGCTCGTTCAAACGCGTTATTTGCAAAGTAACAAATATATGCATTACTTCTATATACTTTCTATATAGTTCATGTTTTTTCCTACTTCTATATAGTTGTATATACTTCTATATAGTTAATGTTTTTTTCCTACTTCTATATACTTCTATATAGTTCATGTTTTTTTGTTTTTACAAAACGGAAAACATACTTACCCGGCATCACCTTCATGTATGCATACATTATTAATTATTACCTATAATTCTTTGGAAGGACTTACATAAGATTTGCATCGCGATTCGTAGAATTCTCAAAACATATGAATATAAAGAACAAGGATTAAAGTGTCATGTCTAGTTAAAAACAAGGAGTACATAATTTGGAACCTACACAAATTTTCATCAAGGGCTTTCTGAATTACGAGAAAAAAATTGAATTATAACATGAGTTTTGAGTGCATGAAAATTTTCCTCCAAAAGATAGTGTATGGTTATTTTCATAAGGATTCTAATCTTAGGAATCAAATGACATACATTGGGAAAATTCCTAAGGATCAAACTCAACTAAAACTCATATGGGATTCCTTTGAATCAAATGAGCCCCAAAGAGTGCCAAGCCATGAAAAGTGAGGCACGCCACAAGATCATTTTTTGTTTAGTGTCCCCTTCTCCCTGGTCCATCCGGGATGTGTAAGTACGTAGACCTTCTGAAATTGAGATTCGGCCGTTCCTCTAAATTTTATTGTGTATTTTTTTCTCTCCCTAGACCCCTCTTTATATAAGAGAAGGGGATGAAAACCACATTGCCAGCTGACAATGTGGGACTAAAGGAGGAAGGGTCGGCTAGGAGGGGCAGGCGTTGGCCGTGGGCCCCTCCCCCCCCCCCCCCCCCCCCCCCCGCGCACGGCCAAGGCCGGCCGTGGCCTTGCCTAGGGCGGCGACCCTAGGGAAGGTATGCCCAAAAAATCATTTTTAAATTAGATTTTTATGATTAATTCCATTAATTAATATAAAATCATATTAAACATTTCTTCATGATCAAAAACTCTTTTTTAATCATTTCAAACAACTTTGGACTTTACCCAAAACACTTCATGTTTTCTCTCTTCTTTCTTTCGGTGATCCCGTTTATTTCAAAATGATCTCCATGTGCCGTAGAATCTTTAAGTGTGTTACCCTACGGTTTGGGAATATCACAGACATGATCAAGACACATATCATATCAACGATTATTAGCGGGATCTGGATACCCATAACCCTCATGCATTCCACAATGTTTTGTCGTTTGAACCGTTTCAAACACCGAGTCAGATTCCTTTTGTTACTTCGATACTTAACTCATCCGCTATTTGATCATCAGTATCGACATACCATATCATTACCGACAAGTCTACTTAAATCGTTCCCGTGATATCGCATCCTCATGACCTAGTCATTTGTTGTAGCTTCTTGGATGCAATCTCACGAAGTGAGCCCAGTGTATCTTCACATCACGCGGGAGAACAAATCTCGATGTTGATGCATACGCCTCAACATAACCCTCTGAAGTATCCAATCTACACCTTTATGATCATCCTGTTACAGTGCTACGGTTGATGCAATCTAAGCAGCCGCAGGTGATAGTGATTAGATATGATCTCATGGTCTAAAAAGAAGGTCACTTCATTTCTGTCAACACCCGGGTTTTTAATCCCAGATGCCTGTTATGCCATACATCGAAATCCCAGGATTACCATTTTTGCGAAACATAACAGACTGGATATCACAGTACATCATCCATTACAAACCATACATAAGGTCTTACACAAATAAGGATCTCATGATCCAGTCTTAATAAAATTCAAGCCACGGAATTACGTAAAGATAACGATAGCGTGGGCGAAGCTCCATCTTCATGGTCACAGGCAATCCTAATGATGAGAGATGATCCTAGTTGTCATAACCTTACTGCGGTCCATCTTCCTGATACTCCTCTTCATAGTCTGGCCACGGGAATAGCCAGGGACAAAGCCATGAGTACTCTTTAAGTACTCGCAAACTAATACTAACAAGTGAAGGGGGTTTTCGTAGTAGGATACTAAACTCTAGGGTTGTTTTGGAAAAATCCATATTTACCTCTACTTAGTTAAAAAGCAAAGAAATCTAGTTGAAAGTTTTATAACACCTAAGTGGGAACATGAATTTCATGTCACAACACTGTTATGGTCAAGTCAAAGTCACAATCATTTCATAAGTCATTTTGAAAACATCTGACGATGGAACATTATGGCCACTCCAACTGTCCATAACCGTGGACGCGGCTATTCGATATATCCGTCAAGAACAATCCTGAATTCACCATACTCAGTATACGGATAATCAATCCTAACCTTTCAATTACACGCCATAGTATAGGCACCTCTCCTATGAGTGTGTCCTCCCAACCATGACCAACTGTCATCTTGGGTACTGCACAGGTGGACAATCTTCATAAGTTAGCCTCAGCTCAGACCTTGGCCGTGAGGGAACTAATACTAAGGTATATAAGTTTCCAGTCAAGCCCTACCCAATCTTCGGGCATTGTGGTTGTACGATAAAATTGGAATGGTATCGCATCCAGACAACCATCAGTTTTATAAAGGGCTAAGGCTCATGCCTCATCATTTTCATCACCAAAATCATCAAGTGTTCGGAAACACATGTCCAAAACATTTCAATAGAATGATCCATCATTCCAAGGTTTTCATAACCATTTTTCCACCAAGTATTCCCATCTAAAGTTGATCAAGTTTTATGCTTAGCACTAGCATCTATAGGTGGGGGTAAGCACTGATGAGGGGTGGTAAACTAGTGGAGTTTCAACTAAGTTCAATCTCATGCCTTGGTATGACATCAAGATTATCTAGCTTAGGCCAGATTTTATGCTCTTTATGCAACCTTCACATATCTTTCTAGTATCTACCATTCACTTAGGTAAAATCTAAGTAAGAGCTTTGATAAAGAAATAAAGTAAGAAGCTTGCAAGTAAAACTAGGATTGGTTTATCAACTGTCATTTTGGGTACTGCATAGGTGGACAATCTTCACAAGGTAGCCTCACCTTAGACCTTGGACGCAAGGGAACCCATACTAAGGTATATAAATTTCCGGTCAAGCCCTACCCAAATTTCGGGTATGTGGTTGTATGGTAAAATTGGAATGGTATCGCATCCAGACAACCATCAGTTTTGTAAAGGGCTAAGGCTCATGCCATAACATTTTCATCATCAAAATCATTTGGTGTTCAGAAACACATGTCAAAACATTTCAGTAGAATGACTCATCATTCTAAGGTTTTTATAACCATTTTCACCAAGTATTCCCAATATAAAGTTGATCAAGTTTTATGCTTACCACTAGCATCTACAAGTGGGGGTAAATACTAATGAGGGGTGCTAAACAAGTGTATCTTATCTAAGTTCGATCTCATTCCTCAGGGTGACATCAATATTATCTAACTTAGGCCAAGTTTTATGCTCTTTATGCTACCTTCCAATATCCTTCTATTATCTACAAGTTACTAAGTAAACTCTAAGAGAAAGCTTTGATAAAGAAATAAAGTATTAAGCTTTGCAAGTAAATCTAGGATTGGGTATCATCAAATGGGTATAAGCTTGCAAGTAGAGCTTGCAAGTGGTAGCTTGCTTAATGAGTAGCTTGTAAGTATTGGCTTGCCTTGTGCAGAGCAGTGGTTGAAGTTCTCCTCGGCTTCTTCCTCGTAGTATCCTCCTTCCTCCTCGTATCCTTGGTCGGTACTAGCGTCTATAAATAAATACGAGGTACACAATCACCACACAATTCGTAACTACTCTATTTATCACACAAAGGTTTACACTAGATGATCTAGCATCATCACTATTATCACAAAGATTAGAGCTCTTGTCTTATTTATTTCATTTTATAAAAGTAATTTCTACTCATTGTAAAACTACTTAAGATTCAATATTCTCCAACTCAAACATGGGATCATGTTGAAACATGTCATCACCAGATATTTCAGTATATGGGAATGTGATTTAAAATGGTGTCACAATTTAATAAGGTTTAACCTTTTTATTTTAATTAAATAAAATGACTAGAATGGCCTATGTGGCATTCTTTTATTACTTGATCATTATTTCTGTAAGTAAACCTATATATTTTTATATATTCTGAAAGCTATGGTTAAATGTGATTTTTGAGAGTTGGAATCAACTCAAAATCTCCTATTGTTGAATTTTAAAAAATGTTTGAATGTAGAAAAGATTCTGCCTTGTTATTCCAGTACCTTTCTTACAAAATTGGTTTCATGCATTTTGGTTTAGTGAATCGAGCTGGGTTGATTTTTGAATCTAGGTACAGAATTGGGTTTGAAATTAAATGAATAAATCTAAATTTGAATTAGTGGGTCATGCGGGATGTTTAACTGGGCCGTCCCACTACGCACAGAGCGCGCGGGATGGTTAAGTGAGCGACCCCACTCGTCAGTGAGACAACGGGGGGCGAAGCGGTATGGGGCGATTAGGATCGTAGGATCTAATTCTAATCGAACAGCTCTGGTTCATCGTCCACGTCGGGAAACGCCGGCAAGACAGAACCCTAGCGCGGCCAGTGGGGGTCGTGAGAGGCTCACCGGGGATCAAGCGATGGTCAGCGACGGGGTGGAACGACGAAGTCGACGACGGCGATCCTCCTGGTACCGGCAGCTTCTCCTAGGGCGGCTCCATTCGACGGTGCCTCTCCTCCTCTACAGCGACGAACTCCGGTGAAATTCCAGCCACCTGGTGCTCGCCTTGCTCCGGGAGCGAGTGGGTGTGATCAGTGAGAGGTGGGAGTGATCTGGTGTGAAGAAAATTAGCGGGGGAGGCCTCCTTTTATAGTGGTTGAAGGGGACCGAATGGCGCGGGTGGAGCTCGTCGGTGTCGACGACACAGAGTGCTACTGGCATGGGCGACGATAGGGGCGGTGTTGTGCTCCCTAGCGAAGCTCAACGGCGTGGTCTTGCAGCGTGGGGCGGTGCTGAATGGTCGGAACGTTGCGGCGCTCTCGGCGGGTCTGACGGAAATTTTAATGGAGCACAGCTTGCATGGTCCGCACGGCGATGAACGGGGCTGTCTAGCGGGGTGCTGGGATGCTGACGAGCACGTCTGCAAGCGGCGAGGGTAGCGCGCGGTCTGTGGGATGATGTCGTTGACGGCGCACTGGTGCGCTCTTGGCTCGCACACAGAGAGACTGGGCATGCTTAGGCAGTGTGGTCCAGGGGCTGGCAATGCTCGGGGCTTGGACAGGGGGTGGCGGTGGACGGTGGTCAGTTCTCCATACATGCTTGCTAGGCTTGGTGCTTCTCCTAGATTGCTATCGACTTGGGGGTGGCAAGTTAGGTTCGACATGCTCACCATTGATGGCCGTTGCATGCTCATAGTGATGCTAAATTTGTTAAAGGGGCTAGATGATCTACTAAGAGCTTGCTGCAAACCAGAGAGGGAACAAGGTTCGCAAAAATCACTGCTACAAATAGTGCTTGATGTTTGTTTGTTTGCTGCAAACAAGGTGTTTGATGAAATGGCCGAAAGAAATTCAAATTTGAATTTTGAATTCAAACTTGGTGGATTTGCTAGGCACATACTAGGGAGTATCTGGTTAGTTGGATTGGTCAAGGGGCACTGGTTTGGTTGGGTTTTGAAAAGGTGTGATCTTCACATATGTTAAAGATTCAATTTTAAATTTTCATTTGAATGGGTTTGCCAAATGTTTCTGCAAGTTTGAAAGATAGGCTTTGATTCACTTTTACTTGGTCTTGCAAGGGGTGAAAAGAAATGGAAAAGTTTCTGTTTGAAAACTTGGACTATAAACACTCAAAGTGACCTAGTGAGCAAGATTGGAAAAAATGACCATTTGCCTTATTTGATTTGTTTTTGATTTTTTTTTATTTGTTTCTGCTTGGAAATGCTTTAGATGATGTTATATTCATCTTTGAACCATTCCTTACTATTTAGTTGAATCACACAAGTCCATTCATGCATTCATCAAATAATCACATACACACATGCATTCATTTGGTTTTTATTTAATCAAAGTTTTTGTTAACCCTAATTTTAGTGATTAGAGTTTGATGATCATTTTTTCATATTTTTGGATTGTTACAAGCCTTCCCTCCTTAAACAAAATCTCGCCCGGAGATTTGAAAAATAAGAAAAAATATTACCTAGGATTGAAAGAGATCGAGAAACTCCGTCCTGATGTGATCTTCTCGCTCCCAGGTAGCTTCTTCTTCAGTGTGGTTGCTCCACTGAATCTTGAGAAACTTGATGCTTCGGGTCCTGGTGGTTCTGAAAGCTTCCTCCAAAATACGATGGGTACTTTGGGATATGTCAGGTCATCATTGATCTCTATGGTGCGGTGATCAATGTTCTTGAAAACTTCAGTCTTGTCCGGGACTTCAAGGCATTTGCGAAGTAACGATATATGGAACACATTGTGCACGGCTGACATATCCTCTGGTAGTTCCAATTGATACGATACTTCTCCTCGACGGTTTAGAATTTTGAAAGGTCCGATATATCTGGGGGCTAACTTTCCTTTGAGTTGGAAACGTTGCATTCCCTTCAAAGGCGACACCTTAAGATACACAAAATCTCCGATATTGAAGGCGAGGTCTCGACGTCTTTTGTCGGCATAACTCTTCAGTCTGGATTGGGTGGTCTTAAGGTGCTCACGAATCTTGTGAACTTTCTCTTCTGCTTCTCATAGGATGTCGGGTGCGAAAATCCGACTCTCTCCTACTTCCGACCAATTCAAAGGGGTGCGACACTTCCTTCCATACATGAATTCAAATGGGGCAATTTGCAAACTAGCTTGATAACTATTGTTGTAAGAAAATTCTGCGAAAGGCAGACAACCTTCCCATTTATATCCATACTCTAGCACACATGCTCTCAACATATCTTCGAGTATTTGGTTTACTCGCTCTGTTTGTCCATCAGTCTGAGGGTGATACGTTGTGCTGAAATCTAGTCGGGTTCCTAAACCTTCTTGGACTTTCCTCCAGAATCTCGAGGTAAACTAAGTTCCTCAATCTGATACGATGTTCTTGGGGACTCCGTGCAAACTGACGGTTCTAGTGATGTATAACTCTGCTAGCTTCGAACTTTCGTAGGTGGTCTTTACTGGTAAGAAATGGGCTACTTTGGACAATCTGTCAGCTATGACCCAAATAGAGTCATTTCCCCTACTAGAAGTAGGCAACCCGGTGATAAAGTCCATTCCGACTGGGTCCCATTTCCATTCTAGAATCTGCAATGGTTGCAATAGTCCCGTGGGTCTTTGATGTCCCGCCTTAACTCTTTGACAAATATCAAACTTGGTGATATAGCTTCCGATTTCTCTCTTCATCTTATGCCACCAAAATTGCTCCTTCAGATCCTGATACATCTTTGTTCCTCCGGGGTGGATAGAATAAAGAGTATCATGGGACTCCTTCAAAATAACTTATTTCAACTCCGAATCTACTGGTACACAGAGACGTCCTTTGTACCACATAACTCCTTCGTCCTCGGTGAATCGGGGTACTTTGCCTGCACCGATATGACGTTTGATTCCGTTGATACTAGAATTTCCTTTCTGCGCCTCCTTGATCTGACTAATCAAATTGGGTTGAAGTTCTATGCTATCCAAAAAATACTTCACTCACTAATTCCATTCGGAAATCTTCCATCTCTTTGTGCAAACTTGGTTGCTCCTTCAAAATCATGGAGTTCAAGCGGCACGACAATCAGCTAAGGGCATCTGCTAGAACATTGGCTTTACCGGGTGATAGTGAATGTCCAGATCATAGTCCTTGATTAGATCAATCCATCTTCTCTGCCTCATATTCAGCTCCTTCTGAGTGAATATATACTTCAGGATCTTGTGATCTGAATAAATCTCACAACGGTTTCCCATGATATAATGCCTCCATGTCTTTAGGGCTAGAACTACGGCTGCTAGTTTAAGGTCATGGGTTGGATAATTCTGTTCATGCAATTTCAGTTGTTGGGATAGATAAGATATAACTTTTCCCTCTTGCATCAGCACACATCCGAGACCGATCTTGGATGCGTCACAATACACATCAAAGGCTTCGTAATATCCGGCATGATCAAGATGGGGGCTGAAATCAATCTCCTCTTGAGTTCTTGAAAACTCGCTTCACATTTGTCCGTCCATTCAAACTTCTTGTCCTTCTTCAACAATTGGGTCATGGGTCTTGCAATACTCGAGAATCCTTCTACAAACTTGCGGTAGTATCCCGCTAATCCGAGAAATGCATGAACTTGGGTTTGAGTGGTTAGGGCTTGCCAATCTTCAACATCCTTCACCTTCGCAGGGTCAACGGCAATTCCTCCGGCTGATACAATATGTCCAAGGAATCCTACCTCCTGTAACCAAAATTCACATTTGCTAAACTTGGCATACAGCTGATGCTCTGTAAGGGTTCCAAGAATCGTCCTTAGATGTAGCTCATGTTCTTCTTCTGATTTGGAATAAATCAGAATGTTATCGATAAAAACAACGAGAAACTTATCCAGGAAGTTCATAAAAATCTTATTCATTAGGTTCATGAAATAAGCGGGGGCATTGGTTAATACAAAAGACATGACAGTATACTCATATAACCCATATCTGGTGGTAAAGGCAGTCTTTGGAATATCCTCTGCGCGAATCTTGAGTTGGTGATAACCAGTTCTAAGATCAATCTTAGAAAACACTTTGGCACCAGTCAACTGGTCAAACAGGTCTTCTATCTTTGGCAACGGGTACTTGTTCTTGATGGTTACATCATTCAACTTTCGATAATCCGTACACAAACGGTTACCTCCATCTTTCTTATCCACAAATAAAACAGGTGATCTCCATGGTGACGCACTTGGTTGAATCAATCCAATTTCTAGCATGGCATCCAGTTGCTTCTTCAGTTCCACTAGTTCAGACGGGTTCATACTATATGGTCTCTGGGCTATGGGTCCGGTTCCAGGTATTAGTTCAATGATAAACTCGATATCCCGATATGGGGGCATACCGGGCAAAACATCTGGAAATACATCGGGGTATTCACAGACTATCCGGATTTGGTCAATGGTTGGCTGGGCTATACTCTTGTTGCACTTGAGTTGGCGGGGCAAGGTTTCAGATACATGCTCTACTAATATTCCGGCTGTACTGGTCATGGTTATGGCTTTCTTGGAACAGTCAATTAATCCTTTGTGTTTGGACATCCAATCCATTCCTAGTACTACTTCCAAACCTTTAGTTTTGAGTACTATTAGATTAGCATAAAAATCTATGCCATGGATTCGGATAGGGACGGCTTTGCAAATTTTCCTAGCTTTGGTGGTTGAACCAGGTATTTGAACTATCATAACATGCTTCAATTTGGTTGGTTGAACCTTACTAGTGCATGCAAATTCTTCAGTAACTAACGAGTGCGATGCTCTGGAATCAAACAACACTCTTGCAAGTACCATGTTAACAGAAAACATACTCAGCACGACATATGGCGCTTCTTGGGCTTCTTTAGCATGCATGAGAAAGAGACGGCCGTTGCGGTTGAGCGAGTTCCCTAGGGAAAAACTTCTTCCAGGCTGAACACGACGCTGCTGCTGAGCTGGGGCATTTGCATTAGGGCTGCGGCAATCTTCTTGGGGCACTCATTGGAATAGTGACCCTTGATTCCACATTCATAACAAGTCACTTGGGACTTGTCCTTTGCTGCAACAGGCACAACATTGCTTCCAGTCCTTGGGGCAGCGTTGGTGTTAGTGGCGGCATTGTTGTTGTTGAACTTAGGCGGAGCACAGTTGAAACTGTTGGGGTTGCCGGGGTTGTTGTGATTTCCTCCGGGCCTTGGGTTTCCACGGTTTCGATAGGTTGGACGGTTCATCGGGGGGTCTGTTGGTTCTTGGGGCAAATCCTGGAGATGGGTTGGGGCGATACTTGGGTGTATGGTGGGTTCCTAGTTGATGCATCATGCGATGCTTGCGGTTCTCATTAGTTTGGTTGATCTTGCCTTCCATCTGAATGGCAGAGTCCACTAAGGCTTCAATATCAGCAAAGGGGATATTGACTAACACTGTTTGCATCTCATCATGCAGACCATTCAGGAACCTTTCCTTCTTCTTGGCTTCAGTGTCTATCTCATCAGGTGCATACCTAGCCAATGACAATAATTTTTCACGGTATGCCACTACGGTCATCCTCCCTTGCTTCAGTTCCCTGAATTCATCTCTCATCCTCTTGATCAAACCCGATAGCACATGGGTTCTGCTGAACTTGACTTTGAACTCTTCCCAAGTCATCAACTGACCTCTTGTCATTGCACGAATGCTGTTCCACCATGCTCTTGCATCTCCGGCCAGATAGTGGGTAGCAAACAACACATTATCGTTAGCTTCCACTCCTGCAACTTCCAGATTTTTCTCCATGGTTTGCAACCAATCATCTGCATCTAGGGGCTCTTCTGACTTAGTGAAAACGGGTGGATTGGTGTTCTGGAAATTCTTGAGCTTAGATCCATGGTTGTCCTGATTTCCATGGCCTTGACTGTTGTTGGCCATCTAAGATATCTATTGAAGGGTGGCTAAGTTGGCTTGGCGTTCGGCTCTTTCAGCTTCGCGATCAGAAACCAACATTTGCAAGAGTTGCAACATCAGGTCCGGGGCTGAAGTGCTTCCTCCGCGAGGCATCTGAAGATTGAGATAGATCATGAGAAAAGAGGGAAATTTCTAAGGTTCAGGGGTTTTGAAATTTTTTCAAAGTTTGACTCAGGTTTTTCTAGCAACTTGCTTTTCATTCATTCATTCATAGCACACGATACAAACACACACCACAACAAAGGAAAACAGATGGTTTTAAGAACCCTTCTATGGAACTACGATATAGTGGGACCGAATACAACTCACTAACGCTAGTGCTCAAGTGCTACTACTCCTCGGAGTCTGTGTCCTTATCATCCTTGTCATCGTCATCTATGAAGGCGAAGTCATCCTCGTCGGTGAAGAAGTCCATGGCCTGATCCTCCGGAAAGTCATCATCGTCACTGAGATAGGAGTAGGGGTCTCCACGAAGGTCTTCCCCTGCGTTCTCCCTCTCCTCCAACTGCATGTCTCTCTCGTGGATGGTTTCCTCCAAATCCGTGATCCAGTGGCGAAGACGGACAATGATGCGCTCCTTCTTATCGAGCTGACGGCGACGAGACTAGCGATCCTTCACTAGCATGGCGATGGTCTGATCCTTCTTGGCGGCGATGGCATACTTGTGGTTGGCGTAGGAGCGGGCATTGTCCAACTCCTTCTGACGGTCATACATCATGAAGCTAAGGTGGTCCAGTTGAGTCTTCAGCTCGTGGTGGTATGGGGCCTCCAGTGGTTGTCCCATAGCATCACACCTTGGGTAGAACTCAAAGAGGGTACCCTTGATCTGATTGATACTCTACCCACACAGACGGGCAAGAGCTTCCTGCATGGCCCTGGCAAGTCCATTGAGCCAGTTGTTCTCTCTCAAGGTGAACTGAATTCCCTCTGCGATGGGGGGTTCAATCTTTCCTTGGATACTTGCAACAACTAACCACTGCAGATCTTCTCCTTCTTGATCATTGAGCTGAGCTCCGAAGAACTCGGGGTGCGGACGCTCCAGCATCTCCGACAGCTGGTCCAAGTCACGCTCAAAGATAAGGTCTCCTCCATTCCCCAACTGATAAAACTTGTTGTACTTCACATCCATCTATAAGAATATAGGATGAGTAAGTTAGTAGAGGGATCAAGTGTGTCAAATTTTACGTAAGTTTGTAAGAATTTTTGAGGAACATAAATTTTCATGAAAGAATCCAAGTGATAAGAATGAGAATAAGTTTTTGTAAATACTCACTTCTTTGGTTTTGAAACTAAGTTTTTGATTCAAATGTCCATTCTAAACTAGGGTCTCATATGGTCAGGATGGCTCTGATACCAACTTGTCAACACCCGAGTTTTTAATTCCAGATGGTTGTTATGCCATACATCGCAATCCTAGGATTACCATTTTTACGAGACATAACAGATTGGATATCACAGTACATCATCCATTACAAACCATACATAAGGTCTTACACAAATAAGGATCTCATGATCTAGTCTTAATACACTTCAAGCAGCGGAATTACGTAAAGATAACGATAGCGTGGGCGAAGCTCCATCTTCATGGTCACAGGCAATGCTGACGATGGGAGATGATCCTAGTTGTCATAACCTTCCCGCGGTCCATATTCCTGATACTCCTATTCATAGTCTAGCCACGGGAATAGCCAGGGACAAAGCCATGAGTACTCTTTAACTACTCGCAAACTAATACTAATAAGTGAAGGGGGTTTTCGAAGTAGGATACTAAACTCTAGGGTTGTTTTGCAAACAGCCAGATTTACCTCTACTTAGTTCAGAAGCAAAGAAATCTGTTGAAAGTTTTATAACACCTAAGTGAGAACTTGAATTTCATGTCACAACACTGTTGTGGTCAAGTCAAAGTCACAATCATTTCATAAGTCATTTTGAAAACATCTGATGATGGAACAGTATGACCACTCCAACTGTCCATAACCGCGGACGCGGCTATTCGAATAGTTTGACACTCTGCAGAGATTGTACACTTTCACCACAACATTTGATACATCCGTCAGGAACAATCCTGAATTCACCATACTCAGTATGCGGATAATCAATCCTAACCTTTCAATTACATGCCCTAGTATAGGCACCTCTCCTGTGAGTTTGGCTTCCCAACCATGACCAACTGTCATCTTGGGTACTGCACGGGTGGACAATCTTCACAAGGTAGCCTCATCTTAGACCTTGGCCGCAAGGGAACCCATACTAAGGTATATAAATTTCCGGTCAAGCCCTACCCAAATTTCGGGTATTGTGGTTGTACGGTAAAATTGGAATGGTATCGCATCCAGACAACCATCGATTTTGTGAAAGCGCTAAGGCTCATGCCTTAACATTTTCATCATCAAAATCATTTGGTGTTCGGAAACACATGTCAAAACATTTCAGTATAATGACTCATCATTCTAAGGTTTTGATAACCATTTTCACCAAGTATTCCCAATCTAAAGTTGATCAAGTTTTATGCTTAGCACTAGCATCTACAAGTGGGGGAAAATACTAATGAGGGGTGGTAAACAAGTGTATCTTATCTAAGTTCAATCTCATGCCTCAGGGTGACATCAAGATTAACTAAGTTAGGACAAATTTTATGCTCTTTATGCTACCTTCCAATATCCTTCTATTATCTACAAGTTACTAAGTAACCTCTAAGAGAAAGCTTTGATAAAGAAATAAAGTATTTAGCTTTGTAAGTAAAACTAGGATTGGGTATCATCAAATGGGTATAAGCTTGCAAGTGGTATCTTGTTTAATGAGTAGCTTGCAAGTATTGGCTTGCTTTGTGCAGAGCACTGGTTGAAGTTATCCTCGGCTTCTTCCTCGTATTATCCTCCTTCCTCCTCGTATCCTTGGTCGATACTAGCGTCTATAAATAAATACGAGGTACACAATCACCACACAATTCTTAACTACTCTATTTAGCACACAAAGGTTTACATTAGATGATCTAGCATCATCACTATTATCACAAAGATTAGAGCTCTTGTCTTATTTATTTCATTTTAGAAAAGTAATTTCTACTTATTGAGAAACTACTTAAGATTTAATATTCTCCAACTCAAACATGGGATCATGTTGACACATGTCATAACCACATATTTCAGTACATGGGAATGTGATTTAAAGTGGTGTCACAATTTAATAAGGTTTAACCTTTTTATTTTAATTAAATAAAATGACTAGAATGGCCTATGTGGCATTCTTTTATTACTTGATCATTATTTCTATAAGTAAACCTATATATTTTTATATATTCTGAAAGCTATGGTAAAATGTGATTTTTGAGAGTTGGAATGAACTCAAAAGCTCTTATAGTGGAATTTTGAAAAATGTTTGAATGCAGAAAAGCTTGTGCCTTGTTATTTTTACCATGGGTGATCTACAAATCTAAATGGTTTGAATCCAAAGCGCTTGGATTAAGCATTCCAGTACCTTTCTAACAAAATTCGTTTCATGCATTTTGGTTCAGTGAATCCAGCTGGATTGATTTTTGAATCTAGGTACAGAACTGGGTTTGAAATTAAATGAATAAATCTAAATTTGAATTAGTGGTTCGCGTGGGATGTTTAACTGGGCCGGCCCACTATGCACAGCGCGCGCGCGGGCTGGTTAAGTGAGCGACCCCACTCGTTAGTGAGACAACGAGGGGTTAAGCGGTATGGGGCGATTAGGATCGTAGGATCTAACTCTAATCGAACAACTCTGGTTCATCGTCCACGTCAGGCAACGCCGGCGAGACAAAACCCTAGCGTGGCCAGTGGGGGTCGTGGGAGGCTCACCGGGGCTCAGGAGATGGTCGGCGACGAGGGCGAACGACGAAGTCGACGACGGCGATCCTCCTGGTACCGGCAGCTTCTCCTGGGGCGGCTCCAATCGACAGCGCCTCTCCTCCTCTGAAGCGGCGAACTCCGGTGAAATTCCGGCCACCTGGTGCTCGCCTTGCTCCGGGAGCGAGTGGGTGTGATCAGTGAGAGGTGGGGAGTGAACTGGTGTTTAGAAAACGAGCGGGGGAGGCCTCCTTTTATAGTGGCTGAAGGGGACCGAATGGCGCGGGTGGAGCTCGTCGGTGTCAACGGAACAGAGTGATACTAGCATGGGCGACGATAGGGGGCGGTGTTGTGCTCCCTGGCGAAGCTCAACGGCGTGGTCTTGCGGCGTGGGGCGGTGCTGAACGGTCAGAATGTTGCGGAGCTCTAGGCGGGTTCGACGGCAATTTTAATGGCGCACATCGTGCATGGTCCGCACGATGACGAACGTGGTTGTCTGGCGGGATGCTGGGATGCTGGCAAGCACGTCTGCAAGCGGTGAGGGTGGCGCGCGGTCTGTGGGCTGATGTCGCTGACGGCGCACTGGCGCGCTCTCTGCTCGCACGTAGAGAGACTGGGCATGCTCAGGCAGTGTGGTCCAGGGGATGGCAATGCTCGGGGCTTGGACAGGGGGTGGCGGTGGACGGTGTTCAGTGCTCCAGACATGCTTGCTAGGCTTGGTGCTTCTCCTAGCTTGCTGTCGACTTGGGGGTGGCAAGTTAGGTTCGGCATGCTCACCATTGATGGCCCTTGCATGCTCACAGTGATGCTAAAGATTGTTAAAGGGGCTAGATGATCTACTAAGAGCTTGCTGCAAACCAGAGAGGGAACAAGGTTAGCCAAAATCACTGCTACAAATAGTGCTTGATGTTTGTTTGTTTGCTGCAAACAAGGTGTTTGATGAAATGATCGAAAGAAATTCAAATTTAATTTTGGATTCAAACTTGGTGGGTTTGCTAGGCACATACTAGGGAGTATCTGGTTAGTTGGATTGGTCAAGGGGCACCGGTTTGGCTGGGTTTTGAAAAGGTGTGATCTTCACATATGTTACGGATTCAATTTTAAATTGTCATTTGAATGGGGTTGCCAAATGTTTCTGCAAGTTTGAAAGGTGTCCTTTGATTCACTTTTACTTGGTCTTGCAAGGGGTGAAAATAAATGGAAAAGTTTCTGTTTGAAAAATTGGACTAGAAACACTCAAAATGACCTAGTGAGCAAGATTGGCAAAAATGACCATTTGCCTTATTTGATTTGTTTTTGATTTGTTTTTGATTTTTTTTCTTGATTTTTTCTGCTTGGAAATGTTTTAGATGATGTTATATTCATCTTTGAACCATTCCTTACTATGTAGTTGAATCACACAAGTCCATTCATGCATTTATCAAATCATCACATATACACATGCATTCATTTGGTTTTTATTTAATCAAAGTTTTTGTTAATCCTAATTTTAGTGATTAGAGTTTGATGATCATTGTTTCATATTTTTGGATGTTACAATTTCCTAATTAATGCAACGATGAGCTATGTGACTTGATCATGTTGCAATACTTATTTTGGGTAAACATGGCCATCATATCATTCACTAATGTCATAACCTCATTGTCTACTGGCATAAATGCTCTATAATCAGAAGACCTTGATCATCTGTTGTCTAATAAACTAGCTGTATATGGGCTATTAGGAACTTGGTTTGTTTACATATCAAACCTGTACCAATGTTCCCACTTGATATAGTTATTGTACGGTATAAAACTATTACAAAACTAACTGAGATATGACAATAAACACCATTTATTATTTATCTTTAGGGCATATCTCCTTCAGCTTATATAAGTGTCTGGGGTTTTTAAGATTTCTCTGATACGAAAAAGAAAGATGGTGCTGAACTTTTCAAGTTGTAAGATTTGGTTTCAGATAAGATATGGCGTTATGCCTTTTCCAAACAAAAAAACGACATTGTATTACATGAGCTGACTAAATTAAATTAATTCTTGTACTTTGGGCGGTGGAAATTACCATGTTGCTGAAAAGCACGAGAAACAAACAACGTGCATGCATACTACTGTAGGAAAGAAAAGGTGTCCTTGATTTCCAGCTGGAGCAGAGTATGGACCTCCGGTTGCTGATCTCCATTTTGGACCGTCGACGAACCCCACGGCAATACTGATAGGGCAGACAGCTACCACGGCTACGGCTAGCACAGAAAGCATCGTCGTGCTCTTTTCCCGCCTTACACACCGAACGTCGATCCCCAACAGGAACCAATGGGCTCAGTGGACTGCCACTATTGGTCTCTTGCGTGGCGGCGCACACAGCCGCCGCGCGCACCGTGCCCACTAAGGCCGGATACTTGTTCGGTTCTTCCCTTCTCCTGGAATGATCCGGCATGGCGCGCACGGTCCAAGCGAGGGAGGAGCGAGGGTCGATTCTTCTTTCTTTCTGTACCGGAAGCAGAGCCTCGATCGATCTATTGATCGCCCAGTTAATTCGAGTTAACCAAAGCTGAAAAATCAAAATTACAGCGCAGCCTGTGAAGAGACAAGCCACCCTGAAGAGCAATGGCAGACGAACGCGTATTCAGCACGGCGGCATACTCATTGTTTACCTCACCGGTACCACCTACCTGCCCAGTACTGTTCATCAAGTATAGTCCAGCACAGACATGGAAGACCATGTCATAAAAAGAGTACAGACATGGAAGATGACTGAAATCGCATTATCCAAGCCCCCAGCCCATGACCACCTTTTCCACTGTCCCGAACAAACAACTCAATTAGTGCGACAAGAGCGCGGGAACACCCGCTCATACTATATACGCACTGCACGCATCGGCCCTCTTCGCTAAGCAAACGCACTGCTAGCAAGCAAGTGAAAGCCATGCCACCGACGCCTCCGAGCTCCACAGCTCGGCTCCTCCTCGTCCTCTCCCTCAGTCTCCTCCTTACCACCAGCGCGCACCAGCTGACCCCATCGCCGGTGGCGCGGCCGAGGCATGCGACGGCCGGCATTTCGCCCGCGCTCGTGTCGACGCTGCGTGAGACGCTGGAGGCGGTGAAGGACGTGGTGTCCATCATCTCGGCTTTCCCCGTGGGCGGCATTTTAGGAGGCAGGGACCTCCGGCTCTCCTCCGCCATCGCCGACTGCCTGGACCTCCTCGACCTCTCCGCCGACGAGCTGTCCTGGTCGATGTCCGCCGCTTCGCCGACCGCACGCCCCGCGGGCGCAGGAGAAGCCGCTGGCGGCCGCGTGGGCACGGGAGACGCGCACTCGGACCTCCGGTCGTGGCTGAGCGGCGCCCTCGGCAACCAGGACACCTGCAAGGAGGGCCTCGACGACACGGGATCGGTGCTCGGCTCCCTCGTGTCCACCGCCCTCCAGGCCGTCACGTCCCTCCTCGCCGACGGACTCGGCCAGGTCATCACCGGCGAAGAAGCCGCGTCGACCCGCGTCCACCGGCGCGGCCTCGCCCGGGGCGCTCCGCTCTGGCTGGAGCCCAGGGAGCGCCGGCTGCTGCAGATGCCGCTGGGTCCCGGGGGAATGGCGGTGGACGCCGTGGTGGCGCAGGACGGGAGCGGCAACCACACGACCGTGCAGGCGGCCCTGGACGCGGCGCCGTCGGAGAGCGCGGGGCGGTACGTGATCTACGTGAAGAGAGGGGTGTACAACGAGACGGTGGAGGTGAAGAAGAAGAAGTGGAACGTGATGTTGGTCGGCGACGGCATGGGCGCCACGGTCGTCTCTGGCCGCCTCAACTACGTCGACGGCTACTCCACGTTCCGCACCGCCACCGTCGGTGAGTACGCCCGTCCGACGACACTCCATCGTATCCTACTCGATCGATCTCGGCCAGTCCTTTAATTCAAGCTATAATCTTGTTCGTGTCAGTTTGAGAACATACTACTAACAACCAAGTTAGTGATGCATGTTAGCTTAAACCATTTGACCGACAGTTCGACCTCCACATTTAGATGGAGTAATCTAGCCAAGCCCAACGATCTGGTTATTAAAAGTTCAAGGCAAGGTAGTGTGCTAGTACACATTGTACTTGTCCGAGGAACACAAGGGCATGGTCAAACTGTACCATGGACCACGCAGTCCACCATGGCTCTACCGATAATTACACTGTTAGTTGCACACTCTTCACTAGCGCTAGCTCGCCGATCGAGGTTCACCTGAGCTCATGACCACCTTTACGATATGTGTTTCCCCAGTCCCTGGTGATTACGTAGCATGGTCAAGATGTCATTGTTGGACTGTCTGACCATGGTTAGGCCGGTGCATGTTAGTCGTACAACTCTGGTCTCCGGCTGTGCATATATTATACTCCCTCTCTTTCAAAATATAAGATGTTTTAGATTTATGAAAAACATATATCTAGACTAATTTTAGTGTGTAGTTTCACTCAGGTTTGCAATGAACCTACACAATAAAAGTAGTCTAGATACATTTGTTTCACAAAGCTAAAACATCTTATATTTTGAAACGGAGGGAGTACCATTCGAAATACTGTATATGCCAATGCTTTCCGGACCATCGACATATTTGGCGTGTCAGAGAGACGTGGAGTGGTGGTAGGTGTACGAATTAGTACGTTGTGTTGTGCATCGTAATAAAGCAAATTCGGGCTAAGCTGCAGAGACCGGAAGGCTCCCGGAAGACGCATCCAGCTCGCCTCCATGCGTCTAATACTCCACTGTTCTTCTAATCCCAGCCGTCCACATGCATTCAAGTCCTGACTCCTGCCACCTTACTACCCGATCGATCGACCGATCGCGCGCCTTGAATACAGAACATGCATGCACGACGCATTAACGCAAGGCTCTGGGTGGTTGCAGCGCACCAACGAATTTATTGGACAAATGTACCGTACGTAGACGATATCCATAGGGTGGCCTGGCTGGTTGGCTGAACAAGTCAACATGGGCCCTGTCAAGCTCTACCGGCGGTCTACGCGTAGGCGTAGCACCTGTCTATGGGGGCCACAACTTTTTTGTGTGACGACCAAGAGAGGTACTACACCACAAGGTCGCAGCGTCTTGTGACCTTGTCACGCCTGGCACTGAGCAGAGTGCAGAGAAGACCTCGCTCTGGATCTGTAAAGTGATGGGTGAGTGCAGAGAAGACCTTCTTTTGCTTCGCGTCACACACGTACAGTACCGTATTAGCGGGAGAGAGATCACCGACACAGCAACGATTCGGCAGGTGCGGCCTAAAGGCTACCCGCGCACCTATAGAATCCGTCGTATCTCTTGCTTCTGGGCGGGGGCGGGGCGTACGTCGTCGCTACTAGTACTAGTATGGATTTAGTAGCATGTCATCTTCGGGTTGGGCCCAGCCGACTGCCCACTTTCACGAAGCCTCGGTTCAATGGCTTATCACCAGCAGCTGATGCGTACCAAACTCTTGTTCCTGCCTAGCTAATCGTCTCAATGGTCACCACCTGCAAGTAGTAGAGTTTCCAGGGTTGGATTAACTCGGTTAATCATCCTAACCAAAGATCGATTGTTGGATTACAAAAAAAGGCTTTTTATTCCGAAATTTTATTCTCGGATTCTACCCGAGGGTTTTCGGTGGTTGTAAAAATCAGATTCTCGCTATGAGAATAATTATCTTGTCCCAAAGAAAAAGAAATATCAAAGTTTCAAAATTTACGCTCTATTCATTCAATAATTTTCTTTAGAAGACAATTTTTTTTGCATTTAGATCATTTTTTGCTCCACGAGAAATTGAACAAACTGCTGCCGAATTGGCCTATTTCTTGTGCGTACCGATTGAAGTATTTTGAGTACCAATTGTACGTATTTTTAACTTAATTGAATAAATAAGAATTGGAAGAAGAAAAGTTTTCTCAATACAGGGAGTAAGTCCCTTCGGAATTGGATTTGTTATTAGAAAGGTATTTTTGAGATGGTAAATGAAACGACTAGTCCCACATGAGGTTTGGAAACAGTCTGATAATGAGCAAGTAATATAGTCTTTCTCCGAAAGGTGATCTATTAAACTCATAATTCATTAAATCCTTGATATCAATGTTAGCTAGGTATCATAAGTAAATGGATTCCGGTTGTTCAATTCTTTGCTAACATAATTACGGGTCCCGTTTCCACAAACATCCGGATGTCTAAAATCAACTGTCACAAACCTCGTCCTCAGTTTTTTAATCATGCATAGTTTTTTTTTCCTGATCATGTATAGTTGCTACACTGGTCAGTAGTAGTTTGTACGACGAGCACGTTATATTCAAGCCTACCATTACTATTTCTTGCTTGATTAGTTGATTGCCTGAACTTGCTGGCCATATATCATCTGTAATCTGTGGGGCCATAGCTTCGCGATCTGGCTCACCGTCTCGCTTCGTGTACTAGTGTTCACCAATCACCAGAGACATGAGCAGGTTCAAAACATGCAACCCACATGGGTCCATTACCTGACTGTTTTCTTTGTACCTTACCTGCCGCGTTTTACGCATTATTGCAGCCGTGAACGGCAAGGGGTTCATGGCGCGGGACCTGACGTTCGAGAACACGGCGGGGCCGGCGAAGCACCAGGCGGTGGCGCTGCGGTGCGACTCGGACCTCTCCGTCTTCTACCGCTGCGCCTTCGAGGGGTACCAGGACACGCTGTACGCGCACTCGCTCCGCCAGTTCTACCGCGACTGCCGCGTCACCGGCACCGTCGACTTCGTCTTTGGCAACGCCGCCGCGGTCTTCCAGAACTGCACCCTCCTGGCGCGCCTCCCGCTCCCGGAGCAGAAGAACTCCGTCACCGCGCAGGGCCGCGTCAACGGCTCCATGAACACCGGCTTCGCCTTCCAGTTCTGCAACGTCTCCGCGCACGACGACCTCCTCCGCGCGCAGCAGGGCGCCGGCGGCAACCAGACCAAGGCCACCCAGACCTACCTCGGCCGGCCGTGGAAGGCGTACTCGCAGGTCGTGTTCATGCAGTCGTATATCGGCGTCGTGGTGCGGCCGGAGGGGTGGCTCGCGTGGGACGGCCAGTTCGCGCTCGACACGCTTTACTACGGGGAGTACATGAACACGGGACCTGGCGCCGGCCTCGCAGGGAGGGTGAAGTGGCCGGGGTACCACGTGATGACGACCCCGACGGAGGCAAGCAACTTCACCGTGGCGGAGTTTATCGAGGGAAACATGTGGTTGCCGCCCACCGGCGTCAGGTTCACGGCCGGGCTCGCGTCTTGATCACCTGAGTCCGAGCCTCCGAGGGGTGGGTACAGAGCTAGCTGTTGTTACTCGTTACACAAAGGATTCGCTAGAATGGAATTACTATATGGCTCACACTCGATTTAGCTGCGGATTGGCGGGGATTTCTTTTCTTTCAACTTCTGTACTCTGTTCTGTTGATCTGTGGACTGTGGCGGTGCCGTCCATCAGCGATCCCCAGCGAATTGCGACATCCTCGAGCTGGTGACAGGAGAAATTGGGATGCAAAATGTCAGAGAATCTTCAACGAGGTGGAAGCCAAACGGACCGCGGTCGCGCGGACATCAGTAACATACGGCAGTTTGCTTAGGGCATCTCCACCGATCCATCCGTCGACTCGTCCGTTTCTGCCCACCGTTTGGATAAGTCCATGCTCGCTTTTGGGTCTGGTCCGGCAGATCGAGCACAGCGGCGCGATTCAACTGTCCGAGCTGGCCAGGAATTTTATGTGTTTGTAGGTTTTGTTCTATAATAAAATTTGACAAGCAAATAAACAAAATTAAATAATTTAATTAAAATAATGCTTACATAATAGTTTAGACTCACATGGTTTGATAGAAAATAACTAAACCGTCATTCCAATTACAAGAAACAAATAAGAAATTAAACATTGAGGTTTTCCGCACGAGTTCATATGTACTCAACCAAATCTAGTTGAAGCCATTCATGGGTATACTTGTCACGCAAATTTTTATGCACTCGTATGAAATCTTCTCATGATGCTAGACTTGGCTCTGGCTCAACTAACTGACCCTGAAAGTCCCAGCCTTGGTCCAAGATGCCATCATCTCGCTCGTCCTCGACGATTATTTTGTGCATGATGACACAAGCTGTCATCACATCCCACATCCTCTCTGTGCTCAAGGTTCTAGCAGGGTATCGAACAATAGCCCACCTTGACTGAAGCACGCCAAATGCTCGCACCACATCCTTCCTAGCGGCCTTTTGCTCTTTCGCAAACCTCTTGCATTTCTCATCTCTAGGATTGCGGATTATCTTCACAAAGCTAGCCCAAGAGGGGTAGATACCGTCAGCTAGATAGTAACCCATATCATATGTATTGCCATTGATCTGAAAAGAAACCTGTGGGGCATTGCCTTCTGCCAGCCTAGCAAACACCGGAGACCGCTGCAGAACATTGATGTCATTGTTTGATCCAGCCATACTAAAAAAGGAGTGTCAAATCCAGAGATCATGTGATGTAACAACCTCTAGTATGACGGTTGAAAGGGCATTTATTGTCATAATCACTTTTGGTGTTCGTTAACAACAAGTAGATCATTTTACAGTTTGTTATTGTTCACAGGTTGGTATTTTGATAAATGAACATCACCCTCAAACTTGGGAAAAGACCACATTCATATGCCATTGTTCTGGAAACTCCAGACCGGAGTCTCCGGTCTGCCAAGACCGGAGTCTCCGGTGTGGTCCGGAGTTTCCGGTTCTGGTCCGGAGGTGCCTCCCAGGATCTAGCTGGGACATTCTGTCTGGGGGTCCGGAGCCTGCACCGGAGGTTACTCCGGAGTCTCCGGTGTTGGAAGACCGGAGTCTCCGGTGTTGCTGGGGCAAGATTGGCCTGGGTCAGTCAGATGGGCAGTCCGGAGGCTGGTCCGGAGATTGACCGGAGTCTCCGGTCTCCAGACCGGAGTCTCCGGTCTGACTTTTCTACAACGGTCAGAAAACGGTTCGTGGAAGGGGCTGCCTATAAAAAGGGACCCTTATCTCCTTCCTCCAGTTACTCGAGCTGCTCAAGAACACCAACCCCATTAGAGCCACCATATCTACAAGATCTCTTCATCCAACCATCCAAAGTCATTGATCTTTGGAGAATCGAAGGAGGAGGCCTTGATTTACATCTTCACCAAGAGAGATCTTCATTTCCCCCTCATTCACTTGAGGGCCCCCAAGCTCTAGTGTTTCATTGGAGAACCTAACTTTGATTTGGTTCTTACAAGCTTGTCTTTGATTTGTCTTGATAGCTTGCTTGTATTTGGGAGCCTTCAATTCAGTTGTGGATGTGTGCCCCGAACTTGTTGTAAAGGTGCCGGCTTCCACCTCGAAGGTTGCCGATATAGTGGAAGGTGAATCGAGCCCGTTGGGGTGAGGTTCATCGGAGAACAAGGGAGGCCTCTCGTGGCGTTGGTGGTTTGAAACCACCCCCTCTCCAAACATAGACGTACTTCCCCTCAAAAGGAAGGAACTACGGGAAACAAATCCTTGTGTCTCCGCGTCCACTCCCTTGGTTACTTCTATCCTTTACCACACTTTACTTACTTGTTCTTGCTTAGTGTTATGTTAGTTTGTGCTTGATTGACATATAGGTAAATTCACCATAGTTGCATATTCTAGAGAATTTACCTTTCTTGTCAAACCCTAATTTGAAAAAGAGTAAAAGTAGCACCTATTCACCCCCCTCTAGGTGCCCATACGATCCTTTCAATTGGTATCAGAGCCTCGGCTCTTTATTTGGGCTTTACCGCCTAAGGGAATATGGGTAGCCAAGAAGGGGATGGTGGTAGTGAGCCGACCCCGGTGACCATGGAAGATCTCAAAAACTTGGAAATAAGATTGAGCTCTTCCTTGGTCAACGAAGTCAAGAAGATGCTTGAGCAACTTCTTAAAGACAAAGGTGGCTCATCACCCCCATCTCCTCAAGAGGATCTACCATCTGTTGTACCTAAAGGGAATACTTCGGTATCCCCCGAGGGTATGGTGGTAGGGGGCAAACTAGACAACGCTAATTCCTCCACACCACTTGATGGGGGGAAGGGTGAGCACCGTGATTCTTGGTACTCTCCCGATCCTCCCGTCCCTCACCCTCATGTGTACAATAGAGGTGACCCACCTAAGCTAGAAGAGTCTGCTACTTTTGCTCAATGGCAATCACTAATGAGAACTCATGTGCGCAGCTCTTGCATTGAACTATGGAACATCATTGAGCATGGACTCTTTATTGGGGATCCAAACAACTTGACAAGAAAAGAGGTTGTCAATAGTCAACTCAATGCCACTTCTTTGCATATGATTCAACAAGGATTGGGAACAAAGGATTACCCACACATTGAGCACTTTAGCATTGCCAAGGAAGCTTGGGATGCTCTCATTGTGTTGTTTGTTGGAAATGAGAGTATGAGGAGGAACCGATATGATGCTCTAAGCAATGAAGCCGAAGGCTTCTACATGAAATAAGGTGAAGATCATAATGTTGGAAATATGCCCTAGAGGCAATAATAAATGTAGTTATTATTATATCTTTGTGTTTATGATAAATGTTTACATTCATGCTTTAATAGTATTAACAAGGAAACATTAATACTTGTGTGATTTGTAAACTAAATTAGAGTCCCTGGTAAAGCCTCTTTATAATACTAGCTTGTTGGTTAATAAATGATTGTGGTTTCCCTATCATGAACATTGAGATGTTATTAACAACAAGATCATATCGTTAGGAGAATGATATGATGGACATACTCCTATAGATAAGCGTAGCATAAAGATCAAGTCATTTTAATAGTTCAATTGCTATATGCTTTCTAATACATAGTAACCTAATTCCTTCGACCATGAGATCATGCTTATCACCATCACCGGAAGGATGCTTTGATGACATCAAACACCACACCGTAACTGGGTGGCTATAAAGGTGGCATTGAGTGTTCGGAAAGTATTGGCTGAGACACATGGATCAAGAGTGGGATTTGTCCATCCATATGACAGATAGATATACTCTGGGCCCTCTCGGTGGAATGTCATCCAATTAGCTTGCAAGCATGTGACTGGCTCACAAGGGATCACATATCACGGGAACGAGAAAAGAGTACTTATCAGTAACGAGGTTGAACTAGGTATGCAGAGATACCGATGATCAAAACCTCGGATAAGTAAACTATCATGAGACAAAGGGAAATTGGTATCGTATGTAAGTGGTTCATTCGATCGCAAAGTAATCGTAGAAATATGTGGGAGCCATATGAATTTCTAGATTCCTCTATTGGCTATTGTTCGGAGAAGTGTCTCGATCATGTCCGCATAATTCACGAACCGTAGGGAGACACACTTAAGGATTCGACGTTGTTGAGTAGTTATGGAATGATGAGTAAGAGACCGAATGTTGTTCGGAGTCTCGGATGGGATTCGGGATATCACGAGGAGATCCGGAATGGTCCGGAGAATAAGATTCATATAAGGAAAGTCCTGTTTCAGGATTGGAGAATGGTTCCGGTGTTTTCATCGCGAATGTTCTAGAAAGTTCCGGAATGTCCGGCACTTCGGAGGGGAAGGGTACATGAATGTGTCATAACAAGTTGGAATGGTTGCATCATGTACTAGGTGTCATCGCTGAACAAAATAAAGGGATAAATCAAATCCTAGTTTGAAAAGTCAAACGCCAATTTGAAAAGTCAAACGGCTATTTTGTTTGGTGGAGGGAGAGTAGGAAACCTACTTGGGGAGGAAGTCCCTCTCCCTCCACCGCCGGACTTGGAAGCCGAGTTGGGGAGGGACTCCCCTCCCCTTGGCCGGCCCCCTCCACCTATATAAGGAGTGGAAGGGCTTCCCCTCCAAGCACACACCTTGCACCCTGCAAACCCAAGCCCCAAGCCGCTGGCGCCGCCACCTCCTGCTGCCGCTGCCTAAGGGCAAAACCCTAGCCACCGAGTTGGGGCATACCCTTGCCCTAGCCGCCGGCCTAGCCTCTCCTCCTTGGTGCGTCTAAACCCTAGATCACCGAGGCTATCTCATAGTCCACCATACTCGCTCCGGCTTAAGGCGAAGCCCTGCGAGATCTCCCCTCTACTTCCGGTACCACACCGTCGTGCTGCCGGAATCGCGAGGAGAGTGCTACAATCTCCGCTGCCTGCTGGAACAAGGGATAGGAAGGTCTTCATCGAGTACCGAACGTGTGACCGACTGCGGAAGCGCTGCCGGAACGCAGCGCCGGAAGGATCGTCTACACGATCTTGAGATCGGGAAGAGTACGACTACATCACCCACGAGAATCCGCTCTCGTTAAACACTTTGGAATCTTCGAGGGTGAGTTATTCTATCGACTCGTTGCTACAATCTAGTAGATAGATCTTGGCTTGTTTGTTTGTATGCGGTAGAAATTTTTTGTTTTCCATGCTACGAACCCCTACATTGGTATCAGAGCCGTGTCTATATGTAGATCTGTTGCACGAGTAGAACACAATGGTCATTGTGGGCGGTGGTGCTTTTATTATCAATTGCTTCTTGTGTACTTTGCATCTTGCGGTATGATGGGATGAAGCGGCCTGGGCTAACCTTACATGACATCGTTCATGAGACTTGCTCCACGCTCAACATGCAACTTGTATTGCATAAGTGGCTTTGCGGGTGTCCGTCTCTCCCATTATAGTATAGATCCAATTTACAACGGGCACTTGATAGTTCAAACATCAACGTTGTGGTTCTTGTTCGTAAGTTAGATCGACACTTATTGAAAGCCCCAAACCACGTAAAACATGCAAAGAAATTAGAGGCATCTAAATTTGTTTTGCAGGGGTGTGCTGTGATGTGATATGGCCATGATTGTGATTATATTTGATGTATGCAATGTTCTTTATTGTAAGTTGGCAACCGGCAGGAGCCATATGGTTGTCTTTAATTTCTGTTAAGACCCGCGTGTCTATTCAAAGTAGTTGTAATAGTTGAAGCTGGTGGACGACAACCATGGAGCAGCGTCATTGACCTTGATGCAATGCCAGTGATGATGGAGATCATGTTCGTGCTTGAAGATGGAGATCGGAAGCACAAAGAAGAAAGGCCATATCATATCACATATTATGAATTGCATGTGATGTTAATCCTTTATGCATCTTGTATTGCTTAGTTAACGACGGTAGCATTATAAGATGATCCCTCATGCACATGAATTTCAAGTTCCATAGTGTTCTTCCTTAGTAAGCACCATTGCTAAAGCTTGTTGTTTCGAAGCACCACGTGATGATCGGGTGTGTTAGATTTTGCAAGTGTACACAACGTGAGCAAGCCAGATTTGCTCATGCGGAAGCTAAGGTTTGATCTTGACGAGCCTAGCATGTACAGACATGGTCTCGGAACATGGATCACCGAAAGGTAAAGCATGAATCATATAGTAGATATGATGAACATGTCGATTGTTCGCCATTGAAGCTACATCAACTCTCGTGATGATCGGTGTTGATGTGGTGGATTTGGTTCGTGTGATCACTAAAACAATGTGAGGGATATTGTTTTGAGTGGGAGTTCACCTAGATTAATTTAACTATTAATTAGAACTCAGTTTGTCATAAACTTAGTCTAAACTATTGCAAATATGTTGTAGATCAATGGCGGCCCCTACCATCAATTTTAATGCATTCCTAGAGAAAGAAAAGTTGAAAAACAATGGAAGCAACTTCGCGGATTGGTTCCGCAATTTGAGGATTGTCCTCAATGCTGGTAATTTGACCTATGTGCTGGATGCACCGCTGGGTGACCCGCCTGCAGCTACTGCTACCGATGAAGTAAAGAATGTTTACCTCGCTCGGAAGACTCAGTACTCCACAGTTCAGTGTGCTATCTTGTATGGTTTAGAATCGGAGCTCCAGAAAAGGTTTGAGAATTCAGACCCACATGATATTGTCCGTGAACTCAAATTGATTTTTGAGACTCACGCGGCAGTTGAGAGCTATGAGGCCTGTGAAAAGTTCTTTAACTGCAAGATGGATGTAGGGGTCCCAATCTTAGATAAGATTGATCCCTCCTGTGTTTACAATGCTAGTCCCTGGATCAATAGCTAGCATCCACAGTTAAGATGTAATATCAAGAAACAAAGGTCATAATATAACTTTATAACCAGGAATAACATAAGTTTATTACATCAAACATAGCTCATTAGGCTATTTCATTACATTGCAGCAGAATAATTATAATCATGGGGTCCTTCATCTTCATAGTGCCACAGGCAGATGTTGGTTGTAGACTTTGTAATCCTAATCAAACAATCTTCACTAAAATCAATCAAACCTTCAACATACAAGTTACAGCCACAAAGGGTCAATACATTTGAATTGTATTGGCAAGTGATACTATGGTAGTATAGTGGAGTCTATCATCTATATGCATTTGGCTAAGTGGAGTTGAGGCTTGCATTGCTCAAAATAGATTTTTCTTATCATTTTGAAAATACTAAGTTTTTGCTTGACAAAATCATTTTCCTCAATCAAAGATTTCAAGATCCTTGTACCAAGCCATCTCTCCATCAATGATTGAAGAATTCAAACAACCCTTGTTCAAACCTCAAGATTTTAATTTAGAAATTTGAATGATGAGATTCTTGATTGCTTCCATGTCTTGATGCTCAAATTGTCCTTTACCAGGGACATGGCTAAGTACTTAGATTTTTCACTCTGCAGAGGTGGTGCACTTTACCCACAAGACTTGGTTTCCCAAGACAAGATCTTTCAGAAGCTTTCCCTTAGACCAAAATGGACGCGCTCCAACCTATCAAACACTACCACCCACTGTCCATATGGCTAAGTTCTTGCAACCTATATGATCATGGCAGAGCCCATATTGCCAAGTGGTTGCACTTGAAGCTTCTCAACATTTGACATCTCAAATCCCTTTGTTTCCTGGGTGGCATTCCACAAGTGAGATACACAACCCAAGTCCATGGCCTTGTGTAACCACTCAACATATCCCAATCCTTCCATTCCACCCAGGAGGTTCATTAACTTAGTTGTTTTATTAGACAAAATCACAAGTCCTCAGACTTAGAATATTTTTTTATAGTGTGAATATATATATTCCACCCATGTTTTCTATTAGCTAGGCTAAGCTTGGTAGTAGTAGGAATCTTAACTTAGGAAAATCCTACTAAGGATTCATCTACTAGGTTTTCCTATAGTAAGGTCTATACTTAGCAAAATCCATGCAAGTTTTACTTAACAAAATCACTAATGCATAGTGAAAGTAATAGGACAAAAAGTATGAAGCATCACTTGCCTTTTTGGTAGGGAATGGTGGTTCACTCCTTGATCTTTCTAGTCTCACACTTCACTACAAATCAATCAAGCAAACACAAATTCAATTCACATTCCAAACAAATAATCACTTAAACAAATTCACACACACAAGACAATGGAAACCAATTTATGCATGGGAGCATGCACAAGATAGTTTTATTTTGCAAAGAGGGCCTCTATTGGGTTTCTAAACTTTGTTAGTTCCAAATTGGTCATTTACCAAAGTGGCAAAGTCATTAGTTAGAGGGTTTTGTCCAAAACTATTTTTAATTCCATTCATCATTTCATGTGGTGAAAAATGTTTTTATTAAGGCAAAACTCTTAAGTTGTTCACCAAATGAGTTGCTATTGCAAAGCTTGGTGTTTTTAGGTCAGTAGGTTTGGTTCAAAACATTTCGTTAAAGTTTTCTTTCCATAAACATTTTTATAGCAAAAACCATTCTTTTTATTTGGCTAGAAAATGACTAAGTCAAGTAATCCAACCTAAATCTTTCCATAATCTTTTTTAACACCAAGGGTTGGTTCCTAGGGTCAGTAAGGTCACAACAAACCATTTTGCAAAGGTTTCAATCCAAAAATCATTTTAAACAATTTTTATACTCTAAACAAGCTCACAAAAGTTTCTGCAAATTCAAACAAACTAACAAATACTATTTGCTAAACCAAGGGCATGGTTGGCTAGGTCTTGTTCTCCTGAATCCATTGATATAAAATTTGTAATTTTTGGACGTGTGGTTTGAAAGTTACAAAGGTTTCAAATTGGCACTTAAATCTGGTTTCTAATTCTGTTTTAATCAAACATTGGCCACGTGTCTGTCACTGATTGGGCGAAAACGGTTCGCATGGATCAGAAACGTGGACCGCATGATCTAAAGTAGAACGTGCGGCGCAGGATCTATCTTACCCCTTCGTTTAAGTCGTCTGTTTCTACGCGTCTGATCTAAATCGAACGGTCCTGATCCAATCAACCACAAAGTGGCGGCGCTGGCGGCGGTGGTTGGCGGTGCACGGTTGGACGGTGAGGTCGCCGGTGATTTAGGAGGCGAGGGGAACAGAGGGGTAGCTTACCAGAATCGCTGAAGCCTGCTGATGCTCAACGTCGTGGCATCTCGTCGAGGGGCGCTCAGGGGCAGTTGGGATTGCTCGCCGGAGTTGGTTCTGGCGACGGACGCGCGCGGTCGAGGTCGAGGACGATGTTGTGATCCACGGGAGGACAAACGGAGGACTGGGTTAGCTGCGCTAGACCATGGCAGATATGTGTGCGTGATCTAGAAGACACGGGGTGGTCGGAATTTACCTGTGGGCGTCGTCGGAGTAGAGGCAGACGACGGCGCTCAGAACTTTTGTCGAAGACGGCTTCCTGGGGCGCCCGCGGTTGAACGAAGTGTACCAGGAGATGCGTCAGAGAGTGTTGAGTGTGCTCGTGTGCTCGGGGCGGCACGGGGCGGTCAGGTTTGGACGGAATCGAAAATGGACCTCGTCGGAGACAGAGAGAGTGGCTGGCGAAATACGGCAGCCTGGGGGCGTGCTCGGGAAAGGAGGCAGAGGGGAAACGGAGAGGAGTGACTGGTGTTTTAACACGCGTGATCACTGCAGGGTTTACTCGTGGTATTAAAGCGAATTAAGTCTGAGGAATCAAGTCTGCAACGGCGAAGTGAGGAGGAAGAACAGTTCGCGGGGTGGGGAAGAAGAGCAGTAGGGTGTGGGGTCCGCTGGCAGTGAAAGAAAGGGAGAAGGGCGGGGTCCACATGTCTGTTGCTCCGCGGGTCAGAATATGGGTGCAAATCGTTTTCCTTCGGGGAGGAAAGAAGCTGGGCTGTTGCTGGGCCTATTGGGCTGCTGTTGTTTCTTTTTTTTTTGTACAGTAACTTTTGCCTTTTCTATTTCTATTTACTGATTTGAATTTCAAAAAATTCTCAAGCATTCAAAACAATTCAAATCTTCACCAAACATTGTAACTAAGAATTTGGTTCTGTTTAATAGTATAAACCAACTTCCAAAATAAAATAATATTTTAAATCTTTTTAGGTTCCATTTATTAATTAAATAAAATGGACCATGGTTTATTAATAAAATAGGGTTTGGTTTAGTTTAATAAAATATTCATTTGAAATCCAAATACTTTCAAAACCATTCAGTAGATTTTATTTGGGAATAAAGAATATTTGGAAAACTTGTTTAAAATAAAATAATCTTTTATTTTAGGGTCCATTAATAATTAAATAAAATGGGCCTTAGTTATTAAATGAAATAGAGTTTGATTTTATTAAATAAATCCTTATTTGAAACCTAAATATTTTCAAAACCAAATCAGTAGGTTTTAATTAAGAAAATAAAATACTTAGAAAACTTATTTAAAATAATTTAATAAGTTTTGATATTTTAATTAAAATGATAAAACCTTTTATTTAAATAAAGTTGGATATTAAATCCTTATTATTTTATTTAAATAAACCTTTGCTAATTTTACTTAAAATAAAATGTTTTAAATTCAAAAGTTTGGCCAAGGTTTAATTTGGCTTTATAAAATAATCTTTATTTATAAATCCATCTTTTCTTTTGAATACCAAATCTTTTATTAAGAGATCCAAAATAGTATTTCCAAAACATTTTAATTTCTTTTATTAAATGTTTATCTTTATGAATCCCTTTAGGTTTTATTTAATTCAAATGGGTTTGGAGTTCCAATTGATTTCAAAAGTTTCTTTTGGCTCTAAAAATCAAACAAAGTTTTATTTTATTCATTTATTTTCACATTACAAGATTTGGAAAATCTTGGGATGTGACAGGCTACCACCCTTAAAATAAATCTCGTCCCGAGATTTGGGGAGGCTGGGGTTTACAAGCAAGTTCAAAACAACTAGGGTACTACCACCCTTAAAGATTTTCAAACAAAATTACACATTGTCCTTTTTGGGATTCTGGGAAAAATTTCTCTAAACAAACAGTTGCATGTGTCCTTGGTTTCTTTACTTGACTCATGGGCCAAGGTTGAGTTTCTCCATAGGCTTGTTCAACTTGTTCTTCATCCTTTCTGGACAGTTACTTGCATAATGTCCTGGATTCTTGCAGTGTTTGCACATCACTTGGCTAAAATCCTTCCTTATCTTGGGTTTCACTAGCTTTTGTTTGTCTTCTTGTCTCTTCTTCTTTTCTGGGCATTCACTGGCATAGTGTCCCATCTCTTTGCAATTGTAACATGGCAACTGGCTTTTGTCTTTCTTCTTCTTTTTGGGTCTCTCCAAAGCTAGGAGTTCTTTCAGTTCATATTCTTCATAAGTGGAAGATCTTTGTCTCTTCTTGGGGCATTGATCTTCATGCTCCTTGGATGCATGATCTTTGTCTCTAAAACTATTGTTGGCTTGGGTTCCTTCTAAAATAGCATCTTTGTCATCCTTGTTGTCATTGGCTCTTGGGAAAAAAAAACTTTCTCTCATGTTGATCATTTGAGTAATGAGTCCTTGCAACAATTGGGATTGAAGTTTCAAAATCCTTTGTATGGCTGGGTCTAGTCCATTGTTGTTGGCTAAAAGCTGAGTTGTTTCTTGGCTCAACTGGTTTTGGGTTACTATAAGTTCTCTCATGTTGTCTTCTTGGTTGGTGTTGGTGTCTCTTGGAGTAGTCATCTGTTTGGGTTGGATTGGGATTAGAATAGGCAAAATATTTCTAAGGAAATATTTCTAATCACACACATCACAATTCACACAAACAATGTTCAAGCAATCACAAACAAACATTTCACTCAAACAAGGTTCAAGCACATACTTAGGCAACAAAATATTTTTGTTACACCACATGAGTTGGTGGTTTGACTTAACTAAATTATGGTGGTCCATCTATATGGTTCACTTGTGTTCTTTCCATCCTTCTTTGGTTGCTTCCTCTCACATGAGATCATGGTTCCTTGATAAAACTCCTTGGTCACAATATTTCAAAGTTGTTGATGGTTTCTTCTTATTTTGCATTCCCTCAGTCTCTAAATCTTAAGCAAGATTTCCTTGTTTCTCTTGTAGTCCTTAGTGATATCCATGTTGGAAGTCCTTGGTGATTATGCTGAAGATGTTGAAGTCATTAAAGTTGAAGATGTTGAAGTCATTTAGAGTTGAAGAAGTTGAAGAAGTCCTTTGCACATGGTGTAGTCTTTGGCCATGGGGTAGGTTTTTCCATCAAGTTGAAAATAGAAGAGATGTAGAGTTGAAACCAAAATTGTCGAGGAAAGAGTTTACAAGTGTTTTTGTAAATAAGTTTTTGAACAAGTACAACTCCTATTTTCCTAAGGGTTTTTGTCCAATCCTAGGTTTACAAATCCTACAGGCAACACAATGCTCTGATACCATCTGTAGGGGTCCCAATCTTAGATAAGATTGATCCCTCCTGTGTTTACAATGCTAGTCCCTGGATCAATAGCTAGCATCCACAGTTAAGATGTAATATCAAGAAACAAAGGTCATAATATAACTTTATAACCAGGAATAACATAAGTTTATTACATCAAACATAGCTCATTAGGCTATTTCATTACATTGCAGCGGAATAATTATAATCATGGGGTCCTTCATCTTCATAGTGCCACAGGCAGATCTTGGTTGTAGACTTTGTAATCCTAATCAAACAATCTTCACTAAAATCAATCAAACCTGCAACATACAAGTTACAGCCACAAAGGGTCAATACATTTGAATTGTATTGGCAAGTGATACTATGGTAGTATAGTGGAGTCTATCATCTATATGCATTTGGCTAAGTGGAGTTGAGGCTTGCATTGCTCAAAATAGATTTTTCTTATCATTTTGAAAATACTAAGTTTTTGCTTGACAAAATCATTTTCCTCAATCAAAGATTTCAAGATCCTTGTACCAAGCCATCTCTCCATCAATGATTGAAGAATTCAAACAACCCTTGTTCAAACCTCAAGATTTTAATTTAGAAATTTGAATGATGAGATTCTTGATTGCTTCCATGTCTTGATGCTCAAATTGTCCTTTACCAGGGACATGGCTAAGTACTTAGATTTTTCACTCTGCAGAGGTGGTGCACTTTACCCACAAGACTTGGTTTCCCAAGACAAGATCTTTCAGAAGCTTTCCCTTAGACCAAAATGGACGCGCTCCAACCTATCAAACACTACCACCCACTGTCCATATGGCTAAGTTCTTGCAACCTATATGATCATGGCAGAGCCCATATTGCCAAGTGGTTGCACTTGAAGCTTCTCAACATTTGACATCTCAAATCCCTTTGTTTCCTGGGTGGCATTCCACAAGTGAGATACACAACCCAATTCCATGGCCTTGTGTAACCACTCAACATATCCCAATCCTTCCATTCCACCCAGGAGGTTCATTAACTTAGTTGTTTTATTAGACAAAATCACAAGTCCTCAGACTTAGAATATTTTTTTATAGTGTGAATATATATATTCCACCCATGTTTTCTATTAGCTAGGCTAAGCTTGGTAGTAGTAGGAATCTTAACTTATGAAAATCCTACTAAGGATTCATCTACTAGGTTTTCCTATAGTAAGGTCTATACTTAGCAAAATCCATGCAAGTTTTACTTAACAAAATCACTAATGCATAGTGAAAGTAATAGGACAAAAAGTATGAAGCATCACTTGCCTTTTTGGTAGGGAATGGTGGTTCACTCCTTGATCTTTCTAGTCTCACACTTCACTACAAATCAATCAAGCAAACACAAATTCAATTCACATTCCAAACAAATAATCACTTAAACAAATTCACACACACAAGACAATGGAAACCAATTTATGCATGGGAGCATGCACAAGATAGTTTTATTTTGCAAAGAGGGCCTCTATTGGGTTTCTAAACTTTGTTAGTTCCAAATTGGTCATTTACCAAAGTGGCAAAGTCATTAGTTAGAGGGTTTTGTCCAAAACTATTTTTAATTCCATTCATCATTTCATGTGGTGAAAAATGTTTTTATTAAGGCAAAACTCTTAAGTTGTTCACCAAATGAGTTGCTATTGCAAAGCTTGGTGTTTTTAGGTCAGTAGGTTTGGTTCAAAACATTTCGTTAAAGTTTTCTTTCCATAAACATTTTTATAGCAAAAACCATTCTTTTTATTTGGCTAGAAAATGACTAAGTCAAGTAATCCAACCTAAATCTTTCCATAATCATTTTTAACACCAAGGGTTGGTTCCTAGGGTCAGTAAGGTCACAACAAACCATTTTGCAAAGGTTTCAATCCAAAAATCATTTTAAACAATTTTTATACTCTAAACAAGCTCACAAAAGTTTCTGCAAATTCAAACAAACTAACAAATACTATTTGCTAAACCAAGGGCATGGTTGGCTAGGTCTTGTTCTCCTGAATCCATTGATATAAAATTTGTAATTTTTGGACGTGTGGTTTGAAAGTTACAAAGGTTTCAAATTGGCACTTAAATCTGGTTTCTAATTCTGTTTTAATCAAACATTGGCCACGTGTCTGTCACTGATTGGGCGAAAACGGTTCGCATGGATCAGAAACGTGGACCGCATGATCTAAAGTAGAACGTGCGGCGCAGGATCTATCTTACCCCTTCGTTTAAGTCGTCTGTTTCTACGCGTCTGATCTAAATCGAACGGTCCTGATCCAATCAACCACAAAGTGGCGGCGCTGGCGGCGGTGGTTGGCGGTGCACGGTTGGACGGTGAGGTCGCCGGTGATTTAGGAGGCGAGGGGAACAGAGGGGTAGCTTACCAGAATCGCTGAAGCCTGCTGATGCTCAACGTCGTGGCATCTCGTCGAGGGGCGCTCAGGGGCAGTTGGGATTGCTCGCCGGAGTTGGTTCTGGCGACGGACGCGCGCGGTCGAGGTCGAGGACGACGTTGTGGTCCACGGGAGGACAAACGGAGGACTGGGTTAGCTGCGCTAGACCATGGCAGAGATGTGTGCGTGATCTAGAAGACACGGGGTGGTCGGAATTTACCTGTGGGCGTCGTCGGAGTAGAGGCAGACGACGGCGCTCAGAACTTTTGTCGAAGACGGCTTCCTGGGGCGCCCGCGGTTGAACAAAGTGTACCAGGAGATGCGTCAGAGAGTGTTGAGTGTGCTCGTGTGCTCGGGGCGGCACGGGGCGGTCAGGTTTGGACGGAATCGAAAATGGACCTCGTCGGAGACAGAGAGAGTGGCTGGCGAAATACGGCAGCCTGGGGGCGTGCTCGGGGAAGGAGGCAGAGGGGAAACGGAGAGGAGTGACTGGTGTTTTAACACGCGTGATCACTGCAGGGTTTACTCGTGGTATTAAAGCGAATTAAGTCTGAGGAATCAAGTCTGCAACGGCGAAGTGAGGAGGAAGAACAGTTCGCGGGGTGGGGAAGAAGAGCAGTAGGGTGTGGGGTCCGCTGGCAGTGAAAGAAAGGGAGAAGGGCGGGGTCCACATGTCTGTTGCTCCGCGGGTCAGAATATGGGTGCAAATCGTTTTCCTTCGGGGAGGAAAGAAGCTGGGCTGTTGCTGGGCCTATTGGGCTGCTGTTGTTTCTTTTTTTTTGTACAGTAACTTTTGCCTTTTCTATTTCTGTTTACTGATTTGAATTTCAAACAATTCTCAAGCATTCAAAACAATTCAAATCTTCACCAAACATTGTAACTAAGAATTTGGTTCTGTTTAATAGTATAAACCAACTTCCAAAATAAAATAATATTTTAAATCTTTTTAGGTTCCATTTATTAATTAAATAAAATGGACCATGGTTTATTAATAAAATAGGGTTTGGTTTAGTTTAATAAAATCTTCATTTGAAATCCAAATACTTTCAAAACCATTCAGTAGATTTTATTTGGGAATAAAGAATATTTGGAAAACTTGTTTAAAATAAAATAATCTTTTATTTTAGGGTCCATTAATAATTAAATAAAATGGGCCTTAGTTATTAAATGAAATAGAGTTTGATTTTATTAAATAAATCCTTATTTGAAACCTAAATATTTTCAAAACCAAATCAGTAGGTTTTAATTAAGAAAATAAAATACTTAGAAAACTTATTTAAAATAATTTAATAAGTTTTGATATTTTAATTAAAATGATAAAACCTTTTATTTAAATAAAGTTGGATATTAAATCCTTATTATTTTATTTAAATAAACCTTTGCTAATTTTACTTAAAATAAAATGTTTTAAATTCAAAAGTTTGGCCAAGGTTTAATTTGGCTTTATAAAATAATCTTTATTTATAAATCCATCTTTTCTTTTGAATACCAAATCTTTTATTAAGAGATCCAAAATAGTATTTCCAAAACATTTTAATTTCTTTTATTAAATGTTTATCTTTATGAATCCCTTTAGGTTTTATTTAATTCAAATGGGTTTGGAGTTCCAATTGATTTCAAAAGTTTCTTTTGGCTCTAAAAATCAAACAAAGTTTTATTTTATTCATTTATTTTCACATTACAAGATTTGGAAAATCTTGGGATGTGACAATGGAAGAGGGCAGCTCCATCAATGACCATGTGCTTAAGATGTCTGGGCACGCAAACAAACTCCAAAGCTTGGGTATAGTGATTCCTAATGCTTTGGGGATTTATAGTGTCCTCCAATCACTACCACCAAGTTACAAGAACTTTGTGATGAACTAAAATATGCAAAGCATTAACAAGCAGTTGCCAGAACTCTTCTCCATGTTAAAATCTGCAGAAGTGGAGATCAAGAAAGAGCACCAAGTGTTGATGGTCAATAAGACCACCAAATTCAAGAAAGGCAAGTCTGAGCAAAAGGGACACTTCAAGAAGGGTGGTAAGAAAGTTACCACACCGACGAAGAAGACCAAGGCTGGACCTAAGCCTGATACAGAGTGCTTTTACTGCAAAGGATAAGGTCACTGGAAGCGGAATTGCCCAAAGTACTTGGCGGATTTGAAGAACGGCAACATCAAGAAGAAAGGTATATCCGATATACATGTTATTGATGTGTATCTCACTAGTGCTCGTAGTAGTGCCTGGGTATTTGATACTGGTTCGGTTGCTCCTATTTGTAACTCGAAACAGGTGCTGCAGAATAAACGGAAGCTAGCAAAGAACGAGGTGACGATGCGCGTGGGAAATGGATCAAAGGTTGATGTGATCACGGTCGGCACGCTACCTCTTCATCTACCATCGGGATTAGTTTTATACTTAGATAATTGTTATTTGAGCCTGCGTTAAGCATGAACATTATATCGGGATCTTGTTTATTGCGAGGCGGTTACTTGTTTAAGTCCGAGAATAATGGTTGATCGATTTATATGAGTAATATGTTTTATGCACATGCACCTTTGATAGATGGTCTATTCTTATTGAATCTCGATAGTGGAAATACACATATTAATAACACTGAAGCTAAACGTTTGAAATTAAGCGATAACTCGACCTATATGTGGCAATGTCGTCTTGGTCACATTGGAGTGAAGCGTATGAAGAAACTCCATTCCGATGGACTTCTTGAATCACTTGAAAGATGCGAAGCATGTCTGATGGGTAAAATGACTAAGACTCCATTTTCTGGTATGATGGAGCGAGCGACGGACTTATTGGAAATCATACATACCGATGTGTGTGGTCCAATGAGTGTAGCATCGCGCGGTGGTTATCGTTATGTTCTTACCTTCACGGATGACTTGAGTAGATATGGGTATATCTATTTCATGAAACATAAATCCGAAACTTTCGAGAAGTTTAAGGAATTTCAAAGTGAGGTTGAGAATCAACGTAATAAGAAGATTAAATTTCTGCGTTCTGATCGTGGAGGTGAATATCTAAGTTATGAGTTTGGAGAGCATTTGAAGAAATGCGGAATACTTTCACAATTGACACCGCCGGGAACACCACAACGTAATGGTGTGTCCGAACGTCGTAATCGAACTCTCTTAGACATGGTTCGTTCTATGATGTCACTTACAGATTTACCGCTATCATTTTGGGGTTATGCATTAGAAACAGCCGCATTCACTTTAAATAGGGCACCATATAAATCCGTTGAAACGACACCGTATGAATTATGGTTTGGGAAGAAACCTAAATTGTCATTCCTTAAAGTTTGGGGTTGCGAAGCCTATGTAAAGAAGTTACAGCCGGACAAGCTTGAACCCAAAGCGGAAAAATGCGTCTTCATAGGATACCCAAAGGAAACTATTGGGTATACCTTCTATCATAGATCCGAAGGCAAAATCTTCGTTGCCAAGAATGGATCCTTTCTAGAGAAGGAATTTCTCTCGAAAGAAGTGACTGGAAGGAAAGTAGAACTCGACGAGGTTGTCGAACCTTCTCTCGAACTTGCAAGTAGCGCTGCACCGGAAGAAGTTCCTGTGGTGCCTGCACCAATAAGAGAGGAAGCTAATGATGATGATCATGAAACTTCGGTTGTAGTTTCTACAGAACCTCGCAGGTCAACGAGAACTCGTACCACTCCTGATTGGTATGATCCCGTTATGAGTGTCATGTTGGTGGACAACACCGATGACCCTGCGACATACGAGGAAGCGATGATGAGCCCAGATTACAATAAATGGCAAGAAGCCATGAAATCCGAGATTGGATCCATGTACGAAAACCAAGTATGGACTTTGGTGGACTTATCGGATGGCCGGAAGGCTGTCGAGAATAAATGGATTTTCAAGAAGAAAACAGATGCTGATGGTAATGTTACTGTCTATAAAGCTCGACTTGTCGCAAAAGGGTTTCGACAAATTCAAGGAGTTGACTACGATGAGACTTTCTCACCTGTAGCAAAGCTAAAATCTGTGAGGATTATGTTAGCAATCGCTGCATATTATGATTATGAGATATGGCAGATGGATGTCAAAACAACGTTCCTCAATGGAGACATTGATGAATAGTTGTATATGATGCAACCCAAAGGTTTTGTCGATCCTAAGGATGCTAACAAGGTATGCAAAGTTCAACGGTCCATTTATGGGTTGAAGCAAGCATCCCGAAGTTGGAATCAACGTTTTGATAAGGTGATCAAAAGTTTTGGTTTTATACAAACTTATGGAGAAGCTTGTATTTACAAGAAAGTGAGTGGGAGATCTGTAGCATTCTTAATACTATATGTAGATGACGTATTGTTGACTGAGAATGATGTAGACCTTCTTAATAGTGTCAAGGAATATTTGAATAATAGTTTTCAATGAAAGATCTTGGCGAAGCAGCTTACATATTGGGCATAAAGATTTATAGATATAGATCGAGACGTCTAATATCATTGCCACAAAGTACATATTTGGACAAATTTCTAAAGAGGTTTGGAATGGAAGATAGCAAGAAAGGGTTCTTGCCCATGTTTCCCAATACGACGTTGAGTAAAAATCAAAGTCCAACAACGACAGAAGATAGAGAAAGGATGAGTAAAACTCCCTATGCCTCAGCCATAGGATCTCTAATGTATGCGATGCTATGTACTAGACCCGACATTGCATATGCTGTTAGTTTGACTAGCAGATATCAAAGTGATCCAGGAGTGGATCATTGGACAGCGGTCAAAAACATCCTTAAGTACTTGAGAAGAACTAAGGATATGGTTCTTTCTTATGGAGGTGATGAACAGCTCGTTGTTAATGGTTACACCGATGCTAGTTGGAACACCGATCCGGATGATTCTAAATCACAATCTGGATACGTATTTACTTTGAATGGTGCAGCAGTTAGCTGGAGGAGTGCAAATCAAAGCGTTGTGGCGAGATCTTCAACTGAATCGGAATATATGGCTGCTTCGGAGGCTTCACAAGAAGCAATATGGATGAAAGAGTTCATTACAGAGCTCGGTGTGGTTCCAAGTGCGATGTACCCAATGTTTATCTAGTGTGATAACATGGGCGCCATAGCCAATGCGCAAGAACCAAGGTCACACAAGAAGCTGAAGCATATCAAGCTACGTTTCCACGCTATTTGAGAACATGTCCAAGATGGTGACATAAATATTTGCAAAGTACACACAAGAATGTGGTGGATCCGTTGACTAAACCTCTCCCGAGGGCAAAACATGACCAACACCAAACTGCCATGGGTGTTCGGTATATTACCATGTAATCTAGATTAGATGACTCTAGTGCAAGTGGGAGACTGTTGGAGATATTCCCTAGAGGCAATAATAAATGAAGTTATTATTATATCTTTGTATTTATGATAAATGTTTACATTCATGCTTTAATAGTATTAACAAGGAAACATCAATACCTGTGTGATTTGTAAACTAAATTAGAGTTCCTGGTAAAGCCTCTTTATAATACTAGCTTGTTGGTTAATAAATGATTGTGGTTTACCTATCATGAACATTGAGATGTTATTAACAACAAGATCATATCGTTAGGAGAATGATATGATGGGCATACTCCTATAGATAAGCGTAGCATAAAGATCAAGTCATTTTAATAATTCAATTTCTATATGCTTTCTGATACATAGTAACCTAATTCCTTCGACCATGAGATCATGCTTATCAACATCACCGGAAGGATGCTTTGATGACATCAATCACCACACCGTAACTGGGTGGCTATAAAGGTGGCATTGAGTGTTCGGAAAGTATTGGTTGAGACACATGGATCAAGAGTGGGATTTGTCCATCCATATGACAGATAGATATACTCTGGGCCCTCTCGGTGGAATGTCATCCAATTAGCTTGTGTCACATCCCAAGATTTTCCAAATCTTGTAATGTGAAAAATAAATGAATAAAATAAAACTTTGATGATTTCAGAGTGAGAAGAAACTTTTTGAATCCATTTTGAAACTTTCAAAACCTATTTTGATTAAGATAAATCCTAAAGGGATTTAAAAAGATAAACATTTAATAAAGGAAAAATAAAAATATTTAAAATTATTAATTTTGAATCTTTTAATAAAAAGATTTAGTTTTCAAAAGAAAAGGTAGATTTATAAATAAAGATTATTTTATATAGGCAAATTAAACCTTGGCCAAGATTTTGAAATAAAATACTTTGTTTTGATTAAAAGAGTAAAGGTTTATTTAAATAAAATAATAAGGATTTAATATCCAAAGTTTATTAAAAATAAAAAGGTTTTACTATTTCAATTAAACATCAAAACATATTATTTTATTTTAAACAAGCTTTCCAAATATTTTATATTCTCAAGTAAAACCTACTGAAGTGTTTTGGTTTTATTTTAGATTTCAAAATAAAGATTTTAATAAAACAAATCCTATTTGATTTAGTAACTAAGGTCCATTTTATTTAATTATTAATGGACCCTAAATAAAAATGTTATTTTACTTTAAACAGGTTTTCCAAATATCTTATATTTTCAAATAAAACCTACTGTTTTGGTTTTGATAATATTTGGATTTCAAATGGAGATTTTATTAAATAAATCAAAACCTATTTGAATTAATAAATAAAGTCTATTTTATTTAATTATTAAATAGATCCTAAAAAGGAATAAAAATATTATTTTATTTTGGAGTTGGTTTATGTTGCTAAACATAACCAAAACTCAATACAAGTTTTGAATTGTTTTGATTGTTTGATTTGTTTGTTTGAATTTCAAAACAGAAAAAGAAATAGAAAAATAAAAAGGTTTCAGAATAGGAAAAAAAATAGAATCTGGTCGACCCAACCCAGCAGCCCAACTAGGCCCAGCAGCCCATTTCCCTCTCTCCCCGAAGCGTTTTTCTCTCACTCACCAGACGACCCGCTAAGCCAATGACTCGTGGACCCTCGTTCCCTCTCCTCTCTCTCGCTGACCAGCCGACCCCACAACTCCTGTTCGTCGTTTTCACCCGCCGCTGACCACGCCGCGGCCGTTCCTGCCATTGAAATCTCGCGATAAATTCACCATAATATCGCGCTTAAACCACGCCGTGACCACGCAGTGATAAACGCCAGCGTCTCCTCTCTCGTTCCCCTCTGTCGCCCCACCTCAACACGCCCCTAGGCCGCCCAATTCCTCGCCACACCACCCACTGTCCGACGACGCTCCGACGACGAATCCGGCAGCACCACATCGCCCCTCGCCTCCTCGAGCACCCAGCTGTGATCCCCATCACCTGGCGCATCTTTCTGCATCCACAGCTCGCTCGCGCATGCCTCTGAGCCACGACGACATCGACTCCAAGCACCGCCACCGTCTGTTTGCAACTCCGGCGAGTCCTCCAGGTAGTGTCTGACCACCCCTCTCCTCCTCCTTCATGCTCGCATCACCGCAATGACTTTGCGCGTCTAACGCACCCTCTACCTTGCTTCGGCATGCTCTGCAGCCTCGCCCTCGACCACGACCATGCGCAACCGACGCCAACAGGAACTCCGGTGAGCAATAGCCATGAACTCCGTGCGCCCCTTGACTTCTCGAGAACACCTTGAGATTCCCCAGGCTTCTGCGAACGCGGTGAGCATCTCCCCAGCCACTCTAGCTTCCTGTATCGCCGGCACCGCCACCGTATGGCCGCTCCGCCGCCAGTAGCCACCGTAGCGCCGCCCATTTTTGGCTGACGTGCTGTGCACCGTAGGATGTAAATCCAAGCGCCACGATAGAACATGATCGAAGGGGTACGAATAGTTCTGTGCCGCATGATCTAATCAGAATCCAACGACCCACAGAGAGCGATCCGTGCGAACCGTTTTCAGCCAGTAAGAAGGCGCCACGTGGTGAGTGCTTTGTTTTAAAAACCGAAATGTGTCTATTAGATATTCAAACTTGTAAAATCCACAACTTTAGTTCCACACGTCCAAATTTTGCAAACTTTATATCAATGGAGTCAGTGGAACAAGCCCTAGCCAACCATGCCATTTGTTTAGTAAAAAGCTTCTGGAAAAATGTTTGTTTTTGCAGAAACATTTGTATGCTTGTTTAGATTATAAAAATTGTTCAAAAATGATTTTGGGGATAAAATCTTTGGCAAATGGTGTGTTTTGAACCTACTGACCATATGAATCACTTTGTGGTTTCAAAAATGTATTTGGTGAAACAAAAGAATGATTCTTTGATTTAAAACCATTTCTAGTCAAATAAAAATATAGTTTATTTATTAAAAATGGTTTTGGAGGAAAACCTTTGGGAAATGTTTTGTTTCAAACTCTATGACCCTAAACACAAAGTTTTATGGTTTGAAAACATATTTTGTGAACCCTATATATTAATGCCTTAGTAAAAATATTTCTACACCACATAAAATGATACTTTGTTTTGAAAATGGTTTATAAAGTGAAACCTTTTGCAAATGACTTTGCCACTTTATAAAATGATCATTAGGTGTTTTCCAATGTTTATGACCCATTAGGAACCACTTTTTCAAACAAAACAAAGCTTGGCATGCTTGCATGCATTACTTTGACTTTATCATTTTATGTGATGTTTTGCTTGATTGGTACATTGAGATTGTGCCTTGCTTGATTGAATTGTAGTGACTTGAAGAGTGTGATTATTGCAAGGACAAGGAGAGAACTTATAACCTCTACCAAAAAGGCAAGTGATGCTTCATACTTTTGTCCCATTACTTTCACTATGCGTTAGAGATTTTTTCTAAGTAAAACTTGCATGGAATTTTGCTAAGTATAAACCTTGCTATAGGAAAACCTAGTATATGAAACCTTAGTAGAAATTTTCCTAAGTTAAGATTCCTACTACTATCAAGCTTAGCTTAGCTAATAGAAAACAAGGGTGGAACATATATCCATACTATTGAAAATTTCTAAGTCTGAGGACTTGTGTTTTTGTTTAATAAAACAACTAAGTTAATGAATCACCTGGGTGGAATGGGACTTGAATGGTGGATTTTGGTTGAGTGGTTCACAAGGCCCATGTTTATGGTTGACCTTGTGTATCTCACTTGTGGATGGCCACCCAGGAACAAAGAGATTTGAGATGTCAAATGTTGAGAAGCTTCAAGTGCAGCCACTTGGCATTATGGGCTCTGCCTGGATCATATAGGTTGCAAGAACTTAGCCATATGGACAGTTGGTGATAGAGTTTGATAGGTTGGAGAGCGTCCATTTTGGTCTAAGGGAAGTCTTCTGAAAGATCTTGTCTTGTGAAACCAAGTCTTGTGGGGAAAGTGCACCACCTCTCCAGAGTGTAAAAATCTAAGTACTTAGCCATGTCCCTGGTAAAGGACAATTTGAGCATCAAGACATGGAAGCAATCAAGAATCTCATAATTCAAATTTCTAAGTTAAAAACTTGTGGTTGAACAAGGGCTAAAGGATCTTCAATCTTTGATTGATAAAAATGATTTTGTCAAGCAAAAACTTAGTGTTTTCAAATGATAAGGAAAAATCTATTTTTGAGCAATGCAAGCCTCAACTCCACTTAGCCAAATGCATATAGATGATAGACTCCACTATACTACCATAGTATCACTTGCCAATACAATTCAAATGTATTGACCCTTGTGGCTGTAACTTGTTATGTTGCAGGTTGGATTGATTTAGTGAGGTGTGTTGATTAGGATTACAAAGTCTACAACCAACATGTTTGCCTGTGGCACTTTGAAGATGAAGGACCCCATGCTTATAGATATTCTGCTGCAATGTAATTTAATAGCCAAATGAGCTATGTAAGATGTAATAAATTATGTTATTCCTGGTTATAAAGTTGTATTATGACCTTTGTTTCTTGATATTACATCTTAACTGTGGATGCTAGCTATTGATCCAGGGACTAGCATTGTAAACATAGGGGACTCTACCTTATTAAAGGTTGGGACCCTTACAGATGGTATCAGAGCATTGTGTTGCCTGTAGGATTTGTAAACCTAGGATTGGACAAAAACCCCTTAGAAAAATAGGAGATAAAATTTGTATCAAAACTTATTTGCAAACAATCTTGTAAACTCTTTCCTCAACCATTTTGGTTTTGATTTTACATCTCTTATATTTCAACTTGATGGAAAAACCTACACCATGACCAAAGACTTCACCATGTGCAAATGACTTCATCAACTCTAATGACTTCAACATCTTCAACTCTAATGACTGCAACTTCTTCATCTCTAATGACTTCAACATCTTCATCATATTCACCAATGACTTCAACCATGGTTATCACTAAGGACAAGTGAGACAAGGAAATCTTGCTCAAGATTTGGAGACTAAGGAAACACAAGTTAGAAGGAGCCTACATCACATTTGAAGTTTTTGTGACCAAGAATTTTTCCAAGGAAAACATGATCTCATGTAAGAAGAATCAACCAAGAAGGATGGAAAGATCTCAAGTGAACCCAATAGATGGACCACCATATATAGTTAAGTCAAACACACCAACTTATGTGGTGTAACAAACATATTTTTGGTTGCCTAAAAATATGCTTGAAACTTGTTGTTTGAGTGGAATGTTTGTTTGTGATTGCTTGCACATTGCCTGTGTGAATTGTGATGTGTGTGATTAGAATTATTCCCTTAGAAATATTTTGCCTATTATAATCCCAATCCAACCCAAGCAGATGACTTCTCCAAGAAACTCCAACATCAAGGATGGTGACAACAACAACAACCAAGAGGACAACATGAGAGAACTCATAGCAACCCAAAACCAGTTGAGCCAAGAGACAACTCAGCTTTTAGCCAATAACAATGGACTAGACCTAGCCATACAAAGGATTTTGAAGCTTCAATCCCAATTGTTGCAAGGATTGGTTACTCAAATGATCAACATGAGAGAAAACTTTTCCCAAAAAGCAAATGACAACAAGGATGACAAAGATGTTATCTTAGAAGGAACTAAAGCTTGCAATATTTATGGAGACAAGGATCATACATGCAAGGAGCATGAAGATTACCCTAATTGTGAAGGGGAAAGTCATATCTCTAGTAACTGCCCCAAGAAGAGAGAAAGATTTCCCACCTTTGAGGAACATGAACTAAAAGAACTCCTAGCTTTGGAGAGACCCAAAAAGAAGAAGAAGGATATTACTCAAGTGCAATGTTACAATTGCAAAGAGAAGGGACACTATGCCAGTGACTGCCCAGAAAAGAAGAAGAACCAAGGAAACAAACAAGAGGAAATGATAACAAAGGAAAAGAAAGATATTAGCCAAGTATGGTGCAACAACTGCAAAGAGCTAGGACATTATGCAAGCAACTGTCCAGAAAAGATGAAACACAAGATAAACAACCCTATGAGGGATCTCAGCCTTGTCACATGTTTCAAATGCAAGGAGTTAGGCCACTATGCAAACTTCTGTCCAGGAAAGATACATCAAGATCCCAAGCAAGCCAAGATGTAATCTAGTTGGAAATATTTTAAGGGTGGTAGTACCCTAGTTGTTTTGAACCAACTTGTAACTCTAGTCTTCCCAAATCTCGGGACGAGATTTATTTTAAGGGTGGTAGCCTGTCACATCCCAAGATTTTCCAATTCTTGTAATGTGGAAAATAAATGAATAAAATAAAACTTTGATGATTTCAGAGTGAGAAGAAACTTTTTGAATCCATTTTGAAACTTTCAAAACCTATTTTGATTAAGATAAATCCTAAAGGGATTTAAAAAGATAAACATTTAATAAAGGAAAAATAAAAATATTTAAAATTATTATTTTTGAATCTTTTAATAAAAATATTTAGTTTTCAAAACAAAAGGTAGATTTATAAATAAAGATTATTTTATATAGGCAAATTAAACCTTGGCCAAGCTTTTGAAATAAAATACTTTGTTTTGATTAAAAGAGTAAAGGTTTATTTAAATTAAATAATAAGGATTTAATATCCAAAGTTTATTAAAAATAAAAAGGTTTTACTATTTCAATTAAACATCAAAACTTATTATTTTATTTTAAACAAGCTTTCCAAATATTTTATATTCTCAAGTAAAACCTACTGAAGTGTTTTGGTTTTATTTTAGATTTCAAAATAAAGATTTTAATAAAACAAATCCTATTTGATTTAGTAACTAAGGTCCATTTTATTTAATTATTAATGGACCCTAAATAAAAATGTTATTTTACTTTAAACAGGTTTTCCAAATATCTTATATTTTCAAATAAAACCTACTGTTTTGGTTTTGATAATATTTGGATTTCAAATGGAGATTTTATTAAATAAATAAAAACCTATTTGAATTAATAAATAAAGTCTATTTTATTTAATTATTAAATAGATCCTAAAAAGGAATAAAAATATTATTTTATTTGGGATTTGGTTTATGTTGCTAAACAGAACCAAAACTCAATATAAGTTTGGAAGTGTTTTTAATTGTTTTGATTGTTTGATTTGTTTGTTTGAATTTCAAAACAGAAAAAGAAATAGAAAAAGAAAAAGGTTTCAGAATAGAAAAAAAAATAGAATCTGGTCGACCCAACCCAGCAGCCCAACTAGGCCCAGCAGCCCATTTCCCTCTCTCCCCGAAGCGTTTTTCTCTCACTCACCAGACGACCCGCTAAGCCAATGACTGGTGGACCCTCGTTCCCTCTCCTCTCTCTCGCTGACCAGCCGACCCCACCCCTCCTGTTCGTCGTTTTCACCCGCCGCTGACCACGCCGCGGCCGTTCCTGCCATTGAAAGCTCGCGATCAATTCGCCATAATATCGCTCTTAAACCACGCCGTGACCACGCAGTGACCACGCAGTGATAAACGTCAGCGTCTCCTCTCTCGTTCCCCTCTGTTGCCCCACCTCAACACGCCCCCAGGCCGCCCAATTCCTCGCCACACCACCCACTGTCCGACGACGCTCCGATGACGAATCCGGCAGCACCACATCGCCCCTCGCCTCCTCGAGCACCCAGCCGTGATCCCCATCACCTAGCGCATCTTTCTGCATCCACAGCTCGCTCGCGCGTGCCTCTGAGCCTCGACGACGTCGACCCCAAGCACCGCCATCGTCTGTTTGCAACTCCGTCGAGTCCTCCAGGTAGTGTCTGACCGCCCCTCTCCTCCTCCTTCATGCTCGCATCACCGCAACGACTTTGCGCGTCTAACGCACCCTCTACCTTGCTTCGGCATGCTCTGCAGCCTCGTCCTCGACCACGACCACGCACAACCGACGGCAGCAGGAACTCCGGTGAGCAATAGCCGTGAACTCCGTGCGCCCCTTGATTTCTCGAGAACACCTTGAGCTTCCCCAGGCTTCTGCGAACGCGGTGAGCATCTCCTCAGCCACTCTAGCTTCCTGTATCGCCGGCACCGCCACCGTCTGGCCGCTCCGCCGCCACTAGCCACCGCAGCGCCGCCCATTTCTGGCTGTCGTGCTGTGCACAGTAGGATGTAAATCCAGGCGCCACGATATAACAGGATCGAAGGGGTACGAATAGTTCTGTGCCGCACGATCTAATTAGAATCCAACGACCCTCAGAGAGCGATCCGCGCGAACCGTTTTTAGCCAGTAAGAAGGCGCCACGTGGTGAGTGCTTTGTTTGAAAAATAGAAATGTGTCTATTAGATATTCAAACTTGTAAAATCCACAACTTTAGTTCCACACGTCCAAATTTTGCAAACTTTATATCAATGGAGTCAGTGGAACAAGCCCTAGCCAACCATGCCATTTGTTTGGTAAAATGCTTCTGGAAAAATGTTTGTTTTTGCAGAAACATTTGTATGCTTGTTTAGATTATAAAAATTGTTCAAAAATGATTTTGGGGATAAAATCTTTGGAAAATGGTGTGTTTTGAACCTACTGACCATAGGAATCACTTTGTGGTTTCAAAAATGTATTTGGTGAAACAAAAGAATGATTCTTTGATTTAAAACCATTTCTAGTCAAATAAAAATATAGTTTATTTATTAAAAATGGTTTTGGAGGAAAACCTTTGGGAAATGTTTTGTTTCAAACTCTCTGACCCTAAACAAAAAGTTTTATGGTTTGAAAACATATTTTGTGAACCCTATAGATTAATGCCTTAGTAAAAATATTTCTACACCACATAAAATGATACTTTGTTTTGAAAATGGTTTATAAAGTGAAACCTTTTGCAAATGACTTTGCCACTTTATAAATGACCATTAGGTGTTTTCCAATGTTTATGACCCATTAGGAACCACTTTTTCAAACAAAACAAAGCTTGGCATGCTTGCATGCATTACTTTGACTATCATTTTATGTGATGTTTTGCTTGATTGGTAGATTGAGATTGTGCCTTGCTTGATTGAATTGTAGTGACTTGAAGAGTGTGATTGTTGCAAGGACAAGGAGAGAACTTATACCCTCTACCAAAAAGGCAAGTGATGCTTCATACTTTTGTCCCATTACTTTCACTATGCGTTAGAGATTTTTTTCTAAGTAAAACTTGCATGGAATTTTGCTAAGTATAAACCTTGCTATAGGAAAACCTAGTAGATGAAACCTTAGTAGAAATTTTTCTAAGTTAAGATTCCTACTACTATCAAGCTTAGCTTAGCTAATAGAAAACAAGGGTGGAACATATATCCATACTATGGAAAATTTCTAAGTCTGAGGACTTGTGTTTTTGTTTAATAAAACAACTAAGTTAATGAATCACCTGGGTGGAATGGGACTTGAATGGTGGATTTTGGTTGAGTGGTTCACAAGGCCCATGTTTATGGTTGACCTTGTGTATCTCACTTGTGGATGGCCACCCAGGAACAAAGAGATTTGAGATGTCAAATGTTGAGAAGCTTCAAGTGCAGCCACTTGGCATTATGGGCTCTGCCTGGATCATATAGGTTGCAAGAACTTAGCCATATGGACAGTTGGTGGTAGATTTTGATAGGTTGGAGAGCGTCCATTTTGGTCTAAGGGAAGGCTTCTGAAAGATCTTGTCTTGTGAAACCAAGTCTTGTGGGGAAAGTGCACCACCTCTCCAGAGTGTAAAAATCTAAGTACTTAGCCATGTCCCTGGTAAAGGACAATTTGAGCATCAAGACATGGAAGCAATCAAGAATCTCATAATTCAAATTTCTAATTTAAAAACTTGTGGTTGAACAAGGGCTAAAGGATCTTCAATCTTTGATTGATAAAAATGATTTTGTCAAGCAAAAACTTAGTGTTTTCAAATGATAAGGAAAAATCTATTTTTGAGTAATGCAAGCCTCAACTCCACTTAGCCAAATGCATATAGATGATAGACTCCACTATACTACCATAGTATCACTTGCCAATACAATTCAAATGTATTGACCCTTGTGGCTGTAACTTGTTATGTTGCAGGTTGGATTGATTTAGTGAGGTGTGTTGATTAGGATTACAAAGTCTACAACCAACATGTTTGCCTGTGGCACTTTGAAGATGAAGGACCCCATGCTTATAGATATTCTGCTGCAATGTAATTTAATAGCCAAATGAGCTATGTAAGATGTAATAAATTATGTTATTCCTGGTTATAAAGTTGTATTATGACCTTTGTTTCTTGATATTACATCTTAACTGTGGATGCTAGCTATTGATCCAGGGACTAGCATTGTAAACATAGGGGACTCTACCTTATTAAAGGTTGGGACCCTTACAGCTTGAAAGAATGTGACTGGCTCACAAGGGATGACATATCACGGGAACGAGAAAAGAGTACTTATCAGTAACAAGGTTGAACTAGGTATGCAGAGATACCGACGATCAAAACCTCGGATAAGTAAACTATCGTGAGACAAAGGGAAATTGGTATCATATGTAAGTGGTTCATTCGATCGCAAAGTAATCGTAGAAATATGTGGGAGCTATATGAATTTCCAGATTCCTCTATTGGTTATTGTTTGGAGAAGTGTCTCGATCATGTCCGCATAATTCACGAACCGTAGGGAGACACACTTAAGGATTCGACGTTGTTGAGTAGTTATGGAATGATGAGTAAGAGACTGAATGTTGTTCGGAGTCTCGGATGGGATCCGGGATATCACGAGGAGATCCGGAATGGTCCGAAGAATAAGATTCATATAAGGAAAGTCCTGTTTCGGGGTTGGAGAATGGTTCCGGTGTTTTCATCGGGAATGTTCTAGAAAGTTCCGGAATGTCCAGCACTCCGGAGGGGAAGGGTACATGAATGTGTCATAACAAGTTGGAATGGTTGCATCATGTACTAGGTGTCATCGCTGAACAAAATAAAGGGATAAATCAAATCCTAGTTTGAAAAGTCAAACGCCAATTTGAAAAGTCAAACGGCTATTTTGTTTGGTGGATGGAGAGTAGGAAACCTACTTCGGGAGGAAGTCCCTCTCCCTCCACCACCGGCCTTGGAAGCCGAGTTGGGGAGGGACTCCCCTCCCCTTGGCCGGCCCCCTCCACCTATATAAGGAGGGGCAGGGCTGCCCCTCCAAGCACACACCTTGCACCCTGCAAACCCTAGCCCCAAGCCGCCGGCTCCGCCACCTCCTGCTACCGTCCCCCCCGCCTAAGGGCAAAATCCTAGCCGCCGAGTTGGGGCATCCCCTTGCCCTAGCCGCCGGCCTAGCCTCTCCTCCTTGGTGCGTCTAAACCCTAGATCACCGAGGCTCTCTCATAGTCCACCATACTCGCTCCGGCTTAAGGCGAAGCCCTGCGAGATCTCCCCTCTACTTCCGGTACCACACCGTCGTGCTGCCGGAATCGCGAGGAGAGTGCTACAATCTCCGCTGCCTGCTGGAACAAGGGAGAGGAAGGTCTTCGTCGAGTACCGAACATGTGACCGACTGCGGAAGCGCTGCCGGAACGCAGCGCCGGAAGGATCGTCTACACGATCTTGAGATCGGGAAGAGTACAACTACATCACCCACGAGAATCCGCTCTCGTTAAACACTTTGGAATCTTCGAGGGTGAGTTATTCTATCGACTCGTTGCTACAATCTAGTAGATAGATCTTGGCTTGTTTGTTTTTATGCGGTAGAAATTTTTTGTTTTCCATGCTACGAACCCCTACACATGAAGACATGTACCGAAGGCTCAAGACCACCTCCACCGCTTTTATAAATGTGGGTGCCTCACATGTGGATGATGCATGGATAAAAAGGAAATATATGAGTGCACTCATGCCTTTTGAGCCCACCGACTTGAAGAGTCTACAAGGAAGACACAAATACCATCTCATGACCTCAAATGAAGTTATGCAAGAGATGGCCGCTTTCAAGGTTGCCGCCAAGAATGCCAAAGATGCCCGTGCTCGTGCCCTTGGTATGAGCAATGTTGTCAATGTTGCATTAAAGGCCAAAGTTGTGGATCATGGGGATGAAGATGATAGTGATGAAGGGCTTTCCATGGACCACCACGATGAAGTCAAGATTGCTCATAGTCAATATATGGCCTTCTATGCAAATAACTTCTGGAAGAACCCCGCCAAGGCCAAGATGGAATTGCAAAGAAAAAGCAACCCAAATGGGAAAAGAGAAAATACAACGAGATTGAGAACTTGCTTCAATTGTGGTGACCGCTATCACTTTGTAGCAAGTTTTCCCTATGAAATGATAGAAGATCATGGGGGTAAGCTTGTGTTGAAGAAGACTCTCAAGGCACCTTACAAGAAACCTTTCATCAAGAAGAATCCCATCAACAAGAAGTCGGAAGAAATTGTCTTGATCACTCATGAAGAATATTCCTCCGACAATGAAGATGATGAAGATGAGGAAGAGGAAAATTCGCATGGTGTGGCCGTTCTAGCCACCACCTCTACTCCGACATTCTCACTCTTTGATTCTCCAAATGAGAACTCTCCCACCAAGAACGTCACTTGCCTTATGGCAAGAGGAACGGAGGTATCCTCATCATCCCACTCTACTCCCTTAGATAATGATGAACTTGATGATGAGATGTCTCTTGATGTTAAAAAGGAATTAATTGCCTTTGATGAGTTATGACTAACCTAGAAGGAGATGCCAAGTTACACTTTGAAAACATCCTAGATCAACTTTCACATACTCAAGAGCTTCTAGATGTAAGATGTAAACTTGGGCATGAACACGTGATTGAGCTAGAGGCTTTAAACAATGCTCTAGAAGAAGAACAAGAAACTAGGTTATCACTTGAATTAAAACTTGAAGGGCTTGATGAGGCCAATGACAATATTGTTAACAAACTCATCAAAGAGCGTGATCATGCTATTGCTAAATACAAAAGTTCTAAAAAGGACAAGATTGAGTTTGGTGTGGTTCATGAAAAACTTGTCGAGGACTTTAGGTTGCTTAACAAGGCCCACAAAGCTTTGGAGAGTGAACTCTTATCACTCACAAAGTCCCATGAAACGCTTCAAACTCAATTGGCCAATATTCCTTCACCTAGTAACTTCATTCCATCTAGTAGTACAACTATTCTTGAAGATAATGCTAGGTTGAAGGGGGAGCTTGCTAAGGCCACATTTCCACAAGGCAACAAGTACATTGATGATCTTTTGAGTAAGCAAAGGCCTAGTGGTGATAAAGGGGGCATTGGATTTGTCTCCAATTCTAAGAAGAAGAAGAACAACAACAAGAAGAAGAAGGCCAAGCCCACACAAGAAACTAACAAGGCCATTGTGGGTAGTAAGACCACAAGTGATAAAACTATGTCTCATGATGACTTTGCGGGTAGTGCTAACCCTCACTATGTTCTAATGCATGATTATTATGGTGATGTATATGCACAATATGTTGGCCCATTTGATGGTTATATTGCTTGGTCTATTTGGGTTCCCAAGACCCTTGTTGCTAACAAAAGAGGACCCATTGAAAAATGGGTACCTAAAAATTAGCTTGATCTTTTGTAGAATTATGCTTCCGGAGGGTCAAAGTGGGTGATTGATAGTGGTTACACAAGTCATAAGACCGGAAGCTCATCTATTGTCAAGGACTTAAAGCCAAATGATGATCAAATCACCGTGACTTATGCCGACAAGTCAAAATCTAAGGTATTGGGTTTTGGCAAAGTTGTGGTTGCTCACGACATTACACTCGTGAATGTCATGTTTGTTGAGACCCTTGGGTACAATTTACTTCTAGTCTGTGCTCTTGGAAAGATGGGTTTTTCTGTCTTTTTACATAATGATCTTGTGGTCCTCATGTGGAGCAAGTCTCTCAAGGTCGCTTTCGTTGGGTATGTCGAACATGACTTGTATGTGGTGGACTTTTCGGGGCAAGCCACTACAAGTGCGATGTGCTTATTCATAAAGGCCGATGTGGGTTGGTTATGGCATCGCCGACTGGCCCATGTCAATATGAGAACTTTGCAAAGTCTCCACAAGGAGGGCCATATCGTTGGACTAAAAGAAAATGTTTCCTTTGCCAAAGATCGTGTTTGCAGGGCATGTGTTCTAGGGAAGATGCATGATGCCCCTCACAAGCCTAAGAACCGCATCAAGTCCACCAAGATCTTGGATCTCCTCCACGTGGACCTCTTTGGTCCTCCATCTCATGCAAGTCTTGGTGGGAAGAAATATTGCTTGGTGATTGTTGATGACTTTTCAAGATACTCTTGGGTTTATTTCTTCAAATTGAAGAGTGAGACTCAAAAGACCTTCATCGACTTCATCAATTTGGTCCAAAGGCAATACAATGTTCCCGTGTTGATCATTAGAAGTGAAAACGGCACCGAGTTCAAGAATTACACCTTGAATGATTTCCTTAGTGATGAGGGGATTAAACATCAATATTCCGCTGCATACACCCCTCAACAAAATGGCGTGGCCGAAAGGAAGAACCGGACTCTTATTGAGATGTCTAGGACCATGTTGGCGGAGTTTAAATCTCCATACAACTTTTGGGCCGAAGCCATTTCCACTGCTTGCCATGCTTCAAACCGGCTCTACCTCCGCAAAGAAATCAACAAGACTCCATATGAAATTCTTACCGGTAACAAGCCCAACATATCTTACTTCCGGGTGTTCGGTTGTAAGTGTTTCTATCTCATAAAAGGTGTTCATTTGTCTAAATTCGAGTCTAAAGCATTAGAGGGTATTTTTGTTGGCTATGGTCTCGAATCTCACACTTATAGAATCTATGATAAGCTCTCTGGAGCTGTCATAGAATCTTGTAGTGTGACCTTCGAAGAATATGATGGTCCCCAAGGGGGGTGTGTTGATGCTTGTGATGCAGATGATGAAATGCCTCAGGATGCCATAGGAAGAATGGGTGTGGGATATATCCGCCCCGTTGAGTAACCCCTTATGGCGGATCGAGAAGAACTATGCTCCACTCAAGTGGAGCCCTCATCTTCGCAACCTCAACATGGTCCATCCACCGAAGAGGACATTGACTCAAGCCAAAGACAAGATGTGGACCCTCAACATGGTGATCAAAGTGACAACTCTAGTCAAAGGGAGCTTGGTCCATTCGACGGATTTTCAAGTGGCGCCAAGTCAATTTCTCAAGGAAGATCCGTACAAGCTGCTTTGAGACAATCTCAAATTCACGCTAGAAGAGCACTTGATCAAGACCAAGGTCAATCTTTGCCTCCCAATGTAGAGGATGATTCCAATGATGATCAAGGTCAAGATGATGGTCGAGACGAGGATCAAAATGATGAAGAGGGTCCCCCAAGAAACAACACGGAGATCCACGCTCATCGTGAAGCTAGAAAGTAAAGAATGTTGGAATTAAGAGATCACACTCTACAAAATGTAGTTGGTGATCTAAGGAAAGGTATTTCCACAAGAGCACAATTGAATTGGTTCAGTGAACACCAAGCACACATCTCCATGATTGAACCAAAGAAAGTGTGGGAAGCCCTTGAAGATTCGGATTGGTTAGAAGCTATGCACAAAGAACTCAACAACTTTGAGAGAAACAAAGTATGGAAGTTAGTTGAGAAGCCAAAGGATTGCCGCAATGTTATTGGAACAAAGTGGATATTCAAGAACAAACAAGATGAGCATGGAATTATAGTAAGGAACAAGGCTAGATTGGTTGCACAAGGGTATTCTCAAATTGAAGGCATTGATTATGGAGAGACTTATGCGCCCGTGGCTCGCCTTGAGTCCATCTGTATCCTTCTTGCTTATGCGACACATCATAACTTTAAGTTGCAACAAATGGATGTAGAAAGTGCATTTCTTTATGGTCCATTAAATGAATTGGTATATGTTAAGCAACCGCCGAGATTTGAGGACCCCAACTTCCCAAACCATGTCTACAAACTTGATAAGGCGCTCTATGGGCTCAAGCAAGCCCCACGCACGTGGTATGAGCACCTTAGAGAGTTATTGTTTGACCGTGACTTTGAGGTTGGGAAAATCGATCCCACTCTTTTTACTAAGAGGGTCAATGGGGAGATTTTTGTATGCCAAATATATGTTGATGATATTATCTTTGGCTCATCTAACAAAGCTTTTAATGATGAATTCTTAAAACTTATGACTAGTAGGTTATGGATGTCTTTGATGGGAGAGTTGAGAGTATTTCTTGGCTTTGCGATCAAGCAAGTTAGAGGAGGGACATTCTTCAATCAAGCCAAGTATACTCAAGATATGCTCAAGAGATTTAAAATGCAAGATTTAAATGGAGCTCCTACTCCCATGGCTACAAAGACTCATCTAGAACAAAATCCAAATGGTAAATATGTTGGTCAAAAGGTATACCAGTCTATGATTGGTTCTTTGCTTTACCTTTGTGCATCTAGACCCGATATTGTGTTGAGTGTAGGTGTGTGTGCAAGATATCAAGCGGCTCCTAAAGAAAGCCATTTAATGGCGGTCAAGAGAATCTTTCGATATTTGGTTCATACCCCTTTTTATGGTCTTTGGTATCCTCGAGGGTCAACATTTGCTCTTTGTGGATACACGGATTCGGATTGGGCGGGTGACAAGGATGATGGAAAATCAACATCCAGGGCTTGCCAATTCCTTGGTAGGACCTTGGTATGTTGGTCTTCCAAGAAGCAAAATTGTATATCTCTCTCCACCGCCGAAGTCGAGTATGTGGCAGCTGCTAGTGCTTGCACCCAATTGCTATGGATGAGGCAAACTTTAAAGGAATACGGTGTCCATTGTGACAAAGTGCCTCTTCTATGTGACAATGAAAGTGGCATCAAGATTGCATACAACCCGGTGGATCACACAAGGACAAAGCATATTGAGATTCGCCATCACTTCATTAGAGATCATGTTGCTCAAGGTGATATTGATCTATCATATGTATCAACCAAAGATCAACTTGCCGATATCTTCACGAAGCCACTTGATGAAGCAAGGTTTTGCTACTTGAGTAATGAACTAAATGTCGTAGATTCAAGGAGCTTGACTTGATATTCTTACAATCTCACCTATGTTGCATCTCATATTTGGTTTAGGTGTAGGCATGGAAATTGGGGGAGTGCGATCCTAATTGATTGGATCATCCCTCCCCCCATTATGCCCAAAGCAATCAAAATCATTCCTCTTAATATCATTTAGTGATATGTGAGCTTAATGATGAGTTTTGGTAATGGACCCAAGATATATCTTCGTGGTGCCAAGCCAAGTATACTCAAATATGGTGGCCTAGGCCACCGCCCTCTCTCATTTGAGAGGTTGGCACTTACTCATGTTTGTCATTTGCTTGATTCTAGTCTCTTGGAGCTTTTCTGAACATTTTTTGAAACCCTATGGCTCTTGTTGGTTCTTCACAGTTTGATGTCTCAACCCAAGAACTGTACCTATCTTAAAAACCATCTATATCTCATATATGTCCCCAAACACTTTTCCTGAAACTTTTGGTCGAGGAGGACCGGAGTCTCGGTGTACAAACACCGGAGTCTCTGGTGTAGACCGGAGTCTCCAGTCCGGACGGTTTCTGTCACTTAAAGAAGGCGGCACGGGGTGAACTGGGACAACAGTTCACCATTCTTCACCCCGTCCCCTACCCGCAACCCCGTCGCCCCTCTTCCAAAAATCCTCCCCGGAGGTCAAGAAGCCCCTGGGATCCGCCGTGCCGCCGGCCAACCTTCCCCTCTCCTCCATCGGGTCATTCCCACCGGAGGAATCGATCCCATGGACAGATCTGGTGATGGTGCTAGTCATCCTCGTTGTACCAAGGCCAAGTCCCAAAGGGGCAATCCTCGCTATGATGAAGCTCAGGGTCAGTTTATCGTGCCTCCGTCCAACCGGAAACAGCGGGCACGTGATGCAGCTTACATGAATAGGGATCAGGAGAGGGCTGAACGGGAGGACCGTGCCAAGAGGGCCAAGTATGACAACCTGCAGACCTTAGCCAAAATGTCTAAAGAGGAGTACCGTGAGCTGAGAAAGACATATTTCTATGCGCTGCCTCATACCAGTGAGGACCCTCGTTACTGGAGGAAAGAACATGCTGTGTTCATGAAGGATGTGTATGGTGTACTCACCAGATCACCTGTCTGCCCTCAGAAGTTCATGAGTGTTCAGCAAATGCGCCAGAGCCCTTACTTCAATGATGCCCTGTGGATCTGTGAGAAGCTGGGTCTCTACAACTTGATGGGGCTGCGTGAAGACTACAGTGTCCATCTTGTCCAGCAGTTCTATGCCACAGTTGTGTTTGAGACTGACCTTGACAGGACCATGGTGTGGATGACTGGCACCACTCGCTGAACGACTACATTTCATGACTTTGCCAATGTCATCTTTGAGACCTTCCATGGAGATCCACTCCTGTGAGACTACGCATGCACTCAGCTGCTTTGGGTGAGAACAAGTTGAAGCTGGCACCTCTGTATGATGGTGGTGTTGTGGGGGGTTCCAAGGGACTCAAGACCCTCTACAACCTTATGCTGAGGATTTTTCGTCACACTATTGCTCCAAGTGCTGGAAATGATGATGCTATTAGGGGTGGGCTTGTCAACCTCCTGTACCATACTCACCGGATCTTCAATGCTGGACCTGAGGCTGATGCTGCACCTATTGATGTGATGGACTTCATTTTCGAGGAGATGTTCCATGCCATCCTTTACAAGAAATCTCCTCCATATGCACCCTTGGTGATGAGGCTCATCAACTCCCAGGAGCATGATTCTCCACATGGCATACCACCACACCTCACTGAGCACACTCTGGTCTCTCTGCAGCAGAAGGGGCGCATGGGGCCTGCTCCAAGGTGTCGCTATGGGGATGATGATGATGAGGAGATTGAGACGGAGAGGGCTCCCTCCCCACCTAGAGTTTGGAGGAAGAATGCCTCCAATGCCCCTATGCCTACGATGACTCGAGACTATGTGCATGAGAGGGTCAAGAAGGCCAGCTTTTGGGAGAGGACCCTTTGTTGCATGAACATCGACATTCGCAAGCAGCAGCATGAATCCTACCAAAGCAACCGCCGCATTGAGAAGCTTCTCAAAGAGATCAAGGAACAGGGTGCTGAGGATAATGAGGAAGGTGAAGATGAATACAATGATGAGCATGGGGCTCAACAGTCCATAGAGTCTGATCATACACTCTCATTTGGGGCATGGAATGCTCAACATGATAGTCTGGTGGATTGGAAGACGTTTGCTAATGTCACCTCAGGGTTTGGGTACCAGGGTACTTCTTCTTTTCGCCCTCACGGCAAAGGGCCTGCTGTCCCTGAGGATGATGATGATGACTATGATCAGGATGATGGTGACCAGGAGGAGGATGAGGATGCCGAGGATGACGATGACTACTGAGCGGTTAGGGGCGCTAGTGCAGGTCTTTTCCCTTTTTCGGTGTTTCGATGCCAAAGGGGGAGAAGACATTCTCATCGGTTTGCATGGACTTGGGATTTGCGACTATCTGCCCTTATTTGCCTTATTTGCCTTCTGTTTTCCATTTTTCAACTTGAACTTTATGTGTGTCTATGACTATGTGCTTGTGTGCACCATCTATTGTAACTCATGTGAGACTTATGTGTGCTATCGTTGATACTATCCACCTTACATGTTTTACTTAATTATCTTGATGCACATAGTCAGGGGGAGCCACATTTATATGTTATTCCATGCAAATCACTTGTTGTCATCAAACACCAAAAAGGGGGAGATTGAAAGGGCATTTATTGTCATAATCACTTTTGGTGTTCATTAACAACAAGTAGATCATTTTACAGTTTGTTATTGTCCACAGGTTGGTATTTTGATTTATGAACAACACCCTCAAACTTGGGAAAAGACCACATTCATATGCCATTGTTCTGGAAACTCCAGACTGGAGTCTCCGGTCTGCCAAGACCGGAGTCTCCGGTCTGCCAAGACCGGAGTCTCTGGTGTGGTCCGGAGTTTCCGGTTCTGGCTCCGGAGGTGCCTCCCAGGATCTGGCTGGGACATTCTGTCTGGGGGTCCGGAGCCTGCACCAGAGGTTACTCCGGAGTCTCCGGACTTTGTTCAGTCCGGAGTCTCCGGTGTTGAAAGACCGGAGTCTCCGGTGTTGCTGGGGCAAGATTGGCCTGGGTCAGTCAGATGGGCAGTCCGGAGGTTGGTCTGGAGATTGACCGGAGTCTCCGGTGTAGACCGGAGTCTCCGGTCTCCAGACCGGAGTCTCCGGTCTGAATTTTCTACAACGGTCAGAAAATGGTTCGTGGAGGGGCCTGCCTATAAAAAGGTACCCTTATCTTCTTCCTCCAGTTGCTCGAGCTGCTCAAGAACACCAACCCCATTAGAGCCACCATATCTACAAGATTTCTTCATCCAACCATCCAAAGTCATTGATCTTTGGAGAATCGAAGGAGGAGTCCTTGATTTACATCTTCACCAAGAGAGATCTTCATTTCCCCCTCATTCACTTGAGGGCCCCCAAGCTCTAGTGTTTCATTGGAAACCCTAACTTTGATTTGGTTCTTACAAGCTTGTATTTGATTTGTCTTGACAGCTTTCTTGTATTTGGGAGCCTCCAATTCAGTTGTGGATGTGTGCCCCGAACTTGTTGTAAAGGTGCCGGCTTCCACCTCGAAGGTTGCCGATATAGTGGAAGGTGAATCGAGCCCGTTGGGGTGAGGTTCATCGGAGAACAAGGGAGGCCTCTCGTGGCGTTGGTGGTTTGAAACCACCCTCTCTCCAAACGTAGACGTACTTCCCCTCACAAGGAAGGAACTACGGGAAACAAATCCTTGTGTCTCCGCGTCCACTCCCTTGGTTACTTCTTTCCTTTACCGCACTTTACTTACTTGTTCTTGCTTAGTGTTGTGTTAGTTTGTGCTTCATTGACATATAGGTAAATTCACCATAGTTGCATATTCTACAGAATTTACCTTTCTTGTCAAACCCTAATTTGAAAAAGAGTAAAATTTGAAGTAGCACCTATTCACCCCCCTCTAGGTGCCCATACGATCCTTTCAACGGTGCACTGATCTGCATACTCTTTGAACTGCCCCTGCCAACCAAAGGGATAGTTCTTCCACTGCTAATGCATGCAGTCAATGCTGCCAAGCATACCAGGAATCCCCTTCTCTCGCTGATGGAGAAAAGGCAAGCAGTGTCTTCGGTGTTTGACTCTCTCAGGTAAACTTTGCCGAACGGCACAATAACTGCGCTGCAAAACCGGTACATAGCCTTATGGCATGTGGACTCGCCCATGCGCATGTAGTCATCGAGGAGGTCACTAGGCACTCCATATGCAATCTGCCGAATGGTAGCAGAACATTTTGGGTAAGAGGAGAAGTCAATCTTAACGGTACAATCGTACTTGGCCTCGAAGTAGTTATCGTACTCCGTCTCCCCATTGAGAATTTGCAAGAACATGTCCCTCGACGTCCGATAGCGGCGGCGGAATGCCTTCTCTCTGAATACCAGATTAGTTGGGTGGAAGTAGTCCTTATAAAGGCGTATGTGGCCTTCTTCTCGGTCGCGCTCCTGGTTGGCTTCACGCCGCTTGGACGAGCCACCTCTGCATGGCGGTAGGAGGTAGTGGTTGTGCACCATCTATGCAGCTTCCAACAGAATATCGGTCTCACAGTCCGACTCCTCCTTGGAAGATGGCTCGACGAAAGTCTTGTAGAAGAACTCCATTGCCCTTCAACTGCTACCCATATGTAAAGTATATTACCGCCAAAGGCGGTGCCAACTCCCGCAACAGGCCATATAACCTAGAAAGGACGGGCGAACGTACCTCAACCGCGGTCAGGCAAATGACCGAGCAGTTTGTGTGCCATATAGAGGTTGTCGTGCGTCCAGTCGATAGGCGGAGGCCGGGGCAGCGGGATTGCCTGCGACGCGTCCAGACAACTCTGGCAACACGCGTGGCCTGCTATGCTGCTCGAAATCACGGGGGCGTCGCTAGCAGCAGGAAGTGGCGGAGCCAATGGTTGCGCCTGCTCTGGTCACGGATATGGAGGGTGAGGGTTTGGGGGAGGAGAGTGTCTGTTGTGCCACTGGCGAGAAGGCCCGGGTAAACTAGTGGGAGGACGCGCGAGGTCAAGCGTGCTATCCAGGTCGACCCAAGCAAGGCCCAAAATTGATGCACGGATGGGTCGGTCCACGCGCGTTTGTCCGAATGGGTCGCCCAGCTGGGCTGCCGCGCACCTGTCCACTAGTCCGCTTGGACGAGTTCGAACGCGCATGGACGGTTTGGGTCGGTGTCGTGGTATTGCCAATGAGTATGCCATGGAGGGGGGGGGGTCCTCACAGAGCGTGTTTAGAGACATGGTGTAAGGCGGAAGGTTGGTAGGTATGATGTAACACAGCTTACCCGGGTTCAGGTTCCACGACGGTGGAGGAACCCTAATCCTGCTATAAATTACTATAAGGGCAATACACTGAGTTACATGAATTGGTTCACTATGCGCGATATAAGAGTTGATTGTTGTGCCATAAAGGCTCCCATAGGTCTGGCTTATAAAGACGCCATGTACTAGGGTTACAGGGAAGAGTCCTAGCCGGACAGGTGATAGAGTCCTACATAGAATACAACTAGTTTACATGTCTTGCACTCCAAGGCTCCGAGTACGTCGGTGACTCCCTCGTAGCCTTCCTTTATTCGGCATGGGCCTCTCTTCTGGATCCATCTAACTGGGCTGCCCAGCAGGCCATGGGCCTTGCTACCAACTGTGGGCCACCCGGGTTATCAGGATTAGAGACATGAAATGGTGATACCCATTTAGCATATCCCCAATAGTAGCCCCCGGAGAACTCCGATATCTTGCGTCGTCTTGCCTCTTTAGGTTGAATGCTCCATATGTGATGTCGGCAAATCGACAAGCAATTTCTTGTAGTCCTCCAAAGAACCCTGCAATATTCCCTGTCTTCGATACATAAGTCGAAGAATCATTGAGTCTTCCATCGTACTCTTCTCGTAGCCGGACAGGATCCGTCCATGCCGGAATCTTCAGATGTGACTGTTCGTCCGTATGTGTCAGTGATATGAAGTAGGCCTTAGGTCAGCGACGTCTCGTAACTCACACATGCAGAGAACACAATCATAGCAGTTTTTTCCGCATGAAGGATCCGAAACGTTTGCGGCAGCGGTGAGAAAGTGGCGAAATTTCCGCGCACGTTCTCATGCGCGATGTGCACGCATCAACTGTTAGATCATATTTCATGAATCTTGATGCCAGAGCTATATATTTTAACCATAGTGGTAACTTATCTTTTCACCTCATTCGCTCATGTGTCATCGTCTTCCTCTAGCCTAAGCCTCTCCTTGAGCACATAGTGCGCATGCAGAGGAAAAAACTCTAACCTCCCCCAATCTCTAGTCCACCTTCTCAACTCCCAATGGCGAGTAGCAGGACACCAACGATGATGGCGTCCAGCGAGGCTTCCTCCAAGCCGTCCAGCTCCGTCCATGTCCCGCCGGAGGGCATGGTGGTTCCGCAGTCTGCGGTCGTCGAATCCACTGGCGACAATCATATTCCAGCAGCGCTGGACCCGTTGGAGGAGGAGGCTGACTCCCACAATAGAGAATGGCGAGGCTCGGACATCTCCGATAGCGAAATAAAGGAGATGCTTGCTGAGGGGTACCTCCCTGTGACGGAGGGCTTGGTCTGGCGGGCGGTGTCGGCCGGCGAGGTCATCCCTTCTCCCCAACCCGGAGAAAAAGTATACCTCAAAGCTTAGTTCGTACATGGTGTTTCCCTGCCGTTGTCCGACTTCTACATCCAAGTCCTTGAGCACTTCCAGGTTCAACCTCAAAACCTGTCCCCCAATAGTATTCTTGCACTTAGCAACTACGCGGCTCTGTGCGAGGGATACCTAGGGATCATGCCTAGGTTAGATCTGTTCATATACTTCTTCACCGTGAAGAGGGAAGCCGGAGTGAGCAAGAGGAGCTCAGAAATTGTGGGACCATTAGCTTCAAGATCCGGCCTGGCCGGCGGTTCCCCGACATTGTAGGACATGAGTCCTGCAAGAACTGGCAATCTACATACTTCTACGGACCCTACATTCCTCGTTTCGGTCGAGAATCATCATACTCGGACTTCATCGACGGGGCCGCCGCTGAATCCCTGACATGGCGATCACAATCCCTCCTTCCCTCCGACGACGAAGCCTCCCGCGCCTTAAGGAGGATCGACTGCTTCGTAGAGTCGGGTTTGGCTGGCTTGGACCTGGCCATGTGATGGTTCGTCAGGCGGATCCAGCCTCTGCAGCACCGCGAGAAGCTGATGTGCCAATACACGATGGACAGAAAAGATAGCCTCCGAATTTCCGAGGATAAATTTTCTAGTGACTCGATCAAGATCCACCTCAAGATCATCGTCAAGGTGAAGGATCGCAAGTGTGGCTTCGCCATCACCTATGACATGCTCGAGGACGACAAGTGCCCAAAGGTAACTTTTATTTACTGTCTTTGACATATGCTCCAGTTCTTCTGACTTGAATATGTACTTTTGTCTAACACACTGATTTCACTTAACAGCCGGGGGATTTTAGGAGACATGCATGGCTCCCCAAGTCTATGACCCCAATATGAAGGAAGTCACTATCGTGTCCGACGACGAAGTCCCAATGGTGCAGAAGCGGAAGGGATCCACCTCTAACGCTATCGGCAGATGCAAGAAGAAGAAGATGGAGGGTGGAACCTCCAAGAAGTCCATCGCCTCCCTGGAGGCAGAGAAAAGAAGATTAACCGGCATCCCTTTGACCAAGGCGCCCAATGTTGTGTAAGCTTCTTTCCCTCCGACATTGTCATTGTACTCCTCTTATTCATGTACTTATACATTGTATGTTTCAATAAAAAGTCTAGCCTGAGTTTGAAGAAGACCTCCAAGTCATCGGGGGTTTCTAAAAACATTAGTGATATGTTTGTCCAAGCCTCTCCCGCCATCGCTCCTCCTACCCCTATCGTCCAACCATCTGCCGCGCCTATCGGATCTCCGACTATGGCATCATCTGATCCTTCCATCATGGAAGTGGACAACACTCCTTCACAGGAGGTCCCAGATGCTGTCGTGGTGATCCAAGTTGCCGGCAAGCAGGCGACGCAGGAGAGCACATCCTCCAAAGTGGCTGAAGCTCCGGCTAAGGATGCCACTGAAATCGATAAGGAATTGATGGTGGGAGGCAGACCTGCGGCGACCACGATCCAGGCGGAGGCTCCTAAGATTATATTTCTAGCGCTCACTCCGAGCACCTCTGCCGTGGCTCCTGGTATAGCGCCGACTTCTCCTACACGCGGTCTTTAGGAGCTGCTCAAACATGCGGAAATCCTCCGAAATAACACAATTGCCTTTGGCAAACTATTTGCTGAGAGCGCCAACAACCTCAAGATCATTGCATATGTAAATTTTCTATGCCTTTGCACTTCATGTATAATATCCCACTATAGCCCCCAAGGATTTAGACAGAAAACCATAGGTAATTCGGTCTGAATGCTCTAAGAGTGACTAAGTAAGAAACTTAGTGCTGTAGCCCCCAAGTATGTAGTTTGAATGATTATTCCGACTAGATACTATTAGAGTAGCATACGCTGACGAGGTTCGATCTCGTCAATGCCCATTGTTATAGACTTGGGTTTTGGAGAAGATGGGGATGCTGGAAGTCGCGGAACGGTTAACAGACAAGCAACATAGGGACACACGATTTAACCAGGTTCAGGCCCCCGGAGGGAAAACCCTACTCCTACTTGTCTGCTCTTGATAACGACAGAACTGAAAAATTACAGGGGTGCGCAGATGCAATCTGGTGTGGAGGTTTGTATGCGATGAGTTTAGAGATCCTTCTTGTCGTACCCTCCTATCCTTTATATAGATAGGCAGGTCCCGGGTTAGGTCGAGTCGGTTACAAATTAGGGTTGGCACCCTTTGAAATTCTATCTAATCTAGACTTGTCCTCCAAGGAGTCGAAAATGCCATGGGCTTGGGCCACCCGAAGTCTTCATGGGCCGCGTGTCCTGACGTGGGCCTTCCTTGGGATGGACCAGCTATACCAATGTCATGTACCCGTGGGTATATCCATGTTAGTAGCCCCCGAGTGTTCAGTCGAATCATAGATTCGGCTAAGGACTCTTCAATCTTTTGGGTGAAATTGATCCTGCTATTTCAAGGAGAAATGTTTTAATGAAGGGAATATGCCCTGAGAGGCAATAATAAAGTGTTTATTATGTGTATTCCAAGTATATGATAGATGTTTATTTTGCATCCTAGAATTGTATTAATACGGAAACGTTAATACATGTATGTTTAATAAACAAACAGAAAGTTCCTAGTTATGCCTCTCTCATAAACTAGTTCGTTGATTAACAAGATGATCACAGTTTCCTGATCATAGACATTGGATGTTGTTAATAACGAGATCACAACATTAGTGTAATGGTGTGATGAACATTCATCCAAAGTATAGCATTACGATCAAAATCATTGAGTTTATATTGCTATAAACAACTTACGAAGTGATCCTAATACTTAGACCATGAGATCATGCCAATCACTAACACCGATAGAGTTTCTTGTTGACATCAAACGTCACACCGTAACTGGGTGAATATAAAGATGGCTTCAAAGCTACTAAAGTGTTATGTTGAGAATCATGGATCAAGAGTGGAATTTGTTCATCCCGATGATGGATAGATATATTCTGAGCCCTCTCGGTGATATCACATTGGTTAGCTTGCAAACAAGTGGTATGATCAATAGAATGTTATATCACGGGAACGAGAAAAGAGTGCATGTCAGTAAAAAGATCAAACTAGGTATGGAGATACCGATGATCGTATCTCGGACATGTAATATATCATGAAACAAAGGGATTAAGATACAAGCGTAAAAGGTTTCGACGATCACAGTAAAGTCATCGTTGAATGTGTGGGAGTCAGTATGGATCTCCAGGTCCCGCTACTGATTATTGATCGGAGAAGGGTCTCGATCATGTCCGCATTATTCCCGAACCGTAGGGTGACACACTTAAGGGACACTGATATCTAGTTGGAGCAAATGTTTCATGCCAAAAGAATAAACAAGCGTAGGAATTTATTTCACTAGATATCGAAACAGGTTTTCGGGTGAAATTGCATAAAGAGGTTATGCATGTGAAATAGAATTATAGCAAGGGGTTATTTGTGAATGTTTTTCATTAAAGTAATTGACAAAATTCTGAATAAAGTAAAAGAGTTTTATTTAATGATAGTTTGCATTAAATTTGGTGGAAATTTAATAGCAAGTTTGAGTGGGATTTTGAGTGGAGGGATTTGAATGGATTTTTGTGAGTGGAGTGTCCACCCACATGAATGAAGGAGGGGAGGGGGAAGCCCCAATGGACGGCGGCCACCCTCTTGGGTGCCCCCCTCCTCCTATAAAAGACACCCCTCTCCTCTCTCTCACTCACTCACACCTCCTCGTGAAGGATCTCTCTCCCCCTCTAGAATTTATACCCCATGGTCTCGGACTAGCGAGATACATGTTCCCGGTGGCTATTCAGCAAGAAAGGGTTGTGCTTCCGCTGCATCGCTGGAGCGAGGAGGCGGAGGTTGCTCGGTGTCTTGTACGTGTGTGCGAGCACGGATGCGCTGCTGCTTTGCGGCGCTAGGACTTCCTCTCGATCTTGAGATCGGCAAGAGATCGTCTACATCAACCACGAGTTGAACTCGTTAAGCTTTGTGGGTCTTCAAGGGTATGTTATCTACGGATATACATCCACCCATTGTTTGTATCTAGTAGATAGATCTTGGTATATAGTTCCCATCGTAGAAAATTTTTTGTTTTCTATGCTGCGAACCCTACAGTGGTATCAGAGCCAGATCTATGCGTAGATGCTTTACATGGGTAGTACACATATGAGTATGTGGGAGATGATGATCATATTGTTGCTCCTTAGTTGTAATTTTGGATATTGGTGGCATAGTGGGATGAAGCGGCCCGGACAAACTTTACATGTCCTCGCACATGAGACCTGTTCCACGCTTGACATGCAACTAGTTTGCATAAGTGGCTAGCAGGTGTCTGTCTCTCCTACTATAGTCAATATCTATTTTGCAACGAGTTGTCAACAATTTGGTTATCCTTGTTGTGGTTCATGTTCGTAGGTATGAACGGTTCTATCTTCGAAAGCCCTAAGCCACGTAAAATTTGCAATGGATAAATTAGAGGCGTCTAGTTTAGATTGTTGCTGGGCTAGTGTTATGATATGGTGATGTCGTAAGTAGAAGTATGAGATGATACTCTTACAACACACATAGCGTGTAAACTCCATAGACCTTGGACTTACACATAAAGGTATGATAGTAATCATACCACTATGCACATGATAGAGATCATATGCGGGAACCATATCATTTCACTAATAAACATGTGATGTTTGATAGCATCTTATATTGCTTGTTTAGCGCTTTGTTAGCATAATAAGATGATCCCTCATTTAAATATCAATATAAGAATGTGTTATTCCTTTAGTATGCACCGATTATGTTTTTATCACTGCAAGACATCACGTGATGATCGGGTGTTCTTGGATCCACGACCATATATCGGGTGTAAAACAGTTACACACGCGAATACTAAGGTTCTAAATTGGCGAGCCTAGCATGTACAGACATGGCCTCGGAACACGGACCGAAAGGTTAAGCATGAGTCATATAGTAGATATGATTCCCATTTGATGCTCGTCTTTGAAGCTACACTGACTCACGTGATGATCGGACTTGGTGTAGTGGATTTGGTTCATGTAATCACCAAAAAGGCACGAGGGATGTAATTTTTGAGTGGGAGTTCATTCGTAATGTGGATTAACTGAACTCAATCTATCATAAACTTAGTCTAAACTTTACAAATTCTGTTGTAGATGGCAGCACCTGCTTTTAATTTCAATGTGTTCACTGAGAAAGAGAAACTTGCAATGAACGGTAGAAACTTTACCGAATGGGCCATGAATTTGAGGATTCTCCTCTCTGCTGCACAAAAGCAATATGTGCTAGAAGCGCCACTAGGCCCCCCACCTTTTGAGGATGCCCCTGACGAGGAGAAGAATGTCTATTAGACTCGTCAGGAGGACCAAAACTTAGTTCATTGCGGCATATTGTATGGTCTAGAGCCGGAACTTCGAAAGCATTTCGAAAACGACAATGCATTTGATACAATGGGTGAGTTGAAAATGATTTTCGACACACATGCTGCTGTAGAGAGCTACAACGCTTCAGAAAAGTTCTTTAGCTGCATGATGGAAGAGCACAGCTCTGTTAGTGAGCATGTACTCAAGATGTTGGGTTACACCGATAAGCTTGTGTCCTTGGGAATATAGATTCCCATTGACTTAGGCATCCATCGTGTTCTGCAGTTTCTGCCACCTAGCTATAAGAGCTTTGTGATGAACTATAATATGCAAGGCATGAAGAAGTCTCTCCCCGAGCTTCTGTCAATGCTTAAAACTGCAGAAGTGGAGATCAAAAAGGAACATCAAGTGTTGATGATCAATAGGAACACTGGTTTCAAGAAAGACAAGAAGGGAAAACGGAAGGGAAGTAAGGGCGGCAAGCCGGTTGCCGTTCCTGAAAAGAAACCCCGAGTTGGACCTAAGTTTGATACCGAGTGCTACTATTGTAAGGGGACTGTCCACTAGAAGCGCAACTGCCCCAAGTATTTGGCAGACAAGAAGGCCGGCAAGGCAAACAAAGGTATATATGATATACATGTTATTGATGTGTACTTGACTAGTGCTCGTAGTAGCACCTGGGTATTTGATACCGGTACATTTGCTAATATTTGTAACTCGAATCAGGGGCTGCAGAACAAGCGACCGCTAGCAAGGGGTGAGGTCAAGATGCGTGTCGGCAATGGATCAAGTGTTGATGTGATCGCCGTCGGAACGCTACCTCTCCATTTGCCATCGGGATTAGTAATAAACTTGAGGAATTGTTATCTGGTGCCAGCACTTAGCATGAACATTGTATCTGGATCGTGTTTAATGCGAAGAGGTTATTCATTTAAATCTGAGAACAATGGTTGTTCTATTTATATGAATTAAATCTTTTATGGTCATGCACAGATGATGAATGGTTTATTTCTTTTGGATCTCGATGATAATGTTACACATATTCACAATGTTGATGCTAAAAGGATTAAACTTAATGATGATATATCCGCATATATGTGGCACTGTCGTCTAGGTCATATTGGCGTTAAACACATGAAGAAACTCCATTCGGATGGACTTTTGGAATCACTTTATTTTGAATCATTTGATACATGTGAACCATGCCTTATGGGAAAGATGACTAGAACGCCGTTTTCCGGTTCAATGGAATGGGCGACAGATTTATTGGAAATCATACATTCTGATGTATGTGGTCCAATGAGTGTGTCGGCGCGAGGTGGATATCGTTATTTTGTTACTTTCACGGATGATTTGAGTAGATACAGTTATATCTACTTGATGAAACACAAGTCTGAAACATTTTAAAAGTTCAAGGAAGTTCAGAATGAAGTGCAAAATCATCGTAATAGCTAGAAAGATCAAATTTCTATGGTCCGACCGTGGTGGTAAGTATCTAAGTTACGAGTTTAGCACTCACATGAAAGAGTGTGGAATTGTTTCACAACTCACACCTGCCGGAACACCACATCGAAATGGTGTGTCGAAACGTCATAATCGTACTTTATTAGATATGGTTCGATCTATGATGTCTGTGATGGACTTGCCATTGTCATTTTGGGGTTATGCACTAGAATCTGCTGCATTCACTTTAAATCGGGCACCATCTAAATCCGTTGAAAAGACACCGTATGAATTATGGTTTGGAAACAAACATAAGCTGTCATTTCTTAAAGTTTGGGGATGTGATGTTTATGTGAAGAAACTTCAACCGGATAAACTCGAACCGAAAGCGGAAAAATGCGTCTTCATAGGATACCCTAAGGAAACAATTGGGTATTCCTTCTATCACAGATCTGAGGGCAAGGTTTTTATTGCCAAGAATGGATCCTTTCTAGAGAAAGAGTTTCTCGCGAAAGGTGTAAGTAGTCGGAAGGTAGAACTCGAAGAGGTTATTGAACCTTCTATTCAAAGTATGGCGAGTAGCGCAGCGCCGGAAGTTGTTCCGGAGTTGGCTTCACCTGTTGAAGAGGGAACTAATGACAATGATCATGAAACTCCGAAAGAGAGTACTACCGAACCTCGCAGGTCTAGCATGACGCGTGCAGCTCCTGAGTTGTACGGAAATCCTGTCATGAATTTCATGGTTGATGAAAATGATGACCCTGTGACGTATGAAGAAGCAATGATGAGCCCGGATTCCAACAAATGGTTAGAAGCCATGAAATCCGAGATGGAATCCATGTATGAAAATCAAGTTTGGAACTTGGTGGACTTACCTCACGACCGAAAGGCCGTGGAGAACAAATGGATTTTCAAAAGGAAAACTGATGCTGATGGTAATGTAACCGTCTATAAAGCTCGACTTGTCGCAAAGGGGTTTCGACAAATTCAAGGAGTTTACTACGATGAGACATTCTCTCCCGTAGCAATGCTAAAGTCAGTTAGGATTATGTTAGCAATTGGTGCATATTTCGATTATGAGATATGGCAGATGGATGTCAAAACCGCGTTTATCAATGGTAATATTGAAGAAGAGTTGTATATGATACAACCAAAGGGTTTTGTCGATCCTAAGGATTCTAACAAGGTGTGCAAGCTTCAGCGATCCATCTATGGATTGAAGCAACCATCACGAAGTTGGAATCTCCGCTTTGATGAGGTGATCAAAGAGTTTGGATTTGTCCAAACTTATGGAGAAGCTTGTATTTACAAGAAAGTGAGTGGGAGCAATGTGGCATTTCTAATATTATATGTGGATGACATATTATTGATCGGAAATGATATAGATCTTTTAAACAGTGTTAAAAGTTATCTAAACAGCAAATTTTCAATGAAGGACCTAGGTGAAGCGTCACACATATTAGGCATAAAGATCTATAGAGATAGATCTAGGCGCCTAATAGGGCTATCCCAAAGTACATACCTTGATAAGATTTTAAAGAAGTTTAAAATGGAAGATAGTAAGAAGGGGTTCTTACCTATGACACAAGGCACGACATTGAGTAAGACTCAAAGTCCGGCTATTGCGGAAGAAAGAGAGAAAATGGACAAAGTCCCCTATGCTTCAGCCATAGGCTCTATAATGTACGCCATGCTATGTACAAGGACGGATGTGGCACATGATATTAGTTTTACTAGTAGGTACCAATCGGATCTAGGTTCGGAACACTGGAAAGCGGTCAATAATATCCTTAAGTACTTGCGAAGAACTAAGGATATGTTTCTTGTATACGGAGGTGAAGAAGAGCTCGTCACTAAGTGTTATGTCGACGCTAGCTTTGACACCGATCCGGATGACTCTAAGTCTGAATCCGGATACGTATTTCTCATGAATGGCGGAGAGGTTAGTTGGAGGAGCTCCAAACAACCTGTGGTTGCGGGATCAACGACGGAGGCGAATATGTTGCTGCTTCGGAAGCGGCTCACGAAGCAATTTGGATGAAGGAGTTCATATCCGAACTAGGTGTGGTTGCAAACGCGTTGGACCCAATGGTGATCTGTTGTGACAACAATGGTGCCATTGCCAATGCCAAAGATCCAAGGTCTCACAAGCATTCCAAGCATATTAAGCGCCGGTTTCACTCCATCCACGAGCATGTCAAGGATGGAGATATAAAGATTTGTAAAGTACATACGGATCTCCATGTAGCAGATCCGTTGACTAAAACTCTCCCTAGAGCAAAACATGATCTACACCAGAACTCCATGGGTGTTAGATACATCACTATGTAACTAGATTATTGTCTATAGTGCAAGTGGGAGACTGAAGGGAATATGCTCTGAGAGGCAATAATAAAGTGTTTATTATGTGTATTCCAAGTATATGATAGATGTTTATTTTGCATGCTATAATTATGTTAATACAGAAACGTTAATACATGTGTGTTTAATAAACAAACAAAAAGTTCCTAGTTATGCCTCTCTCATAAACTAGTTCGTTGATTAACAAGATGATCACAGTTTCCTGATCATAGACATTGGATGTTGTTAATAACGAGATCACAACATTAGTGTAATGGTGTGATGAACATTCATCCGAAGTATAGCATTACGATAAAAGTCATTGAGTTTATATTGCTATAAACAACTTACGAAGTGATCCTAATCCTTAGACCATGAGATCATGCCAATCACTAACACCGGAAGATTTTCTTGTTGACATCAAACGTCACACTGTAACTGGGTGATTATAAAGATGGCTTCAAAGCTACTAAAGTGTTATGTTGTGAATCATGGATAAAGAGTGGAATTTGTTCATCCCGATGACGGATAGATATACTCTGGGCCCTCTCGGTGATATCACATGGTTAGCTTGCAAGCAAGTGATTTGATCACTAGAATGTTATATCACGGGAACAAGAAAAGAGTGCATGTCAGTAACAAGATCAAACTAGGTATGGAGATACCGATGATCGTATCTCGGACATGTAATATATTGTGAAACAAAGTGATTAAGATACAAGCGTAAAAGGTTCCGACGATCACAGGAAAGTCATCGTTGAATGTATGGGAGTCAGTATGGATCTCCAGGTCTCGCTACTGATTATTGATCGGAGAAGGGTCTCGATCATGTCCGCATTATTCGCGAACCGTAGGGTGACACACTTAAGGTACATTGACATCCAGTTGGAGCAAATGTTTCATGCCGAAAGAATAAACAAGTGTAGGAATTTATTTCTATGATACCGAAACAGGTTTTCGGGTGAAATTGCATACATAGGTTATGCATGTGAAATAGAATTCTAGCAAGGGGTTATTTGTGAAAGTTTGTCATTAAAGTAATTGACAAAATTCTGAATAAAATAAAAAAGTTTTATTTAATGAGAGTTCACATTAAATTTGGTAGAAATTTAATAGAAAGTTTGAGTGGAGGGATTTGAATGGATTTTTGTGAGTGGAGTGTCCACCCACATGAATGAAGGAGGGGAGGGGGCAGCCCCCATGGCCGGCGGCCACCCCTTGGGTTCCCCCTCCCCCTATAAAAGGCACCCCCTCTCGTCTCTCTCACTCACACCTCCTCGTGAAGGATCTCTCTCCCCTCTAGAATTTATCCCCCATGGTCTCGGACTAGCGAGATACATGTTCCCGGTGGCTATTCGGCAAGAATGGGTTGTTCTTCCGCTGCATCACTGGAGCGAGGAGGCGGAGGTTGCTCGGTGTATTGTACGTGTGTGCGAGCACAGATGCGCTGCTGCTTTGCGATGCTAGGACTTCCTCTCGATCTTGAGATCACCAAGAGATCGTCTACATCAACCACGAGTTGAACTCGTTAAGCTTTGTCGGTCTTTAAGGGTATGTTATCTACAGATATACATCCGCCCGTTGTTTGTATCTAGTAGATAGATCTTGGTACATAGTTCCCATTGTAGGAATTTTTTTGTTTTCTATGCTGCGAACCCCACAGTGGTATCAGAGCCGGATATATGCGTAGATGCTTTACACGGGTAGTACACATATGAGTATGTGGGCGATGATGATCATATTGTTGCTCCTTAGTTGTAATTTTGGATATTGGTGGCATAGTGGGATGAAGCGGCTCAGACAAACTTTACATGTCGTCGCACATGGGATCTGTTCCACGCTTGACATGCAACTAGTTTGCATAAGTGGCTAGCGGGTGTCTGTCTCTCCTACTATAGTGAATATCTATTTTGCAACGAGTTGTCAACAATTTTGTTATTCTCATTGTGGTTCATGTTCGTAGGTATGAACGCTTCTATCTTTGAAAGCCCTAAGCCACGTAAAATTTGCAATCGATAAATTATAGGCGTCTAGTTTAGATTGTTGCTGGGCTAGTGTTATGATATGGTGATGTTGTAACTAGAAGTATGAGATGATACTCTTACAACACACATAGCATGTAAACTCCATAGACATTGGACTTACACATAAAGGTATGATAGTAATCATACCACTATGCACATGATAGAGATCATATGCGGGAACCATATCATTTCACTAATAAACATGTGATGTTTGATAGCATCTTATATTGCTTGTTTAGCGCTTTGTTAGCATAATAAGATGATCCCTCATTTAAATATCAAGATAAGAATGTGTTCTTCCTTTAGTATGCACCGATTATGTTTTCGTCGCTCTAAGACATCACGTGATGATCAGGTGTTCTTGGATCCACGACCATATATCGGGTGTAAAACAGTTACACACGCGAATACTAAGGTTCTAACTTGGCGAGCCTAGCATGTACAGACATGGCCTCGGAACACAGACCGAAAGGTTAAGCATGAGTCATATAGTAGATATGATGCCCATTTTATGCTCGCCTTTGAAGCTCTACCGACTCACGTGATGATCGGACTTGGTGTAGTGGATTTGGTTCATGTAATCACCAAAAAGGCACGAGGGATGTCGTTTTTGAGTGGGAATTCATTCGTAATGTGGATTAGTTGAACTCAATCCATCATAAACTTAGTCTAAACTTTACAAATTCTGTTGTAGATCTTCCTCTCGATCTTGAGATCGGCAAGAGATCGTCTACATCAACCACGAGTTGAACTCGTTAAGCTTTGTCGGTCTTCAAGGGTATGTTCTCTACGGATATACATCCACCCATTGTTTGTATCTAGTAGATAGATCTTGGTACATAGTTCCCATTGTAGGAAATTTTTTGTTTTCCATGCTGCGAACCCTACATTTAATTCATAGGGATTGTTGATGCGTGTGCCTAGCTCACCCGACAGATCAGGGCCAGTTAACTGTCATAGGAGAAAACAACGCGATCTTCATCAAACTCGAGTCCCGGACTCGAATTCAGAATGATTGCTGGTGTGATTCGACTCAGGTCATTGTGGTCTTACAGGAGCCGAATCCCAGTGATTTTCAAGTGATGTACCCAACGCGTCTGTCGGGATTTTTGTCGTGCCTGTTGACATGGGAGTTTACTGGCAGAGCACAATAAGGTGTGTTACCAGGCCATCAGATGATATCTGTAGGGCTTATCTTTGCGTCGCAGACACATCATCCAAAATTTTATCACCGCGGAGGTGTTTCGGGTGGCCAAGGAGACTGCTTCTCACTTAGCGTTGGTTTGGGCAAAGTTTCCAAAAAGATTTTGTCGTATTTTTATCCGAAGGATCGTAGTCAAAGAATTCATAGGGTGCATGGCCAGAGCTCCCTATGGGAGTAGCCCCCGAGTTGTCTGTTCGAGTCGTAGACTCGAGTAGAGACTTTAATTCAGTCATTTTCAGTGTAAGTTCGAAGGACACAATTTTTTCAGATGTTCATCCAATGCTCCCTATGGGAGTAGCCCCCAAGTCTATAGTGGAGTCACAGACTCGACGTAGGACTCAAAGATAATTGCGAGGTGTAGTTACCTTAATCATTTATCAGGCGAGTGGCCAGCACTCCTGATAGGAGTAGCCCCCGTAGATTCGAGTAAGTACTTGATTGATTAGCCGAGAACTTGGAGCCGTTGCTGGCTTTGCCTTGATGACGTCAGTGCTGGCGATGGGTGATCTCAACCGTCTGCGGCAGGAGAGATGATGCGACAAGATGATCATGGGTCCCACCGCCTAACTTGAAGTTGACTAGTCACGCGTAGATGTGGCGGAAATTACGGCGTATCTTCGATTTCCGTGCGTAGTGGATGGCGTGCTGGCAACGGTTCAGTGTAGTGTTGAGATGTGTATGGTGAGATATGAGCAGTACGTTAGGGATTCTCAATTGACGGCCCGTGTGCATCATCTTCGTCCTTTTATACCGCAGGGTAACAGTGATTTCTTTTTACCCTTTACCATTTTCTCCTCTCCTTTTCCTCCATTTTCGTGAGCTTTGCTGCCCTCTGTTGCGCGCTGGACATTCTCCGCACTTTTGTTTCATCGTTTTTGTGCTCGCACCGCGGCACTCTCCGCTGCAATATGGTCAAGCCAAAGAAGACATTTGCTGGAGCTGGTTCGAGCACTGCCGGTGGCGGCAATAAGGTCGCTGCTACGGCCCGTGCCACGGACGGCGGGTGGAAATGCACGGACATGCACGATGGGGATCTGCACAAGATGCGTGATGCTGGGTTGATCCCCAAGAACAAGGAGGACGCCGTCCTCCCCGGCGATGAGGTAATCCCACGCCCACCCGAAGGGTTTAGGGTGATTTTCTATGCCTTTGTTGTTCGCGGTCTTTCTCTTCCTGTCCATGATTTCCTTCGTGGACTCCTCTTTTTATACGGGATTCAGTTGCATCATCTGTCTCCCAATTCTCTTCTCCACATTGCTTGTTTCATCACTCTTTGTGAGTGCTGGCTCGGTATGGAGCCGCACTTTGGCCTCTTTCGGAAGCTCTATTCTGTGAAGAGGCAGTCCGGCACCGAAGGAGTTTATCCGCTCGGCGGCTACATCATCTCCGTTCGTTATTCTATTCTATTCTTCTCCTTTTCCATGTGTGAGTCTGTCCAATATTGGTGGAAGAAGTGGTTCTATATCCGCGACGTCAAATTAGACAGGCAGCAATATGGTCTCGCGCCTTTCGACTCCACTCAGAAAATCATCCTGAAGAGGTCGTGGAAGAACCACGTCTTGGAGGGTGAAACGGAGGAGTGGAGGAGCTATACCGTCATGTGGAGGCACTCCAGATGGTGGTTGACAAGGAGGTCAACAGTGTCGATATCATTTGCACCTTCCTCAAGCGTCGGGTGCAGCCGCTCCAAGCGAGGGCGCATCCGATATTTCTATATGCTGGCCGCAACGATCCAACAAGGGATTCACCTGAGGATTTGTCTTCGGGTGACCTTGATAGAGCTCTTCGGCCGCCGCTGAAGTTCAAGGCCGATAAGGACCTCCCAGGGAAATCCTTGACCTCCCTCTTCAACGCCAAAAATGCAGTTCCACAGGTGGAAATTTGTAGCTTGCGTGTTGCGCTTATTCGAGTTCTTTGCTTCTTGTTAGTGTCAGTAATCATGTTCTCTTTAGTCTTTTGTTTGCAGGACCTCAAGGTAGCTAGGATGATGCCCCCTCTTCCTAAGAAATTTTTGGTTGCGCCGGATAATGAAGTTGTGGATTTTGAATCTGAACTTCCTCCGATGCAATCTCCTACGTTGGAATCCCTCGAGCCGAGCGAAGGGCGGACCCGAAAGTGCTCCCGGAGTGAATCTTTGGATGGGTCTACGCCACCCACTCCAAGGGGTCCGTCGTTCCTCATATAGAACAACGAGGAAGAAGGTGCGTCGTCTGCGCCTTACCCTGCCGTGCCTATTCGGGCGGTGGCTCCGCAGCTGTCGGCCAAGAAGAAGAAGCATGTAACATCCCAAAAATATTAAACCTGGATCATCAAACTCTAATCATCAAAATTAGGGTTAACAAAAACTTTCCCAACTAAAACTATGAAAGCATTCATATGGGTGTGCATTCAAAATTTGGATTCTTTTGAATTGCCATGGTTCTGTGTTTATTTGCTTGTAAAATGATTCTTAGGAGAAATAAACATCATCTAAACAATCCCCAAACTTTTCCCAAAGACAAACAACCCAAAATAAACAAATAAAGTGAATGGTCACTTTGGCCAAATTAACTCTCATGCCTACTTTGGCTATCTCTAGTTTTCAAAACTCAACAGAAACATTTGTGGATCTTTGCACCCCTTGTTATTACTCATAATAAGGTACCAAGGCCCACTTTGTGATCATCCAAAAACACTCAAATGCTAAGTTTAAATGACAGTTTAAAATTGAATCTATCTCATATGGGAAGATCCCACTATTTCAAAAACCACTCAAACAAGTTCAATTTTCAAAACCCAAGCACTCACAGAATCCTCAACACATGCCTAGCACACCCACCAAAAATCTTTTCAAAATTCAAAACTCAAGTTCTTGCGGCCATTTCATCAAACAGCTTGCAGATTCAAATCAAACAAATCACAAACACTATTTTGAGCAGTGATTTGGCCAACCTTGTCCCCTCTCTAGCTCACAGCAAACATCTAGTAGATCATCTAGCTTAGTTAGTAACCTCTAGCATCACTGTTAGCTTGCCATTGCCATCAATGGTGAGCAGCCCGAGCCTCACCATGTCACCCCAGTGTGGACAGCAAGCTAGAGGAAGAACTAGCTATGCCAACCTTGTCTGGGAGGTAGCCAGCACCTCACCACCGCCCACTGTCCCCTCCCCAAGCCAGCGCAATCCATGGACCACCAGGAACGCCATGCCCGCGCCACTATCGACCATGTTGAAGCGCACCACCGTGCATGCACTGTTCCCACTCAACCCGACCACCTCGAGCCCTTGCCGCCCGCCAGCATGCACCCCACCGTCCCAGGAAACCACTAGACATGCTCGTTTCATCGCCCGTACCCCGTAGCCACCGCACGCCGCGGAGATCGCCGCCTCTGCCTCGTAGAGCACCGCACGTTCCTACAATTTGCCACCGCCCCTAAGCGCACATTTAAGTTCTAGAGCATCGCCAGGAGACCGCCCGTCGATCGCCAACCTCAGCCATGCCTCTAGCCGCCCGTAACCGTTTTGCCACCGTCGCCTGCCCATCCCTCTTGGCCTCACCGTCGAGCCTATAAAATGAGGTGACCCTGAGCCGTTTGAAGCACACCATTCCACTCCCCTCACCTCACTGATCATTCCACCCTCTCGCCGGAGCACGAGGAGCAACAGCCCGCCGGAATTACGCCGGAGCAGGCCGCCTCTGGAGAAGAAGGGAGACGTTGATTTCGACCACCCCTGGAGCTGCCTCGACCATCCCTGAGCTCGCCGTCGACCACTCATTTGTTTGCCCGCCTCGCCATCGTTGCTGGAGCCCTGGTATGCCCCCTATGCACCCCCACTGAGCCGCTAGGGTTCGAGCTCGCCGGTGACATGTTCATCGTCGACGACGACCCTCAGCCGTTGATCACCCTTCTAATCCAACGACCCACACAGCCCCGTACCGCTTCGCGCGTTATGAGCCGCTGACGGGTAGAGACCCCTGTCAGCTGAGCCCCACGCTGCGGAGTGACACTGGGCCGGCGCACTAACCTTTCCCGCGCAGCCCAACCGTTTGAATTTAGCTTTTTCTATTTTAATTCAAACACAGTTCTGTACCTATATTCAAAAATCAACCCAGCTCGATTTAATGAACCAAATTGCATGAAACCAATTTTGTTAGAAAGGTACTGAAATGCTTAATCCAAGCCCGTTGGATTCAAATCATTTGGATCTGTAGATCAACCTTGGTAAAAATATCAAGTCAGAAGCTTTTCAGCATTCAAACATTTTTCAAATTTTAACCATAATAGCTTTTGAGTTGATTCCAACTCTCAAAAATCACATTTAATCATAACTTTTAGAATATATAAAAACATATGGGTTTTACTTACAGAAATAATGTTCTAGTAATAAAAGAATGCCACATAGGCATTTCTAGTCACTTTAATTATTTAAATAAAAAGGTTAAACCTTATTAAATTGTGACACCACTTTAAATCACATTCTCATGTACTCAAATATGTGGTGATGACATGTGTCAACATAATCCCATGTTTGAGTTGGAGAATATTAAATCTTAAATAGTTTTTCAATGAGTAGAAATTACTTTTCTAAAAATAAAATAAATAAGACAAAAGCTTTAATCTTGTAATATTAGTGATGATGCTAGATCATCTATAGTGCACCTTTGTGTGATGATTGAAAATAGTTAAGTATTGTTTGGTGATTGTTTACCTCGTATTTATTTATAGACGCTAGTACCGACCAAGGATACGAGGAGGAAGGAGGATACTACGAAGAAGAAGCCAAGGAGAACTTCAACCACTGCTCTGCTCAAGGCAAGCTTATACTGATACTTATGCAAGCCAATACTTGAAACCTTGCAAGCTAACACTTGCAATTATGAAAGTTAGATAACCTATGCAATGCATTAAGCATGCTTGGTTAGACACATTTGATGATACCCAATCCTAGTTTTACTTACAAGCTTTATAATTTATTTCTTTATCAAAGCTTTCTCTTAAAGTTTACTTAAGTGACTTGTAGATTCTGGGAAGATGATTGAAGGTTGCATAATGAGCATTAAATTTGGCCTAAGCTAGATAATATTGATGTCATCCTAAGGCATGAGATTGAACTTAATTAATCTCCACTTGTTTACCACCCCTCATTAGTATTTACCACCCTTTGTAGATGCTAGTGCTAAGCATAAAACTTGATCAACTTTAGATGGGAATACTTGGTGAAAATTGTTATGAAAACCTTAGAATGATGAGTCATTCTACTGAGATGTTTTGACAAGTGTTTCCGAACACCAGATGATTTTGGATGATGAAAATGTTGAGGCAGGAACCTTAACCCTTTTATAGAAGTGATGGTTGTCTGGATGCGATACCATTCCAATTTTACCGTACAACCACAATACCCGAAAATTGTGTAGGGCTTGACTGGAAATTTATATACCTTAGTATGGGTTCCCTCACGGCCAAGGTCTGAGCTGAGGCTACCTTGTGAAGATTGTCCACCTGTGCAGTACCCAAGATGACAGTTGGTCATGGTTGGGAGGCCAAACTCATAGGAGAGGTGCCTATACTAGGGCGTGTAACTGAAAGGTTAGGATTGATTATCCGCATACTGAGTATGGTGAATTAAGGATTTGTTCCTGACGGATGTATCGAATGTTGTGGTGAAAGTGTACAATCTCTGCAGAGTGTCAAACTATTCAAATAGCCGTGTCCGCGGTTATGGACAGTTGGAGTGGCCATACTGTTCCCCCGTCAGATGTTTTCAAAATGACTTGTGAAATGAATTGAGACTTTGACTTGACCACAACAGAGTTGTGATATGAAATTGAAGTTCCCACTTAGGTGTTATAAAACTTCAACTAGATTTTCTTTGCTTCTGAACTTAGTAGAGGTAAATCTGGCTTTTTGCAAAACAACGCTAGAGCTTAGTGTCCTACTACAAAAACCCCCTTAAATTGTTAGTATTAGTTTGCGAGTACTTAAAGAGTACTCATGGCTTTGTCCCTGGCTATTCCCGTGGCCAGACTATGAAGAGGAGTACCAAGACGATGGACCGCAGGAAGGTTACGACAACTAGGATCATCTCCCATCGCCAGCATTGCCTGTGACCTCAAAGATGGAGCTTCGCCTACGCTACCTTTATTATTACGTTATTCTGCTGCTTGAGTTGTATTAAGAACTGGATCATGAGATCCTTATTTGTGTAATACCTTATGTATGGTTTGTAATGGATGATGTACTGTGATATCCAAATTTGTTATGTCTCGCAAAAATGGTAATCCTGGGATTACGATGTATGGCATAACATGCATCTGGGATTAAAAATCCGGGTGTTGACAAGTTGGTATCAGAGTCATCCTAACCATAGGAGACCCTAGTTAGACTGGACGTTTGAATCAAAAACTTAGTTTCAAAACCAAAGGAAGAAAATATTTACAAAAACTTATTCCCATTATTATCACTTTGTTTCTTTCATAAAAATTCATGTTCCTCAAAAACTCTTGCAAAATACATAAAATTTGACACACTTGATCACTCTACTAAGTTACTTATCCTATATTCTTATAGATGGACGTGAAGTACAACATGTTTTATCAGCTGGGGAATGGAGGAGACCTCATCTTTGAGCGGGATTTGGACCAGATTTCGGAACTTCTGGAGCGTCCGCACCCCGAGTTCTTCGGAGCTCAGCTCAATGATCAGGAAGGAGAAGATTGGCAGTGGCTGTTGTTGCAAGTCTCCGAGGAAAGATTGAACCTCCCACTGCCGAGGGAATTCAGTTCACCTTAAGAGAGAACAACTGGCTCGATGGACTTGCCAGGGCAATGCAGGAAGCTCTTGCCCGTCTGTGTGGGCAGAGTATCAACCAGATCAAGGGTACCCGCTTTGAGTTTTGTCCAAGGCGTGATGCTATGGGACAGCCACTGGAAGCCCCATATCACCACGAGATGAAGACTCAGTTGGACCACCTTAGCTTCATGATGTATGATCGTCAGCGGGAACTGGACAATACCCGTGAGTACTCCAACCACAAGTCCGCGATCATCAGGACGAAGGATCAGACCATCGCCATGCTAGCGAAGGACCGCAAGTTTCGCCGCCGTCAGCTTGACAAGAAGGAGCGCATCATTGCCCGTCTTCGCCAACGTATGTCGGATTTGGAGGAGACCATCCACGAGAGAGACATGTAGTTAGAGGAAAGGGAGAATGCCGGAGAAGACCTTCGTGGAGACCCCTACTCCTATCTCAGCGATGATGATGATTTTCTGGAGGATCAGGCCATGGACTTCTTCACCGATGAGGATGATTTTGCCTTCATCGATGACGACGAGGATGATGAGGATGACGAGTACACCGACTCCGAGGAGTAGTAGCACTTGAGCACTAGCGAGTTGTATTCGGTCCCCCTGTATCGTAGTTTCCAGAATGGTTCCTAAAACCATATGTTTTTTCCTTTGTTGTGGTGTGTGTTGTATCGTGTCCTATGAATGAATGAATGAATGAATGAATGAATGAAAAGCAAGTTGCTAGAAAATCCGAGCCAAACTTTAAAAACTTTTCAAAGTCCCCGAACCTTAGAAATTTCCCTCTTTTCTCATGATCTATCCCAATCTTCAGATGCCTCACAGAGGAAGTGGTTCATCCCCAGACCCGATGTTGCAGATCCTGCAAATGTTGGTTTCTGACCGCGAAGCTGAAAGAGCCGAACGTCAAGCCAACTTAGCCACCCTTCAGCAGATAGCTCAGCTGGCCCACAACAATCAAGGCCAAGGAAATCAGGAGAACCATGGATCTAAGCTCAAGAATTTCCAGAATACCAACCCACCTGTTTTCACTAAGTCGGAAGAGCCCTTAGATGTAGATGATTGGCTGCAAACAATGGAGAACAACCTGGAAGTCACTGGAGTGGAAGCTAACGAGAAAGTTCTGTTCGCCACCCACTATCTAGCCGGAGATGGAAGAGCATGGTGGAACAACGTTCGTGCAATGACCGGAGGACAGATGATGACCTGTGAGGAATTCAAGGTCAAGTTCAGCAGAACCCATGTGCCACCGGGTTTGATCAAGAGAATGAGAGATGAATTCCGAGAACTAAAGAAAGGAAGGATGACCGTAGTAGAATACCGTGACAAATTCTTGTCATTAGCTAGGTATGCCCCGGACGAGATCGACACCGAAGCCAAGAAGAAAGAAAGTTTCCTGAATGGTCTGCATGATAAGATGCAGACGGTGTTAGTCAATATCCCCTTTGCTGATATTGAAGCCCTTGTCGACTCTGCCATCTAGATGGAAGGAAAGATCAACCAAGCCAATGAGAACCGCAAGTGTCGCATGATGCATCAACCAGGAACCCATCATACCCCAAAGTATCGCCCCAACCCATCTCCAGGATTTGCCCCGAGAACCAACAGACCCCCGATGAACCGTCAGACCTATCCTGACCGTGGAAACCCAAGGCCCGGAGGAAATCACAACAACCCCGACAACTCTGGCAATTTCAACCATGCACCACCCAAGTTCAACAACAACAATGCTGCCGCCAACACCAACACTGCCCCGAGGACTGGAAGAAATGCTGTGCCTGTTGCAGCAAAGGACAAGTGACAAGTGACTTGTTATGACTGTGGAAATAAGGGTCACTATTCCAATGAGTGCCCCAAGAAGAATGCCACAGCCCCCAATGCAAATGCCCCAGCTCAGCAGCAGCGTCGTGTTCAGCCCGGAAGAAGGTTTGCCCCAGGGAATTAGCTCAACCGCAACGGCCGTCTTTTTCTCATGCATGATAAAGAAGCTCAGGAAGCGCCAGATGTCGTGCTGGGTATGTTTTCTGTTAATTCAGTACTTGCTAGAGTGTTGTTTGATTCTGGTGCATCCCACTCATTTGTCACCGAAGAATTTGTATGCACTAGTAAGATTCAACCAACCAAACTGAAGCATGTTATGATTATTCAAATCCCCGGTTCAACCACCAAAGCTAGGAAAATTTGCAAAGCCGTCCCTATCCGAATCCATGGCATAGATTTTTATGCTAATCTGATAGTACTCAGAAATAAAGGTTTGGAAGTAGTACTAGGAATGGATTGGATGTCCAAACGTAAAGGATTAATTGACTGTGCCAAGAGAGCCATAACCATGACCAGTACAGCCGGAATATCAGTCGAGCATGTATCCAAAACATTACCGCGTCAATTCAAGTGCAACAAGAGTATAGACCAACCTGCCATTGACCAAGTCCGGATAGTCTGTGAATACCCCGATGTATTTCCAGATGTTTTGCCCGGTATGCCCCTAGATCGGGATATCGAGTTTATCATTGAACTAATCCCTGGAACCGGACCCATAGCCCAGAGACCATATAGTATGAACCCCTCTGAACTTGCAGAACTGGAGAAGCAACTAGATGCCATGTTGGAAATTGGATTGATTCAACCAAGTGCGTCACCTTGGAGATCACCTGTGCTGTTTGTGGATAAGAAGGATGGAGGTAACCGTTTGTGTACGGATTATCGGAAGTTGAATGATGTCAGTATCAAGAACAAATACCCGTTGCCCAAGATAAAAGATTTGTTTGATCTGTTGACTGGTGCCAAGGTGTTTTCTAAGATTGATCTTAGAACTGGCTATCATCAACTCAAGATTCGCGCAGAGGATATTCCCAAGACTGCCTTTACCACCAGAGATGGATTATACGAGTGTACTGTCATGTCTTTTGGATTAACCAATGCCCCCGCTTATTTCATGAATCTCATGAATAAGATTTTTATGGACTTCCTGGATAAGTTTCTTGTTGTTTTCATCGATGACATTCTGATTTATTCCAAATCAGAAGAAGAACATGAGCTACCCCTAAGGACCATTCTTGGAACCCATAGAGAGCATCAGTTTTATGCCAAGTTTAGCAAATGTGAATTCTGGTTATAGGAGGTAGGATTCCTCGGTCACATTGTATCAGCCGGAAGAATTGCCGTTAACCCTGCAAAGGTGAAAGATGTCGAAGATTGGCAAGCCCCAACCACTCAAAACCAAGTTCGTGCTTTTCTCGGATTGGCGGGATACTACCGCAAGTTCATAGAAGGATTCTCGAGTATCGCCAGACCCATGACCCAATTGCTGAAGAAGGACAAGAAGTTTGAATGGACGGACAAATGTGAAGCGAGTTTTCAAGAACTCAAGAGGAGATTGATTTCATCCCCAATCTTAATCATGCCGGATATCAAGAAGCCCTTTGACGTGTATTGTGACGCATCCAAGATCGGTATCGGATGTGTGCTAATGCAAGAAGGCAAAGTTATATCTTATCTATCCCGACAACTGAAACAACATGAGCAGAACTATCCAACCAATGACCTCGAGCTCGCAGCCGTAGTTTTAGCCCTGAAGACATGGAGGCACTACCTGATGGGAAACCGTTGTGAGATTTATTCGGATCACAAGATCCTGAAGTATATATTCACTCAGAAGGAGATGAATATGAGACAGAGAAGATGGATTGAGCTAATCAAGGATTACGACCTGGACATTCACTATCACCCCGGTAAAGCCAATGTGGTAGCAGATGCCCTTAGCAGATTGTCGTGCCGCTTGAACTCCATGATTTTGAAGGAGCAACCAAGCTTGCACAAGGAGATGGAAGATTTCTGAATGGAATTAGTGAGTGAAGGATTTTTGGCTAGCATAGAACTTCAACTCACTTTGATCAGCCAGATCAAGGAGGCACAAAAAGGAAATGCTAGTATCGACGGAATCAAGCGTCGTATCGGTACATGCAAAGTACCCGGATTCACCGAAGACGAAGAAGGAGTTCTGTGGTAAAAAGGACACCTTTGTGTACCAGCAGATTCTGATTGAAGGAAGTGATTCTGAAGGAAGCTCATGATACTCTTTATTCTATCCACCCCGGAGGAACGAAGATGTATCAAGATTTGAAAGAGCAATTTTGGTGGCATAAGATGAAGAGAGAAATCGGAAGCTATATCGCCAAGTGTGATATATGTCAGAGAGTCAAGGCGCGACATCAAAGACCCGCTGGATTGTTGCAACCCCTACAGATTCCAGAATGGAAATGGGATTCCGTTGGAATGGACTTTATCACCGGATTGCCTACTTCTAGTAGGGGAAATGACTCTATCTGGGTCATAGTGGATAGATTGTCCAAAGTCGCCCATTTCTTACCAGTCAAGACCACTTATCATAGTTCGAAAATAGCGGAGTTATACATCGCTAGAATTGTCAGTTTGCATGGAGTCCCCAAGAACATCGTATCGGATCGAGGAACTCAGTTTACCTCGAGATTCTGGAAGAAAGTCCAAGAAGGTTTAGGAACCCGACTAGATTTCAGCACAACTTATCACCCTCAGACCGACGAACAAACGGAGCGAGTAAATCAAATACTCGAAGATATGTTGAGAGCATGTGTGTTAGAGTATGGATCTAAATGGGAAGACTGTCTGCCGTTCGCAGAATTTTCATACAACAACAGTTATCAAGCTAGTTTGCAAATGGACCCATTTGAATTCATGTATGGAAGGAAGTGTCGCACCCCTTTGAACTGGTCGGAAGTAGGAGAGAGTCAGATTCTCGGACCCGACATCCTACGTAGGGCAGAAGAGAAGGTTCACAAGATTCATGAACACCTCAAGACCGCTCAGTCAAGATAGAAGAGTTACACCGACAAGAGACGTCGAGACCTTGCTTTCAACATTGGAGAGTTCGTGTATCTGAAAGTGTCACCATTGATGGGAATGCAGCGTTTCCAACTGAAAGGAAAGTTAGCCCCCAGATATATCGTCCCCTTTAAGATTCTGAACCGTCGAGGAGAAGTGTCGTATCAATTGGAACTACCCGAAGAGATGTCAGCAGTGCACAATGTGTTCCATATCTCATTACTTCGCAAGTACCTCGAAGTTCCGGAGAAGACTGAAGTGTTCAAGAACATTGATCATCATACCATAGAAATCAACGATGACCTGACTATGGCATTCCGCAAAACCACTACTAGAAAATCGCGTTGTTTTTGTGCATTGCATCATCATGACTGCATGCTCATGTCATCATGCCACATTGCATTTGAGCATCGCCATCATCTTGCATTTGCTTGCATAAAACTATTTGCGGAAAAACCTGTTCTTGTTTTCTAAACACCCCGTCTATGTTCCAAACGCAAAACCCGGGTCACCGGATTATTTTGTTTTGTTTGCTATCGGTTTGCAAAAGTCTGTTTGAAACAAATAAATTATTTAATTATTTTTGTGGGGGCAGCCGAACCGGGCCGATCCGACCCAGTTGGCCACCCCCAGTACATAAAACGGTCCTCCTAAACTAAAACTAATTCCTACCCAATCCTAATCTACCCACCTATCCTAGCCTGCCACCTCACCCTCTCCCCCAATCCCTACCCACCTTGCCACCTCACCAATCCTCTTCTTTTCCCTCCACTCCTTCTCTCACCCCAGTCCCTCCTACCCCCTCTCCCTTACAGCCTGGCCCCACCTGCCACCACAGCCCACTCCCTCCCTCACCCCCACCCCGGTCCCGCACCCCTGGCCCACCCCGGACCCGGTCCACCCCAGCCTCCCCACGCGTCGTCTCCCTCCTCTGGCCTCCCACCTCTCTCCCCCGACCCCGCGTATCTCTCCTCCTCCTCTCCTCGCCGCCTGCCCTTGCCCTCCCTCCTCCGCTCGCCCGCCGGCCGCCGTCCCTTCCGCCCGCCGCGAGCCCCGCTCCGCGCCGGCGTCCCCTCCCCCGGCATGCTCGCCCGCCGTCCTCCGCCCGCCAACCTCCCCGCATCCAGGGACCCTCGCCCCGCCTCTGCTCTCCCCGCCGCCATCGCCTGCAGATGTCGCCGCGCCGCCGGCCTCTCCCCGCCTCGAGCTTGTCTGACGCGCGCCTCCGGCCGGCCCCGCGGCGCCGCCCCCCTCGAGCGCCACCCCGCCCTGAGAACCCGCCGCCTCCCTTGGCCCCACCCCGTCAAGCGCGCCGCCACCTTCCCCTCATCCTTCCGCCCCCGTCAGCGAGCTTCCCGGCGAGCCCCGCCTCCCTCGCCGCGCGCCCCGGCCCGACCGCGTCCTTCCTGGCGCCGCCCGACCCCCTCCGCTCCTCCCCGTCTGCGAGTCCGACGACCGCCTTGTCGGCCACCTCTGCACGCGACGTCCCCCTCCGTCCCCGGCCGCCCCGAGCACCCCGTCGCCACCGTGGCTCCACCCGAGCGCCGCCGGACCCCGCAGCAGCGCCGCCCTGCCGCAGCACCTGTCCCGAGGCCGCTGCATCCTCCCGCTCTCCTCGCGCCTGGCCGCGTCGCCGTCGTGGCCATCGTCTCTGCACCGCCACGGTGGCACTTGATCCAACCCCTCTGGCTCCTCTCGTGTAGGCGTGGTGTTGAGCCGATGATCCGGTGTAGCTCGTGTGATGCCACTGAAGTATTCTCGAGCCCTGCTTCGAAGACTTCAACTCCGACCATGTGATGTTTGTGTGGCGAAGTTGACATGAGGCCTCAACGACAAGTACTTCCTCGGAACCACCAAGTTCTCCATCCCGGCGTCCGAAGGCCGTGGAGCGCCAAGGTCGCCTCACGGAGACGAAGCCCCGAATCCCAAGGTCGTCGACATGGAACTGATCAGGTCTACTACATGGACTAGAAGACCGAATCCGACGTGCCAAGATCTTCCTCCCGGAGCCGAGGACGCCGAGTACTTCACCCCGGACACCGAGACCCTGGACGACAAGTTCTCCTTCCCGGAAGCATTGACACTCGCGCGACAAGATCTACTTCCCCGATCCGAAGACCCTAAATCCCGGAGTCCGAGAACGATTCCGTCGAACCCTGAACCCTGAGACCGAACCCCGAACCCCCGGAACCCCAAGATCTGCCGAACCCTAATGTGTGGCCCTTTCTCCCGAGCCCTATTTTAAAAATGCCATCTATATAATTGTTGCAATTAAATTGTCATTCTCGCATGCATATTGTCATCTGGTTTGGGGGCCTTATGCCGATTCACCTCAATTAAATATGGGGCCCATATGCGGGCAAATCCAGTCGTATATTGGCCTCATTTAAATTTGTGTAGCGAACCGGTGCTATTTTCTGCCATGTTAAGACAACAATTAAATTGCGGGGTTCTAAATAACTTGAACCGTTTAATTAAATGTAGGGACCCTGGTTCCGCTTAATATGACCTAATCGCATCGCACCTTTGTCATGCCATACATCATACATGCATCATGGCCGATCTTTTGCCGTAGTATTAAATATTGCATCTGGTGTTTATTCTAGTGTTTTGGTTCTTCGCGGATAAGGTCGTTGAGTTGATGCGAGTGTCGACCCGATCTTCGGTTGAACCTTCGGCAATGTTTTCAGGCGAGCATCTCCCCCTTTCTACCTATCTTACTTTTATAGTATTTATTCCCTCCTGTTGATCTATTGCTATCTGTGTTGCGATGCTCTAGTTTTCGTACCCGAGATATCCCTTGCTGCCTTATATTTCCTTGGCCACATCCTATTACCTGTTGTTTGGTAGATAGTTGGACTTGCGCGTCGTAGTCGCTTGCTCAAGTGCTGTTGCGTGTCGTCAAGTGCCACAGTTGTTGGAGTATTGCCGCATGTTGATGTTGGAGATGATCATGGCTTTACTTATCGTTCACTTTATTTACTGTTTAACAACTAAAATTTAAGTAGGTAAGAAGAGGCACAGGTGGGCAATAGATGTTATTTGGTTGTTAACCGTCCACTTGTGTCCCGTAGGACCCCGAGTACTTGATACCTGTTCCTTGAATATTCACGCTATCCACATCCGGGAGGATTATGGGACCCCCCTTAGCCAGAGCTTGATTCAGTCTTATTTCTTGGGGCCACAAACTAGCTTGAGGTTTTATTTACTATCCTGTACTTATGCCATGCTTTACTGCTTTATTTACGATTGTGCGAGGAGCACACTGTACTGTTTAGGTAAGCGGAGTGTTTTTGCGGTATCGACAAGCCCAGTTTTGGGTTCCCAGTCGTTTACAGCCACTGGCGCAAACCTTGAGTCCGTCTCGGAGTCATCTAACTTTGTTGCGGGTCTACTCAATGGGGTGGCCCCCTGAAATATTTCTGAATCCTGTGATTGCTTTGTCGTGAAAGCCTCGTTGGGTTTTGATTTGGTTTTTCCGAGGTTGATCGAGTGTGTGTTGCTATTTGTGCACCCCGGCCGGGTTAAAACTTTCTGAAAGCCGTGTCCGCGGTTATGGACGACTTGGAGCACAGTATCTCGATCATAGACAACTATAACTAAAGTAGTGCTATAAATTTGACTTTATAATGACTAGTAATCAGCTTCACTATAATGGAATGGCTAAATAAAACTGCCAACAATTGCTTGATTGGGTTGTCGTTTGCGACCATTGTACCTGACTAGTAAATATTGCAACTATAACGGAATGGCTAAATAAAAGTACCAACAACTGCTGGGTTTTTGGGATATCTAATGCTAATTGTATTTGACTAGTAAGTGTCGCAACTACAACGGAATGGTTAACTAAAACGGCCCACTGCTTATTTTATCAGGATGACTATCTATACTTGACTAGTAATTGCTGCAACGATAACTGAATAAATAAAACTGCCAACGGTGTGAGTTCCTCGGTTGACTTCCTCGTTTGGTCTCGAGGGGGAAATACCAGGATGGGTTTGTTTGGTGGTAGTATTAGGTTGGATCCGGATAGGTCTTTCTTATCCCTCTCTGATATCCGCTAGTTGTATCGAGTGTCTATAGGTTGTTTAGTGCATGCTGCCACTTCCGCTTCAGTCCACCATACCTATGTAGGCGAGGACCGCCGAATTCTAGCCTCGCCGTGTACTGGCCTCAGTACTGACGCTCCTCTTTTTCCTTTGCCCTTTGTCGGCACCCCTTTTGTTTAAGCAGGTTTTGAGATCGACGTCGTTAGCAGGGTTGCCCTTCCGGCTTGGCCTGGGCAGGGTTATGGACGCCATTGGTTATTCTTCAGGGCTCTTAGCCCCATTTGCATCTTGTCCGTAGTCGGACGCTCTATCATTTTCAAGGTGATTTGGATCTTTGTATATTATATCTGTATTCTTGACTCACCGAGTCGCTGTTGTATATATATCTGTTTTGTGGGTCCCATCGAGGACTGTTGTGTAATGTTATTACTTCGTTTTCCACCCGCACGAAAGTGCCTGGTGGGCACCTTTGAATCGTTTCTATGCGGGTTCGGCGGGTTTTGCTAAAACTTGCATAGGGCCGATTCTGAGGGTGTTACAGAGTGGTATCAGAGCTCAGCAGTTGCGATACCCCACAAGTCCAGCCTGTAGGATAACCTAGCTAACGGCCGAAGTAGAGTGTCAAAACTATTTTTGAAAAATTGGTTGGATAGTTCTGATTAGGTATGATTTTACTCCTTACCCCTCTGCTGCTCTTCTCTCACCTCCGCGTGTTTTGAATCCGCTCTCTTCTCTCTCTTCAAGTCCAGGATTTCTCGTGGTTGGGTTCCGTCGTACCTTCAGGGTTTCGATTCCTCCTTGGGTAACGGTGTGGCTACATCTGGTCTTCATGTTATCCGAGGAATCCTTCATCTGGTGGACTTCTCTTTGATCTTTCTCGTGCCCTCCGGTGTTTTCCGACACGACGGCATCATCTACGCCAGATCCGATGCAGAGTCTGCATCACTCCTTTGTTTCCGAACCTCGCTTGTCGAGATCTTCAGTCTAATTCCGAGAGTTGGTTGCATAATCCGCCTGTTCATGTGCAGAGTAATGGTTTGAGTGCGGGATGGAGTTGCTACCATACCACTACTCTTATCATTCGCTCTTGTACATCGAATCAGTGGATCCAGCAATTTTACTCCGTCCACGGAAGCTAGAGGTGGCTTTATTTGTTGATACCTCTACCTTCGACCTTTTGTTCCGGAGTGTTTCTCTCGACGATCACGGACAACGACCTCTTGTTAGTGGTGTCGCGGGGATCTACATGAAGCGAGAAGATGCGGATAACCGACCTTCCTTCCGGTACCATGAGGCGGATCTCGAGGGCGAGATCCATTGTTAGTGGTGTCGAATTGTGGCATCCCGCAAAACCACTACTAGAAAATCGCGTTGTTTTTGTGCATTGCATCATCATGACTGCATGCTCATGTCATCATGCCACATTGCATTTGAGCATCGCCATCATCTTGCATTTTCTTGCATAAAACTATTTGCGGAAAAACCTGTTCTTGTTTTCTAAACACCCCGTCTATGTTCCAAACGCAAAACCCGGGTCACCGGATTATTTTGTTTTGTTTGCTATCGGTTTGCAAAAGTCTGTTTGAAACAAATAAATTATTTAATTATTTTTGTGGGGGCAGCCGAACCGGGCCGATCCGACCCAGTTGGCCACCCCCAGTACATAAAACGGTCCTCCTAAACTAAACCTAATTCCTACCCAATCCTAATCTACCCACCTATCCTAGCCTGCCACCTCACCCTCTCCCCCAATCCCTACCCACCTTGCCACCTCACCAATCCTCTTCTTTTCCCTCCACTCCTTCTCTCACCCCAGTCCCTCCTACCCCCTCTCCCTTACAGCCTGGCCCCACCTGCCACCACAGCCCACTCCCTCCCTCACCCCCACCCCGGTCCCGCACCCCTGGCCCACCCCGGACCCGGTCCACCCCAGCCTCCCCACGCGTCATCTCCCTCCTCTGGCCTCCCACCTCTCTCCCCCGACCCCGCGTCTCTCTCCTCCTCCTCTCCTCGCTGCCTGCCCTCGCCCTCCCTCCTCCGCTCGCCCGCCGGCCGCCGTCCCTTCCGCCCGCCGCGAGCCCCGCTTCGCTCCGGCGTCCCCTCCCCCAGCATGCTCGCCCGCCGTCCTCCGCCCGCCAACCTCCCCGCACCCAGGGACCCTCGCCCCGCCTCTGCTCTCCCCGCCGCCATTGCCTGCAGATGTCGCCGCGCCGCCGGCCTCTCCCCGCCTCGAGCTTGTCTGACGCGCGCCTCCGGCCGGCCCCGCGGCGCCGCCCCCCTCGAGCGCCACCCCGCCCTGAGAACCCGCCGCCTCCCTTGGCCCCACCCCGTCAAGCGCGCCGCCGCCTTCCCCTCATCCTTCCGCCCCCCGTCAGCGAGCTTCCCGGTGAGCCCCGCCTCCCTCGCCGCGCGCCCTGGCCCGACCACGTCCTTCCTGGCGCCGCCCGATGTGGCATCCCGCAAAACCACTACTAGAAAATCGCGTTGAATTTGTGCATTGCATCGTCATCCTCATGCATTGTTTGCTTAAAACATTTTCGCAAAGCCCGATTTGTTTTCCAAACGCCCCATCTTAACTCAAATGCAAAACCCGGTCTCCGGATTATTTTTGTTTGAATGCTAACGGTTTGCAAAAAGGTGCTTTTAAATTAAATTAAAGATTTAATTATTTTAGTGGGGCAGTCGAACGGGCCGAATGACCCGAACGACCACCCCAGGATTTAAATCGGTCCACCCCAACAATTCCTAAAACTACCAACTAACCTACCCACTCCTCTGGCCACCTCACCCGGACCAATCCGTGACCGACACGTCACCCCTCCCTTTCCACTAACCAACCCCAACCCGCCACATCAGCCTGGCCACCTCCTCTCTCACCCCTCTCTCTCTCCTCTCTCAACCTGCCACCAACCCACCACATGCACTCACGCACACACTACACGCCAGCCAGCCAAACCCCCCCCACTCCCTGACCCGTGGCCCCAACCGCACCTGGGCCCGCCCACGCGCCAGCGCGCCAGCCACCCACACTTTTCCCCCTGACCCGCCTCCCCTGGCCCACGCCCTGCCTCGTCGGGCCCCACCCATGCGCTCCCCCACGCGTCCCAGCCCGCACGCGCTGCCTCCCTCTTCTCCCCTGTTCTTCTTCCCCGGCTCGCCCCGCGTGCCCTCTCCTCTGCAGCTCGCCCCTCCCCGGCGCTCACCTGCAACCGCTTCGCCGCCGCGCGCCCTCCGCCCGCGTGCCCGCCCCAGCTCCGCCGCCGGACCCCTGCTCGCCCCGCGCCGCCCCAGCACCCCGCCTCCAGTCCGCCCCCGCCGCCCTGGGCCCGAGCTCCTCCGCCCGGCTCAGTCCTCGCCGCCTCCGGCCACGGCCCGCCTCCACCTCCCTCTCTCGCTGGCTCTGTCCTCCTGCGCCGCCGGTCCCGTCGCCCCTCAAGCTTCGCCGACCCCGCCGCGCCTCCCTCCGCTGCGCTCGCCACCGCCCCACCCCGCCTCTGCGAGCCGCGCCTCCGGCCAGACCCGAGCCTCCGCCGGCGCCGCGGTGCTCGCCTCTGCAGGCCGCCGCCGCCTGCTCCCCTCTCGCTGCTGCCACCTCCGGCCACCACCGTTCGCCGCGCCTCTGCTTGCCTCGCCCGACCCCACGACGTCCCCTCCGTCCCTGGCCGCCCCGAGCGCCGCCGGGCCCCGCAGCGAGCGTCCTCGCTCCCTCTGCAGCCACCACCCGCGTGCCCGGTCTCCTCCACCTCCCTCCCTGCGGCCTCCGCCGTTGGTGCAGCCATGCTGCCCGCCCTTCCTCACAAGGCCCGCGTTCGAGCCCCAGGAACATGAGTACCGCGGTTGCAAGGTTCCCGATGCAAAAACCGACAAGATCGACAAGTGGCGAGGTAATCTGCAGTATGCCCGGCAAGGACGGCCCGGTATCAAGATCTTCATCATGGAACGCGAAGGCCTCCTTCACGGAACGCCATGACCCCTTCCCGGATCCGATGACGTGAGGCCCCGATCCCGGAGTCCTGCCGTGATGACCAAAGACCCCGCGCAAGTCACCATCGATCCCGAAGCCAGAACCCGAAGGCGATGGTATCGGAAACCCAAGATCTGCGCGGACCGAAGGCCCGTTCCCGGAGGCGAAGTCCGAACGTGAAGACCACCAAGCTCTCCTTCCCGGATTCGACGCCCCGAGACCATCACGAGGAGGCGAAACGCCAAGGCCTTCGACACGGAACCCTGAACCCCGATGAACCCCCGGACGCCAAGATCGACTCGATGGCGCGAACCCGACAAGATCTGCATGCGACAAGAACGACACCGTACAGGGCGAGACCGATGCGCCCCCCGACGCCAACCAAGCCCTGCTTCCCGGTTGCGACAAGACCTACCCCGACGGTCGAGAATGTTACGCCAAGATCGAACCCTAGACCCTGGACCCCGAGACCGACCCCGAACCCCGGAACCCCAAGACCGTCGAGACTCTAATGTGTGACCCCTTTTCCGAGCCCTATTTTATAAATGCTAAACATAAAACCTATTGCACATTAATTGCCATTCTTGCATGCATACATTGTGTGGTTTGGGGGGCCTTATGCCGATCCACCTCTAATTAAATATGGGTCCCATATGCGGGCAAATCTAGTCTCATATCGGCCTCATTTAAACTTGTGTAGCGAACCGGTGATATATTTTGCCTTGTTAAACAACATTTAAATTGCGGGGTAGATAAACAACTTGAACCACTTGAATAATTGTCGGGACCCCGGTTTCGCTTAATATGACCTAATCGCATCGCACCTTGCCATGTCATACATCATACATGCATCATGCCGATCTTCTGCCGTGTATTAAATATTGCATCCGGTGTTTATTCTAGTGTTTTGCTTCTTCGCGGATAAGGCCGTTGAGTTGATGTGAGCTTCGCCCCGATCTTCGGTTGAACCTTCGACAATGTTTTCAGGCGAGCATCTCCCCCTTTCTACCTATCTTACTTTTATAGTATTTATTCCCTCCTGTTGATCTATTGCTACCTGTGTTGCGATGCTCTAGTTTTCCGTACCCGTGATATCCCTTGCAGCCCTATATTGCCTCGGACACATCCTATTACCTATTGTTTGGTAGATAGTTGGACTTGCGCGTCGTAGTCGCTTGCTCAAGTGCTGTTGCGTGTCGTCAAGTGCCACAGTTGTTGATGTATTGCCGCATGTTGATGTTGGAGATGATCATAGTTTTACTTATTGTTCACTTTAATTCTTGTTTAACAACTAAAATTGAAGTAAGCAGAGGCATCGGTGGGTGATAGATAACATTTGGTTTCCGAACGCCCACTTGTGTCCCGTAGGACCCCGAGTACTTGATACCTGTTCCTTGATTTATCGCGCTATCCACATATGGGGAGTATGGGCCCCCCTTAGCCAGAGCTTGATTCCGTCTTATTTCTTGGGGCCACAACTAGTTTGAGGTTTTGTTTACGATCCTGTACTTATGCCATGCTACTGCTTTATTTAAATTGTGCGACAGATAGCACACTGTACTGTTTAGGTAAGCGGAGTGATTACGCGGTATCGACACCCCGAGTTTTCGGGTTCCCAGTCGCTTACAGCCATTGGTGCTAACCTTGAGTCCGTCTCGGAGCTTGCTTACTTCGTTGCGGGTCTACTCAATGGGGTGGCCCCCGGAAATATTGCTGAATCTTGTGATTGCTCTGTCGTGAAGACCTCGTTGGGTTTTGTTTTGGTTTTTCCGAGGTTGATCGTGTGTGTGTTGCTATTTGTGCACCCCGACCGGGTTAAAACTTTCTGAAAGCCGTGTCCGCGGTTATGGACGACTTGGAGCACAGTATCTCGACCATAGACAAGCATAACTAACGTTTACTGCTATAAATTTGACTTTATAATGACTAGTAATCAGCTTCACTATAATGGAATGACTAATAATACTGCCCACAATTGCTTGTTTAAATTGTCGCTTGCGACCATTGTACCTGACTAGTAAATCTTGCAACCACAATGGAATGGCTGAATAAAAGTACCAACAACTGCTGGGTTTTGGGTTTATCTCATGCTATCTGTATCTGATTAGTAATTGTTGCAACTACAACGGAATGGTTAACTAAAAGTGCCCACTGCTTACTTTATCAGGACGATTATCTAAACCTGACTAGTAATTGCTGCAACGATAACTGAATAACTAAAACTGCCAACTGTGTGAGTTCCTCGGTTGACTTCCTCGTTGGTCTCGAGGGGGAAACATCAGGATGGATTTGTTGGTGTTAGCTTCAGGGTGTATCCGGATAGGTCATTCTTATCCCTCTCTGATAACCGCCAGTTGTATCGAGTCTCTATAGGTTGTTTAGTGCATGCTGCCGCTGCCGCTTCAGTCCACCATACCTACGTAGGCGAGGACCGCCGAATTCTAGCCTCGCCGTGTACTGGCCTCAGTACTGACGCTCCTTCTTTTTCCTTTGCCCTTTGTCGGCACCCCCTTTTGTTTAAGCAGGTGTGAGGTCGACGCCGTTAGCAGGGTTACCCTTCCGGCTTGGCCTGGGCAGGGTTATGGACGCCATTGGTTATTCTTCAGGGCTCTTAGCCCCATTTGCGTCTTGTCCGTAGCTGGACGCTCTATCGTTTTCAAGGTGATTTGGATCTTTGTATATTATATCTGTATTCTTGACTCTTTGAGTCGCTGTTATATATATCTGTTCTGTGGGTCCCATCGAGGACTGTTGTGTAATGTTATTACTTCGTTTTCCACCCGCACGAAAGTGCCTGGTGGGCACCTTTGAATCGTTTCTATGCGGGTTTGGCGAATTTTGCTCAAACTTGCATAGGTCCGATTCTGAGGGTGTTACAGAGTGGTATCAGAGCTCAGCAGTTGCGATACCCCACAAGTCCAGCCTGTAGGATAACCTAGCTAACGGCCGAAGTAGAAGTGTCAAAACTATTTTTGAAAATCGGTTGGATAGTTCTGGTTAGGTCTGATTTTACTCCTTACCCTTTGCTATTCTTCTCTTACCTCTACGTATTTTGAATCCGCTCTCTTCTCTCTCTTCGAGTCCAGGAATTCTCGTGGTTGGGTTTCCGTCGTACCTTCAGGGTTTCGCTTCCTCCTCTGATAACGGTGTTCTACCATCCGGTGCTCATGCTGCTTGAGGAATCCGTCTGCTGTGGTACCAATCTTTGTTCCTTGTTTGTGCCTTCCGGTGTTTTCCGACGCGACAACATCCTCTACGCCAGATCCGATGCAGAGACCGCATCACTCCGTTGTTCCGAACCTCGCTTCTCGAGATCTTCAGTCTGTTTCCGAGAATGGTTGCACTCTTTTCCACTGATTGTGCGGAGTAATAGTTTGGGTGCGTGATGGATTGGCCCCCATGCCGACTACCCTTTCTATTCGCTTTTGTACATTGAAGTGGACAAGAATGCATCGGTTCCCCCCTTTCCACCGGAAGTTAGAGGTGGCTTTATTTGTTGATACCTCTACCTTCGACCTTTTTGTTCCCGTAGTGTTCTCTCGACGATCACGGACAACGACCTCTTGTTAGTGGTGTCGCGAGGATCTACACAAAGCGAGAAGACGGAGAACGCCGACCTTCCTTCCGGTACCATGAGGCGGATCTCGAGGGCGAGATCCATTGTTAGTGGTGTCGAATTGTGGCATCCCGCAAAACCACTACTAGAAAATCGCGTTGAATTTGTGCATTGCATCGTCATCCTCATGCATTGTTTGCTTAAAACATTTTCGCAAAGCCCGATTTGTTTTCCAAACGCCCCATCTTAACTCAAATGCAAAACCCGGTCTCCGGATTATTTTTGTTTGAATGCTAACGGTTTGCAAAAAGGTGCTTTTAAATTAAATTAAAGATTTAATTATTTTAGTGGGGCAGTCGAACGGGCCGAATGACCCGAACGACCACCCCAGGATTTAAATCGGTCCGCCCCAACAATTCCTAAAACTACCAACTAACCTACCCACTCCTCTGGCCACCTCACCCGGACCAATCCGTGACCGACACGTCACCCCTCCCTTTCCACTAACCAACCCCAACCCGCCACATCAGCCTGGCCACCTCCTCTCTCACCCCTCTCTCTCTCCTCTCTCAACCTGCCACCAACCCACCACATGCACTCACGCACACACTACACGCCAGCCAGCCAAACCCCCCCACTCCCTGACCCGTGGCCCCAACCGCACCTGGGCCCGCCCACGCGCCAGCGCGCCAGCCACCCACACTTTTCCCCCTGACCCGCCTCCCCTGGCCCACGCCCTGCCTCGCCGGGCCCCACCCATGCGCTCCCCACGCGTCCCAGCCCGCACGCGCTGCCTCCCTCTTCTCCCCTGTTCTTCTTCCCCGGCTCGCCCCGCGTGCCCTCTCCTCTGCAGCTCGCCCCTCCCTGGCGCTCACCTGCAACCGCTTCGCCGCCGCGCGCCCTCCGCCCGCGTGCCCGCCCCAGCTCCGCCGCCGGACCCCTGCTCGCCCCGCGCCGCCCCAGCACCCCGCCTCCAGTCCGCCCCCGACGCCCTGGGCCCGAGCTCCTCCGCCCGGCTCAGTCCTCGCCGCCTCCGGCCACGGCCCGCCTCCACCTCCCTCTCTCACCGGCTCCGTCCTCCTGCGTCGCCGGTCCCGTTGCCCCTCAAGCTTCCCCGACCCCGCCGCGCCTCCCTCCGCTGCGCTCGCCACCGCCCCGCCCCGCCTCTGCGAGCCGCGCCTCCGCCCGCCTCCGGCCAGACCCGAGCCTCCGCCGGCGCCGCGGTGCTCGCCTCTGCAGGCCGCCGCCGCCTGCTCCCCTCTCGCCGCTGCCACCTCCGGCCACCACCGTTCGCCGCGCCTCTGCTTGCCTCGCCCGACCCCGCGACGTCCCCTCCGTCCCTGGCCGCCCCGAGCGCCGCCGGGCCCCGCAGCGAGCGTCCTCGCTCCCTCTGCAGCCACCACCCGTGTGCCCGGTCTCCTCCACCTCCCTCCCTGCGGCCTCCGCCGTTGGTGCAGCCATGCTGCCCGCCCTTCCTCACAAGGCCCGCGTTCGAGCCCCAGGAACATGAGTACCGCGGTTGCAAGGTTCCCGATGCAAAACCCGACAAGATCGACAAGTGGCGAGGTAATCTGCAGTATGCCCGGCAAGGACGGCCCGGTATCAAGATCTTCATCATGGAACGCGAAGGCCTCCTTCACGGAACGCCATGACCCCTTCCCGGATCCGATGACGTGAGGCCCCGATCCCGGAGTCCTGCCGTGATGACCAAAGACCCCGCGCAAGTCACCATCGATCCCGAAGCCAGAACCCGAAGGCGATGGTATCGGAAACCCAAGATCTGCGCGGACCGAAGGCCCGTTCCCGGAGGCGAAGTCCGAACGTGAAGACCACCAAGCTCTCCTTCCCGGATTCGACGCCCCGAGACCATCACGAGGAGGCGAAACGCCAAGGCCTTCGACACGGAACCCTGAACCCCGACGAACCCCCGGACGCCAAGATCGACTCGATGGCGCGAACCCGACAAGATCTGCATGCGACAAGAACGACACCGTACAGGGCGAGACCGATGCGCCCCCCGACGCCAACCAAGCCCTGCTTCCCGGTTGCGACAAGACCTACCCCGACGGTCGAGAATGTTACGCCAAGATCGAACCCTAGACCCTGGACCCCGAGACCGACCCCGAACCCCGGAACCCCAAGACCGTCGAGACTCTAATGTGTGACCCCTTTTCCGAGCCCTATTTTATAAATTCTAAACATAAAACCTGTTGCACATTAATTGCCATTCTTGCATGCATACATTGTGTGGTTTGGGGGGCCTTATGCCGATCCACCTCTAATTAAATATGGGGCCCATATGCGGGCAAATCTAGTCTCATATCGGCCTCATTTAAACTTGTGTAGCGAACCGGTGATATATTTTTCCTTGTTAAACAACATTTAAATTGCGGGGTAGATAAACAACTTGAACCACTTGAATAATTGTCGGGACCACGGTTCCGCTTAATATGACCTAATCGCATCGCACCTTGCCATGTCATACATCATACATGCATCATGCCGATCTTCTGCCGTGTATTAAATATTGCATCCGGTGTTTATTCTAGTGTTTTGCTTCTTCGCGGATAAGGCCGTTGAGTTGATGTGAGCTTCGCCCCGATCTTCGGTTGAACCTTCGACAATGTTTTCAGGCGAGCATCTCCCCCTTTCTACCTATCTTACTTTTATAGTATTTATTCCCTCCTGTTGATCTATTGCTACCTGTGTTGCGATGCTCTAGTTTTCCGTACCCGTGATATCCCTTGCAGCCCTATATTGCCTCGGACACATCCTATTACCTATTGTTTGGTAGATAGTTGGACTTGCGCGTCGTAGTCGCTTGCTCAAGTGCTGTTGCGTGTCGTCAAGTGCCACAGTTGTTGATGTATTGCCGCATGTTGATGTTGGAGATGATCATAGTTTTACTTATTGTTCACTTTAATTCTTGTTTAACAACTAAAATTGAAGTAAGCAGAGGCATCGGTGGGTGATAGATAACATTTGGTTTCCGAACGCCCACTTGTGTCCCGTAGGACCCCGAGTACTTGATACCTGTTCCTTGATTTATCGCACTATCCACATATGGGGAGTATGGGCCCCCCTTAGCCAGAGCTTGATTCCGTATTATTTCTTGGGGCCACAACTAGTTTGAGGTTTTGTTTACGATCCTGTACTTATGCCATGCTACTGCTTTATTTAAATTGTGCGACAGATAGCACACTGTACTGTTTAGGTAAGCGGAGTGATTACGCGGTATCGACACCCCGAGTTTTCGGGTTCCCAGTCGCTTACAGCCATTGGCGCTAACCTTGAGTCCGTCTCGGAGCTTGCTTACTTCGTTGCGGGTCTACTCAATGGGGTGGCCCCCGGAAATATTTCTGAATCTTGTGATTGCTCCGTCGTGAAGACCTCGTTGGGTTTTGTTTTGGTTTTTCCGAGGTTGATCGTGTGTGTGTTGCTATTTGTGCACCCCGGCCGGGTTAAAACTTTCTGAAAGCCGTGTCCGCGGTTATGGACGACTTGGAGCACAGTATCTCGACCATAGACAAGCATAACTAAAGTTTACTGCTATAAATTTGACTTTATAATGACTAGTAATCAGCTTCACTATAATGGAATGACTAATAATACTGCCCACAATTGCTTGTTTAAATTGTCGCTTGCGACCATTGTACCTGACTAGTAAATCTTGCAACCACAACGGAATGGCTGAATAAAAGTACCAACAACTGCTGGGTTTTGGGTTTATCTCATGCTATCTGTATCTGATTACTAATTGTTGCAACTACAACGGAATGGTTAACTAAAAGTGCCCACTGCTTACTTTATCAGGACAATTATCTAAACCTGACTAGTAATTGCTGCAACGATAACTGAATAACTAAAACTGCCAACTGTGTGAGTTCCTCGGTTGAATTCCTCGTTGGTCTCGAGGGGGAAACATCAGGATGGATTTGTTGGTGTTAGCTTCAGGGTGTATCCAGATAGGTCATTCTTATCCCTCTCTGATAACCGCCAGTTGTATCGAGTCTCTATAGGTTGTTTAGTGCATGCTGCCGCTGCCGCTTCAGTCCACCATACCTACGTAGGCGAGGACCGCCGAATTCTAGCCTCACCGTGTACTGGCCTCAGTACTGACGCTCCTTCTTTTTCCTTTGCCCTTTGTCGGCACCCCCTTTTGTTTAAGCAGGTGTGAGGTCGACGCCGTTAGCAGGGTTACCCTTCCGGCTTGGCCTAGGCAGGGTTATGGACGCCATTGGTTATTCTTGAGGGCTCTTAGCCCCATTTGCGTCTTGTCCGTAGCTGGACGCTCTATCGTTTTCAAGGTGATTTGGATCTTTGTATATTATATCTGTATTCTTGACTCTTTGAGTCGCTGTTATATATATCTGTTCTGTGGGTCCCATCGAGGACTGTTGTGTAATGTTATTACTTCGTTTTCCACCCGCACGAAAGTGCCTGGTGGGCACCTTTGAATCGTTTCTATGCGGGTTTGGCGAATTTTGCTCAAACTTGCATAGGTCCGATTCTGAGGGTGTTACACCCGACCCCCTCCGCTCCTCCCCGTCTGCGAGTCCGACGACCGCCTCGTCGGCCACCTCTGCGCGCGACGTCCCCCTCCGTCCCTGGCCGCCCGAGCACCCCGTCGCCACCGTGGCTCCACCCGAGCGCCGCCGGACCCCGCAGCAGCGCCGCCCTGCCGCAGCACCTGTCCCGAGGCCGCTGCATCCTCCCGCTCTCCTCGCGCCTGGCCGCGTCGCCGTGGTGGCCATCGTCTCTGCACCGCCACGGTGGCACTTGATCCAACCCCTCTGGTTCCTCTCGTGTAGGCGTGGTGTTGAGCCGATGATCCGGTGTAGCTCGTGTGATGCCACTGAAGTATTCTCGAGCCCTGCTTTGAAGACTTCAACTCCGACCATGTGATGTTTGTGTGGCGAAGTTTACATGAGGCCTCGACGACAAGTACTTCCTCGGAACCACCAAGTTCTCCATCCCGGCGTCCGAAGGCCGCGGAGCGCCAAGGTCGCCTCACGGAGACGAAGCCCCGAATCCCAAGGTCGTCGACATGGAACTGATCAGGTCTACTACATGGACTAGAAGACCGAATCCGACGCGCCAAGATCTTCCTCCCGGAGCCGAGGACGCCGAGTACTTCACCCCGGACACCGAGACCCTGGACGACAAGTTCTCCTTCCCGGAAGCATTGACACTCGCGCGACAAGATCTACTTCCCCGATCCGAAGACCCTAAATCCCGGAGTCCGAGAACGATTCCGTCGAACCCTGAACCCTGAGACCGAACCCCGAACCCCCGGAACCCCAAGATCTGCCGAACCCTAATGTGTGGCCCTTTCTCCCGAGCCCTATTTTAAAAATGCCATCTATATAATTGTTGCAATTAAATTGTCATTCTCGCATGCATATTGTCATCTGGTTTGGGGGCCTTATGCCGATTCACCTCAATTAAATATGGGGCCCATATGCGGGCAAATCAAGTCGTATATTGGCCTCATTTAAATTTGTGTAGCGAACCGGTGCTATTTTCTGCCATGTTAAGACAACAATTAAATTGCGGGGTTCTAAATAACTTGAACAGTTTAATTAAATGTAGGGACCCTGGTTCCGCTTAATATGACCTAATCGCATCGCACCTTTGTCATGCCATACATCATACATGCATCATGGCCGATCTTTTGCCGTAGTATTAAATATTGCATCTGGTGTTTATTCTAGTGTTTTGGTTCTTCGCGGATAAGGTCGTTGAGTTGATGCGAGTGTCGACCCGATCTTCGGTTGAACCTTCGGCAATGTTTTCAGGCGAGCATCTCCCCCTTTCTACCTATCTTACTTTTATAGTATTTATTCCCTCCTGTTGATCTATTGCTATCTGTGTTGCGATGCTCTAGTTTTCGTACCCGAGATATCCCTTGCCGCCTTATATTTCCTTGGCCACATCCTATTACCTGTTGTTTGGTAGATAGTTGGACTTGCGCGTCGTAGTCGCTTGCTCAAGTGTTGTTGCGTGTCGTCAAGTGCCACAGTTGTTGGAGTATTGCCGCATGTTGATGTTGGAGATGATCATGGCTTTACTTATCGTTCACTTTATTTACTGTTTAACAACTAAAATTTAAGTAGGTAAGCAGAGGCACAGGTGGGCAATAGATGTTATTTGTTTGTTAACCGTCCACTTGTGTCCCGTAGGACCCCGAGTACTTGATACCTGTTCCTTGAATATTCACGCTATCCACATCCGGGAGGATTATGGGACCCCCCTTAGCCAGAGCTTGATTCAGTCTTATTTCTTGGGGCCACAAACTAGCTTGAGGTTTTATTTACTATCCTGTACTTATGCCATGCTTTACTGCTTTATTTACGATTGTGCGAGGAGCACACTGTACTGTTTAGGTAAGCGGAGTGTTTTTGCGGTATCGACAAGCCCAGTTTTGGGTTCCCAGTCGTTTACAGCCACTGGCGCAAACCTTGAGTCCGTCTCGGAGTCATCTAACTTTGTTGCGGGTCTACTCAATGGGGTGGCCCCCTGAAATATTTCTGAATCCTGTGATTGCTTTGTCGTGAAAGCCTCGTTGGGTTTTGATTTGGTTTTTCCGAGGTTGATCGAGTGTGTGTTGCTATTTGTGCACCCCGGCCGGGTTAAAACTTTCTGAAAGCCGTGTCCGCGGTTATGGACGACTTGGAGCACAGTATCTCGATCATAGACAACTATAACTAAAGTAGTGCTATAAATTTGACTTTATAATGACTAGTAATCAGCTTCACTATAATGGAATGGCTAAATAAAACTGCCAACAATTGCTTGCTTGGGTTGTCGTTTGCGACCATTGTACCTGACTAGTAAATATTGCAACTATAACGGAATGTCTAAATAAAAGTACCAACAACTGCTGGGTTTTTGGGATATCTAATGCTAATTGTATTTGACTAGTAAGTGTCGCAACTACAACGGAATGGTTAACTAAAACGGCCCACTGCTTATTTTATCAGGATGACTATCTATACTTGACTAGTAATTGCTGCAACGATAACTGAATAAATAAAACTGCCAACGGTGTGAGTTCGTCGGTTGACTTCCTCGTTTGGTCTCGAGGGGGAAATACCAGGATGGGTTTGTTTGGTGGTAGTATTAGGTTGGATCCGGATAGGACTTTCTTATCCCTCTCTGATATCCGCTAGTTGTATCGAGTCTCTATAGGTTATTTAGTGCATGCTGCCGCTGCCGCTTCAGTCCACCATACCTATGTAGGCGAGGACCGCCGAATTCTAGCCTCGCCGTGTACTGGCCTCAGTACTGACGCTCCTCTTTTTCCTTTGCCCTTTGTCGGCACCCCTTTTGTTTAAGCAGGTTTTGAGATCGACGTCGTTAGCAGGGTTGCCCTTCCGGCTTGGCCTGGGTAGGGTGATGGACGCCATTGGTTATTCTTCAGGGCTCTTAGCCCCATTTGCATCTTGTCCGTAGTCGGACGCTCTATCATTTTCAAGGTGATTTGGATCTTTGTATATTATATCTGTATTCTTGACTCACCGAGTCGCTGTTGTATATATATCTGTTCTGTGGGTCCCATCAAGGACTGTTGTGTAATGTTATTACTTCGTTTTCCACCCGCACGAAAGTGCCTGGTGGGCACCTTTGAATCGTTTCTATGCGGGTTCGGCGGGTTTCGCTAAAACTTGCATAGGGCCGATTCTGAGGCTGTTACACTGACCTATCCTGAAGTACCCATCCATATTTTGGAAGAAGATTTCAGAACTACCAGAATTCGAAGCATCAAGTTTCTCAAGATTCAATGGAGCAACCACACAGAAGAAGAAGCTACCTGGGAGCGCGAAGATCACATCAGGACGGAGTTTCCCGATCTCTTCAAATCCTAGGTAATCTTTTTCGTCCTTTTCAAATCTCGGGGCGAGATTTTGTTTAAGGGGGGAAGGTTTGTAACATCCCAAAAATATTAAACTTTGATCATCAAACTCTAATCATCAAAATTAGGGTGAACAAAAACTTTCCCAACTAAAACTATGAAAGTATTCATATGGGTGTGTATTCAAAATTTGGATTCTTTTGAATTGCCATGGTTCTGTGTTTATTTGCTTGTAAAATGATTCTTAGGAGAAATAAACATCATCTAAACAATCCCCAAACTTTTCCCAAAGACAAACAACCCAAAATAAACAAATAAAGTGAATGGTCACTTTGGCCAAATTAACTATCATGCCTACTTTGGCTATCTCTAGTTTTCAAAACTAAACAGAAACATTTGTGGATCTTTGCACCCCTTGTTAGTACTCATAATAAGGTACCAAGGCCCACTTTGTGATCATCCAAAAACACTCAAATGCTAAGTTTAAATGATAGTTTAAAATTGAATCTATGTCATATGGGAAGATCCCACTATTTCAAAAACCACTCAAACAAGTTCAATTTTCAAAACCCAAGCACCCACAGAATCCTCAACACATGCCTAGCACACCCACCAAAAATCTTTTCAAAATTCAAAACTCAAGTTCTTGCGGCCATTTCATCAAACAGCTTGCAGATTCAAATCAAACAAATCACAAACACTATTTTGAGCAGTGATTTGGCCAACCTTGTCCCCTCTCTAGCTCACAGCAAACATCTAGTAGATCATCTAGCTTAGTTAGTAACCTCTAGCATCACTGTTAGCTTGCCATTGCCATCAATGGTGAGCAGGCCGAGCCTCACCATGTCACCCCAGTGTGGAAAGCAAGATAGAGGAAGAACTAGCTGTGCCAACCTTGTCTGGGAGGTAGCCAGCACCTCACCGCCGCCCACTGTCCCCTCCCCAAGCCATCACAATCCGTGGACCACCAGGAACGCCATGCCCGTGCCACTGTCGACCATGCCGACGCGTACCACCGTGCACGCACCATTCCTACTCAACCCGACCACCTCGAGCCCTTGCCGCCCGCCAGCATGCACCCCACCGTCCCAAGAAACCACTAGACATGCTCGTTTCATCACCCGTACCCCGTAGCCACCGCACGCCGCGGAGTTCGCCACCTCTGCCTCGCAGAGAACCGCACGTTCCCGACCATTTTCCACCGCCCCTAAGCGCACATTTAAGTTCTAGAGCATCGCCAGGAGACCGCACTTTGATCGCCAACCTCAGCCATGCCTCTAGCCGCCCGTAGCCGTGTCGCCACCGTCGCCTGCCCATCCCTCTCGGCCTCACCATCAAGCCTATAAAAGGAGGCGACCCCAGCCGTTTGAAGCACACCATCCCTCACCTCACTGATCATTCCACCCTCTCGCCGGAGCACGAGGAGCAGCAGCCCGCCGGAATTGTGCCGGAGCAGGCGCCTCTGGAGAAGAAGGGAGCCGTTGATTTCGACCACCCCCGGAGCTGCCTCGACCATCCCTAAGCTCGCCGTTTACCACTCGTTCGTTTGCCCGCCTCTCCGTCGTTGCTGGAGCCCTGGTATGCCCCCTATGCACCCCCACTGAGCCGCTAGGGTTCGAGCTCGCCGGTGACATGTTCATCGTTGATGACGACCCTCAGCCGTTGGTCGCCCTTCTAATCCAACGACCCACACAGCCTCGTACTGCTTCGCGTGTTATGAGCCGCTGACGGGTAGACACCCCTGTCAGCTGAGCCCCGCACTGCAGAGTGACACTCGGCCGGCCCATTAACCTTTCCCGCGCAGCCCAACCGTTTGAATTTAGCTTTTTCTATTTTAATTCAAACACAGTTCTGTACCTATATTCAAAAATCAACCCAGCTCGATTTAATTAACCAAATTGCTTGAAACTAATTTTGCTAGAAAGGTACTGAAATGCTTAATCCAAGCCCGTTGGACTCAAATCATTTGGATCTATAGATCAACCTGGGTAAAAATATCAAGTCAGAAGCTTTTCAGCATTCAAACATTTTTCAAAATTCAACCATAATAGCTTTTGAGTTGATTCCAACTCTCAAAAATCACATTTGATCATACCTTTCAGAATATATAAAAACATATGGGTTTACTTACATAAATAATGTTCAAGTAATAAAAGAATGCCACATAGGAATTTCTAGTCACTTTAATTATTTAAAATAGAAAGGTTAAACCTTATTAAATTGTGACACCACTTTAAATCACATTCTCATGTACTAAAATATGTGGTGATGACATGTGTCAACATGATCCCATGTTTGAGTTGGAGATATTAAATCTTAAGTAGTTTTTCAATGAGTAGAAATTACTTTTCTAAAAATAAAATAAATAAGACAAAAGCTTTAATCTTGTAATGTTAGTGATGATGCTAGATCATCTATAGTGCACCTTTGTGTGATGATTGAAAATATTTAAGTATTGTTTGGTGATTGTGTACCTCGTATTTATTTATAGACGCTAGTACCGACCAAGGATACAAGGAGGAAGGAGGATACTACGAAGAGGAAGCCGAGGAGAACTTCAACCACTGCTCTGCTCAAGGCAAGCTTATACTGATACTTATGCAAGCCAATACTTGAAACCTTTCAAGCTAACACTTGCAATTATGAAAGTTAGATAACCTATGCAATGCATTAATCATGCTTGGTTAGACACATTTGATGATACCCAATCCTAGTTTTACTTACAAGCTTTATACTTTATTTCTTTATCAAAGCTTTCTCTTAAAGTTTACTTAAGTAACTTGTAGATTCTGGGAAGATGATTGAAGGTTGCATAATGAGCATTAAATTTGGCCTAAGCTAGATAATATTGATGTCATCCTAAGGCATGCGATTGAACTTAATTAATCTCCACTTGTTTACCACCCCTCATTAGTATTTACCACCCTTTGTAGATGCTAGTGCTAAGCCTAAAACTTGATCAACTTTAGATGGGAATACTTGGTGAAAATGGTTATGAAAACCTTAGAATGATGAGTCATTCTACTAAGATGTTTTGACATGTGTTTCCGAACACCATATGATTTTGGATGATGAAAATGTTGAGGCAGGAGCCTTAGCCCTTTTATAAAAGTGATGGTTGTCTGGATGCGATACCATTCCAATTTTACCGTACAACCACAATACCTGAAAATTGGGTAGGGCTTGACTGGAAACTTATACACCTTAGTATGGGTTCCCTCACGGCCAAGGTCTGAGCTGAGGCTACCTTGTGAAGATTTTCCACCTGTGCAGTACCCAAGATGACAGTTGGTCATGGTTGGGAGGCCAAACTCACTGGAGAGGTGCCTATACTAGGGCATGTAATTGAATGGTTAGGATTGATTACCCGCATTCTGAGTTTGGTGAATTCAGGATTTGTTCCTGACGGATGTATCGAATGTTGTGGTGAAAGTGTACAATCAGAGTGTCAAACTATTCGAATAGCCGCGTCCGCGGTTATGGACAGTTGGAGTGGCCATACTGTTCCCCCGTCAGATGTTTTCAAAATGACTTGTGAAATGAATTGAGACTTTGACTTGACCACAACAGAGTTGTGATATGAAATTCAAGTTCCCACTTAGGTGTTATAAAACTTCAACTAGCTTTTCTTTGCTTCTGAACTTAGTAGAGGTAAATCTGGCTTTTTGCAAAACAACCCTAGAGCTTAGTGTCCTACTACAAAAACCCCCTTAACTTGTTAGTATTAGTTTGCGGGTACTTAAAGAGTACTCATGGCTTTGTCCCTGGCTATTCCCGTGGCCAGACTATGAAGAGGAATACCAGGACGATGGACCGCATGAAGGTTACGATAACTAGGATCATCTCCCATCGTCAGCATTGCCTGTGACCCCAAAGATGGAGCTTCGCCTACGCTACCTTTATTATTACGTTATTCCGCTGCTTGAGTTGTATTAAGAACTGGATCATGAGATCCTTATTTGTGTAAGACCTTATGTATGGTTTGTAATGGATGATGTACTATGATATCCAAATCTGTTATGTCTCACAAAAATGGTAATCCTGGGATATGTATGGCATAACAGGCATCTGGGATTAAAAATCCGGGTGTTAACAAAGGAGAAGGTGGCTCCCGTCTTCAATTTGCCAGACATTGAGTCGTCAGTCACTCTGCTTGAAGCTTTTTTCTATTGTTCGTCTGCTTAGTGTTAGTTGTTGTTGATCTGACAGTTGCTTGCAGCAATCCTTCGAAGGAGTCCCTTGACGGGGACACTCAAGAAGTTATGGCGGAATCGAAGCCGACGGCTCTATCCCCCTGGTGGAGGCTGACTCCGAGGATGATGACCCGAACCTCGTTAGGTAGAAGGCAAGGGCAGTTGTAACTCAAAAGGCAGCATGCGAACCTTCGGAGTCCACACAGGAACACGTAAGTGTTGCCTTTTTATTTCGTGGGGGATCCTCCGAGTCCTTTTTGTCTGAACTGTTGGTCTTTCGCTTTGCGGGGGAGCCCCCGAGCCCTTTATTCATCGGCTTTGTTTTTGTTTCTTCTATAGCCTTTTGTGAACAGTGCTAACCTCCTCATCTAGCAGCATCTCGCGCTGGAGGGTCAGCTGAAGCAGCTCCAAGGTGCCTATGTGTCTTTTTGGTTGTTGTTCTAGTTTTGCCAAGTGTGTTGTCTGTGTTCACCCGAAACTTCTTCATGCTGTAGATGATAATAATGCTGCGCTTCGAAGGCTGAATGCTCTCGAAAAGAGTCTCGGTCAAGCGGAGAAGAAGGCCGCGGATGCTGCGGAGGCCAAGGAGCGCCTGCAGAAGGAGGATGAAGATCGTGAGCAGCAGCTCGTGGCCGTTGCAGCCACGCGGGAGAAGGAAATGGCCGACAGGCTCATGGCTGCAACCAAGGATATTTTTGGTAAGTTTTTCTTTTACCCTTTGGGTGTTCTTATTTTTGAGTGTGTTTTATCCTTTCGCATTTGAGTCTTCTTGTCTTCGTCTTATCAGATGCTTCTAGCATCAAGTTTGATCGTGGTGCACCAGAGCACGGAGATGCTTTGGCTGATGTTGCTGCTGCGATCGAGGATCGCTGCTCCACTGCCACTGGCTCCTTGGAGAAAGCCAAGAAAGTGCTCATGTGCTTGTACAAGGAGGTCGTCCCCAAGGGTGTTGCCCTCGATGACGTCGACTCCCTTGAGGATGCTCTATCAAAGGAAGCTCCGGCGGAGTACAAGCGCAAGTAGAAGGACATCAGCGCTTCCATGGGGCTGGCCATGGCGATGGCGTCAGGAGCCGAGCTTGACCTGCCTCAGTGCATGTCCCGGATGCCGACGACGGCAGATGGCTCCGAGGTAGCTTTCGCCCTCTTTACTTCTCGCTGAAAGCGTTATGGGCCTAAGCTCATCGACCTCCTAGCCGAGTATGCGGCAAAGCAGCAGCAGGAGGCCAAGAGTAGGCAGTCTGGCTCCGAGGCTACTCCGGATGTGGATGCTTAGGCCTTTGTACTGTAGCTAGTGTAGCTCTTTTTTTGCTTCTTTTTGTAACATCGTGCGTATGAACAAGTCCAACTTTCCCACGAGGTGGATTTATTTATGTATATAAGTCTATCTTTGAGCTGCTGCCAAAAATGCTTGTGATATTCATGCTTGCTTATTTGCCTTTAGGGTCCTTCGGGTGAGGCTCCAGTTTTCCCTCCGACAGCTCCTGAGTTGCGACCATCTTTGGATGATGCGTCACAATTGGCCTTTCTCCGTGATCGCGTCTGCAGCCTAGAAAAGGATGTTATTAGCATTCGAGGCCACACGGATGTGTGGAAATCCAAGGCTGAGCGAGCCACTACCAGGGAGAAGTTCTTTCTTGGGGAATTGCGGCAGATGGGTGAGAAACTTCAATGTTAGTCTTCATGAACCTGATGTTCTTTCGGGTGCAGCTTATTTGTATGATGGCTCATTCCGTGCTTTATGCAGATGTGAATCTCATTCCGAGGGAAGAGAAGGAGTGTGTCGCAATTCGGATGAACTTCCTGACGCAACAAGATCTGGAAGCTGGTGGCTTCTTCTAGATGGACCGTGATTGGGCCATCGTCCTTGCAACGGTGCAAGATCACGTACACTATGTTCTTTGGGTGCTGAGGCAGACGAGGTCATCACATGCAGCCATTTGGTCCGTCATGTTCCCTTTGGACGCTGAGCCTTCTACTTTCCTGGGTCTTCTTGGTAAATTTCAATATGTAGGCCATGTAAAGGAGTTGGTGCGTCATCAACTGATTGCTGGGGTCAAGGCTGCCTTGTCTCTTATTCGATTGCATTGTCGTGATGTTAATCTTGCAGAGGTGGCGACTGGACCGCCCCTTCGACCATATGGAAGCTTATGGGACATGCGCCCTCATTACGCAGCCGTGGCACAACACGCCGAAGAGATTTTTTTTTTGAGCAGCGGGTGAATGTAATGCTCTATAACAATTAGGTCCTGTAAAGAAAAGGAAATGATGTAAAATTTGTATTTATTCGAGTGGGCTTGTAATGACCTTTGTAAAGTTTTGTATGTATTGGCATGTGGTGCTCTGTAATGTGCATGTCCCTTTCGTTAGCCTGATGCGGTCAGCTACTCGGGTTGTATGCGTTGTTTGCAGTCGACGAAGTCGTGAGGTGAGGCGTAGCCCGTGAGCGTATTTAGCGAGAAATAATTTAAGGAGAAAAAGATATTTGGGACAAGGAACTTAGCTTTTATTCATAGCAAATGAGGAGGTACATTGTCCGGCTGAGTAGCTTTGGCTGAATAGCCTTATTGAAAGTAAAGGGTAACTAGGGGTAGAAGCGTCGCAGTCGTACGACGTTCCAGGGGTTGGAGTATTCGACTGCTGAGGCGATGTTCATGAGGCAGTAGGCGCCACCTGGGATGACTTTGGTCAAGATGTAGGGTCCTTCCCAGGGTGACTCGAGCTTGTTGTGCCCTTCTTGCTTGAGTCACAGGACGAGGTCTCCTTTGATGAAGGACCTTGGGCACAGCCGGCGGCTATAATAGTTGCGTAGGCTCTGCTGATAAACCGCCGAGCAAGCCGCGACAATGTCGTGTCCCTCTTCGAGTGTGTCGATGGCGTCTTCTAGTGCTACCGATGAATTGGCTTCGCTGTAGGCGACAATGTTGCGCCACGCAGAGATAAAACAAAACTTTTTCCTCTAACATGGAGATCCGAAGATCTAGCCGAGGTAGAAGGCCACGAGGTTTACCACTAGACGCGCAATTGCGGATTACTGATGAAGCGCGTCAGTTGATGCAGTGCAGTCCTTTGCGATCCAATCGTCCTGGTGCTGATCGTACATCACCTCTACTGGTATGCACACGTACAAGGAGGAGCACCGGCGGCGAACTACTAGGTTCGTAACGACGGTAGGACTGCTGCGGAGCTAGGATTTCCATCACATGGAATGACCTAATCGAACAACGATTAACCTTTCTGGGTTACGGTGCTCCACTATATACAGGGAGTGAACGTGGGCTCTGCTCGTGTGGACCATTCACTAAAGCCCATATAATATTAGTCCCTATGAGTCCGACTCACTGACTCAGTCCAAATCAGGCTCGGTTCCAACCCAACCAGATTTCTAGTTCAGATTCAATCCGAACTTGCTTCCGCTCTTAAATGTGTGACCCCGCAGGCTCATGGCTACTTGGACACGATTATAGTCCGACTCTCAATCGATCAGTCGGTAGCGGCTCCTAGCAGAACGTGCCGACTCCCAAGTACCAAAGAGTCATGATGACTTGCCTGTCCAATGTGACTTGCGTCCGAGTCCCTTTTGCCTCACGATATACCTTGTCAAACTATAGGCGAATAATTGTCATCCCTTAAATAGTCCGACTCTCTTCTTGATCCGAGATAAGTGATTCATCCGACTAACTCTTAGTCGATCGCCTCAGTTAACACTTAACCGAGTCATGCATGGCCATGCTTTCCAAATCATATCATCCGAGAGAGCCCAGAGAATATCTCTCCGAGTGGAGGGGCAAAATCCCATCTTGGTTATTCACATCACGCAGCTTGATTCTCAGTCGACCCGAACTCTGCCTTTACAACTGCCCAGTTACGGATCAGCGTTTGACAAAACCGAAGTCGGTGATCCTCAACTCGGACAATGCAATAACCTCAGGTCTAAGGATTACATTGATTGAGATATATAAATGATAACATGTTCATTGTACCTCAATATGGGTCAATCCAAATCGCTAAACTCTTTAGCCGAATCTGTGTTAGTTGGAATAGCATCTCCATGCCCATGACAAGTGGAACTGAGTCATCAAGCCAACCTTCACATTGGTCTAAGTTGTGTGTCCAGCACAACCTCAATGACCAAGGATATTTAGTACAAACAACATGAATGTATAGTTCCACAACCGAATCTCATATTCCATGATACACATTAGATGTTTATAAAAGGACAACTTAATATATTTATGAATACGATGGGAAATGTCATCATACATGATTGCCTCTAGGGCATATTCCCAACAGTCTCCCACTTGCACTAGAGTCAATCTTCCGACATCACATGTCTAAGCATCTAATGCCCATGGCTCTTAGGTGTGCCTCATGCTTTGGCTGTGGCAACGTCTTTGTCAACGGATCCGCAATATTTGCATCCGTGTGTAGCTTGCATAACTTGATATCACCCTGATCCACGAACTGGCGAATCAGGTGGTACCGCATGAGTATGTGCTTGTTCTTCTGGTGTTGTCTAGGTTCCTTGGCTTGTGCAATAGCACCATTGTTGTCACAATACATGTCTAACGGATTGGACGAGCCCTGAACCACACCAAGATCCATGAGGAAATTCCTCATCCAAACAGCTTCCTTTGCTGCCTCTGAGGCGACAATATACTTAGCCTCTGTTTTAGATGCAGACACGGTCTCTTTCTTGGAACTCTTCCATCTCACAGCACCTCCGTTTATAATATACATGTATCTGGATTGCGAACGAGAATCATCAGAGTCGGTAAGATAACTCGCATCCATGTAACCCTTTACACTGAGTTCATCTTCACCACCATAAACCAAGAACATATCCTTAGTCCTTCTCAAGTACTTTAGGATATTTTCAGCCGTTGTCCAGTGGATCTCTCCAGGATCAGCCTGGTATCTGCTCACAACACTTAGAGCATAGGAAACATCCGGCCTAGTACAAATCATGGCATACATGTTGGATCCGACTGCAGAAGCATACGGAATCGCACTCATCTGACTTCGCTCATCAGTTGTCAAAGGACACTGTGTCTTGCTAAGTTTTACACCACGGGACATCGGTAAGAACCCCTTCTTAGACGATTCCATGTTGAAATTCTTCAACACTTTGTCCAAATAAGTACTCTAACTTAATCCAATGAGCCTCCTTGATCTATCTCTATAGATCTGGATTCCGAGGATGTATGTTGCCTCACCCAAGTCTTTCATTGAGAAACTCCTTTCCAATGATTCCTTGGTTTCTTGCAACATCTAGACATCATTTCCAATCAATAATATGTCATCCACATATAAGATTAGAAAGTTTACTTTGTTCCCACTAAACTTCTTGTATAAACAAGAATCATGATCACTCTTGATGAAGCCAAACGATTTGACTACCTCATCAAAGCGAATATTCCAACTCCGAGATGCTTGCTTCAACCCATATATGGATTTTTGAAGTTTGCACACCTTGTCAGCATTAGCCGGATCGACAAAACCCTCGGGTTGTATCATATGCACGTCCTCGGTTAAATTTCTGTTAAGGAAAGCCGTTTTGACATCCATCTGCCATATCTCATAGTCGAAATAGGCCGCTATAGCTAACATGATCCGAACTGATTTAAGCATCACTACGGGCGAGAAAGTCTCATCGTAATCAACTCCTTGAACTTGTCGGAACCCCTTCGCGACAAGACGTGCTTTATAGACGGAAACATTTCCATCCATATCAGTTTTCTTCTTAAAGACCCATTTGCACGCGATGGGTCTTGCACCGTCTGGCAGATCAACCAAGTTCCAAACTTGATTTTCATCCTTGGACTTTAACTCGGATCTCATGGCTCCAAGCCATGACTCGGAATCAGATCCCACCATCGCTTCCGAATAATTTGCCGGCTCATCACTGTCTAACAGTAACACATCACAAACATTTCGTAATCTCGCTGATCTTCGTAGTACAGGTGCTGCTGCCGTCTCAACCACCACGACCGGCTCAACCTCCAAGGTTTTTGCCGACTCGCTACTAGCCGGTTGCTCTCGAATTTCTTCGAGCTGCACCGTGCTCCCACCGACTCCCCGACCGAGAAACTCTTTCTCAAGGAAGACACCGTTCCGAGCGACAAACACTTTGTCCTCTTCTCGGTTGTAGAAGTAGTAACCCAAGGTTTCCCACAGATACCCCACGAAAATACACTTACCGACTTGGCCGTAAGCTTGTCCGACTGAAGTCGCTTGACAAATGCTTCACAACCCCAAATATTTAGAAAATACAAACTCGGCCTTTTGCCTATCGACATCTCATGCGTGTCTTCTCTACCGATTTTGATGGTACTCTATTTAGTGTGAACGCCGCTGTTTCTAGACAATAACCCCAAAATGATAAAGGCAGATCTGTCCGACTCATCATTGATCGTACCATGTCCAACAAGGTCCGATTCCGCGTTTCTGAAACACCGTTCCTTTGCGGTGTTCCTGGCGGAGTAAGTTGAGTAACTATTCCACAACTTTTCAGATGGTTATCAAACTCATGGCTCATGTACTCGCCTCCTCGGTCCGACCGAAGAAACTTTATTTTCTTGCCGAGTTGATTCTGTGTTTCATTCTGGAATTCTTTAAACTTTTCAAAGGCTTCCGACTTATGTTTCATCAAGTAGATATATCCATACCTACTCAAATCATCAGTGAAGGTAATGAAGTACTCATAACCACCCCTGGCTGTCGTGCTCATTGGTCCACATACATCACTATGTACTAGTCCCAACAAGTCGGACGCCCTTTCGCAACTCTTTGCAAAAGGTGTCTTGGTCATTTTGCCAAGTAGGAAAGATTCGCATGTCTCGAATGACTCCAAGTCGAACGAAGTTAGGAGTCCATCATCATGGAGCTTCTTCATGCGTTTCCAACTTATATGACCAAGCCGACAGTGCCAAAAGTAAGTCATATTCAGATCATTTGGTTTCGACCTTTTAACATTTATGTTATAAACTGACTCACCATCAAGATTCAAAATAAATAACCCGTCCTAGACGGGTGCAAAGCCGTGAAATATATCATTCAAATACAAAGAACAACCATTATTCTTGATATTCGACTCATAGACTTGCCTCATCAAACATGAAGCAGAAATAATGTTTCGACTAATCACTGGAAAATAATTACAATTATTCAGTTCTATAATGAATCCGAAAGGTAAATGAAGTGCATCGTGCTGACTTCCAACGCAGCACCTCTTGCTTTGTTGCCGACTCGAATATCAACCTCACCTCTTGCTACGCTCCTAGTTCTTACTAGTCCCTGCAACGAGTTGCAGATGTGAATAACTGATCCGGTATCATATACCCAAGAAATATTAGGTGCATCAGCAAGATATATGTCTATAACATTGCAAACAAGTGTACCTGAGTCGGAAGTCATACCTCCACTCTTGGCTTTGTCGGCCAAATACTTGCTGCAGTTCCTCTTCCAGTGGCCATCCGCCTTGCAGTAGAAGCAAGTGGATCCGGTTGAAGGAGATGGCTTAGTCCCTGAGGAAGCGCTTGGGACCGGGTCCTAAGCCTGCTTTCCTCCTGACTTAGCCTTCTTCTTAGTCCAAGAACTCTTCTTGAACTTAGCCTTATTCTGTACCATCAACACTTGACTGGCGCCCTTTTTGAGATCCGCCTCTGCCTTCTTGAGCATCCCATGCAATTCAGTGAGCTTCTTATCCATACCATGCATGTGGTAGTTCGAAATGAACTGCCCATATGCACCAGGAAGAGAGTTCAGAATTATATCCGCAGCGAACTCTTCGCTAATGGGGTAGCCAAGCCTCTCCAAAGACTGCACGTAACCAACCATTTTGATCACATGCGGACTCAGTGGATCACCATCCTTAAGCTTGCAGCTCAACAAAGCCTGAGATAATTGATACCTCTCAGTCTTCGCTTGAGCCTAGAACATACTTTTGAGGCTTTCGATCATACCGTAGGCCTCAACATGCTCAAACTGATTTTGCAAGTCCGGTTCCATGTGAGAAAGCATAAGACAGCTAATATCCATGGACTCATCCTTAGCCCGATGGTAGGCATTGGTGGCAGCGACAGTCGCATTCTCATTCGGCTCATCTGGAAGTGGGTTGTCTAGGACATGGTCCTTCTTTTCTTGGTTGAGAACAATTCTCAGATTTCGATACCAGTTGGTAAAATTAGTGTCGTTTAGTTTATCTTTCTCAAGGATAGTTCTCAACGCAAAACCAAATATCTGAGAGTGACTGCTACTTGGTGCCATGATCTACAACAGAAAAATGCAAAACACTTAAGACATGTATTCATAAAAGAGCAAGCATATTAAACACTTTAATATTTTATGCTCCCACTAGAACCAACACCCCTCCGATGGTTGCATAGTGATTCAGGATCCTAAATAAGCAAGTCGGCTAGTGAGCTTTAGCATCACCGTTAGCCGCCAAGTGATCTAGGTAGACAACTCCTTGTCAATCGCATCTCATACGACTCCTGTTGGACGGGTGGCATCACATGCCCCGGATCCCATCCGACTTTTCCCCGAGTCCCACAACCATTGTGATAGACCCGTCTAGCTTACCGAGTGTTTCAGCAGTAAGAGTCCGACTCGAACCCACCTAGTCGGAAAGAATTGGCAGCACCTCAATTTTATGATCCCACTACCAAAAATGTTCGACTTGTGATGGTGCAAACACTGGTGGGAAAACCTACTAGACCTTCTTTGAGGGATTAAATTTTACCGACTATCTAATAGAGGTAACAGAGACATAGCAATAACAAAAAATAAATAAATTATAATGTGAAATGGTATGGCTCCCTTCATGGCGATCTCCATATCCACAAAGCCTGTAATCCAGCTCGTGCCAACTCTTGTCACTTGCCGTCTTACTCCATGTCGCCGACATGTACAACGCCTTGCATGCCTTCCGGGTTCTCCAAACAGCTACACTAGCTTAGTAAAGTAAATTACAAGGAGAATCCGACAAGCAGGTCGTTATACAATAATATGACAGCACCTAGGCTCCAGCCGGCTGACAAAAACATGATTCACAGATCATGTATGGATTACACACATACATCACATGCACATGAACCATACCATTCACAACTTCCTGCAAAAACAAGTTATGCATAGATACAATATCTACAGGCGTTGTGAAACTCGCAACGACATCTAAGGCGCTACGACAGGGAGAAGCCGGCGGTCCTGATGATTTTTCCGAAAACATAGATCTCATCTACGATCCGGACATGGATTCCGACCTTCATTCCAATTCGATCAAACTCTTTGATCTTTGATCACCACCTCTGGTTTTATGTGTCACAGTCTACCCCGATGGCGGAAGCCGACCGGTAGGGGTATGTTGTTCCACGAACTCAGCAGTATGATCACGGAAATCAGATCTACCATTCCCTGAGTATAGTTGATCCAATCAACCTCGTACAAAACCGATCTATCTCATAGATCGACCACCAAAATAGCACATAGATCTCATCTATAGCCAACCGCATATCACATATGCGAGATCTCGAGCCTAAAACCAGAAGCTATCGCTCTGATACCACTGTTGGGCCACGCATAGATAAAACGAAACTTTTTCCTCTAACGTGGTGATCCCAAGATCTAGCCGAGGTAGAAGGCCACAAGGTTTACCACTAGACACGTAGTTCCGGATTACTGATGAAGCGCGTCAGTTGATGCAATGCAGTCCTTTGTGATTCGATCGTCCTGGTGCTGATTGTACAACACCTCTACTGGTATCCACACGTATAAGGAGGAGTACCGATGAAGAACTGCTAGGTTCGTAACGATGGTAGGACTGTTGTGCAGCTAGGGTTTCCAACACATGGAATGACCTAATCGAACAAAGATTAACCTTTCTGGGTTATGGTGCTCCACTATAAATAGGGAGTGAACGTGGGCTCTGCTCGCGCGGCCCATTCACTAAAGCCCATATAATATTAGTCCCTATGAGTCCGACTCACCGACTCAGTCCAAATCAGGCTCGGGTCCAACCTGTTGGGGATATGCTATTTGGGTATCCTCATAGCATGTCTCCTGTCCGGATAACCCGGGTGGCCCACAGTTGGTAGCATGGCCTATGGCCTGCTGGGCGGCCCAGTTAGATGGATCCAGAAGGGAGGCCCATGCCGGATAAAGGAAGGCTACAGTTGGAGTCACCGACGTACCCGGAGCCTTGGAGTGCAAGATACACAAGACTAGTAATAGACGGTGTAGGACTCTGTAACCTGTCCGGCTAGGACTTTTCCTTATAACCCTAGGTCCTGGAGACTATATAAGTCGGGCCTATGGGAGCCTTTAGGGCACGATAACTTACAATCTCAGACGTCCATAGACAACTTCAGACAACCTCGCACAGCGAACCGATCTCTATAACTCGCCGTATTTCCCTAATAGTGATTTATAGAAGGAGTAGGATTCCGCCACCGTCGTGGGATCTGAACCTGGGTAAGTTGCGTTACCTCGTACCCATGAACCGTCCGCCTTCCCCCACGTCTCTAAACACGCACTGTGAGGACCCCTCCATGGCGTACTCATCGGCAATACCATGATAGTTGGCGCCCACCGTGGGGAAAGAGGCGCTTCAGGCTCTTCAGCGGGCGAGGACCAAGATCTTCGCGGGAATCGGCGAAACCGTAGCCATTGGTCGCGTTCTCTTCTCCGGCAACATTCTGATCGTCCCTCCCGACGAGTTCTGGATCCCGGCGAAGATGAACCCTACGCGGTGTTTGATCGTTCCTATCGGAGACATCCACCTCTTCATTGGCGAAACCGACTTGGACACTAGTTCCCTGGGAGTCGGAGGAGCATCAAGGCCCGCACGGACCGCCTACGGGCAGGATACGTTCGCGGAAGGATCGATGTTGGATCTCTCTTCAGAGTTTGTCGGCAAAGATCGGAAAAATTCAAGGCCCAGCCAAACCGCCCCTGCGCAGGATATAAAGGTGGAAGATCGCTGCAAATCCACCGGCTTCGTCCGTGCGTCTGGACAGCAGAGATCCAAGTTCGTCGGAGTGGTTACAATCTTCGATCTGGCGGGTTGCGTTCATAGAGAGGGCGAAAACCCCTGCGATTACCTTGCCAGGTGGCTCCGTATATGAGCCGATCTGGCCCACTACCCCGATGATAATGCTATGTATCACTTCGTGGAAGGACTGGACCGTGGCACGCTTCTCCGGCATTCTCTAAGACGCCAGCAGGCGTCAGGATGCCTTACCCTTGAGGAGATGGTGAGCACCGTCAAAAACTACGCGGAGGATGACGCGGCAGCCCAGAAAGTGCTTGCGCTCATTGACGGAGATCCTCCGATTCAGCCGCCGCCACCACCGCCTCCGGCCTCCATCCTCTTAGCTGCGCCGCCACCTCCAGTCATTGTCGCTGCTGTCGCACCTCCACCGCCCGTCATCGAGGAAGTCCTGGCACCCTCCCACTCTGTTATTGACGTGCTTTATGCTGACTTTAGTGCAGATTCAGAGGAGATAGATTTCAGTCCAGAAGAGCTAGACTCCGCCATGCAGGAGATGGAGGAGGAGTACACACGCGACGAGCAAGGCAACAATGTCGTCACGTCTCGAGGGGTGTTCGTCACCATTGGGACGGCGATGGATGAAGATCAACCCGGACGAGCTCCGCCTACAGCGCTGGAGAAGGGGAAGGGGCCACTTATTGCTGCTGACAATGATCGCGCAAAGGTCATGCCTCCTCCACCTAACCCAGTGCAGCAGCCGCAGGAACTCGGCACCGGCCCGAGCAACAACAACACCGCAAACTTGCCGCCTCCGGCATCTACGTCTGCAGCAGCCCAAGTTACTCCAGCTGATAGAGTGATGTACGGAAATCTCCTCGTCGAGCCACTGACCGTTGCTCATATCCGGAACGTGACCCATCTTGAAGAGAAGCGCCAACAGCTACTGGAGGAAGCGTAGGCCATCGCGGAGCAAGGCGCTAAGCTAGATCGAGATCTGGTCAACGCGCAGAAGTCCATAGAGAAAGCTAGAGCAATGGAGGCCGAGTACAAGACTTTGCTGCAGCAGCAGAAGGCCAAGAAAGCTCCGGATCGCGTCATCAACGATCTTGGTGTACGACACAACCTAGGATGGGCTCCCTCGAAGCCGGCACAAGCCAAGCCATACATTGACAGTGAAGGCAAGCAGGTGATGCCCACCCCACTCCTTAACCTCGTCGTCTCCAAGACCCTTCTGGAGCAGGATAGATCGCCCGAGGCAGTGGAACAGGTCTACGACCTAGTGGCCAAGGCGGTGAAGCAGCAGGAAAAGGCCACCTCTTAAAGGCTTGAGTCCGACCAAACGCTTTGCCAATCTAGCCAGTATAAGCCGCCAAGGGACAGATCTCCTCTTGATGTCGGGTCCCAGACGGGTTCATCAGAACGAAGATGGAGGGATGCACGCAACAGGAAGGATGCTATCCCCATATCCTCTGACCATGGAGAAAAGGCCCGACCTCGTCGCCCATCGCCACCACCCCGGTCCCCCCGACATCGCGAAGATCACAAGGATCACCATCGTACGGATATGCCCCACCAAAGAAGTGCGGCATCGTCATCCGCAACTACGCGGAGCAGACCCGTCATGACGGTGAGCGCAACCAAGGACACAGGAGCAAGTCACTCCATGACCCTCCGTGTCCGACAAGCAACCGTGACAGGCGTGAGGCGTCGCAGGAGGGTAACAGCAAGAAGGCTAACCCACCGCCACCTTCGCCTCCGTCACCACCAAGTAGTCACCATGACGGAGGAGGCCCTCGTCGTTCACGCATCCCAGCCCCTGTTGACAAGAAGAAGAAGAACCCGGAACCGTATGATGCATGTTCGCAGATCGATAAGATCCACGAGGCCCGGGAAGGACCATACCTGGGACCACATTGCTTTGGACCTGCAATACGGTCTGGAACTTAGCCCAAAGGTTTCCGGATTGACAAGACCATCAAGCCCTACGACGGCACCGCCAAGCCAGCCGCATGGTTGCAGGACTACGACAACACGGTGGAGATTGCCGGAGGCAACCCCAATGTCGTCGTCAAGTACCTCCCTTTAATGTTGGCAGGCATGGCCCGTCAATGGATCGACGACTTGCCAGAGAAATCTATCTACAAATGGTTGGACATGCAAGAAGCATTCACCAAGAACTTTGAGGGTACGTACAAGCGTCCCTGCACTGTGGGCGATCTACAAAGGTGCGTGCAAGAGAGAGACAAGACATCTCGCACCTACCTCTCCCGCTGGATGGACATGAAGAATTCCTGCGGATGAGTGCATGCTCAGACCGCCATGGCCGCCTTCATCGATGGGTTGGAAAGGGGAACGTTGCTCCGAAATAAGCTGAAGCGCTTGCAGGACAATCACCAGATTGACTTGAATCAGATGATCCAGTTGGTCAGTGAGTTCGCAGCCGCCGCCGACTATGCTCGCGGCTCCTTGCCGGCAACGGCCATTCCAACTCAAGCTCGGAGGAACAGCAGTACAAAGCAGAAAACCGCTCCAGAAGAAAAGCAATCTACCGACATGGTCGCTATGACTTATGCAGGACGAGGTGATGGCGGACAACGTGGCCGAGGAAGGGGAGCTGGTTGTGGCAGCAATGAGGAAGTGAAACTACCTCGATGCCGCTCCGCGTTCCCCAAACCTACAAGGAGTACCGCGATATGCCGTGCCTCGTACACCTCGACTTCAACGGCAAGGCCACCCATACCAATCGACACTACAAGTTCGTCAACGACCTCAAGGAAGACCCGGAGTCCGGCTACAAGCAAAGTCGGAAGACCATACGGCGAGGCAAGGGCAAGGGGAAGAAGGAGGATGAGTACAAGGATTCAAGTGACATGGACAAGGGCAAGAACCCCTTCGCGAAGAAGGCTCCAGTCTACCACACTTTCCTTGGCACCCCCACCGTTCGACAACATAAGACCTCTCTGAGGATCCTGATGGCTACTCTCCCCCCATTTCCCCAGTACCTGCGCTGGTCGGAGGTTCCAATTACTTGGGACAGGACGGACCACCCAGACCTTATACCTACGGAGAACCAGTACGCCATGGTCATCAACCCCTTGATTGACGACGTGGAGTTCACCAAGTGTATGGTGGATAGTGGAAGCAACATCAACATCATGTACCTGGATACACTGCAGAAGATGAACTTGACGGAGGCAAACCTAAGGCGGACCAACACCATCTTCCACGGCGTAGTTCCTGGTCGGGAGGCTCGGTCCCTTGGGTGCATTACACTTCTGGTTGCCTTTGGCGATGTTAACAATTACCGCCAAGAGCGCATGACCTTTGAGGTGGTCCCCTTCAAGAGCGTGTACCACGTCATATTCGGCCGCGACATATTCCACACGTTCATGGCCAAGTCATGATTCGTCTACAACAAACTCAAGATACCCGGACCAAACGGTGTCATCACCGTATCCGAAAGCTTTACCAAGGCAAGGGACTGTGAGATCAATGAAGCAGCCGTTGCAGAAGCTGTCCTCTACAACAAAGAATTCAAAGAGATCCAGAGCAAGGTCGATGACACAGAGATGCCCGCGTCGAAGAAGCAGATCTCTGACTCCGCTCCTGCGTTCAAGGCCGCCATCGAGACCAAGCCGGTGGAACTTGTGGTAGGCGATGCCTCCAAGGTCACTGCCATTGGGACGAACCTGGATCCTAAATAGGAAAGCGTGCTTGTCGAGTTCCTCCATGAGAATAGGGACATCATTGTCTGGCAACCTGCCGACATGAAAGGTGTACGTAGGGAACTTGCCGAGCACAACCTAAACATTGATCCAAAATCAAAACCAGTGAAACAACCTCTACGACGCTTTGGAGATGAGAAGAGATGCACCATTGGCAAAGAGATAGCTAGGTTATTTAAGGCTAGATTTATCCGAGAAGTCCTTCACACCCAATGGGTGGCCAATCCTGTACTTGTCCCCAAAAAGGGAACCAATGAATTAAGAATGTGCGTTGATTACACCGGCTTGAACAAAGCATGTCCCAAAGATCCGTTTGCTTTTCCTCGCATTGACCAAGTCATTGACTCGACGGCTAGCTCAGAACTTTTGTGCTTTCTCTATGCATACTCAGGATACCACCAGATCAAGATGAGGAAGTCGGACCAATTGGCCACGTCGTTCACTACCCCATACGACACATTTTGCTATGTCACGATGCCCTTTGGGCTAAAAAACGCAGCTGCTACGTTCCAGCGGATAATGCAATGTTGCCTTCACGACCAAATAGGTCGAAACGTTCACGCCTATGTGGACGATATCGCGGTGATGTCTAAAAAGTCAAACGACTTAATCTCCGACTTAAAAGAAACCTTTGATAATCTTCGGAAATACAACATGATGCTTAACCCTAAGAAGTGCGTCTTCGGGGTTCCAGCCGGCAAATTGTTGGGTTTCATCGTTTCCCAGCGCGGAATCGAGGTCAACCCGTAGAAAATCAAGGCCATCTTAAACATAAACCGTCCGTCATGCCTAAAGGACATTCAACGACTAACAGGTTGCGTTGCAGCAGTTAGTCGGTTCGTCAGCCGACTTGGAGAGAAGGCTCTGCCGTTGTACAAGTTGCTGAAGAAGACGGACTGATGGGGATATGCCTACCGGGGTATACCCAGCAGGACGTTTCCGACTGGCCCAGGTGGCTGCGAGTGGGCCTATGGAATGGCGACTGGATCAAGACCTGGCGTGGACTCAAGCGACTGGAAGCTGAAGGCCCAGAAGCGTAGAGGCCCATTCGGATTAGGTTAAACGATTTCTGAAACCTTAACTGATTCGGTTGAGATCTGTAAACCCTAGGGGGTGAGTCTATATAAACCTCCCTAGAGGGTGCGTAGAGGATACGTTCCATCATACACCCAAGCGACTCGCTACCTAGCCGCCGAGCTCGCCCCATTGTACTTTCACCATAATACAATCCAGCAGGAGTAGGTCTTTACCCTCCGGGGGGCCGAACCTAGGTAAATCCTTGTGTCTCCGCCCTCATCTCGCACCGCAGATGGCTGGCCGCCCTTGACCCATGTTCTACTACTCGCTGCCGATTGCAGCATCTGCCTTGGTCATTCCCACGATAGTGGCACCCACCGTGGGGCCTAGCTGGCCTGGCCGATGTTCTGCGGCAAGATCCAATCTACACATCAACGAGTCGATCGCCACCGGCTGCATGATAGCGATCGGCGAGTTGCTCCAAATCTTGCCGAGAAGCTACGTCCCGGCGGCGCGACCCGTCACGCATAGCATGATCCTGCCGGTCGGCACGATCAGTCTCTTCGTCGGCCTCACCGACGTCATTGTCTCGGAGGACTCGGCTCGCATCCGCGAGTCGCCGCCACGCGACCGGCTCTCTGAGAGTCAGGTCCGCACGATCCACCGCCTCGCCTCCGAGTACGACTCAGCCCACAACGACATGGCTGAAACCACCACGGCCGCGGAAGACGCGACCCTCAACAACGACGCCGACTCGGCGACCCCGGCATCACTCGCTGGATCCATCGTCGCCGCGTCGCCCGCGGGCTCCATCACCCAGGTCTCCAACGTCGGAGACTTCGAGGATCCCTCCATCCTTGGGATCTTCGACTTCGACTCCGGGTCGGAGAATTCCGCCGATCTCCAGGACGGGACCGGCCGCCACGTCGCGACCTACATGTCGACTGGCGCCGACCCGCCGGAGGATCCATTCTCCACTCCGATCCCTCCCAACGCAACGGCAATGGAGGTCGAGGAACTCCGCCTGAAGCTGGCGGAAGCAGTCCACAAGCCGAGCGCGAAAAATTTCGCCTCGAGCAGGTGACGGTGCAGGAGCTGTCGCGCCACCACCAGCAACGAATCAGGTCGCGCTTGAACCCCACCGTCCAGGGGCGCGCCCTGAATTTCGACGATGAGAGTGATCCGGCCCGCGCGGCCGAGCGCGCGATCTGCGAGAACGCGCCACCCGGAGGAAGCGCCCGACCCCCACCAGGGTCGACGGCGAATGGCGCCCCACCACCACCCAACCGCGCATCCGCCAGGGACCAGCCACGGATCATGGTCTCCTCACGGGAGCGAGACGCGAACGGCCTACCACTGTTCTCCACCCCGATGGAAAACCTCGTCCCGGGCCGAGCAGCAGTCGACAACATCGCGGCCACCGGTGACGCGCCCTATAGATCCAGTACGCCAAGGCCTTGCTCGCAAAGGCGGTCGAGCAAAAAAACGCAGGCGTCGACTCACAGGGTCGGATGTACTCGCGTTCATCGGGCAGCAGAGCAGCATCAAGTGGCCGCCCCATGGCGGCAAACACCCTCAACTACCGCCACCCGAACCACTACAGCTCCAACACCGACCCGCGAATGCGGCACTCTCCACCAACGACCCCCGGCCGGCGACCAACTTCGTCGCCGCCAACGGTCAGCCCGTCGAAACCCGCACCCATATCATCAACAACCAGAGCTAGCGCACACGCCAGCCCGACGACCTGCGGCATACCCTAACCAACCGCCACGATGGCGAGCCGAGGGGGTCGCTAAGCCGACTCGGTCCCCTGTGCTTCGGACCGATGATCCGAGGCGAAAGATACCCGGCAAACTTCAAAGCACCGAAGGAAATAGAGAAGTACGACCCCTCTTACGATCCCTCTGTGTGGCTAGATACCTACCTCATGGAAATGGGGATCGTCGGCCACACCGATCTACTAGCCGCCCGCTACCTCCCCCTGATGATGGAGGGGGCATGCAGGCAGTGGATCAACACTCTCCCCGCGGATAGCATCGACTCCTGGGAAGAGATGCGCGACGCCTTCGTCAGGCACTTCGAGGGTTCATACACCCGCGCCACCACCATCGAGGACCTGGAACGATGCGTCCAGGGACCTCGCGAGTCGACCCGCAGTTGGGTACAATGGTGGCAAGAACTGTGGTACAACGCGATCGGTATCCACCCAGACACCGCAATCCACTGCTTCAAGACCTCGTGCCGCTACGAGCCCCTGGTCGCCAAGCTCAAACGAGCATACCGCACACTCGAGAACATACCAGATCTCCTAGAGATCGCCAAAAGATACACGGAGGAAGACCCAAACCAAGAAACCGACAACGAGTCGGGAGGACAACGCCACACGAGCGGCAACGACAACGGACGACGATCCGATCTACGCTACAGCAACACTCGCCTCACCGGCAAGCGCCGCAGTGACGGGCGAGTCGACTTTGTCGCCAACGCTGGGTACGCAGCGCGAGCCCAAGAGCTTCCGCCGCGACGGGGGGCAACGCCGCGACGGAGGCAACTACAAGGCGAAGCCAAGGTTCGACCCTGCGGCCCTCCTTAAGCAACCTTGTGTATTTCACAGCAGGGAAGGAAAGCCCGCTACGCACATGACCGCCGACTGCCACTCTCTCAAGGATATCGAGAAGGCACGACGAGTGCGGGAAGACCCCGACAACAACCCGCCAAACGGCGGAAAATTCGGCAGCGTGGCCGGCTCGCTCCACACCTTCACAGGCTTCAAAACGAAGCGCGAGAAGAAGGTCATCGCCCGCGCCGTTGCCATCAACGCGGTGGCCCAGGTGGACGTTCCCCAGTTCCTCAACTGGTCGGAGCAACCAAGCACTTGGAGCCGCCATGACCACTCGCCACGAATCGAGTACCCAGGCCGAGTCGCCCTGGTGGTCAAGCCCAAGGTGGGAGACTACTGGCTCCCCAAGACATTGATGGACAGCGGCAGCTCCATCAACATCCTGTACCTGGACACCTTCAGGCGACTGCGGCTCCCGCAGTCGATGGTCGAGACGACCTACACCACATTCCACGACATCGTCCCCGGTCGGAAGGCGTACCCGATCGGCAAGGTCACGCTGCCAGTCACCTTCAGCACACCGGCAAACTTCCACACCGAGCGGATCGTCTTCGAACTGGTGCCCTTCGATAGCCCCTACCACTGCGTCCTGGGGCGCCAGACGTTCACCAAGTTCATGGCGGCGCCCCACTACGCGTAGAACGCGATGAAGCTCCCCGGACCGCGTGGCATCATCACCATCCACGGCGACCCTGACATGGCTGCCGAGTGTGAGGCCAAAGGAGCCGAACTCGCCGATGCCGTCATCGCGGCAGAGGCCAACCATGCCGACGAGCTCGCCAAATACGCGAGCGGGGTCAACAACGACGACCCCACTATACTCAAAAAGCCCAACTCGGAGGGCGGCAACACCTCAGCCTTCGAGGCAACGACGCATACCCGCACCGTCGAGCTGGTCCCAGGCGACTCCAGCCAGACGGTGACGATCGAGACGGGCATGAGCCCAGCATAGGAAGGCGCGCTCATCGAGTTCCTCCGTGAGAACATGGACATCTTCGCGTGGAAGCCCTCTGACATGCCTGGTGTCCCTAGGGAACTCCCTGAGCACAAACTCAACACCGACCCCAAAGTGCGACCTATCAAGCAGTCGCTGCGGCCCTTCAATGAAGAGCGCCGCCGAGCAATAGCCGAGGAGGTGCAGCGTCTACTCACTGCAGGCTTCATCCGGCCAATCAAATACTCCAAGTGGCTGGCAAACCCAGTACTGGTCGAGAAGAAAAATGGGACCTGGAGGATGTGTATCGATTACACAAACTTAAACAGCGCCTTCCCGAAGGAGCAATTCGTCCTCCCGCGGATCGACCAAATAATCGATTCCACCGCGGGCTCGGAGTCGCTATGCTTCCTCGACGCCTACTCTGGGTACAACCAGATCAAAATGGCTGTTGAGGACGAAGAGAAGACGGCGTTCATCACGCCATTCGGAGCCTTCTGCTACACTGCCATGACCTTCGGCCTCAAAAACGCCGGGGCGACCTACCAGCGGTGTATGCAGGAGTGCCTTGCGAGCCAAATTGGCTGCAATATCCACGTCTACATCGACGACGTGGTAGTGAAGTCCGCTCGCCAGAGCGACCTACTCGCTGACCTGGCGGAAACATTCGCCAACCTGCGAAAATACAAGATAAAGCTAAACCCAGGTAAATGCACCTTCGGTGTACCAGCAGGGCAGCTCATGGGATACGTCATCTCCAAGCGCAGGATCGAGGCGATTCCCACCAAGATCGACACGATCGCTCGACTCGGCAAACCCGAGTGCCTACGCGACGTCCAGAAGCTGGCCGGGCGAGTCGCGGCTCTCAGTCGCTTCATGCCCCGATTGGGCGAAAAGGCGATGCCCCTATACCGCCTGATGCGCAAGAACCCCACCTTCCAGTGGGACAAGGAGGCGGACGATGCGCTCCGCGACCTCAAGAAGGTGCTACTCGCAGCACCGCTACTCGCCGCCCCCGTCGACAAGGAACCCATGCTGGTCTACGTCGCGGCTTCTGAGCGCGTCTTCAGCGCCGTCATGGTCGTCGAGCGTCCAGAGGAAGGAAAGGAGCGACCAGTGCAACGACCAGTGTACTATATCAGCGAGGTCCTCACCGAGTCGCGCCAGCGCTACCCGCAATACCAGAAACTGGTATACACGGTCTTCAGAGCACAGCGCCGACTGCCACACTACTTCCAGGAGCACCCGATAACGGTCGTCTCCTCAGCACCGTTGCAGGACATCATCCGCAACCGTGAGGCGACCGGGCGAGTAGCCAAGTGGGCCGTCGAGATCGGCGTCCACAACATCAAGTACGAGCCGCACAAAGCAATCAAGTCGCAGGCTCTCGCGGACTTCATCGCCGACTGGGAGGAGGCCCATCAGCCAAAAAAGCTGCCATACCTCCACTACTGGAGTTTACACTTCGACGGCTCCAAGAATGCAGACGGCGCAGGAGCAGGGATCGTGCTAACCTCTTTGAAGGGCGACAAGCTACGCTACGTCCTCTGCCTCGACTTCACCCCCTGCACCAACAACATGGCCGAGTACGAGGCACTACTCCACGGAATGCAAGCTGCCAAGGAGATGAATGTCAACCGACTACGCTGCTATGGAGACTCCGACCTCGTCGTTGGGCAAGTCACTGGCACCTGCGACGCCGTCTCCCCCACCATGGCGGCATACCTCCAAGCAGTGGACAAGCTGGGCGGACACTTCGCAGGCTACTCCGTCGAGTGCATCGACAGGCGGAAGAAAGAGGAGGCCGACGCACTCTCTCGTATCGGCTTGGCTCGACTCGCACCACCCGCCGGCGTCTTCCTCGACACCATCACCAAGCCTTCCGTCTCTCCCCCAAGGGAGATCGACATCAGAGTCCCGTTGCAATCAGAGGCAGCCCTGGTCGCACTCATCGCCGAGCCAGAGGACTGGACCACGCCGTACATCGCCTACCTGGAGGGAGGCACCTTGCCAGCAGACGAAACAGACGCCCGTATGATAGCACGCCGCTGCAAATCCTTCGTCATCATAAACGGCAAGCTCCACAAGCACAGCGTGACCGGTGTGTTCCAATGCTGCGTCCAACCCGTTGAGGGACGCAAAATCCTCCATGACATCCACTCCGGCGACTGCGGCCACCACGCCGGCGCCCGCTCTCTGGTTGCAAAGGCTATGCGACACGGTTTCTACTGGGCCACCTCACACGCAGACGCTGTCGACATTATCCAGCGGTGCGCCGGGTGCCAGAAGTACGCCAACCAACCCACGTGCCGAGCTCGGCGCTCAAGATAATCCCCATCACCTGGCCATTCGCCGTGTGGGGTATGGACATGGTAGGCCCTTTCAAAAAGGCCCCCTCCGGCTTCACCCACCTCCTGGTCGTAGCCGACAAATTCACAAAATGGTTGGAGGTCAAGCCAGTTCGGAAATGCGATGGGAATACCGCCACCAAGTTCCTACGCGAGCTCATCTATCACTACGGGTTCCCAAACAGCATCATCACGGACAAAGACACCAACTTCTCCAAAGGAGCCATGGCCGAGTTCTGCGAGGAACATCACATCCGACTCGACCTCGCCTCAGTCGCTCACCCGGAGTCCAATGGCCAGGCGGAACGAGCCAACCAGAGCATCCTCCATGGCCTGAAGCCACGGCTCCAAGTACCACTCGAGCGCACTGCTGGGTGCTGGGTCGAGGAGCTACCTTCCGTCATCTCGGGCATCCGCACCTCTGTCAACAGGTCGACAGGGTTCAGCCCCTTCTTCATGGTGTATGGCGCCGAGGCACTCATGCCCACCGACCTAGAGCACGACTCGCCCAGGGTGGTCAACTACACGGAGGCCGCAAACGAACTAGCACGCCAGGATGGAGTCGACCAACTCGACGAAGCACACGACCTAGCTCGATCCCGCACCGCCATCTACCAACAAGGGCTCTGTCGCTACCATAGCCGGCGAATAAGGAGTCGCACTTTCCAGGAAGGCGATCTGGTGCTACACCTCATCCAGGACAAGAAGGGCATGCACAAGCTCTCCCCCCCTTGGGAGGGACCATTCGCCATCGGGCGAGTCCTCGGCAACGACTCCTACTACCTCATCGACGTCCGAGGAGACGGGAAACTCGACGTCAAGCGACCGTGGAACGTAAACCTACTACGGAAGTTCTACTCATAGGACTCTCTACTTGTACTCTCCACCCGCTATGAAATAAAATAGATCGGTTACCGCAAATTGCGTCTACTCTCCGTGTCTTGTGCCACTCGCACTCGTAATAACAGCGTCACGCTAACCGCAGAAGTCAACCTCTGGTACAGCGACCGGCACGGCCAAGTAGTGCGCTCCGAGGGCACTGGGTTACCCTAGTACTCGTAATGTCCACGAAAAACGCCAACCCGAAGCCCCATTGGAGTCGCCTAGATCGACTGGCTTACCGAGCCAAGACAACTGCCCTCGCTCCTCACAACGACCAAGGTCCTCCGCATCCTCGGCACAACAACTCGAACGGCCAAGTACCACGCTCGGGGACTGACGACCAGTCAAGCACGAGCGACCAGGGAAAACGCCAAGTACGAGAGCGCGCCCAGGACTCGCCACGCGACTGATCCTTCGGGTCAGGCAGGAGTGACGCGCTTACTCTAACGCGCTCAATCCTCACCTACCCTGGAGATGCGACTAGAACCACCAAGTACCACGCTCGGGGACTCGGCCACCCGACCTCGTTCGCGCAAGGGAAAACGGTCAAGTAAAGAGCACCCAAGGGAGTCGACCTACGACTGGCTCTCCGAGCTCGGGCGAGTCGACCTCAATAGCAAAACAACTGACAAAACATTCAAAACCACACACATAACAAACGAGGTAAAACCCATAAAAAGGGCGGACGCGCTCGGGGACTCGTCCAATCAGCATCCAAAATAGCGAAACAATGCACAAAATAACATGAAGTTTCATTACAACAGAACAAAGTCGTTCCAAAATACAAGATGCGTCCAATGACTAATTGTTACTAACGCCCTAGGGCACAATGCTTCTACTCTGCAGGTTTCGACGGCGACTCGCCGCCACCCCTGCGGTTGCGAATGAAGGGCGTGTATGGGTTCGACGGGTACGTCGTCAACTCACCCGCCGTCGCTGCATGGAACGGCTGCTCAACCTTGAAGTCCCGATGCTTTGGCTCAGGGTCGTTGGGGGCGATAGTCGTCTCCTGATAGGGGAGGAGGTCGCCCATCGCCTAGACACGATCGGAATACACCGCGGCCCGATCCGTCAGCTTCAACACCTCGGCAATCTCCACAGAGCCCATCGACGAGGGGTAGCCACTCATCATATCGTCAAGATCGAAGTCCTCCGGGAAGTGGGCAAGCCCAAGGCTGAGAGCCGTTGCCGCCCCGCGCCGGAAGGCCGACCGCGTCATGAACTCGACGACTAACGGCGCCTTCTCCAGATACCGCCATACTTCGATGAGGTCACTGGGAATCACTTCCGTGGGCGATATCTCCTGAAGATATGCTCGAATGCAAGTCGCGGACAACGTGGCCGAGTCGACCAGAGTGGTCACACACTGCCACGCGTCGTACGAATTGAATGCGCCTCCTCCGAGCTGTCAATAATCTGACCTGTGGACAGAGGTCGGCAGTGAGTACAACAACGACTTCACATTGCAGCTACTACACGCAGAGGAAGAAAAGTTTACCAATTAAAGGACGGCAGAGGCCCTTGATGAAGCTTTGAAGCGAGGAGAAGTCGTTCTGCATCCCAACAATGAGGGCGTCAGAAACCTTTCGCTCTTCAGCGGCAGCCGTAACATCAGCTTTTGCTCGCCCATCTGCCGAGCTTGCCTCCGCCTTCGCTTCCTTGAGTTCGTTCTCCAGATCAGCGATCCGCTTCTCAGCCGTACTCAAAGCAGATTGAGCCGCCGTCAGCTCACCTGCCGGGACAAGGCCCTGGCGGACCTCCTCTTCCTTGGACGGCAACAAGTTCCTTCTCCACGCGACACTTTGCAGCAAGCCGATCGGCCGATTCACGCTGCAAGCCCTGTGCACAAATCAAACAGTCAACAACAATAGAATCCTAAGTGTCCACCCGCTGAAATTCAGCGACTAGGCACTCGGGGACTGGAGGTCAAAAATCCTAAGTGCCCACCCGCTGAAATTCACCGACTAGGCACTCGGGGACCGGAGATCAAAAATCCTAAGTGGCCACCCGCTGAAATCCAGCGACTAGGCACTCGGGGACTGTACGCTACAAAAATACTAAAAGAATCCGACCACTGAAATTCAGTGGTCCGATCCTCGGGGACTGGACATACCTGGATGGCTGCGCCCAGCATACCGTGGAGCTGTAGCGCGTCCAAAGATGCAAGGAGAGCTGGAGTGTGTCCGCGATGCTGCTCGACCTCCGTCTCGACGACCCCAGGCATCTGGCTCGTTGGTATTGTGCCACTCGCTGTGGCCTCTTTGGCCAGAAATGGGGAAAGGTCGCAGCGGATGCCCCAGCGCCACTAGGAGTCGGCTCGGTCACTCCGGGCGAGGACACAGCCTCCTTGTTCTTCAAAGCCACCTCCGCCGCAGTCGGAGGATCGCTTGGAGAAACTGCCGTGTCGTCAGAGACCGAGAAGACATTGTCGCCTTTCGCCCTCTTAGCGCTGTCTGCGGGAGCAGCGACTTCATCAGCTTTCCTCTTCCACGAGGGGTCCTCCTCGGCGAAGACTGGCGGAACCTTGGCCACGGAAGGGTGGCCGATCTTTTTAACTCCATTCCTGTGAAAAAACGATATGAGAAAAATTGTCCGATTACAACGGAAGGCAAGAAGACGAACAAGACTTACTTGGCGACTGGTATGAACCGCAGTCCCGTGCGGATGCTGGCCGGCTTCTCCAGCTCGGGGCCCAGTTTCCGACTGAGTCCCATCTCAAACACGTCATGTGCCAAGACACAGAGGGCCTCTTCAAAGACGAGGCCGCGGCAGGAGCCTCCGTGATGACGTCTGCGGGAGCTCTCCAGGGAGGCGAAGATGCTACGGCTGGAATAGCCCCCAACCCAGAGTCCGGGGCGAATGGGTGTGGAAGCGAGTCCAGAGGTACCTCATCTAGGAGGGCGGCGGCATCCGGTGCTCCTGTCGTATGCGCCGCTTCACCCTTAGCCGAGCTGGTGGCGTCGGAACTAGTCGCAGAATGAGGAAGAGACGCCTGCTTCGCCGGCTTCGTCTTCCTCCTTGGCGGAGCCTTCACCTCCTTATTCTTCTTCTTCTTCTTCGACGGCGTAGCCTCACGACGCGAGGTGTGCTCGGGGAGCTCGTCGTCATCGTCATCGTGAGGTTCGAGGCTCCTACTCGTCTCGAGCTCGAGCTGATGTTGCCCACGAGTTTTGCGAACCATCGGGGCGGCATCTTCCACGGGCTTATCTTTGTAATCATCGTCGTCATCACCCACGTCGCTCCCGACGTCGCCTTTGGCGGGTGGCGACTCGCTCCCGTCCTGAACGGACGAGCTTGAGTTTTCGTCGTCTGTGGGTGGGAGCCATCCTTCCACCACTTGGAACAACTACGATAAAAATGAAACAACGTCAGCAGAACCGCGACTGCATCATCTGCGACTGTGAATGGTGACGAAGATGGCGATTTACCGTCAGAGCTGGGCGCCTTGCGGTATAGGGGGCAACCCCGGCCTTCGCGTCCAGGTACACCGCCTGGGTGATCTTCTTTAGGGCCAGGATGTAGTCTTCGAGTTTCCACTCGGCGAGGCAGGATTTTGTCGGGTCGTCCCTACCCGCATACTCGTACATATAATGGTCGCGGCGGCAGTTGTAAAGATTGATGGTTTGGAGGCCCTTCTTCTTTAGGCCGCGGATGGTTTGCAACATTTCGTCGACAACCATTCGCTGGTCTAGAGGGAGCTTGCCGACATGGAGCCGACGCGGTTCGGGCCGGTTGGCGGAGTACCTTGAAAGCGCCACCTCGCCGTCTGGAGTCGCCTCGCTGACGTAGAACCAGGATTTCTTCCACTCGTTTGCCACTTTGGCCGGCAGCATCAGGTCGAAGAACGACGCCTTCGACTTCAGCTGAAACGTCAGGCCACCCGCAGCCAGCATCGGGCCGCCTGATTCTTCACGACTAATCCTCCCTAGAATAGATCTTGCCACAAAGGGAAGTAGGGCCTGTAGCCCAGATAGAACTCGCAGAACGCCAAGAAAATGGCGAGCTGCTCGATGCTATGCGGGCCCAGGTCCGACGGCTAGATCCCGTAGAAGGCGCAGAAGCGCCGGAAGAAGAGAGAAGTGGGAAACCCCAGCCCCCGCTCCAGGTGGCTGGTGAAGCAAATGAATTCTCCCTCGCGCGGGTCCGGAGTCACCTCTCCGGCCGTGGGGATGCGCCATCTGCCGGCGTGCAGAATCCCGGCCTCCTCGAAGGACGCCAGTAGCGCCCTAGTGCACTTGGACCTGCCCCATGGTTCGGTGGAGGGGGCCATTGGTTGGAAGATTCGTGGAGGTCGGGGGTCTCTGGATCGGTCGGATCGCGATGCGGAGTGGAAACAAAGATGGGCGAGATCGGAGGAAAGATGAAGGAGTGTTTCCCCGCTCGCCTGTCATTCTCCGTATATAGCGGTTGTTACCCGCCAATTTCGGGAGCCATTACTACACGGTGATTATGCCAAAAGTTACCATTGGATTACCCCAACGGCTAGTTTTGACCCCACTTTACGGTCCAACTTCATCCACTCGACTCGTCGCTCCGCACGACTTGATGATTCGCCGACCCGATCACTACAACAGTGACTGAATATTCGCCGACCCGTTCGCCGAGCCGTGACCCGATCGGTCGCCGTTAGCGCGACTAGAATAACTAGTTTTTCCTTTAATCAGGAGTCTGACGCTGATTCTACTGGGCATCTGCATTGGACCCATATACGCCGACTGCCAGCGACCACCTGCGACCAATCAACGACGGCCTCGGGGACTACTGCTGGGGATATGCCTACCGGGGTATACCCAGCAGGACGTTTCCGACTGGCCCGGTGCCTGCGAGTGGGCCTATGGAACGGCGATTGGATCAAGACCTGGCGTGGACTCAAGCGACTGGAAGCTGAAGGCCCAGAAGCGTAGATAGGCCTAGTCGGATTAGGTTAAACGATTGCTGAAACCTTAACTAATTCGGTTGAGATCTGTAAACCCTAGGGGTTGAGTCTATATAAACCTCCCTAGAGGGTGCGTACAGGATACGTTCTATCATACACCCAAGCGACTCGCTGCCTAGCCGCCGAGCACACCCTATTGTACTTCCACCATAATACAATCTAGCAGGAGTAGGTCTTTACCCTTCGGGGGGCCGAACCTGGGTAAATCCTTGTGTCTCCGCCCTCATCTCGCACCGCAGATGGTTGTCCGCCCTTGCCCCATGTTCTACTACTCGCTTTCGATTGCATCATCTGCCGTGGTCATTTCCACGACAAATTCACATGGACGGACGAGGAAGATGTAGCATTGAAGCACCTCAAGGAGATTCTTTCCTCATCGCCTATCCTTGCAGCGCCCGAGCCTGGTGAGCCCCTGTTAATCTACATGGCGGCAACCAACCGGGTAATCAACATCATCGTCGTGGTAGAGCGGAAGGAACCAGGCTATGAGCACAGTGTTCAACGACCAGTTTACTATGTGAGCGAGGTCTTGACGGAGTCCAAGCAGCGTTACCTGCACAACCAGAAGATAGCTTATGGAGTATTCCTTGCTTCTCGCAAGCTAAGGCATTACTTTATGGAGCACCCAATCATAGTGGTGAGCAAGACTCCACTGTCCGACATAATCAACAACAGCGACGCTACAGGAAGGGTCGCGAAGTGGGGCATCGAAATTGCCGCCTTCGAGATCACTTACAAGAGACGCGACGCTATCAAGTCACAAGCCTTGGCGGATTTTGTTGCAGATTGGACGAAGATGCCAGACGCTAGTCCGTTGCCGGAACCAGAGTACTGGGTGATGCACTTTGACGGATCAAAACTGCTCAACGGCTCGGGGGCTGGTGTATTGCTACATCACCAACATGAGACAAGCTACACTACGTTATGCAGATCTACTTCGAGGCTACAAATAACATGGCGGAGTATGAAGCACTCATTCACGGATTACGTGTAGCCAAGGATATTGGCATCAAGCCCACAGTTTGCTGTGGAGATTCCGACTTGGTTGCCCAGCAGGTGGCTGGCACCTCGAATGCGCGGAATCCTATGATGGCGGCATATCGAGACGAAGTGGACGAGATAGCCAAGAGCTTCTTGGGCTACGAAGTCAAGTATGTGCCTAGGGAGCAAAATGAGGCGGCTGATCTGCTGTCTAAGCTTGGATCAGGGCGCAAGCAAATTCCTCCAGGAGTTTTCCTAGAGCACCTGCGCACACCATCTGTGAAGGGAGCCGACATAAACAACCCGGATAGAGCTGACTCTTTCGTCAACATGGTGACCAAGGTCCCTTTGGCTTGGACAAAACCGTTCATGGAATATCTCGAACACGGAACTTTGCCCGATGACAAAGTCAAAAGACGACAAATAGTACGATGAGCAAAGGGTTGAGACATGCATGTGATGCCAGTATTATGCCCAATAACCACATGTTCCTGCTGAAGAATTGCGAACAATACCAATAACTTGGCCCTTTGCAGTCTGGGGGCTAGACATGGTGGGACCGTTACAGACGGCACCTTGTGGGTTTACGCATATTCTTGTAGGAGTTGATAAATTCACTAAATGGATACAAGCTAAACCCATTAGAAAGCTTGATGGGGAAACTGCCATCAGGTTTGTCCGAGATCTAGTGGTGAGATTTGGTCTCCCACATAGCATTATCACCGACAACGGCAGCAATTTGTCACTCGGAGAAGTGGAGGCTTATTGTTGGGATAAAGGCATCCGACTGGAACTTGCATCTGTGGCACACCCACAATCCAATGGTCAGGTTGAGCGAGCTAATGGATTAATTCTGCAGGGAATCAAGCCACGTCTTGAGGCACCGCTACATAGAGCAGCTGGAGCCTGGGCGGAAGAATTGCCATCTGTGCTATGGAGTTTACGAACTACACCCAACAGATCCACCGGCTACACCCCTTACTTCATGGTATATGGAGCAGAAGCCATTGACGGGGGAATACCAATCGGGGTATACCCACGAAGCAGATTCACCAGCTGGATCAAGCCGGCTGAAGCCAAGGCCAGAGCGGGTCGACTCGCCCAATACGGCGACTGGCGCGTGCTGGACCCAGACGAGTGGCGCCGACTGGAGGCCCAAGACGGCGACTCCAATAGAAAGCCCACCAAGATACTTGTAAACCCTAATTGGCTGCATATATAAAACCACCAGGGGCACCCCCCCCAAGGGGTATGTCATATTAGATCTAGTCTCCCTCCGCCTACGGCGGCTCCCATGTAAACCAATCTATAATCATATACTGGATTGACAGCAGGATGTAGCGATCCTCCACCGAGAGGACGTGAACCTGGGTACATCGTGTGCCAATCTCGCTCCCGGATTCTCCTACGTCGCCTTGCTCCCTCTACGTAAGCTACCCCCAGTAGCATCTGCCGTGCAATACCACGACAGTTGGCGCCCACCGTGGGGCTAGCGATGCTTGGAGGGTGATAATCCGGGCGAGATCCAACACAATCAACTCGTTCGCATCACGTTGCGTCTTCAAGTCGCCAGGATTGCCGGCATCCATCTATGACGGCTGTGAGCTAGTTCGATCCAGAGGTAATCATGCATGCAGCAAGCGTGGCGTGGCCAGGCTTGGGTTGCAGCGCAAGCGGAGGCCGCCGCAGATCGAAGTTCCGATAAATATATGGACAAGCCGATCTAGCCACTTCAGGTTAATGTCAGATTAAACTATCAATGCTAATCCGGCGAGTAGGCTTCTTCTTTCGCCTCAGTGTTAACGGCCGATCGCGAGCAGCGGATGCGCGACACGAGGACTCGACGTCTTCGGCAACTTACATGTCACGAGATCGTCGTTGGAGACTCGCCATCACGGACTTGTCAGTCACGACTCGGCGCTTTCGCATACTCGCCTAAACACGGGTCTCTACGCTTGGAGACTCGCCTGTCGCGGACTCGCCTGGAATTGCCATGCTAACAGCTAAGTTTCTTCAGACTCGTATTGATTACTTGCCGATTAAACAATTTTATTTGCATCTAATCTTCTGCGTGGTACAAATTGGTGCAAGTCAAATCGGACTATGTCTTTCTTTTACAATCAGTTTGTGTAACCACACGAGCCGCCTTTTTGTGTTATTTATGTGGAGTTCGCCGACTACGATGGCTCCGGCGTCTCGACCACGATTATTCCAACGCTCGACGACAACCACGACATCACGAATGATAGACAATGCACAAGCCACAATAAATTAATTTCCGATGAGTCCATCTTTTTTTCTGACATTAATTTTTCTTTGTTATTCGATTATTTTATCTAATCTAATCTGCATGCATACTGGCTGTATGAATCTTTAGGGAATTAATCCATGAATGCAGAATTGGATCAAAACAGCCTTTATCGCTCATCGCAGACTTTCCACCGTCGTGGACACGTCACCTTCGGGGACTCGCCGCCACGGACTCGCCATGGAAGTGTCCTAGCCATGTTCGACGACTCGCCATGTTCGGCGACCCACAAATCGCCGACTCTCCATGCTACCGGCTAAACGCCGCACGCCTCCGCCAAAGTAGCTCCATCCGACCAATGGTCGGATCGAGCTCACTACCACTAATCACTACCACCAATGGTCCGCCGCGTCGACCCCGTGTCCGTCGCGTCGACTTCACCATAGCGCGACCTCCGTCCGCCGCGTCGACCCCGTGTCCGCCGCGTCGACTTCGCCATAGCGCGACCTCCGTCCGCCGCGTCGACATCGCCATAGCGCGACCCCCGTGTCCGCCACGTCGACCCCGTGTCCGCCGCGTCGACTTCGCCATAGCGCGACCTCCGTCCGCCGCGCCGACCCCGTGTCCGCCGCGTCGACTTCGCCATAGCGCGACCATACGTCTACCGTACGACCCCATCCGCTACGTCGAATGCGTACGCCGTGCCTACTAAGGGACCTTTATCGTCCGAGTCGCCAGAGAGGGTCGCATGCCACGCTGCATGGACTCACCACTGGGTGTCTCTTCCCCCCGGGAAAAATCTATTCGCCTTTGTCAACCTTTGAAAGAGCGACTCGCAATGGCCAAGTAGTGCGGACGAGGACTCACAAACCGAGCCTCGGATCGTCCACGAAAAACGCTAACCGAGAGCCATCATTGGAGTCGCCTTGCTCTACTGGCCTTCCGGGCCAAGACAAATGGTAGTGCTACACAAACAGCACCATGTCCTCCTCAACCATAGACAGCGCGACTCGCACGGCCAAGTACTGTGGAGGAGGACTCGCAAACCGAGCCTCGGATCGTCCAGGAAGAACGCCAAGTCGAGAGCCATCTTTGGAGTCGCCATGCGACTGGCCCCCCGGGCCAAGACGAGAGACTCACTAACAAAAACAGCGCAATCAACATCATCGCGGACTCGCAATCATCGCGGACTCGCCACACTCGGGGACTCTCCCCTCGCGGACTCGCAATCATCGCGGACTCGCCGTGCTCGGGGACTCTCCCCTCGCGGACTCGCAATCATCGCGGACTCGCCACTCGGGGACTCTCCCCTCGCGGACTCGCAATCATCGCGGACTCGCCACTGGGGGACTCTCCCCTCGCGGACTCGCAATCATCGCGGACTCGCCACTCAGGGACTCTCCCCTCGCGGACTCGCAATCATCGCGGACTCGCTACACTCGCGGTCTCTCCCCTCGCGGACTCGCAATCATCGCGGACTCGCCACGCTCGGGGACTCTCCCCTCGCGGACTCGCCGCGCTCGGGGACTCGACGCCCGCCGGTCGATCGACCTCGCCGCTCGCCGCACTCGGGGACTCGGCGAATAATCGGTCGCTCGGCCTCGACGCTCACCGGTCGCTCGATCTCGCCACTCGCCGCGCTCGGGGACTCAGCACTCGCCGGTCGCTCGACCTCTCCACTCGCCACGCTCGGCAACAACCACTACTATTTTCAAAATATGAGCCTCGAGTCGCCTCTACAAGCCAACTCGAGCCTCGGGGACTCCTCCTAGGCATGCAGTGTGTATGCGTGGTTCCACGACCGCGGCTCGCCCTCGTCGACTCGCCATCGTGCACTCGCCCTCGCGTACTCAACACGCTCGGGGACTCTCCCCTCGCGGACTCGCAATCATCGCGGACTCGCCATGCTCGCGGACTCTCCCCTCGCGGACTCGCAATCATCGCGGACTCGCCACTCGGGGACTCTCCCCTCGCAGACTCGCAATCATCGCGGACTCGCCACTCGGGGACTCTCCCCTCGCGGACTCGCAATCATCGCGGACTCGCCACTCGAGGACTCTCCCCTCGCGGACTCGCAATCATCGCGGACTCGCTACACTCGGGGTCTCTCCCCTCGCGGACTCGCAATCATCGCGGACTCGCCACGCTCGGGGACTCTCCCCTCGCGGACTCGCCGCGCTCGGGGACTCGGCGCCCGCCGGTCGATCGACCTCGCCGCTCGCCGCATTCGGGGACTCTCCACCGCGAACTCGCCCTCGCGTACTCAACACGCTCGGGGACTCTCCACCGCGAACTCGCCCTCGTGTACTCAACACGCTCGGGGACTCGTCACCGCGGACTCGCCCTCGCGTACTCAACACGCTCGGGGACTCGTCACCGCGGACTCGCCCTCGCGTACTCAACACGCTCGGGGACTCGCCGCCGTGGACTCGCCCTCGCGTACTCAACACGCTCGGGGACTCGCCGCCGTGGACTCGCCCTCGCGTACTCGACACGCTCGGGAACTCGCCACCGTGGACTCGCCCTCGCGTACTCAACACGCTCGGGGACTCGCCGCCGTGGACTCGCCCTCGCGTACTCGACACGCTCGGGAACTCGCCAACACGGACTCGCCCTCGCGTACTCAACACGCTCGGGGACTCGCCTCCGTGGACTCGCCCTCGCATACTCAACACGCTCGGGGACCCGCCCTCGCGTACTCAACGCGCTCGGGGACTCGGCGTGCCACAGACAGCGCCACTCGCCGGTCGCTCGACCTCACCGCTCGTCGCGCTCGGGGACTCGGCACTCGCCGGTCGGTCGACCTCGCCACTCGCTGCGCTCCGGGACTCGGCACGCTCCATGCTTGGGGACTCACCGCAACTGGCGGCTTCACCGACACCCTGCGTCTTTCGCCAACTGGCCATCACCGACTGGCTCACGCCGACCGCCTCCCGCTTCACGGTTCTTTTCTCTGTTCAGGAGCTCGTCGCCGATTCGCCACAACCCATCGTCAAGACTCTCCGCGCCCTGCCTCAAGCCCGCGTCGAATCAACAGCCATCCTACCTTCCGACATCCTTCACGATGCACCAAGAGTTGCCGCCTATGACGAAGATGACGCTGAAGAATCCAGACGCCTAGATGTGGACCTTCTCGAGGAGGAGCGTGTTTTGGCATGCCAAAGATCCGACATCTACCAGTAGAAGCTACGTAGCTACCATAGTCGCTGCGTTCGGCATCGCTCGTTTAAAGAAGGGGATTTGGTGCTTCGACTTAAGCAGAAGAAGTCACACAAATTATCCCCGCCATGGGAAGGACCGTTCATCATAAGCAAGGCGCTACTCAATGGGTCTTACTACCTTGTTGACTATCGTGAACTGAAGGATAGACCCAATGAGGATCATAACCATAAGCGACGTGACCCGGATGATGACTACCCGGAGCTTGATCGGCCATGGAACATAGCACAGCTACGTCCTTTTTACACTTAGCATTTTTATCTAATTGTGTACCTCTTATATGATCAATGAAATAAAGCTCTCTGGTTCACTCATATTTCTGAGTCTTTTACCTCCTTTAGTGTTCATTTTTGGATCATGTAAAACCTTTATGCACAAGCTTTGCGATTGCACTTGTGAAAATTCCGCCTGCGGGCGTTAGCTTAAGTTTTCTGGTCTACACGTTCTTTGTAGTTTTATGTGGATTCTGGAGTAGTGACTTTCAGCACTTATTGTCGGCGATTTTGTGCTTAGGTTATTGATGGTGCCATTGGGCATCATCACCTGAGCGCATGGTTCCGACAACGAGTCTTCGGACTCACGAAAAGTCAAGCATAAGAACCAAAGTAATGGATAGCCAGCACTTGCTTAAAACAATATGTACATGCCGGAAACTAGTTCTTGAGCAGCAGGAAATAACAACAATTATTTTCCGCCTTAAGTTACATAAACAAGTTTTTTACGCATATGCACCAAAGGTGAAACAAATATTACAAAGTTCTTCTTCATTCCTTTGGCGCATGTGACTTGGAAGCAGCGTCATCACCAGTCGGAGAACCACCCTCGAAGTCGGCGCTGTGGAGGGACTCAGAGGAACCTTGGTTGCCGCTGTCGATGGTGTTCATTGTCACAAAGACGTTGACGTCTACCAACTCGGCAACTCTGGTGTCATAGCCCACGAGCGACGACAAGATGGATTCATGGTTAATCTCTTTGCCATCATCGTCTAGGTCGGTAATGCCAGAGGTCACCATGTCGATGTCGGCATCTTCATAGTGTGCCTTCACCATTGACAGCGCCATCCTTGCGCCAGCCCATGCACATTAATCTTTCCAGCTTGTGATATGCTCGGGGGCTCTACGCAGAATCTCCGAGTACTTTGCCACGGAGTCCTATGCCTTGATATTTATCTGGAGGGGCTTGGCGATCTCCTTGGCTTGCGTGATGGCGGTGTTGATAAAGTTGCCGGCAAGAACCATGCATTCCTTGGCTGGAGGAGGCGATCAGGTTAAACCCATAGAAGCTGCAAATTCCGACAAGGAGCGCATGAGTTCAACTCAGAGTACCAAGACTACATAAATCCCAGACGGAGAAAACTTACTGAAAATGCTGGCCTCAGCTTGCCAGAGGGTGTCCGCCATGGATTCTTTTTCTTTTTGGAGGAGCTTATACGCCTCGCTATGGCGTTGATTCTGCTCATCGGCAGCTTGTTTATGATCTTTTAAGATCGCAATCTCCTCCTTCAAGCGATTGATTTCCTCGGTGGCGGAGTCTACAGGGCCTTCATTGATTCCTCATGCATTTTCAGCATGTCTTTCCTCTCCTGCTTAAGAATTTTGTTCTCGCTATCCAGCTCTTGAATGTGCTTGGATTGCTCGACAATATTCTTGGCCTTGGTGATGGTTTCTGCAAGTCAGAGAAAGCAAAGTACACAGTGAGTACTCAGAGAATATGGGCACAAAACCAAGTCGGAATGCGAAAAAGAAAACAAAAGCTTGCTCTTGGTGATATGTTCCTTCAAGAAGGCATTTTTACCCTTTTCAGCTTCCAGGTCTGCGCACATCTTCTAGTACTTGTCATTGGCCATGCCCCTCCGAACACTCTCGTTCTGTGGAAATAAGGTCAAAGTTAAAACGTTGTTTGGTCTGCTTGGAGCATCTAGCCGGAAATTTTCCACCTAGACGCTCGGGGGGCTACAGCGAAGTTTTTGACTTAGCATTATGCTTAGCTTTTCTTTAAGCATCTATTCGGAACTAATTCAGTTCTTGATTAGAAGCTTGGGGGCTACAGTATAAAGTTTTTAACTCGGATATATGCTTAGCTTTTCTTTAAGCATCTAGTCGGAACTAATTCAGTTACAACTAGAGGCTCGGGGGCTAGAGTATGAAAATTTATAAACACTGCGTATGCCACTCTTAAAGCATCTAGTCGGATTATTTCATTCCACCTATATGCTTGGGGGATACAGTGAGGGGTTTTCTAGCTTAGTCACTCTTAGAGACTATAGATGAAAAAATCTATGGTTTTTCTATCTACATCCTCGGGGGCTACAGTGGGATACTCATATCAAATACAAAAGGCAAATAAAACTTACAAGTGCAATGATCTTGAGGTTTGTAGCACTCTCGGCCAACAGCTTGCCAAAGGATTCGCTTTTTCCTTGCAAGATTTCTGCTTGTCGGCGGAGCTCCTCTAGACCGCACGTAGGAGTTGTCGGTGCCACACCAGGGACCAAAGCAGTGCTACCCAGTGTAAGTACCAGATATACTATATTTGGATAGGCTATGGTTTTCTTGGGTCCAGGGGTGCCGCCAACGACAGATGTACCTGCTTCCACCATCGCCTTACCGCCACCGATGGCATCCTTAGCCAGAGCTTTAGCCATTTGGTGGGCGGCACTCTCCTACGTCACCTGCTCGCCGACGACAGCAACCTCGGTAGAGGCACCTGAGTCCTCTTCCATGGCGGAAGGGCCAGATGCCTCCTTAGCTTGTGAGCTTGTCGGGGCAGATGAAGGTTTGACGGAGGGAGTGGTAGGGGCGATGGCGGGAGATGCGTCACGATGCAGCATGTCCTTAATATTTCTAGAAGCCCCCAATGATTTGGAGGTCTTCTTGAGGCTGGTCGTGACTTTCTTCCTGAAACGTGAAAAATGCATAAGTACAGGAGCAAGACAGATAAATAGACAATGTCGGAGGAAGAGAAGCTTACACAAGTGGGGGTGCTTTGGCAAAGGGGATCCCGATAACTTTTCTCTTTTCCGCCTCCAGGGCAGCGGTAGTCTTCTTGGAGGCTCCACCCTCCGTCTTCTTCTTCTTGCCTCCGTCGGCAGCGTCGGAGGTGGATCTCTTCCGCTTTCGCGCCAACGGAGCATCGTCGTCGGACACGACCATGACTTCCTTCATCTTTGGATTGTAGATTTGGGCAACCAGGTTGTCCTCCTCTATATCGCTAAGCTGTTAAGTGAGAAGTCACCGTGTTAGATGAGATGACATTTGCAAGACGGAAGAACTGGAGTATATGTCATACACGGAAAATAAATACCTACCTTTGGGCACTTGCCGTCTATGAACATGTCGTAGGTGATGGTGAAGCCACGCTTCTTGTCCTTCACCTTGACGATGTCCTTAAGGCGGAGCTTGACAGAGTCGCTCGAGAAGTTGTCCACGGAGATGCGGAGGCTATCCCTTCTATAGCTGGTATACTCGTGCATGAGCTTCACGCGGTGCTGCAGAGGTTGGATTCGCCTGATGAACCAGCAGATGGCTAGGTCCAAGCCGGTCAAACCCGTCTCTACGAACCATTCTATACGCCTTATGGCGCGGGAAGCATCGAGGTCGGAGGGAAGGGAGGCCTGGGTTCTCCATGACGAGGCTTCAGCGGTGGCTCCATCTATGAAGTCCGGGTACGTTACTTGTCGGCCATCTAGAGGGATATCTAGGCCGTAGAAGTACGTCCGTTGCCAATTTTTGTAGGACTCGTGGCCAATGATGTCGGGGAACCGCCGGCTAGGTCGGATCTTGAAGCTTATGGTGCCGCAGTTCCTAAGTTCTTCCTTACTAGCTCCGGCTTCACGTTTGACGGTGAAGAAGTACACGAAGAGGTCTAGCCTAGGCTTTATCCCTAAGTAACTCTCGCAGAGCGCCGCGTAGTTGCTAAGCGCTAAGATACTGTTAGGAGAAAGATTCTGGGGCTGGACTCTGTAGTGGTTCAACACGGAGAGGAAGAAGTTTGAGATGGGCAGGGAGACGCCGCGTACCAGTTGGGCTTTGAGGTACACCTTTTCTCCGGCTTGGGGAGAAGGTGTCACCTCGCTTGCCGGCGCCTCCCACCTGACGAGCCCCTCCGTCGCAGGGAGGTATCCCTCAGCGATCAGCTCCTGGATATCACGGTTCGTGATATCTGAGCCGCGCCAGTCGCCCTTGTGCGAGTCTAGCACCTCCTCTATCAACACCCGGATTTTTAATCCCAGATGCCTGTTATGCCATACATCGCAATCCCAGGATTACCATTTTTGTGAGACATAACAAAATTGGATACCATAGTACATCATCCATTACAAACCATACATAAGGTCTTACACAAATAAGGATCTCATGATCCAGTTCTGAATACAACTCAAGCAGCGGAAATACGTAATAATAAAGGTAGCGTAGGCGAAGCTCCATCTTCGGGGTCACAGGCAATGCTGACGATGGGAGATGATCCTAGTTGTCGTAACCTTCATGGGGTCCTTCGTCCTGGTACTCCTCTTCATAATCTGGCCACGGGAATAGCCAGGGACAAAGCCATGAGTACTCTTTAAGTACTCGCAAACTAATACTAACAAGTGAAGGGGGTTTTTGTAATAGGACACTAAGTTCTAGGGTTGTTTTGCAAAAAGCCAGATTTACCTCTACTAAGTTCAGAAGCAAGAAAATCTAGTTGAAATTTTATAACACCTAAGTGGGAACTTGTATTTCATATCACAACTCTGTTGTGGTCAATTCAAAATCTCAATTCATTTCACAAGTCATTTTGAAAACATCTGACGGGGGAACAGTATGGCCACTCCAACTGTCCATAACCGCGGACGCGGCTATTTGAATAGTTTGACACTCTGCAGAGATTGCACACTTTCACCACAACATTCGATACATCCGTTAGGAGCAAATCCTGAATTCACCATACTCAATATGCGGATAATCAATCCTAACCTTTGAATTACACGCCCTAGTATAGGCACATCTCCTGTGAGTTTGGCCTCCCAACCATTACCAACTGTCATCTTGGGTACTGCACAGGTGGACAATCTTCATAAGGTAGCTTCATCTCAGACCTTAGCCGTGAGAGAACCCATACTAAGGTATATAAGTTTCCAGTCAAGCCCTACCCAAATTTTCGGGTATTGTGGTTGTACGGTAAAATTGGAATGATATCGCATCCAGACAACCATCAATTTTATAAAGGGATAAGGATCATGCCTTAACATTTTCGTCATCCAAATCATCTGGTGTTCGGAAACACATGTCAAAACATCTCAGTAGAATGACTCATCATTCTAAGGTTTTAATAACCATTTTCCACCAAGTATTCCCATCTAAAGTTGATCAAGTTTTATGCTTAGAACTAGCATCTACAAGTGGGGGTGAGTACTAATGAGGGGTGGTAAACAAGTGGAGTTTAACTAAGTTCAGTCTCATGCCTTAGGATGACATCAAGATTATCTAGCTTAGGCCAAATTTATTGCTCTTTATGCAACCTTCAATTATCTTTCTAGTATCTACAACTCACTTAAGTAAACTCTAAGAAATAGCTTTGATAAAGAAATAAAGTAGAAAGCTTGCAAGTAAAACAAGGAATGGGGTTATCAAGTGGGGATGATCACATATGCATAAGGCATATAGTTGGCATGGTAACAAGCAAGTATTAGCTTGCATATGTCAACTTGATTAGTAAGGCTTACTAAAGTAGAGTATCTTGCAAGTGTTAGCTTGCCTTGTGCAGAGCAGTGGTTGAAGTTCTCCTCGGCTTCTTCTTTGTAGTATCCTCCTTCCTCCTCGTATCCTTGGTCGGTACTAGCGTCTATGAATAAATACGAGATACACAATCACCGAACAATACTTAACTACTTTCAATCATCACACAAAGGAGTTCTATAGATGATCTAGCATCATCACTAACATTACCAGATTAAAGCATTTTTCTTATTTATTTTATTTTTAGAAAAGTAATTTCTACTCATTGAAAAACTACTTAAGATTTAATATTCTCCAACTCAAACATGGGATCATGTTGACACATGTCATCACCACATATTTCAGTACATGAGAATGCGATTTAAAGTGGTGTCACAATTTAATAAGGTTTAACCTTTTATTTTAAATCATTAAAGTGGCTAGAAATGCCTATGTGGCATTCTTTTATTACTTGAACATTATTTCTGTAAGTAAACCCATATATTTTTATATATTCTGAAAGGTATGATCAATTATGATTTTTGAGAGTTGCAATCAACTCAAAAGCTATTATGGTTTAAATTTTAAAAAATGTTTGAATGCAGAAAAGATTATGCCTTGTTATTTTTACCAAGGTTGATCTATAGATCCAAATGATTTGAATCCAACGGGGTTGGATTAAGCATTTCAATATCTTTCTAACAAAATTGGTTTCATCAAATTTGGTTCACTGAATTGAGTTGGGTTGATTTTTGAAACTAGGTACAGAACTGAGTTTGAATATAAATAGAAAAAGCTAAATTCAAACGAGTGGGCTGCGCGGGAAACTAGGGTTCTTGTCACTCCGCAGCACGGGGCGCAACTGAAAGGGGGGGGGTCTACTGGTCAGTGGCTCATTAAACGCGAAGCGGTACGGGGCAATGTGGTGCGTTGTATTAGAATGAAGATCGACGACTGAGGGTCGTCGTCGACGATGAACAGGTCACCGGCGAGCTCGAACCCTAGCGGCTCAGTGGGAGTGCATAGGGGGCATACCGGGGCTCCAGTGACGACGGCGAGGCAGGCAAACAACAAAGTCGACAACGGCGAACTCAGGGGTGGTCGCGGCAGCTCCGAGGGTGGACGAAATCAACGGCTCCCTTCTTCTCCAGAGGTGGCCTGCTCTGGCGCAATTCCGGCGAGCTGCTGCTCCTCGTGCTCCAGCTAAGGGGTGGAAGGATCAGTGAGGTGAGGGGAGTGAGATGGTGTGAAGAAATCGAGCGGGGGTCGTCTCCTTTTATAGGCTCGACGGCGAGACCGAGAGGGATGGGCAGACGACGGTGGCGACATGGCTACGGGCGGCTAGAGGCATGGCCGAGGTTGGCGATCGACGGGCGGTCTCCTGGCGATGCTCTAAGGTGTAAATGCGCGTGTAGGGGCGGTGGCAAACGGTCGGGAACGTGCGGTGTTCTGCGAGGCAGAGGAGGCGAACTCCGTGGCGAGCGGTGGCTACGGGGTACGGGCGGTGAAACGAGCATGTCTGGTGGTCTCCTGGGACGGTGGGGTGCATGCTGGCGGGCGGCGAGGGCTCGAGGTGGTCGGGTTGAGTGGGAACGACGCATGCTCTGCGGTGCGCGTCGGCATGGTCGACAGCGGCACGGGCGCGGCATTCCTGGCGGTTCTGGTCATTGTCTTCGAGCTAGGGCTGGTTGAGAGGGGGCGGTGAGGCATGGGCTACCTCCCAGACAAGGTTGGCACGACTAGTTCTTCTCCTAGCTTGCTGTCCACACTGGGGTGACATGGGTGCTCCCGGCCTGCTCACCATTGATGGCATTGGCAAGCTCACAGTGGTGCTAGAGGTTAGTTAAGGTTGCTAGATGATCTACTAAGGCTAGTTGTAACCAGAGAGGGGACAAGGTTGGCCAAAACACTGCTCAACATAGTGTTTTTGATTTTATTGATTTGAATCTGCAACCTGTTTGATGAAATGGCCGCATGAACTTAAGTTTTGAATTTTGAAAAGATTTTTGGTGGGTGTGCTAGGCATGTGCTGGTGATACTGTGGATGCTTGGGTTTTGAAAATTGAGCTTGTTTGAGTGGTTTTTGAAATAGTGGGATCTTCCCATATGAAATAGATTCAATTTTAAACTGTCATTTAAACTAAGCATTTAAATGTTTTTGGATGATAAAAAAGTGCGCCTTGGTACCTTATTATGAGTACTATCAAGGGGTACAAAGATCCATACATGTTTCTATTAAGTTCTGAAAGTTAGAGATAGCCAAATTAGGCATGGGAGTTAATTTGGCCAAAGTGACCATTCACTTAGTTTGTTTGTTTTGACTTGTTTGTCTTTGGGAAAAGTTTGGGGATTGTTTAGATGATGTTTATTTCACCTTAGAATCATTTTACAAGCAAAGAAACACAGAAACATGGCAATTCAAAAGAATCCAAATTTTAATGCACACACATATGAATGCTTTCATATTTTTAATTGGAAAAGTTTTTGTTAACCCTAATTTTGATGATTAGAATTTGATGATCCAAGTTTAGTATTTTTGGGATGTTACAAACCTTCCACCCTTAAAAAAAATCTCGTCCCGAGATTTGAAAAAGGACGAAAAAGATTACCTAGGATTTGAAGAGATCGGGAAACTCCGTCCTGATGTGATCTTCGCGCTCCCAGGTAGCTTCCTCTTTCTGTGTGGTTCCTCCACTGAATCTTGAGAAACTTGATGCTCCGTGTTCTGGTAGTTCTGAAGGCTTCTTCCAAAATATGGATGGGTACTTCGGGATAGGTCAGGTCATCGTTGATTTCTATGGTCAGGTGATCAATATTCTTGAACACTTCAGTCTTCTCCGGGACTTCGAGGCACTTGCGAAGTAATGAGATATGGAACACATTGTGCACGACTGACATCTCTTCGGGTAGTTCCAATTGATACGACACTTCTCCTCGACGGTTCAGAATCATGAAGGGGCCGATATATCTGGGGGCTAACTTTCCTTTCAGCTGAAAATGCTGCATTCCCTTCAATGGCGACACTTTCAGATACACAAAATCTCCTATGTTGAAGGCGAGGTCTCGACGTCTCTTGTCGGCGTAACGCTTCTGCCTTGACTAGGCTGTCTTGAGGTGCTCACGAATCTCGTGAACCTTCTCTTCTGCTTCTCGTAGGATATCGGGTCCGAAAATCTGACTCTCTCCTACTTCCGACCAGTTCAAAGGGGTGCGACACTTCCTTCCATACATAAATTCAAATGGGGACATTTGCAAACTGGCTTGATAACTGTTGTTGTATGAAAATTCTGCAAACGGCAGACAGTCTTCCCACTTAGATCCATACTCTAACACACATGCTCTCAACATGTCTTCGAGTATTTGATTCACTCGCTCCGTTTGTCCATCGGTCTGAGGGTGATAAGCTGTGCTGAAATCTAGCCGGGTTCCTAAACCTTCTTGGACTTTCTTCCAGAATCTCGAGGTAAACTGACGATTCTAGCAATGTATAACTCCGCTAGCTTCGAACTCTGATATGTGGTCTTGACGAGTAAGAAATGGGCAACTTTGGACAATCTGTCCACTATGACCCAGATAGAGTCATTTCCCCTACTAGAAGTAGGCAATCCGGTGATAAAGTCCATTCCAACAGAGTCCCATTCCGGAATCTGCAATGGTTGCAACAATCCTGCGGGTCTTTGATGTCCCACCTTGACTCTCTGACATATATCACACTTGGCGATATAGCTTCCGATTTCTCTCTTCATCTTATGCCACCAAAATTGCTCTTTCAAATCTTGATACATCTTCTTTCCTCCGGGGTGGATAGAACAAAGAGTATCATGAGCTTCCTTCAGAATAACTTCTTTCAACTCAGAATCTACTGGTACACAAAGGCATCCTTTGTACCACAGAACTCCTTCTTCGTCTTCTATGAATGCGGGTACTTTGCCTGTTCCAATACGACGCTTGATTCCGTCGATACTAGAATTTCCTTTCTGCGCCTCTTTGATCTGGCTGATCAAAGTGGGTTGAAGTTCTATGCTAGCCAAAAATCCTTCACTTACTAATTCCATTCTAAAATCTTCCATCTCCTTGTGCAAACTTGGTTGCTCCTTCAAAATCATGGAGTTCAAGTGGCACGACAATCTGCTAAGGGCATCTTCTACCACATTGGCTTTACCAGGGTGATAGTGAATGTCCAGATCGTAATCCTTGATTAACTCAATCCATCTTCTCTATCTCATATTCAGCTCCTTCTGAGTGAATATATACTTCAGACTCTTGTGATCTGAATAGATCTCACAACAGTTTCCCATCAGGTAATGCCTCCATGTCTTCAGGGCTAGAACTACGGCTGCGAGTTCGAGGTCATGGGTTGGGTATTTTTTCTCATGTTGTTTTAGTTGTCGAGATAGATAAGATATAACTTTGCCTTCTTGCATTATCACACATCCGAGACCGATCTTGGATGCGTCACAATACACGTCAAAGGGCTTCGTGATATCTGGCATGATTAAGATTGGTGCTGAAATCAATCTCCTCTTGAGTTCTTGAAAACTCGCTTCACATTTGTCTGTCCATTCAAACTACTTGTCCTTAAAGGGTCTGGCGATACTCGAGAATCCTTCTACGAACTTGCGGTAGTATCCCGCCAATCCGAAAAATGCACAAACTTGGGTTTGAGTGGTTGGGGCTTGCCAATCTTCGACATCTTTCACTTTTGCAGGGTCAACAGCAATTCCTCCGGCTGATACAATGTGGCCGAGGAATCCTACCTCCTGTAACTAGAATTCACATTTGCTAAACTTGGCATACAACTGATGCTCTCTAAGGGTTCCAAGAATGGTCCTTAGGTGTAGCTCATGTTCTTCTTCTGATTTGTAATAAATTAGAATGTCATCGATGAAAACAACGACAAACTTATCCAGGAAGTCCATAAAAATCTTATTCATGAGATTCATGAAATAAGCGGGGGCATTGGTTAATCCAAAAGACATGACGATATACTCGTATAATCCATATCTGGTGGTAAAGGCAGTCTTTGGAATATCCTCTGCGTGAATCTTGAGTTGATGATAGCCAGTCCTAAGATCAATCTTAGAAAACACTTTGGCACCAGTCAACTGATCAAACAAATCTTCAATCTTGGGCAATGGGTATTTTTTATTGATAGTGACATCATTAAACTTCCGATAATCCGTACACAAACGGTTACCTCCATCCTTCTTGTCCACGAACAAAACAGGTGATCTCGATGGTGACGCACTTGGTTGAATCAATCCAATTTCCAACATGGAATCCAGTTGCTTCTTCAGTTCTGCTAGTTCAGATGGGTTCATACTATATGGTCTCTGGGCTATGGGTCCGGTTCCGGGGATTAGTTCAATGATAAACTCGATATCCCGATCTGGGGGCATACCGGGCAAAACATCTGGAAATACATCGGGGTATTCACAGACTATCCGGACTTGGTCAATTGACGAGGTAAGGTTTCAGATATATGCTCGACTGATATTCCAGCGGTACTGGTCATGGTTATGGATTTCTTGGCATAGTCAATTAATCCTTTATGTTTGGACATCCAATCCATTCCTAGTACTACTTCCAAACCTTTAGTTCCGAGTACTATCAGATTAGCGTAAAAATCTATGCCATGGATTCGGATGGGGACGGCTTTGCAAATTTGCCTAGCTTTGGTGGTTGAACCAGGAATTTGAACAATCATAAGATGCTTCAGTTTGGTTGGTTGAATCTTACTAGTGCATGCAAATTCTTCGGTGACAAATGAGTGCGATGCACCAGAATCAAACAACACTCTAGCGAGTACCAAATTAACAGAAAACATACCCAGCACGACATCTGGCGCTTCCTGGGCTTCTTCAGGATGCATGAGAAAAAGACGGCCGTTGCGGTTGAGCGAGTTCCCTGGGGCAAACCTTCTTCCTGGCTGAACACGACGCTGCGGATGAGCTGGGGCATTTGCATTGGGGGTTGCGGCATTCTTCTTGGGGCACTCATTGGAGTAGTGACCCTTATTTCCGCAATCATAACAAGTCACTTGCGACTTGTCCTTTGTTGCAACAGGCACATCATTGCTTCTAGTCCTCAGGGCAGTGTTGGTGTTGGCGGCAGCATTGTTGTTGTTGAACTTGGGTGGGGCATGGTTGAAATTGCCAGAGTTGCCGGGTTGTTGTGATTTCCTCCGGGTCTCGGGTTTCCACGGTTGGGATAGGTCGGACGGTTCATCGGGGATCTGTTGGTTCTCGGGGCAAATCCCAGAGATGGGTTAGGGCGATACTTTGGGGTCTGATGGATTCCTGGATGATGCATCATGCGACGCTTGCGGTTCTCATTGGCTTGGTTGATCTTTCCTTCCATCTTGATGGTAGAGTCGACAAGGGCTTCAATATTAGGAAAGGGGATATTGACCAACACAGTCTGCATCTCATCATGCAGACCATTCAAGAATCTCTCCTTCTTCTTGGCTTTGGTGTCGATCTCATCCGGGGCATACCTAGCTAATGACAAGAATTTTTCATGGTATTCCACTATGGTCATCCATCCTTGCTTCAGTTCTCTGAATTCATCTCTCATTCTCTTGATCAAACCCGGTGGCACATGGGTTCTGCTGAACTTGACCTTGAATTCCTCCCAGGTCATCATCTGTCCTCCGGTCATTGCACGAACGTTGTTCCCCCATGCTCTTGCATCTCCGGCTAGATAGTGGGTGGCGAACAGAACTTTTTCATTGGCTTCCACTCAGGCGACTTCTAGGTTGTTTTCCATGTTTTGCAGCCAATCATCGGCGTCTAGGGGCTCTTCCAATTTAGTGAAAATAGGTGGGTTGGTGTTCTGGAAATTCTTGAGCTTAGATCCATGGTTGTCCTGATTTCCCTAGCCTTGATTCTTGTGGGATAGATGAGCTATCTGCTGAAGGGTGGCTAGGTTGGCTTGACGTTCAGCTCTTTCAGCTTCGCGGTCAGAAACCAACATTTGCAGGATCTGCAACATCGGGTCCGGGGATAAACCACATCCTCCGCGTGGCATCTGAAGATTTGAGATAGATCATGAGAAAAGAGGGAAATTTCTAAGGTTCAGGGACTTTGAAAAGTTTTTAAAGTTTGACTCAGATTTTCTAGAAACTTGCTTTTCATTCATTCATTCATAGCACATGATACAAACACACACCACAAAACAAGAAAAACAGATGGTTTTAAGAACCATTCTGGAAACTACGATAAAGTGGGACCGAATACAACTCACTACACTAGTGGTCAAGTGCTACTACTCCTTGGAATCGGTGTAGTCGTCATCCCCATCATACTCATCGTCATCGATGAAGGCGAAATCATCTTCATTGGTGAAGAAGTCCATAGCCTGATCCTCCAGAAAATCGTCATCATCGCTGAGATAGGAGTAGGGGTCTCAACGAAGATCTTCTCCGGCATTCTCCCTTTCTTCCAACTGCATGTCTCTCTCGTGGATGGTCTCCTCCAAATTTGGATACTTTGGCGAAGACGGGCAATGATGCGCTCCTTCTTGTCGAGCGGATGGCGGAGAGACTTGCGATCCTTCGCTAGCATGGCGATGGTATGATCCTTCGTCTTGATGATGGCTGAATTGTGGTTGGAGTAGTCACGGCAATTGTCCAATTCCTGCTGACGATCATACATCATGAAGGTGAGGTGGTCCAACCAAGTCTTCAGCTCGTGGTGGTATGGGGCTTCCAGTGGCTGTCCCATAGTATCTCGCCTTGGACAAAACTCAAAGTGGGTACCCTTGATCTGGTTGATACTCTGCCCACACAGATGGGCAAGAGCTTCCTGCTTAGCCCTGGCAATTACATCAAGCCAGTTGTTTTCTCTTAAGGTGAACTGAATTCCCTCGGCAGTGGGAGGTTCAATCATTCCTCGGAGACTTGCAACAATTAGCCACTGCAGATCTTCTCCTCCTTGATCATTGAGCTGAGCTCCAAAGAACTCGGGGTGCGGACGCTCCAGATGTTCCGAAAGCTGGTCAAAATCCCGCTCAAAGATAAGGTCTCCTCCATTCCCCAACTGATAAAACCTGTTGTACTTCATGTCCATCTATAAGAATATAGGATGAGTAAGTTAGTAGAGTGATCAAGTGTGTCAAATTTTAAGTATTTTGCAAGAGTTTTTTGAGGAACATGAATTTTTATGAAAGAATCAAGGTGATAAGAATGGGAATAAGTTTTTGTAAATATTTGCTTCCTTTGGTTTTGAAACTAAGTTTTTGATTCAAACGTACAGTCTAACTAGGGTCTCCTATGGTCAGGATGGCTCTGATACCAACTTGTCAACACCCGTATTTTTAATCCCAGATGCCTGTTATGCCATACATCGTAATCGCAGGACTACCATTTTTGCGAGACATAATAGAATTGGATACCACAGTACATCATCCATTACAAACCATACATAAGGTGTTACACAAATAAGGATCTCATGATCCAGGTCTCAATACAACTCAAGCAGCGGAAATGTGTAATAATAAAGGTAGCGTAGGCGAAGCTCCATCTTCTAGGTCATAGGCAATGCTGACGATGGGAGATGATCCTAGTTGTCGTAACCTTCCTGGGGTCCTACGTCCTGGTACTCCTCTTCATACTCTGGCCACGGGAATAGCCAGGGACAAAGCCATCAGTACTCTTTAAGTACTCGCAAACTAATGCTAACAAGTGAAGGGGGTTTTTGTAATAGGACACTAAGCTCTAGGGTTGTTTTGCAAAAAGCCAGATTTACCTCTACTAAGTTCAGAAGCAAGAAAATCTAGTTGAAATTTTATAACAACTAAGTGGGAACTTGTATTTCATATCACAACTCTGTTGTGCTCAAGTCAAAATCTCAATTCATTTCACAAGTCATTTTGAAAACATCTGACGGGGGAACAGTATGGCCACTCCAACTGTCCATAACCGCGGACGCGGCTATTCGAATAGTTTGAAACTCTGCAGAGATTGTACACTTTCACCACAACATTCAATACATCCGTCAGGAGCAAATCCTGAATTCACCATACTCAGCATGCGGATAATCAATCCTAACCTTTCAATTACACGCCCTAGTATAGGCACCTCTCCTATGAGTTTGGCCTCCCAACCATGACCAACTGTCATCTTGGGTACTGCACAGGTGGACAATCTTCACAAGGTAGCCTCAGCTTAGACCTTGGCCGTGAGAGAACCCATACTAAGGTATATAAGTTTCCAGTCAAGCCCTACCCAAATTTTTGGGTATTGTGGTTGTACGGTAAAATTGGAATGATATCGCATCCAGACAACCATCAGTTTTATAAAGGGCTAAGGCTCATGCCTTAACATTTTATTCATCCAAATCATCTGGTGTTCGAAAACACATGTCAAAACATCTCAGTAGAATGACTCATCATTCCAAGGTTTTCATAACCATTTTCCACCAAGTATTCCCATCTAAAGTTGATCAAGTTTTATGCTTAGCACTAGCATCTACAAGTGGGGGTGAGTACTAATAAGGGGTGGTAAATACATGGAGTTTAACTAAGTTCAATCTCATGCCTTAGGATGACATCAAGATTATCTAGCTTAGGCCAAATATAATGCTCTTTATGCAACCTTCAGTTATCTTTCTAGTATCTACAATTCACTTAAGTAAACTCTAAGAAATAGCTTTGATAAAGAAATAAAGTGGAAAGCTTGCAAGTAAAACTAGGAATGGGGTTATCAAGTGGGGATGATCACATATGCTTAAGGCATATAGTTGGCATGGTAACAAGCAAGTATTATCTTGCATAGGTCAACTTGATTAGTAAGGCTTGCTAAAGTAAAGTATCTTGCAAGTGTTAGCTTGCCTTGTGCAGAGCAGTGGTTGAAGTTCTCCTCGGCTTCTTCTTCGTAGTATCCTCCTTCCTCCTCGTATCCTTGGTCGGTAGTAGCGTCTATGAATAAATACGAGGTACACATTCACCAAACAATACTTAACTACTTTCAATCATCACACAAAGGGGTTCTATAGATGATCTAGCATCATCACTAACATTACCAGATTAAAGCATTTGTCTTATTTATTTTATTTTTAGAAAAGTAATTTCTACTCATTGAAAAACTACTTAAGATTTAATATTCTCCAACTCAAACATGGAATCATGTTGACACATGTCATCACCACATATTTTAGTACATGAGAATGTGATTTAAAGTGGCGTCACAATTTAATAAGGTTTAACCTTTTATTTTAAATCATTAAAGTGGCTAGAAATGCCTATGTGGCATTCTTTTATTACTTGAACATTATTTCTGTAAGTAAACCATATATTTTTATATATTCTGAAAGGTATGATCAATTATGATTTTTGAGAGTTGGAATCAACTCAAAAGCTATTTTTACCAAGGTTGATCTATAGATCCAAATGATTTGAATCCAACGGGCTTGGATTAAGCATTTCAATATATTTCTAACAAAATTGGTTTCGTGAAATTTGGTTCACTGAATCGAGCTGGGTTGATTTTTGAAACTAGGTACAGAACTGAGTTTGAATATAAATAGAAAAAGCTAAATTCAAACGAGTGGTCTGCGCGGGAAAGGTTCTTGGGCCGGTCCAGTGTCACTCCGCAGCGCGGGGCACAACTGATAGGGGGGGTCTACTGGTCAGTGGCTCATTAAACGCGAAGTGGTATGGGGCGATGTGGTGCGTTGGATTAGAATGAAGATCGACGGCTGAGGGTCGTCGTCGATGATGAACAGGTCACCGGCGAGCTCGAACCCTAGCGGCTCAGTGGGGGTGCGTAGGGGGTATACCGGGGCTCTAGTGACGACGGCGAGGCGGGCAAATGACGAAGTCGACGACGGCGAACTCAGGGGTGGTCCCGGCAGCTCCGGGGGTGGACGAAATCAATGGCTCCCTTCTTCTCCAGAGGCGGCCTGCTCCGACGCAATTCCGGTGAGCTGTTGCTCCTCATGCTCCGGCTAAGGGGTGGAAGGATCAGTGAGGTGAGGGGAGTGAGATGGTGTGAAGAAATGGAGCGGGGGTCGTCTCCTTTTATAGGCTCGACGGCGAGACCGAGAGGGATGGGCAGATGACGGTGGCGACACGGCTACGGGCGGCTAGACGCATGGCCGAGGTTGGCGATCAACGGGCGGTCTCCTGGTGATGCTCGTGTAGGGGTGGTGGAAATCGGTTGGGAACATGAGGTGCTCTGCAAGGCAGAGGCGGCGAACTCCGCGGCGAGCGGTGGCTACGGGGTACGGGCGGTGAAACGAGCATGTCTGGTGGTCTCCTGGGATGGTGGGGTGCATGCTGGCGGGCGGCGAGGGCTCGAGGTGGTCAGGTTGAGTGGGAATGGCGCGTGCTCTGCGGTGCGCGTCGGCATGGTCGACAGTGGCACGGGCGCGGCGTTCCTCGCGGTTCTGTTCGTTGTCTTCGAGCTAGGGCTGGTCGAGAGGGGTCGGTGAGGCATGGGATACCTCCCAGAAAAGGTTGGCACGACTAGTTCTTCTCCTAGCTTGCTGTCCACACTGGGGTGACATGGGTGCTCTCGGCATGCTCACTATTGATGGCATTGGAAAGCTCACAATGGTGCTAGAGGTTAGTTAAGGTTGCTAGATGATCTACTAAGGCTAGTTGTAACCAGAGAGGGGACAAGGTTGGCCAAAACACTGCTCAACATAGTGTTTTTGATTTTGTTGATTTGAATCTGCAACCTATTTGATGAAATGGCCGCATGAACTTAAGTTTTGAATTTTGAAAAGATTTTTGGTGGGTGTGCTAGGCATGTGCTGGTGATACTGTGGATGCTTGGGTTTTGAAAATTGAGCTTGTTTGAGTGGTTTTTTAAATAGTGGGATCTTCCCATATGAAATAGATTTAATTTTAAACTATCATTTAAACTAAGCATTTAAATGTTTTTGGATGATCACAAAGTGGTCCTTGGTACCTTATTATGAGTACTATCAAGGGGTGCAAAGATCCATACATGTTTATGTTAAGTTCTGAAAGTTAGAGATAGCCAAAGTAGGCATGGGAGTTAATTTGGCCAAAGTGACCAGTCACTTAATTTGTTTGTTTTGACTTGTTTGTCTTTGGGAAAAGTTTGGGGATGGTTTAGATGATGTTTATTTCACCTAAGAATCATTTTACAAGCAAAGAAACACAAAAGCATGGCAATTCAAAAGAATACAAATTTTAATGCACACACATATGAATGCTTTCATATTTTTAATTGGAAAAGTTTTTGTTAACCCTAATTTTGATGAGGTGAATTTGATGATTCAAGTTTAGTATTTTTGGGATGTTACATCGTCCAACGGCTCCAGCGCCACCAGATTGTGTTCGCCGCCGGTGGAATCAATCACCGTCGAGGCGGGGATGACCAGGCCCTCTGGGGGCACGATGATAGAGCTCGCCGGCTTCGCCGCGGCTTCGCTCGACGCCGCCATGGAAGGAGAGGTGCTGCTGCTGGCCATGGAGAGAGGTTGTATGTGACTGGTGTGGATTGAGGCTAGGGTTTTTCGCGAGTTTTGCGCAGAGAGCTCGAGGAGGCACGCACTTGAGGAAGAAGACGGCGCAATGACAGAATGAGGTAAAAGGTAGAAATTCCACCAAGGTTACTATTTATCATCTCCAGCTTCAAGATTCGTGCAGCTTGATCGGACGGTTGCCGCGTAGATGACGTGTTTGCGAACGTGCGCGGATATTTTGCCACGTCTCCAACCGTCGCCGCCAACGGTTCGTATCGCTCGGGCGGAAAATCGGACATGATTGTGTTCTCTACATGTGTGAGTTACGAGGCGTCGCTGACCTAAGCCTACGTCTTCCTAGCTGACATAGGCAGATGAGCCGTCGCATCGGAAGATCCGGCATGGACGGATCCAGTCCGGCTATGGAAAAGTACGATGGAAGATTCAACATTTCTCCGACTTACGTGTTGAAGACGGAGAAAGCCTTGCAGGGTTCTTTGGGAGGACTATAAGATATTGCTTGACGATTTGCCGACATCTAGAAGGAGCATTCCACATGAGGAGGCAAGACGGCGCAAGATCGCGGAGTTCTCCAAGGGCTACTGTTGGGGATATGTTATATGGGTATCCTCATAGCATGTCTCCTGTCCGAATAACCCGGGTGGCCCACAGTTGGTAGCATGGCCTATGGCCTGCTGGGCGGCCCAGTTAGATGGATCCAGAAGGGAGCCTCATGCCGGATAAAGGAAGGCTACGGTTGGAGTCACCGACGTACCCGGAGCCTTGGAGTGCAAGATACACAAGACTAATAATAGACGGTGTAGGATTCGGTCACCTGTCCAGCTAGGACTTTTCCCTGTAACCCTAGGTCCTGGTGACTATATAAGTCGGGCCTATGGGAGCCTTTAGGGCATGATAACTTACAATCTCAGACGTTCATAGACAATTTCAGACAACCTCGCATAGCGAACTGATCTCTGTAACTCGGCGTATTGCCCTTATAGTGATTTATAGCAGGAGTAGGATTCCGCCACCGTCGTGGGATCTGAACCTGGGTAAGATGTGTTACCTCGTACCCGTCAACCGTCCGCCTTCCCCCACGTCTCTAAACACGCACTGTGAGGACCCCTCCATGGAGTACTCGTCGGCAATACCACGACACAACCCAACCATATTTCTAGTTCAGTTCCAATCCGAACTTGCTCCCGCTCTTAAATGTGTGACCCTGCAGGCTCATGGCTACCTGGACAAGATTAGAGTCCGACTCTCAATCGATCAGTCGGTAGCGGCTCCTAGCAAAACGTGCCGACTCCCAAGTACCAAAGAGTCATGACGACTTGCCTTTCCAATGTGACTTGCGTCTGAGTCCCTTTTGCCTCATGATATACCTTGTCAGACTATAGGCGAATAATTGTCATCCCTTAAATAGTCCGACTCTCTTCTCGATCCGAGATAAGTGATTCATCCGACTAACTCTTAGTCGATCGCCTCGGTTAACACTTAACCGAGTTGTGCATGGCCATGCTTTCCGAATCATATCATCCGAGAGGGCCCAGAGAATATCTCTCCGAGTGGAGGGGCAAAATCCCATCTTGGTTATTCACATCACGCAGCTTGATTCTCAGTCGACCCGAACTCTGCCTTTATAACTGCCCAGTTACGGATCAACGTTTGACAAAACCTAAGTCGGTGATCCTCAACTCGGACAATGCAATAACCTCAGGTCTAAGGATTACATTTATTGAGATATACAAATGACAACTTGTTCGTTGTACCTCAATATGAGTCAATCTGAATCGCTAAACTCTTTAGCCGAATCTGTGTAAGTTGGAATAGCATCTCCATGCCCATGAAAATTGGAACCGAGTCATCAAGCCAACCTTCACATTGGTCTAAGTTGTGTGTCCAGCACAACCTCAGTGACCAAGGATATTTAGTACAAACAACATGAATGTATAATTCCACAACCGAATCTCATATTCAATGATACACATCAGATATTTATACAAGGACAACTTAATATCTTTATGAATACGATGGGAAATGTCATCATACATGATTGCTTCTATGGCATATTCCCAACAGACAACCCGTGGGGCGTTGTGGTGTACCTCGGAAGGTAGCACAACTTTGGCTCCGAGCACCATGAAGCAGGGCGTGTATCCAGTTGAGCTATTTGGCATTGTATGCAGGCTCCAGAGAACGGAGGGTAGCTCATCTTCCCAGGATCCCACAAGACTTTCGAGTGGGAAAAGTAGGCGCTTCTTGATGCCGTTGCCTATGAGGTCGTTGGCCTTTTCGACCTGACTGTTGGTCTGCGGGTGTGCCATGGAGGCCTATGATATGTTGATGCCGAGGTTGCCGCAGAAGTCTAGAAATTCCTTCGAGATGAAGTTCGACCCGTTGTTCGTTATGATGCTATGATGCGCGCTGAACCTGTAGACAGTGGATTCGAAAAATTTGACGGCAGTTTTGCTGCTTTGGTTGGTGACGGGCATGGCCTCGATCCACTTGGTGAATTTGTCGACTGCGACCAGGAGGAAGACATGCCATCCTGGCGAGGACTTTGGTAGCTTGCCGATCATGTCGAGGCCCCAGTGGGCGAAGGGCCAGGCCAGCGGTATGGGCCTCAGCTCGGATCCTGGCGCATGTGGCTTGTCCTTGTACCTCTGACATGCGTTATACCTCTAGACAATGTCCTTGGCATTGTTCATTGCGGTTGGCCAGTAGAACCCAGCTCGTAGAGCTTCGGAGACAAGGGCATGACTGCCTGCGTGATGGCCGCAGATACCCTCATGGATGTCTTGGAGGATGGTTTTTCCATCACTGTTGGATCACACCCGAAATGCTGCGCTTGTGTAGTTCGCCATTAATGATGGTGAAGGATTTTGACCGACGAGATATGCGTCGGGCATCGGTTCATCGGGGCGTTAGTTGTTTATCAGGTACCAAAGTTACGGATCCGTCCATGTTTTTTCAACCGCCATGACCTGCATCAGGCTGACTAGCTCGGCCTCTATGTCTAGCTTTTCGGGTCCTTCTTGGCCTTTGGGTAGCGTAGCCCCCGAGTACTCTGCTTCTTCGGCTGAGCCTTTTGGGAATTTCCTCTTGATAGAGGGTACGCAGATTTGTTTGAGGAACACACCTGGTGGCACCCGCACGTAGGTGGAGCCAATGTTGGTGAACCTGTCAGCTTCTTCGTTGCTTTCCCTGCCGACGTGTCGAAGCTCGCAGCCGTCAAAGTCTCCTTTGAGTGAGTTGTAGAGTGCACGGTACGCGATCATGTTGGGGCTATGAGCGTCGCACTCGTTCATCGTCTGCTGGACGACAAGGTTCGAATCACCATAGATGACGAGGCGTGTTGCGCCGCAGACCTTGGCCATCCTCATGCCATGGATGAGGGCCTCGTATTAGGCCTCGTTGTTAGAGGCACGAAACTTCATCCGAAGGACGTACTTCATCTTGTTGCCTTGAGGGGACGTCATTATGATGCCAGCCCCTTCTCCAGCCTCGTGCTTAGAGCCGTCAAAGTGCATCGTCTAGGACTACGACATGTCCGGATTATCCGGCAGCTGGAGCTCCATCCAGTGAAAGAGGAACTCCGGGAGGACCTGAGACTTGATGGCGGTACGCTGTTCGTAGATTATGTCCAGAGGGGAGAGCTCGATGCCCCATATGGCTACGTGCCCCGTGGCTTCGGGGTTGTTCAGGATGTTTGATAGCGGGGCTTTGTTGACGACCATGATCTGATGATCCTGGAAGTAGTGGCTCAGCTGACACGCCGTCATGAATACGCCGTAGGCGAGCTTCTGGTAGTGAGGGTACCTCTGCTTTGTCGGGGTAAGTACCTCGTTGAAGTAGTAGATTAGGCGTTGAACCTCGTGGGTCTTGCCATCTTTGGGTCGCTCGACCACGAGTATGGTGCTTACCACCTGATGTGTAGCTGCAATATATAGCAACAGAGGCTCCCGTTCCTTCAGTGTGACCAGTACAGGCGAGGTGGAGAGCGGCCGCTTGAGATCCTCGAACGCGTCGTCTGCTTCGGGTGTCCACTCAAACTTGTCTGCCTTTCGCAGCAGCTGGTAAAAGGGTAGGGCCTTCTCGCCCATTCGGCTGATGAATTTTCTTAGCGCCGCGATCCGCCCAGCTAGCTGCTGGACGTCCTTGAGGTTCTTCGGCTTCTCCATGGCCAGTAAGGCCCTGATTTTCTTCGGATTCGCCTCGATCCCCGGTTGGGAGATGAAGTAGCCGAGAAACTATATAGACGGGATGCCGAAGGCGCACTTGTCTAGGTTTAATTTGAACCTATAGCAATCAAGGTTATCAAATGTCTCGTGGAGATCATCGATGAGCGTCTTGGCCTCTCTGGTCTTGATTACTATGTCGTCGACATAGACTTGAATGTTTCAACCGATCTGGTTCTTCAGACATACTTGCATGCATATATGGTATGTGGCGCCTGCGTTCTTCAGCTCGAAGGGCATGGTGTTGTAGCAGAACACTCCGAATGGCGTGATGAACGCCGTTTTCTCCTGATCTTTGACCTTCAGCTGAATCTGGTTGTAGCCTAAGTAGGCATCGAGGAAGGAGAGTTTCTCGCATCCTGCAGTTGAATCGATGATTTGATCGATCCGTGGTAGAGGGAAGTGGTCCTTGGGACAATGCTTGTTGAGCGATGTGAAGTACACGCACATCCGAAGGATGTCCATGTCCTTTTTGGGGACCAACACAGTGTTGGCCAGCCATTCGCTCTCCTTGATTTCCCTGATGAAGATGGCATCGAGCAGTCTGTTGACTTTGATTCCAACGACTTCGGCTCTTGGTTCAGACAGTCATCGGATGGACTCTTGACTGTATTCGCATCCGGAAACACATTTAGTGTGTGCTCGGCGAATTCCCTGGGAACTCCTGGCGTGTCCGTAGGACACTAGGCGAAAATTTCCCAGCGCTCACGGAGGAATTCGACGAGCACGCTTTCCTATGCGGGACTGAGGTTGTTGGTGATCAACGTCGTCTTGGAGGCGTTCCTCGGGTGGACCTGCACCTTCTTCGTGTTGACCGTAGAGTCGAACGACATATCAAGTGCGTTTTTTCTGGCGACCGGGGGTGCTCTATTGTCCGTCGCCTCTCTAAGCCTCGTAAGCTCCTCCTGCATGCCAAACAATTGGGATATTATGTTGAAGTCTCTTTCACAATGATCAGACCTGGTGAAGCTTCCTTGGATGGTGATGACGCCCCTAGGTCCTGGCATCTTCAGTAGCAGGTATGCGTAGTGCGGTACTGCCAAGAATATTGCGAATGACACGCACCCGAGGATGGCGTGGTACTGTGATGGCCAGTCCACCACTTTGAACTCTAGCCGCTCGCGCCTAAAGTTTTCGGGCTGGCCAAATATGATGTCGAGCCATATCTTTCCTAGGGAGTATATGCCCTTCCCTGGGACTATACCGTGGAACATCGTGTATGATTGCTCTAGGCTGCACAGCGGGATCCGCATCGCTGCGAGTGTGCTGGCGAACATCAGGTTGATGCTGCTGCCGCCGTCCATGAAGACGCGGCTCATCTCAAATCCCTCGATTTGGGCCTCGAGCACCAGGGAGGCATTTACTAGGCAAGGGATCTGGCATGGGTGATCTGAACGATCGAACGTGATGCATGACTCCGAGCCGCTGAGGTACTCAGGTATGGCTGGTGGAGTGGTCATGGCCAGACTGACTTGGCGGGTGATCTTCTTCTGCACTCTGTTGGTTGGGTGCCCCTTCTGGATCATCAGGGACCATTTTGGTGGCGGGTACCCTCCTGCACCATTATTAGGCGTTAGTGCGACCGGCAGATGCGATGGTCCGACGGGTGGTGGTGGAGGAGCTCCGTGGGCGATGTCACCTGGTACGAGTGCGGGCCCTAATCCAGGGTTCATGGTCTGGCGCCGCATTTGGGTGAAGCCCTCGCTGAGCTTCTGGAACTCTCGGCAGTCCTTGAGCATGTGTCTGGCCTTCTTCTTACCATCTTGTTTGTCGACATAGAAGTGGATGGTGCAGGGACTAGACAGCTTTTCTATGCCGAAGGCTCGTCATCGCGGTTGCGACGTTGCCACATTTGCGTGGGTCGCTCTCCGTCGCGGTAGTTGTTTCTGCGATATCCGTTGTTGCAGTTGCTGTCATCGCGTCGATCGGCATATGCAGCCGCAACGATGTCGACTCCGTTGCAATCTTCATAGACGCACGATCGTCTCTTGCTACGGTGTTCGCGCCTGCGGCCGTAGTCGTCTTCGTCATCCAAATGCGCTTGGTTGACGGAATCTTTGCCATCTGCCCATCGGTTGGCGATGTCCATGAGGTGGTCAAGCGTCTTGGGCTTAACGCGCCCAAGTTCCTCCTTGAAATCCGGGCGCCTCACACCATCCTTGAAGGCGTCGATTGCTCTTTCCTCGGAGATATGCGCGGCGGAGTTCTTGATGTGGGACCATCGGAGTATGTACGAGCGGATGGAATCGATGGCACGTTGGGTGCAGGCCCGTAGCTCCTCGATTGAGGCTGGACCCTTGCTGGTTCCCTTGAAGTTGCGGATGAAGCTATACACCAACTCTTCCCCGCTTCGGCTGGAGCCGGAGGATAGGCTGCTGAGCCAGACCCTGGCCGCTCGTGTCAGCTGCAGCTAAAGGCATTATAAGGAGGTGTTCTTGTTTCCACCGTGTAGTTTGACCGACGATAGGTGATCATCGAGCCAGGCCTTTGGCTCCTACGTGCCGTCGAACTTCGGGTTGTCCAAAGGGAACTTGAAATTTTTCCGCATCCGCGTTCGCCGAACGGATCTGCTGAAGCATCTGGAGCTGCACATCTCTCTGTCGTCCTCCTCTTCGGACTCAGTTGAGCAAGTGCGTTTAGCATGTGCTTTGTCGATCTTGCGCTGGGTGAGCTCGTTGCGAGCGTCGTAGTTGCTGCTGCGGCGACGTGGGCTTTTGCGGCGCCAGGGAAGGTCGTGCTCGTCTTCCTCAGATAAGGTTGTAGGGCTCAGGATGAACTTAACCACAACTTTTTTCTTCGGCTCCGTAGGAGCATCATCATGGAGCATAGCTCCGACAAGTCCTAGGCCTGCTAGAGCGGATTTGTGCATGGAGCTCTTCGTGTCGCCCGCTGGAGGCAGATGGGACGTGAGGTAGGTAGTGGCCGCCATGATCGCAGCCTGTGGCATTTTTGGCATGACATTGTCGTGCGAGTCGATCGTCATGAAGGACGTGTTGAGGGCCCTGGTGACCTCTCATCGCGCGGCGGGGTCCATGCGCTCCGTGCGGGAGAGGTACTTGTTGGCGTTGTTGCCATGCGAAGTGGAACCGTCAGCGGCAGAGAGCACAGCTCGCCGCTCGCTGGATTCCGCAACTTCCTTCTTATGCTTATCGAGCTCCTCCATCAGCTTCACCTGCCGGTTGTGCTCATCGATGAGGAGGAGGTGGGAGGCCATCAGTAGATCTTGGGAGGCGTTCATAGGTAGGATTATGTTGCCTGCCACAGCCTGGCGTGCTTGGTGCCAGCCTTCCTCGTTGAGGTTGATCCGGTTGTAGGCGTGAGCGTCGCCTTTGTTGGCCCTGTTAGGCAGATTCCCCCATTTCCTCTGTTCCCAGTTTGTTGGTTGGGAGGGGGATTGGGTGTTTGCTGTGCACTCAAACCTGGCGGTGGGTCCATTATGTTGTTGATGAAGATGGCGCATAGGTAGTGTCCGCAGAGCGGGTCGCTGGTGCCGCAGCTTTCAGATCTGGAACCGTAGGTTCCTTCATCTGAAGGGGGCCACACAGAGGGGAGTTGCAGCTGTTGTTGTCATATGTCAGCGTTGACGCGTGCAACACGCCGATGGGTGGGACCCATGAAGCGGGCCTGATGGATCATGGTGGCACCCGCTCTGGGAGGCGGAGGGTGCTGGTCTGCCCCACCAGGAATCAGAAGCTCCCGAACAGCATCTCGAGCCTGTCGCCGATGGACTCGAAATCCTTCAAGGTGGCCGGCGAGTGGGCGGTGAAGTCGAAGGCGCCGAAGAGGAGGGAAAACCCTACTCCTACTTGTCTGCTCTTGATTACAACGGAACCGAAAGTTACAGGGGTGCGCAGATGCAATCTGGCGTGGAGGTGTGTATGCAATGAGTTTAGAAATCCTTCTCGCCATACCCTCCTGGCCTTTATATAGATAGGCAGGTCCCGGGTTAGGTCGAGTCGGTTACAAATTAGGGTTGGCACCATTTGAAATTCTATCTAATCTAGACTTCTCCTCCAAGGATTTGAAAACGCCATGGGCTTGGGCCACCCGAAGTCTTCATGGGCCACGTGTCCTGACATGGGCCTTCCTTGGGATGGACTAGGTATACCAATGTCATGTACCCGTGGGGTATATCCATGTCATACGCATTGCTTGTAATTTTTCAACACTATAGCCCCCAAGCCTCTACTTGAAACAGAAATAGTTCTGACTAGATGCTCAAAGAAAGACTAAGTGTAGCTTTGAGTTAAAAACTCGTATTATAGCGCCCGAGCTTCTAGGTGGAACCAAATAATTCCGGCCAGATGCTCTAAGTAGACTAAATAATCTATTTGCTTGTGCAGAAAGGGTCACCGCCATCGATAATTTCCACAAGTTGTGCAAGGATCCTGAAGCTAAAATGGGTAAAACCTCCTTATTGAAGGAACATATCGCCAAGGGGAAGAGTCTGTTATCTTTTCAGTTTCATTCTCAACTTGATCTTATGTCGTTATCTTCTGACTACTCATTATGTTCTGTCATTTCTCCTACTTGCAGAAGTTGTCGCGAAGGCCAAAGATATTGTCGAGCATTCCAAGCACATCCAAGAGCTGGATAGCGAAAACAAAATCTTGAAGCAGGAGAGCGTGGATTCTCTGAAGATGTATGAAGAAGCGCTTGCTGCCGTTCAATAATCCGCAAACACGGAGATTAACCGCCTTAAGGAGGAGATTGCGATCCTCAAGGAGCAGAAAAAAGCTGCCGACGAGCAGAATGCTCGGAACCTTGAGGCGTACAAAATTCTCCAAAAGGAACGGGACTCCATGGTGGAGGTTCTTCAGTAGGCTGAGAGCAGCATATTTTGTAAGCTCTCTTTGTCTTGTACTTCTATAAGTCAGGTATCTTCTGATCTGATATGGTGAACTCATGCCTTCAAATGTCCTTGTCGAAAATGCAGCGTCCATTGGCCTAGCCAACAATGCTCCTCCGCCAAAATAATGCATGGTTCTTGCCGACAAGTTCATCGATACTGTGATCACCCAGGCCTCCTAGAGATCAACATCAAGGCGGTGGATTTTGTCATGAAGTTCTCGGAGATCCTTTGCCGACCCCCGAGCATATTGTAAGCTGGAAAGCTTCATATACTCGGGTTGGCGCTAGGATGGCCCTAGCCATGGTCAAGGCACACTACGATGATGCCGACATCGAGAAGGTGACCTTTGGACTCCCTGATGTGAACAAAGATGGAGAAAAGATCGACAATGATGCAATCTGGTCTTCTCTCGCCGGATATGATGCTAGGGTCGCCCAACTGGTCAAGGCGGACATCTTCGTGCCCCTCGAGGCTATCAATGATGACCAGGCTAGCTCTGAGACCTTGAAGACTACCGAATTTGTTGAAGACCAAGATGACTCTCCTGCCACCGATGACGCAGATTCAAAGTCCCCTGCGCTAGAAGAATGAATTTTTGTTGTAATACTTGTTTCTTCTAGCAATTTATTTATGCGGAAAACAATGTGGTTCACTTCAGGCGGAAAACTTGGCTACGAGCTTCCAGCTACTCAGGAACTAGTTCCAGCATGTATATTTGTACATGTTTTAAGCAAGTGTTGGCTTATCTAGTACTTCGGTTTGTATGCTTGACCTTTCATGAGTCGGAAGACCCTCAGTCAAAACCATGCGCTCGGTTGATGATGCCCAATGGCACCCTCGAAAACTAGAGCACAAAATCTCGGACTTCGAGTGCCGAAAGTCACTACTCTAGAATCCACATAAAAACAACAAAGAATGTGTAGACCAGAAAACTTAAGCTAACGCCCATAGGCAGAATTTTCACAAGTGCAAATTTAAAGCTTGTGCATAAAGGTTTTATATGATCCAAAAATGAACATTAAAGGAGGTAAAATACTCAGGCATATGAGTGAACCAAATGCTTTATTTCATCGATCATATAAGAGGTATATAGTAGAGGATACAATATGCTAAGTGTAGAAAGGAGGTAGCTGTGCTATGTTCCATGGCCGATCAAGCTCCGGGTAGTCATCATCCAGGTCACGTCGCTTACGCTTATGATCCTCGTTTGGCCTAGCTTCTAACTCATGATTATCGATGAGGTAATAGGCACTGAGAGTGTCATGCTTATGATGAACGATCCTTCCCATGTGGGGATAATTTGTGAGACTTCTTCTGCTTGAGTCGGAGCACCAGATCCCCCTATTTAAACGAGCGATGCTGAAAGGCGACTATGGTAGCTACGTAGCTTCTGATGGTAGATGGCGGATCTCTGGCATGCCAACACACGCTCCTCTTCGAGAAGTTCCACATCTAAGCGTCTGGATTCTTCAGCGTCATCTTTGTCGTAGGAAGAAACTCTTGGTGAATCGTGGAAGGTTTCAGAAGGTAGGACTGCTTCTGCTCCATATACCATGAACAAAGGGGTGTAGCCGGTGGATCTGTTAGGAGTAGTTCGTAAACTCCACAAAACAGATGGAAATTCCTCCGCCCAGGCTCGAGATGCTCTATGCAGTGGTGCTTCTAAGCGTGGCTTTATTCCCTGCAGAATTATTCCATTGGCCCATTCAACTTGACCATTAGACTATGGATGAGACATAGATGCTAGATAAAGGCGGATGCCTTTCTCCCAACAATAAGCCTCTACTTCTCCGAGTGATAAGTTTCTGCCATTCTCGGTGATGATGCTATGCGGGAGATCAAATCTCACCACCAAATCCCAGACAAATCTAAGGGCAGTTGCCCTGTCGAGCTTTCTAATGGGTTTAGCTTCTATCCATTTTATGAATTTGCCAAGTGCTACTAGCAGATGTGTAAACCCACAAGGTGACGTCTGCAATGGTCCAACCATGTCAAGCCCCCAGACTACAAACATCAAATTTATTGGTATGGTTCGCAATTCTTGGGCTGGCACATGTGGTTGTCGAGCATAATACTAACACCCAACGCATGTCTCAACCAGCTTGTCGGTGTCCGCCTTCACGGTCAGCCAGTAGAATCATTGCCGAAAGGCTTTGGAGATCAAAGATCGAGGAGCGGCATGATGCCTGCAACCTTCGAGATGAATCTCACGAAGGATACCAATACCTTCCTGCTGGGAAACACATACTAGGTATACACCTTTGGTTCTTCTTTTGTAGAGCTGCCCATAAATTATGGTATAGCCCTTTGCTCGACGTATTATTTATCGACTTTCGACCTTGTCGATGGGCAAAGTTTGTGTACAAGATACTCCATGAACGTTTTTGTCCAAGCCAGAGGAACTATTGTTACTGCATTAACAAATGAGTCAACTCTATCCGGATTCTCGGGGTCTGCTCCCTTCACGGATGGGGTCCATAGATGCTCCAGAAAAATGCCTGACAAAATTGGTTTATGCTCTGATCCGAGCTTTGACAGTAGATAAGCCACCTCATTTTCCTCCCTCTTGACATACTTAACTTCGTAGCCTTCGAAGCACTTGGCTACCTGATACGTCGTAAACGTATCTATTATTTTTGATGTTCCATGTTTTTTTAGTATCCACTTTTCTTTACTTTGTCTACACTTTAAGGTATTTTTATATGTTTTCTGAAACTACACTATTAACAAGATGCCATAGTGTCAGTTGCCTGTTTTCTGTTGTTTTTGGTTCCAGAAAAGCCAGAAAATGAATATTCTCGGAATTGGACGGGACAAAAGCCAAAGTCAATATTTCGCCGAGGAGAACACGGAGCCAGAAGACGATACGGAGGAGGGCCACGAGGGGCCCACACCCCCTGGTCGCGTGGCCAGGCCTAGCCCGCGCCTAGAGGGTGCGGCCGCCTCAGGCACCCCCTCGGTCTCCCCCTTCGCCTATAAGAATCCCCAAATACCTAAACCCTAAGTACCCGATCAGATCTCCACGAAACAGTCCATAGACACTGTCACCATCGTCCCTAGATTGGGGGGGATCTGAAGCTCTTCCCGGCACCCTGCCTGTCACATCCCAAAATTTTCCAAATTTTGTAATGTGAAAAATAAATAAACAAAATAAATAATTGTTGAAATTTAGGGTGAATTTTTTTTATTCCAAATGGAAACTTAAAATCCCATCTTGAACAAACATGAGTAAAGTTTGAATCCAACTTAATTCAAATCAAGTGAAATGCATTCTACATAATTGCATATGGAAATTTAAACACTTGAGAAATAAACCAAAACCCTAAAACCTTAATGGAATAAAAATCATTCCAAGATATCTCTAAGACCATGGTTTTGATCCATATAAAATTTTGTCAACAAACATTTATAAATGATCAAGAATGACAAATAGAAATATTATAAAACCATATGAATTGGTTTCACTTAATTTGGAGCCATAGATAAAATCTTATAAATTTAATAAGATAAGGAAATTGAATTTCCAAAACTAATAAAGCACCTATCTAGAAATCCATACCAATATGTGAGCAACTAATCCTAAGAGAAATATAAAGGATAAACAAATATTAAATAAGATTTTACAAATTGAAATCACCAAGTTTGGTCTTATAAATAAAAATATATGGATTTTATAAGATAGAGAAAGAAAAATTAAATGAGGAATATTTAAAGACCAAATTAAATCTTGGCCTAATCCATAGGAAAATGGAATGAATATAATCCAAATCCAAATAAAATAAGTGGATAAAGAATTTTCAAACTAAATAAAAGGGCATTAACCAAATCCTATTCTGTTTGAATAAAGACAAAATCCCTATTAGAAATGATTAATTAAATCATGGGAAAATAATATTTGGAATATACCCAAGTGGTATAAAAGTTATTTAATTAATTTAATGGAATCAAGGAAATCACCTCAATAAAATTTATGGAATTTTAAAACCAAAATTGATTTCATTGGAATAAAGACAAATACCCAATTTAAATGATTAATAAATCATAATAAAAATATTCCAAATAATTCAAAGTGAATTATTTGACACCCTAATAAATAAATAAAACCTACTGAAAATATTTGGAAAGAATTAGATTTCAAATGGAGTTTGAAAACATTATTAAAATCTTATTTGAATTAATACAAGGGCCAATTTTAAATAATTAATATCCCCTAAAAAGAATAAATATATTATTCTAAATTTGACTTTAGAATGTACTATTAATCAGTATTAAAAAGTACACAAAGTTTGGTTGAATTTTGAATTCAAATGTGTGTTTGAAATAATTAAACAAAATCAAAACAGAATATTAGAAATGGAAAAAGAAAAAGAAACATATCAAAAAAAATTAGAACCCAGCCCAACTAACCAAGCCCACTAAGCTAGCCAGCCCACTCCCTCACCCCAGCGAACCGTTCCCTTTCTAACCGCAGAGAAAACCCACCCCCTCACCGACCGTTGGACCCCACCTCCCCTCTCTCTCACTCGCTGACGCCAGGCCCCCACCTGCCAGACCATCGTCTCCACCCACGCGAAGACCACGCCCTCTGGCCGTTTCTGCCGCCGATTACTCACGATCAATCCTCCTTAATGCCGCGTTTATTCCTCGCCGTGACCATGCCATATTAAACGCCTGCTCCTCCTCTTTCATTCCCCCCAAACATCGCCTCCCCACTGCCCCTAGGCTGCTCGAATTTGTCCACACACCGCCACTGCCTCCGACACACTCCCGCGACGATTCCGGTGAGTACACGCCGCCCCATCCTATCCAGTACATGCTCGCTTGTTCACCGTCACTGTGCGCATCCATTAACCCTAACCACATGCCTTCTCGTGACCCAGAGCATCGGAGACAACCTCGACTGAGCGCCGCCACGGTCTGCCTCAACTCCGGCGAGCAGTAGCCGACAAACCAGCGCGCCCCTTTCCATCTGGTGAGTTCTTTCACAAACTAGGAAACCTTGCGCACCCTCCTGACGTGTTTACTTGATCAGTTGCGACCCAGACGCTCGCCTTGGACCACGACCATGCGTACCCGTGCCAGAGAGCTACTACGGCGAGCAATTGTCGTCCACCTCGAGCGCCCCTTCAACAGACAAGGACATGTTGAGCATCAGCGAAGCACGGCGATCTCGGTGAGCCCCTCCCCTATCTCTTTTGCTTCTTGCATCGTCAGAACCATCCTAGTCTGAGCGCGCCGCCGCCTGTCGCCGCCGCTAGCGCCGCCCGTTTAGGGTTAGTTGCTTAGGGTCGTAGGATCTTGATCCATCGGATACGATTGATCCACTTATAGAAGGGGTATGGTTGAACCAGATCCGCACGATTCCACTTTAATCTAACACACCGCATAGGCAGTTCCACATGAACCGGTATGGACCAATTAGGACAAGACGCGTGGCCAGCCTTTTGTTTTAAAAACAGAAACTATTCTAATAGATGTTTAAACTTGCAAAATTCATAACTTTCAAACCACACGTCCAAATTTTGCAAATTTATACCAATGGAATCAGCAAGACAATTACTTTCCAACCACACACTTTGTTTAGTAAATTGCTTCTGGTAAAATGGTTGTTTTTGCAGAAACTTGTGTAGGCATATTTAGAATATAAAATTCATTCTAAAATTATTTTTGTGATAAAATCTTTGGCAAATGGTTTTTTTATAACTTACTGACCATGGAAACCAACTTATGGATTTAAAATGGTATTTTGAGAAGTTAAAGAATGAATCCTTGAATTTGAACATTTCTAGTCAAATAAAAATGTTGTTTATATGTTAAAAATACTTTTTGGAGAAAAATCTGTGGGAAATGATTTGGATTAAACTCTCTGACCCCAAACACCAAGTTTTAGAATTAAAAGTGTATTTGGTAAACCCTATAAATATTATTTCTTTGCTAAAAGCATTTTCAACCACATAGAATATTGATTTGGTTTAAAAATGGTTTATAAGTAAAATCTTTTACAAATGATTTTGTCACTTATGTAAAATGACCAATAGGTGTTTTAGAATGTTTATAACCTATTATAAACCACTTTTCCAAATAAAACAATCTTTGGCAATGCTTGCATGCATTGCTTTGTTTCTATTATTTTATGTGATGTTTGCTTGAAGGGTAGATTGAAATTGTGCCTTGCTTGATTGAATTGTAGTGCTTTGAAGAGTGTGAATATTGCAAGATCAAGGAGTGAACTTATACTCTCTACCAAAAAGGCATGTGATGCTTCATACTTTTGTCCCAATATTTTCACTATGCATTAGTGATATTTCTAAAGTAGGACTTGCATGGAATTTTTGCTAAGTATAAACTATGCCATGGGAAATCCTAGTAGATGAAACCTTAGTAGAAATTTCCTAAGTTAAGATTCCTACTACTATCATGCTTAGCTTAGCTAGTAGAAAACAAGGGTGGAATATATTCATACTATGGAATATTTCTAAGTCAAGGACTTGTGTTTTGTTTAATAAAACAACTAAGTGAATGAATATCCAGGGTGGAATGGGAGGAATGGTTTGTGTTGAGTGGTTACAAAAGTCCCATTTCTATGGTTTAACTTGTGTATCTCACTTGTGGATGGCCACCCAAGAACAAAGAGATTTGAGATGTCAAATTTTGAGAAGCTTCAAGTGCAGCCACTTGGCATTATGGGCTATGCCTGGATCATATAGGTTGCAATAACTTAGCCAAATGGACAGTTGGTGGTAGGGGTTTGATAGGTTGGAGCACATCCATTCTGGTCTAAGGGAAGGCTTCTGAAAGATCTTGTCTTGGTGAAACCAAGTCATGTGGGGAAAGTGCACCACCTCTGCAGAGTGTAAAAATCTAAGTACTTAGCCATGTCCCTGGTAAAGGACAATTTGAGCATCAAGACATGGAAGCTATCAAGAATCTCCTCATCCCAATTTCTAAGTTAAAACTTTGTGGTTGAACAAGGGTTGAAGGATCACCAATTTCTATTGAAAGATGCATTGGGTGATTTTGTCAACCAAAAACTTAGAGTTTTCAAATGATAAGGAAAATCTATTTTGAGCAAAGCAAGCCTAAGCTCCACTTAGCCAAATGCATATAGATGATAGACTCCACTATATTACCATAGTATCACTTGCCAATACAATTCAAATGTATTGACCCTTGTGGCTGTAACTTATTATGTTGCAGGTTTGTTTGATGTTAGTGAAGTGTGTTGATTAGGATTACAAGTCTACAACCAACATGTTTGCCTGGGGCACTTTGAAGATGAAGGACCCCATGCTATAGCTATTTCTACTGCATTGTAATGAGATAGCCAAATTAGCTATGTAAGATGTAATAAATTATCTTATTCCTGGTTATAAAGTGGTATTATGACCTTTGTTTCTTGATATTACATCTTAACTGTGGATGCTAGCTGTTGATCCAGGGACTAGCATTATAAACACAGGGATCTCTACCTTATTAAAGGTTGGGACCTCTTACACTGCCGGAGGGGAGAGATCATCCCGGAGGCCTTCTTCATCACCATGCCAGCCTCCGGTATGATGCGTGAGTAGTTCCACCTTGGACTATGGGTCCATATAATAGCTAGATGGTTGTTTCTCCTCCTTTGTGCTACCATGTTTAGATTTTGTGAGCTCCGTTCATGACCAAGATCATCTATTTGTAATCATGCATGTTGTGTTTGTGGAGATCCGATGGATATTGATATTACTATGTCAGATTTATTAATGATTCTATCTTGTTGATTCTATCATGTATATGTTGTTTGAGATCTTGCATGCTCTCCGTTTCTAGTAGCTATCTTGGCCAAGTAGATGCTAGTGACTCCAATAGGGAGTATTTATGCTCGATAGTGGGTTCATGCCTCTATTGAATCTGGGGAAGTGGCAGAAATCTCTAAGGTTGTAGATGTGTTATTGCTACTAGGGAGAAAACAAAAATCTATTGTTCATGGAACAATTGTATTGTTTACTTTACACATATTGCTTAAAGCAGTTATCCGTTGCTTGCAACTTAATACATGAGGGGGTTCGGATGATTACCTGAAGGTGGATTACTAGTCATAGATGCAGTTGGATGGCGGTCTATGTATATTGTTGTAATGCCCAATCAAATCTCATAGGATCATGCATGTCTAGTATTTCATTGTTATGTCTTCCTTTGTCCTGTCAATTGCCTTGCTGTAATTTGTTTACCCAGCATGTTATGTATTTATCTCAAGGAGACGACCTCTAGTGAACTGTGGATACCGGTCCAATCTTTACCATTGATACATCTTCCACTGTTATTGTTTACTTTCTGAAAGCCACCATTACCTTCCACACCATACGTTTAGTTCTTTGTTTTCAGCAAACCGGTGAGATTGACAACCTCACTGTTTGTTGGGGCAAAGTATTGAGTTTGTGTTGTGCAGGTTTCCAAGTTGCTAGAAACACCTTTGAGTCGTTTCCTTCCTCCTACTGGTTCAATAACCTTCGTTTCTTACTGAGGGAAAACTTATTGATGTACTCATCATACCTTCCTCTTGGGGTTTCCCAACGAAGCTCTAAAGTGATCTGAGCCGCATCAATATGTTTTCTGGCGCCGTTGCCGGGGAGGCTAAGGACGTCTTCACAAGGGGAGTCCTTCGTAACCTTTCTCTTTACTTTGTTTTTGTTTTGCTTAGTTTCTTTTGCCTTGTTTTGTTTGCCTCTTTTTAGCAAAAATTCCAAAAAATTTGTTTGGTTTGGTTTGCTTTCTCTTATCAAAAACACAAAAAAATTAGTTCTTCCTATAGTCATCACCTTGCTCTAGATCACCATGTTGATCCCTAAGTTCACCCTAAAAGACCTTTCAATAGGTAGTGGCTCTATAACTGGGAAAGAAAATATTGAAGAATTGTTAATCATATTAGCAAACATGAGGATATTGAGGATAGATCCTTAGCAAAACTTGCCCCTAATTATGAAATTGCTGCAGCTTCTTTAGTTCAAATTTTGGAGGCTAGGTTTGTTAACCTTAACCCCATGATGCAAATAATGTTTCTTAAACTAAGAGAAGTGGAGGATGTTGAAAAGAGAGATTTTATTCTAGAAACTTTGCTAAAGGAGTTCAATGATGTTGCTAAAGAAGCGAAAAAGTTCTTTGATCGTTTTAATATGCTAGGATCGTGTTTAGATGTTATGGGTACATTAGAAAAGTTGGATAAAACCAAACCCAATGGAGCAGAAATTAAAATACCCATACCTTTTAAACTTGTAGGAATGCATGAAGCCCTAGAAAAGAATTTTGATTGGATTGTTCCTGAAAACCCATTTGATGAAAGTAGTGAACCCAAGAGAGATTAGAAAGGATCCTCTAAAACTCATTTGGATGAGATACCTTTCCTAGTTGAAGAGATTTCGAGTATTGATCTTAATGCTTCTTTATTTGAAAACACTTGATTCTTGCTTCTTTTGCCTAACTTAAAGGCGTTAAAGAAAAGTACTTCTTGGGAGATAACCCAATAGTTTTCTTGAGTATTGGAAGTTATTACATCTATAATAACCTATCCTTATCCTTTTTTTGGTTTTTGTGCCAATAATAACCTCTAATGAGAGGAAAGTAAGATTTGGGGAAGTGCTGTCCCAAAACAGATTTTTGTGATCCACTATAAAAATTCTTGAAAAATCTATGTAACTCGGTTTGACCTGTAATTTTCTGCATAAATCCCCCAGGTTTTTAGCTAACTTTCGTTAGTTCAATACTTTTTGATTTGAGCTACATAAGGTCTTCTAAAAAATAGGTTTTCACCTGCTGGTCTATTTTGACAGATTTCTGCCATTATTTGCATTTGCCTCTTTATTGATTCCATTTGGGTTCTCTTTGGGAAATTGAGATTTTTGAGGGAATTGCTACATTAGATTGTGTTTTTAATGAAAGTTTTGTTGTATTAAAACTAAACCCAAAGGTCTATTATCTTTTGAATGCACTAATGTTGCTAATGAAGATTGTGTGAAGTTTTGTATGAATGAAAATTTTCAGGTGTAGGATAAGAATGATGTAATGAGATGAAGAATGGACAAAATATCAAGCTTGTGGATGCCACCTCGTGTCACCCCAAGAAATATTCAACAGGTACAAGTGTCAAAGCTTGGGGATGCCCAAGGCATCCCCTTCTTCATCAATAAAAATCTCAGGTCTTTCTAGACACTTCGTTTTTATTGTTTCATGCATTGTTGTGTTGTTCTTGGAGCGTCTTAGTTTTAATTTTTGGTTTTTGTTTGATTATTTTGCTTGAATAAAGTAGTCGGACCCCTGCTTTCGATGTGTTGTTTCAAATAAGTTGATTGGTGTTTATCAACAGCCGGATTTTTAATCCCAGAAGCCTGTTATGCCATACATCGCAATCCCATGATTACCATTTTTGCGAGACATAATAGATCGGATATCACAGTACATCATCCATTACAAACCATACATAAGGTCTTACAACAAATAAAGGATCTCATGATCCAGTCTTAATACAATCATAGCAGCGGAATAACGTAATAATAACGGTAGCATACGCGAGACTCCATCTTCATGGTCACAGGCAATGCTGATGATGGGAGGTTATCCTAGTTGTCATAACCTTCCTAGTGTCCGTCCTCCTGATAGTACTCTTCATAGAATGTCCACGGGAATAGCCAGGGACAAAGCCATGAGTACTCTTTAAGTACTCGCAAACTAATACTAACAAGTGATGTGGTTTTGAGTAGAAAGTACTAGGCTCTAGGTTGTTTTGCAAAAAAGACAGATTTACCTCTAATGAGTTCAAAAGCAAAGAAAGCTAGTTGAAAGTTTTATTACACCTAAGTAGGAACTTGAATTTCATATCACAACTCTGTTGTGGTCAAGTCAAAGTCATAAATCATTTCACAAGTCATTTTGAAAACATTTGACGACGGAACAGTATGGCCACTCCAATTTTCCATAACCGCGGACACGGCTATTCGAATAATTTGACCTCTGCAGAGATTGTACACTTTCACCACAACATTCGATACATCCGTCAGGAACAATCCTAAATTCACCATACTCAGTATGCGGATAATCAATCCTAACCTTTCAGTTACACGCCCTAGTATAGGCACCTCTCCTGTGAGTTTGGCCTCCCAACCATGACCAACTATCATCTTGGGAACTGCACAGGTGGACAATATTCACAAGGTATCCTCAGCTCAAACCTTGGCCACAAGGGAACCCATACTAAGGTATATAAATTTCCAGTCAAGCCCTACCCAAATTTTGGGTATTGTGGTTGTACAGTAAAATTGGAATGGTATCGCATCCAGACAACCATTAGTTTTATAAAGGGCTAAGGCTCATGCCTCAACATTTTCATCATCAAAATCATCTGGTGTTCAAGAACACTTGTTAAAACATTTCATTATAATGACTCATCATTCTAAGGTTTTCATAACCATTTTCACCAAGTAATCCTATCTAAAGTGATCAATTTTCATGCTTAGCACTAGCATCTACAGGTGGGGGTAAACACTAATGAGGGGTGGTAAAAAAGTGTATCTTATCTAAGTTCAATCTCATGCCTCAGGATGACATCAAGATTATATAACTTAGGCCAATTTTTATGCTCTTTATGCTACCTTTAATAATCTTTCTAAGCTCTACAAGTCACTAGTAAACTCTAATAGAAAGCTTTGATAAAGAATTAAAATAACTAAGCCTGCAAATAAAACTAGGATTGGGTGTAATCAAAGGGGTATAATCACATATGCCTAAGGCATCTAGTTTGCATAGTTGTCATGCAAGGGTTAACTTGCAAAGTCAATAGATTGCTAAGTCAACTTGTAGTATTAGGCTTGCCTTGTGCAGAGCAGTGGTTAAAGTTCTCCTCGGCTTGTTCCTCGTAGCATTATCCTTCCTCCCCGTATTCTTGGTCGGTACTAGCGTCTATAAATAAATACGAGGTACACAATCACCAAACAATTCTTAACTACACTATTTAGCACACAAAGGTTCACACTAGATGATCTAGCATCATCTCTATTATCACAAAGATTAAAGCACTTGTTTTATTTATTTTATTTTGGAAAAGTAATTTCTACTCATTGAAAAACTACTTAAGATTTAATATTCTCCAACTAAAACATGGGATCATGTTGACACATGTCATCACCACATATTTCAGTACATGGGAATGTGATTTAAAGTGGTGTCACAATTTAATAAGGTTTAACCTTTTATTTTAATTAATTAAAGTGACTAGAATGGCCTATGAGGCATTATTTTATTGGTTGACCATTATTTCTGCAAGTAAACCTAGATATTTTTATATATTCAGAAAAGTCTTGTTAAATGTGATTTTTGAGAGTTGGAATAAACTCAAAAGCTTTTGTGGTTAAATTTTAAAAAATGTTTGAATGCAGAAAAGCTTCTACCTTGTTATTTTTACTATAGGTGATCTACAAATCTAAATGGTTTGAATCCAACAGGCTTGGATTAAGAATTCCAGTACCTTTCTAACAAAATTGGTTTCATGCATTTTTGTTCAGTGAGTCGACCTGGGTTGATTTTTGATTCTGGGTACAGAACTATGTTTGAAACTAAATGAATAAACCTAAATTCAAACTACTGGGTCACGCGGGAATGTAAATGGGCCGGCCCACGGTGCATAGCGCACACGCGGGTGGGTTTAAGTGGATGACCCTACCAGTCAGCGAGATAGGGGGGGTGCAAAGCGATACGGGGTGATCTAGACCGTGCGATCAAAATCTAATCGAACGGCCATGACATATCATCTCCGTCGGGCAGCTCCGGCGAGACAGAACCCTAGCGCGGCCAGTGGGGATCTATACGCGAGACAGAACCTGCGGCTTCTCCTGGGACGGCTCCAATCGATGGCTCCTCTTCTCCTCCTCCGTGGCAGACTCCAGCCAAATTCCGACGACCTGCTACTCGCCTTGCTCCGGGAATGAGTGGGGGTGGTTCTGAGAGAGAGGGGAGTGTGATGGTGTGCTCAAATCGAACGGGATTGGCCTCCTTTTGTAGTGCCAAGAGGGGACCAACGGGCGCGGGTGGAGCTTGTCGTGGTCGTCAGCACAATGGGCTAATGGCATGGGCGACGGTAGGGGGCGGTGCTGTGCTCCCTGGAGAAGCTCAACGGCATGGTTACGCGGTGTGGGGCGGTGCGAGACGGTCGGAACATTGGGGTGCTCTGGGCGGGTCCGACGGGAAGTTTTATGGCGCACCGCGGCTATGGGTCGCGCGGCGGCGAACGGGGTTGTCTGGCGGTCTCCTGGGACGGTGGTGATCACGCTTGCACGCGGCGAGAGTGGCGCGCGTTCTGTGGGAATTTGTCGAGTGTGACACTCTGGCGCACTCTCAGAATGTCACAGAGGCATAGGGCACATCGATTCTAGAGTGGTCCAATAGCTTGTTGCTCGTTGGCGTTGAACAGGGGGTGGCGGTGGACGGTAGTTAATGTCCTAGACATGGTGGCTAGGCTTGGTGCTGCTCCTAGCTTGTTGTCGACCAAGGGATGGCAAGGTTGGGCTCGACATGGTCACCATTGATGGCAATGGCAAGCTCACAGTGGTTCTAGAGCTTGCTAACTAAGCTAGATGATCTACTAAATGTCTACCGTGAGCTAGAGAGGGAACAAGTTCGGCCAAATCACTGCTCGCAATAGTGTTTGATGTTTTTTTGATTGGTGTTTGCAAGGTGTTTGATGAAATGGCCGAAAGAGATTTGAATTTGAATTTTTGGTTCAAACTTGGTGGGTGCACTAGTTACATACTCAGTAGTCTCTGGTTAGTTGGAAAGGTCAAGAGGAATTGGTTTGGTTGGTTTTTGAGAATTGGGTGATCTTCCCATATGAACTAGATTCAATTTTGAATTGTCATTTGAATCCAGTTGCCAAATGTTTCTGTAAGTTTGAAAGGTGGGATTTGGTTCACTTTTACTTGGTCTAGCAAGGGGTGAAAAGAATTGGAATTGTTACTGTTTGAAATCTTGGACTAGAAACACTCAAAGTGGCCTAGTGAGCAAGATTGGCAAAAATGACCATTTGTTTATTTTGTTTGTTTTTTGATTTTCTCTTGATTTGTTTCTGCTTGGATTTGATTTAGATGATGTTGTTTTTCATCCTTAATCCATTCCTTGCCATTCACCACAATCACACAAGTCCATTCATGCATTCATACAATCATCACATACACACATGCATTCATATGATTTTAATTAACAAAGTTTTTATTAACCTTAGTTTTGGTGATTGGAATTTGATAATCATTGTTCAATATTTTTGGGATGTTACAGCGTTATAAAGGAGTATAAAGTTCTTGCTTTAGTAGTAGAAGAAGGTGCTTGCTTTGACTGTGGCCTAGACTTTATCATATCATGCTAGATGTTGTTTTGACCTTATGCTTAGTGATTATCGCTGTAGGATGACTTATTCCAAACAATTAGGATTGCTTAATGTGCCTTGATAGAATCATGTGTTGTTTTAGCATAAAAAATCATAGTATTGTGGTATTCTCCTTTTATGCTTTGTTTGGGTTAACTTGGCACATGCTCACACCATGTTATGACTATGAACCGGTCAGCTTAGCCTCTATTGTAACATCCCAGCATTTAGAAACTAACGAAGGGTAGATTTAGGAATTTGAAATGTTGCATGCATTCATCTATGAAAATGTGGGTAATTTTTTTGCCAAAAACCTAAAGTGATCAAGGTTTCTTTCATACTTTGAGATTAGGTTTAGTCTTAAAGGATGATTGCTATAGACTTTGATATGATCTTTGAGGAATTATGTGTTTTGGGAAATGAAATTTGAATTTAAAACTTGAGTGTTTGAATTATAATTCAAATGATTTTTGAATAATGTTTGAATCTTGATTTAATTAAGAGTTAATCAATTTAACTCAAACTTTATTTAAAGAAAGCAATTAAGAATATGAATATCTATTTCATATTTTCATTCAATAAATAAGTTACAAAAATGTAACTTATTAAAATCATCCACAATCTTCACCATAGCAAATAAATAAAGAATACGAATATTTATTTATTGATAATAGTATAATCTTTATTACAAAATAATAAAATGAAGCTTACAAAAGAATAGAACTAAAATTACAAAAGAAGAAAGAAGATTACATTGGATTATTATATAAAGAAAAATAAACTAAAATCTTCATCTTCAAATCTGTACCTGCAAAATAAACAGAAACTGAATAGAAAAAGGGAAGTTAGGATTAGCATTGTTTTACTGTCAGACTTGTCAGTGAAGTGCACTGATCAAGGTTCATCATGGAGTAAACTTATAAAAGGGGCAAGTTTCACCAATATGAAAATATGAATCTTTCATAATTTTAAGCCAGAAGTCAAATGACAGCAAGGAGGGTGAAGTTTCACCAGCTAAGTAAAATTAATCACATAAAAGTAACTTTCAAAATTCTGAACATATCCACATCTGTGCAAGCACACAAGCAGCACACACACCAAACTGCATGGTGTGTGCTGTCAACACCACAACAGCAGCAAAACCAAACAAAATTGTCAACACAGCCATGGGAAACCAATCTCCACATCATTCTTTTGCTCTAACACACCAAGCACAGCAGCCAGCAGCTAAACCAAGCATAGCAGCCAACAGCCAAACCAACCAAAGCAAGGATCACATCACCAGGATGGTGACATAAGGAGGGGGAAGATCAGGTGGATAGCAAGACCAAGGTCAAGCTATCAGGATCAAGAGATGATGGGCTAGATCAAGGACAAGACAAGAGCTATATATACCAGGGGAGCACAAGATCAACCACAAGATCAACCACAAGATCAAGCTACCACAAGATCCACCACTAGCAACCACAAGATCAAGTGACAGTTGTGAGTACATAGACCATCACATGATATATCTGTCTAATATTAGACAAGCCTACATGATCTGTATCATAGTCAGACTCTTAGAAAGCACCCAAGTGGGGTGAATCCATCACTGAGGTTTTAAACTTTAAAAGCAAACAACAAAGTACAAGGATCCAACCAAAACTCAGACAACATCATTGATTTGTCTATCAAGCTATATTTCAATTCAAGAATAAATATAGCTAAGATTTAACTTCTAGGCACATCTCTAAGATAAGAGTAGCACCTTAGAAGTTAATATTTTGGATCCATATAAATGATCAAGCCTACTATCATTTTTTACAAGCTTTGATTCAAGAAACAGTAGCTGGTACCACTACCAGAACCATCCATATGAATCAAATAGATAAAGCTTAATCCCTAAGCCTCAGACCAATATCATTGGTCTTAGGGATTTCAGAAAGGAACACTTCTACTTATCTTTTACTGCCAAACTTGTCTTAAGCTTAAACCAACCCAAACAATCGATTAGAATCAATCTTGTGTGCCATACAAAGATAGTGTCACAAGAACACTTCTACATGAACCTGAATAAGCATTCAATCTTCACAGATTCAATCAATCAGCTACCAATCATTTTCCTGTCATTACAGGAATCATAATTAGGAAATTCCTATGTATATGTTCACTGATTGAAACCATTTGATCTCAAACTACATCTGAATTCTTAAGCCAATAAGTGTTAATATAGTGATTTCATCACACCATAACCATTATCATTAACCAAGTAATGATAGTGGTAAGTTATCAAAACCACTGACTTCACCAAGTATTGATTTCAGAGCAACTATATCATCTGAATCATATGAAATCTAAACATAAAATCATCTGATAAGCCAATAGTACCATTATATTTCATCTTAAGCAGCAAGCCTCAAGCTAACAATCATTTTGAATGCTTAGAGACCATCAACACATGATCTAATTCATCCAGTATATAATCAACAACAGGGTATGAACCCTAAATGGAACAAATTATCTTAATCAGGACAAGACAGTAACTAGAGAGGTCACTACCAACATCTAGTATAGGATGAGCTAGCACAAAGAGCACGAGGGGAGAGAAAAAGAACTCACCAAAGGTCCTCGCTGCAGACTAGAAGAGGAAGCAGAGGTGGCTGACGACCATGGAGGCATGAGGAGCACCCCAGGGGGGACGCTACGACCCATACAGCGCCACGACGACGACCATAGCCATGCCTAGAGGCGAGGTGAATCACCACGACACACGACAGCAGCGGCGGCGCCAGGATCCATGCCAACCCCAAACCCTAGGGTTCGGGACGACATCGATCTATCGTAGGAGAGCTCCATGCCCAAATCCCATTGGACAGAAGGGAAGGGCATAGCCGACAACCTCCTCCTGCACCACGGCGGCGACCAGAACGGTCCACGACGGCGAGAAACGTCGGCGGCGACATCATTGACCACAGGGTCGGGGATGAAGGAGGAGAGGAGTGAGCTCGAGGGTGAGAGACAGCGAGTGAGTGGGATGCGTTGGGCCAGAACCCTTCGGCTGGCTGTTTTAACTATGCCTAATGGGCCACAAGGGCCCAATAAGAATAAGCCAGCCCAAAAACCTTTAAGGCATGTTTTAATAAATAGAAAAATACCAAAATGCCCCTGAACTTAATTAAATTCTAGAAAACAAAATAAAAGTCCAAAAATTATAAATAAAATATTTCTGGATTCACAAAAATCCAAACTATCCAAGTAAATTAAGCTATAAAATTTTAGACATTTAATTTTATTAAGAATTTTGTAATTTATATATTCCTTATGGAATTTTACAAAATTGTTGAAAGATGATAAAAATAAATAAAAATCACTTTCATGATATATTAATGTTGTAGTATTTTTGAAAAATACTAAATAAATATTTAATAACAAATTTTGATGGTTAAGTGATAATTCCTAAAAGAATTATTAAATCAATAAAATTTAAATAAAATAAAATAATACAATATATATTATAAATATTAAAAAGTAATATTTATAAATTAAAAAGACTTTTTATAATAATGGGGAGAATGCATATCAAGTTAAATGATGCATTACATTACTTTGCATGATCATTTTGCTTCTTTAAATATTGTCCTTACCGGGCAATAATGATATTTTTGTAGACATAGAAGCTCAAGGTCCAGTGCAAGCATCAGACTTCCCTACCTTGCCATCACAAGGCAACTTCATCACTTGCTCATATCCTTTGAAGAGTCTTTATCAAAGTATTTGCAAATTGTGTGTTATAATATATACTCTAAAATAAAGAAAATATTAATTTCACAAATAAATAAATCATAGATATCATCCTAAGTGATGATATAATGGAGCAATAGAACTTAGGGTTCTATTTGCAACAATGATGATCAATTAGGGACTTAATAACCCCTGACATCACTGATTCTAGCGCCGTATATCACGCGTTAGCCATGAGATTTGGAATGGGACAGAGAAGTCAACTATATCTTCTTCCTCTCGCATGAAGCCAGATGTACAGGTCGTGGCTGTTATCCTCATAGCATGCATATTAATTGGTAATTCGTAGAGGATATGCAGCATATGGGTGGGAACCCTCATCGTCCCACGATAGTTCCGGCATCTAACGGTTTGTACAAACCATTGCCGTAATTCATTGTGTGGGCATGGTAAACACCAATGAGGCATGCGAGGTTGCGAAGGGGGCAGTGATTGGCTTGGACCAACTAATGGGCCCCATATCATGGAATTGTGGACGGGAAAGTATGCCCGATTGTGCAACAAGGAGTTGATCTCTCATGGGTAAAGTAACGCACCTCTACAGAGTGTAAGAATTGTAACTTGTTACTCCCTGTTCCGGGAAGGAGCTATGAACGCGGCATGAAAGGAACTCCATGAAATTTTTTGGTCAACCTGTGAAGACTGATTGTTATAGATTTTCATAATAAAATCAATCTTTGAAGAAAGATTTACAAAAAATTGCATAGTGCCAAGGATTTATAATCTGAGGTGGTAGTTAGTGCATCAAACTTCCCACCTTGCATATAATGAACTTGTTGGGTAATGTTGTTACTCATCCTTTCCTTTGATCCCTTTCTTAGACTCTGAGGATCCCGAAGACGTGCCAATGTATGCAGCTGAATGTCAAGAAGATGTGTTCTACGTACGAGGAGCCTGACCTATCAAGAGGTGTTGAAGGAGTGGATTACGAAATCCTCTATGGTGTCGACGATAACGAATCCAACTAAGTATCCTAGTTAGTAGTAGCCAACGAAGCCGAGCAGCATGAACTCTATAGAATAAGCTGCTGAGCTCAACTCCTAGTCGGAGTTTCTACTTTTAAATTCCGCCGAAACACTTTATATTTTGGTTTGTAAGTTGAAACCTTTTTAAGTCCTGAACTTCTGGTATTGTAATAATAATAATGTGTGAATGTTATAATATGGACCCTCAATGTTTCTGTTGTGCCACTCTGAGGGATGTGATATTTATGGAACTGTGTTATGTGAGTGCCATGTCAACGACTATAGTATACTACACATGCAGTGGTATGCTGGGTCACCGCATCTATGATCATTTATTTTTTGACTTGTGGTACCACTTTGTTCTTTGATTAGTAATGTTTTGTCGCTCTGCATGATTATGACCATTATTGCTCTCTTAGTTGGTCGCTCCCAGTCATTTGCTAGCCTCCACTTGTATTGAGTAAGCTCTACTCATGCATCCAACTCCCAAGAAACCAAGTTATTCCAAAGTATCCACTATAAATTCCTATGCATGGTGTGTTACACCATTCCAAGTATATTCTTGTTTTGTCTATCTTCCAAATTAAACTTGTCATGTGAAAGTTAGTGATTAAAGCTCTCACAAACTTGATGGCGCACTTTATTTTTCTTGCCCCTAATAAACTTGAACCATTGTGTCATCTATGTTGTATATGCTTGCACTTATAAGTTGGGATTAGCAGAACCATGCTGTCATGGGGAACGCTTTCAACACTTGTAAATATCTACCCAGTTGATATTATGCTCTTTTGTTTATAGATGTCGTTGGTGTGAAATAAAAGGGGAGCTTGTAAGTCCATGGAGTTATGCATATGTGTTAGAGAAACACCTAGAGAGCTTTAATCTCATCAATGCCCATTGTTATGAGCTTGGGTTTTGGAGAAGATGGGGGTGCTGGAGATCGCGGAATGGTTAACAGACAAGCAACCAGGGGACACGAGATTTACCCAGATTCAGGCGCCCGGAGGGAAAACCCTACTCCTGCTTGTCTGCTATTGATTACGGCGGAACCAAAAGTTACAGGGCTGCGCAGGTGTGATCTGGTGTGGAGGTGTGCATGCGGTGGAAAATATTGGTCCTCCTCGCCGTGCCCTCCTAGCCTTTATATAGAGTTAGGCAGGTCTCGGGCACAGATCGAGTCGGTTACAAGTTTAGGGTTTGCCCCTTTGAATATTCTATCTGTTCTAGTCTTGTTCTCCAAGGATCCGAAGATGTCATGGGCTTGAGCCACCCGAAAATCTTCATGGGCCGTGTATATTATTTGTGGGCCTTCCTTGGGCTAGACCAGGTATGCTAATGTCGTGTACCCATAGGGTATAACCATGTCAGTAGCCCCCGAGTGTTCAGTCAAATCGCAGATTCAGCTGAGGACTCTTCAATCCTTTGGGTGCAGATGTTTTTGTTCGTCAGAGAAAAGAATGATTTTAGTGTGTAGGGATTGTTGATGCATGTGAATGACTCTCCTGATGAATCAGGGTCATTTAGCTGTCTTAGGACAAAACAACACGATCTTCTTCAGATTCGAGTCCCTAGACTCGAACCCAGAACAAATGCTGGCGTAATTCGATTTAGGCCGTTGAGGTCTTACAGGAGTCGAATCCCAGTAGTTTTCGAATGATGTACCTAACGCATCCGTCGGGATTTTCATCGCGCCTGTTGGCACGGGTTATTACTAGTAGAGTGCAGTCAAGTGCGTTACTAAGCCATCATACGGTATCTGTAGGTCTTATCTTTGCGTCGCAGACACAACATCTGAAATTTTATCACCGCGGAAGTGTTTCGGGTGGCCAAGGAGTATGTTACTCACTTAACATTGGTTGGGGCAAAGTTGCCAAAAAGTTTTTGCATTTTGATCCGAAGGATCACAGTCGAAGAATTCATAGGGTGCACGACCAGCGCTCCCTATGGGAGTAGCCCCTGAGTGTCTGTTCGAGTCATAGACTCGAGAAGAGACTTTAATTCAGCCGTTGTTAGCTTCAGGCCCATATGACACAATTTTTTCGGATGCTTGAATCAATCCTCCCTATGGGAGTAGCCCCCGAGTCCGTAGTGGAGTCATAGACTCGACGTAGGACTCGAAGAATCAATGTTGGTGTAGTACCTTAATCATGCCTCACGTGCGCGGCCAACACTCCTGATAGGAGTAGCCCCCGAGTAGTTGCTCGAATCGTAGATTCGAGTGAGTACTTTTAGCTGTTAGCCGAAGATTTCTATCCGTTGCTAGTGTGGTTTGATGACGTCAGTGCTGATGATCGGTGACCTCAACCGTCTGCGGTGCCAGAGGTGACGTGACCGGACGAACGTGGGCCCCACTTTCTGACTTGGATTTGACTGGTCATGCACGACGTGGCGAGAATTATGGCGTCTCCTCGGTTTTCGTGCGTAGTGGACAGTGTGCGAGCGACGGTTCGCTGCTGTGTTGACACGTGGACGGTAGGATCTGATCCTGGCGTTAGGACTTCCAGATGAACGGTCCCTGTTCATCGTCTTCGTCCTTATAACTGTGGGGAAATTAGTAGTTTGTTTTCACCTTAGCCATTTGCTTTCTACTTCCTCCATTTTCTTGAGCGTTTTCCCTTTGTGCGCTGGACGTTCTCCGATCGTTCCCTTCCTCGCTCTTGCGCGCACACCGCCGCTGTCGACGCGCCACGATGGGGAAATCGAAGAAGGCCTCCAGCAGAGCAGGCGCCAGTGCTGCTACCGGCAGCAAGAAGGGCACCACCGTCGCTCGTGTCACCAAAGGTGGGTGGCGGCGCTCGGAGATGCGCGAGGGCGACCTGCGCAAGTTGCATGAGGCGGGTTTGACCCCACAGGACAAGGACGCCGTCAGGGTCCCCGGCGATAAGGTAACTCCCCGTCCACCCGCAGGGTTTCGGGTGATGTATGTTGCTTTTGTCCTAGGCGGCCTCTCTCTCCCAGTCCATGATTTTCTTCATGGATTTTTGTTCTTTTATGGCATCCAACTCCACCATCTTTTTCCCAATTCTCTTCTCCACATCGCCTGCTTCATTGCTTTTTGCGAGTGTTGGCTCGGTATCGAGCCGCACTTTGGCCGCTTTCGGAAGCTCTATTCTGTAAAGAGGCAGTCCGGCTCCGACGGAGTTTATCCGATCGGTGGCTGCATCATTTCTCTTCGATCTACTATTCTTTTCTTCTCTTTCTATATGTCTGAGTCCGTCCAATACTGGCGGAGGAAGTGGTTTTATATCCGTGACTCCACAGTGGACGGGCAAGACTTTGGCCTTGCCCCTTTCGACTCCACCCAGGAGATCTTGAAGAAGAGATCCTGGAAGAAACATATCCTGGAGGGCGCGGTGGAGGAGATAGAGGAGCTCCACCGTAGGGTACAGGCCCTCCAGGTGGTTCCAGAGAAGGAGGTGAACGGTGTGGATATCTTCCGCACCTTCCTCAAACGTCGGCTGCAGCCACTTTAGGCTAGGGAGCATCTGATGTTCATTTATTCTGGCCGCCACGACCCTACGAGAGTTTCGGCTGAAGAGCACTCCAGGGGGGACCTCGACAGAGTTCTTCGGCCGCTGCTGAAGTACAAAGCAGACGAGGACCTTCCAGGGAAGTCGCTGACGCCCCCATTCAGTGCCGCGAGACCAGTGCCGCAGGTGTAGATTTGTGACGTGCGTGTAGTGCATCTTTTCGAGTGCTTTTCCTTGTGATTACTTGTACTGAAAGTTTGTGTCTTCGTTGTTCAGGACCTCAAGGTGGCTGGCATGGTGCCTCCACTACCCAAAAGGTTTCCGGATGCGCTGTACAACGAAGTTGTGGACTCCGAGTCTGAGCTTCCGCCGACGCAGTCGCCAACTGAGGAAGCCCCCGAGGCAAGCGAGGGGCAGACCCGAAAGCGGGCACGGATCTCAAGCGAATCTTTGGATGCCTCAACTCCGCCGACGCCTAAGGACCCATCGTTCCTTGTCCGCCATAGTGGAGGTGACGGTTCTTCTTCCTCCCCTATCTCGGTCGTGCCTGTGCGGGCTATGGCACCGTATCCGCCGGCCAAGAGGAAGAAGGAAGAGAAGAAAGGGAAGAGGGCACTGCCTATTTTTGACTTGAGCGACATGGACTCGTAAGTATCTTCGAATGCTTTTCGCTACTTTCTTGTCTTCTTGCTTTTGATTGGTGCTTTCCTTGCAGCCACTCCTCCGTGGGCTCTTTTAGTGAGGCCACTCAGGAAGCCGTGGGGGAGTTGAAACTGACGCCCCTCCCTCTCAAATGGTGGCCACCTCTAGGGGCGCTGCTCCGAACCCCTCTCCGAAGGAGGTGCGAGTGATTGTCTCCCAAAAGACTGCACCGGGACCTTCGGAGTCTCCGTCTGAGCATGTAAGTTGTTTCCTCTATTGCTATAGGGGGATCCCCCCGAGTCTTATTTTCGGATGATCTACTGATATTGCTTCCATTCTGCGTGTCCCGGGGGGAGCACCCAAGCATTTTCATGTGTTTTTGGTTTTTTTCTTGGGTGCAGCCCTTGGGACCTTTTTGTGATACTTTGTTTCTTCTCGTAACCCTTTGTGCATGGTGCGAACCTGCTTGTGCAGCAGCACCTGGCGCTAGAGGCCAACATGTGGCAGCTTCAAGGTATATGCTGGATTAATCCTATTCTTTTTCGTTTGCTTGCTAACTTGTGGAGCTCATGTATGTTTTTGTTGATTTTGCAGATGAGAATAATACTATCCTCCGCGATCTTGATGCCCTCAAAAAGAGCCTTGGGTGATTGGAGAAGAAAGCCGAGGATGCTGTTGGGGCGAAGGAGCGCCTACAGGAGGAGATGGCTGATGCCACAACGGCCAAGGAGCACCTGCAGCGAGAAGCTTCGGATCGCAAGGAGAAGCTCGCCGCTGCTGCAGCTGAGCGTGACAAAGAGGTGGCCGAGAAGCTGATGGCTACTGCCAAGGCTGTTTCGGGTGGGTGTTTTACATTTCTTTGGTTTTTTCGGCTGATCTGCCTCCATGCCCTTATTCAATTCCTTCTTTGTCTTTCTTTTGCTTCAAATGCCTCGGGCATTTAGTTCAATCGCAGTGCCTTGGAGCACGGGAGCGTTCTGGACGATGCCGGTGGTCGAAGACCGCTGTGGTACTGCTGCTGGCTCCCTTGCCAAGGCCAAGGATATCCTCGGGCATTTCTACAAGGAGTTGGTTCCCAAGGGCGCTGCCCTTGAGGATGTCGATTCTTTGGCGGATGCGCTGTTAGAAGATGCACATGTGGCCTACAAGCGCAAGAGGAAAGGCATTGGCGCTTCCATGGGGCTGGCTATGGCCCTGGCGTCCGGGGCGGAGCTGTAACTTCACCAGGTCACCTCCTAGATGCCAACGGCTCCCGACGGTTCTGAGGTAGCCTTCACTCTCTACGCTTCTCGCTGTAAGCGCTATGGGACGAAGCTCATTGACCTTCTGTCGGAGTATGCGGCGAAGCAATAGGAGGAGGTCAAGAGCAGGCACTCTGGCTCCGAGGCCACTCAGGATGCAGCTGCTTAGGCTTTCTCGTTGTAGTTGTAGTATAGTTGTCTTCTTCTTTTGTTGTAATATTTGACAAACAATTTCTTTGCGCCATGCAGTGGCCTTTTGTTGTATATAAATGATCCTTCGAGCTGTTTCTCAGTCAAGTGTTTTTTATACCCTTGTCTGTTTTTCCTTTAGGGACCTTCGGGTGAGGACCCTGTTGATACTACGTATCCTCCGTAGCCGCGACCATCTTTGGATGATGCGTCGCAGCTTGTTTTCCATCGTGACCGTGTCTGCAGTCTTGAGAAGGAGATACTTGGCATTTGAGGCCATGCGGATGTATGGAAATTGAAGGCGGAGCGAGCTACCACCAGGGAGGAGTACCCGATGGGGGAGCTGCTGCAGTTGGCCGAGCAGTTGCAGTGTAAGTTTCTTCGAGATGTTGCTCGTTTTCGGATGCACCTGGTTTGCGAGTCATCTTACTCTGTAGTTGTTGCAGGTGCCAACATTTTTCCGAGGGAGGAGAAGGAGCGCGTTGTAGTTTGGATCAACTGCTTGACCCAACAGGATATGGAAGCCGGAGGCTTTTTATGGATGGACCGCGACTGTGCTACGGTACCTGTGACTATTAAGGATCGTGCTCATCAGGTGTCGTGAGTGCTAAGCCAGGTGAGGACTTCTCTGGCAAAGTTTCGAGATGTGCGTCACGTCAGGGAGTTGGTGCGGTACCAGTTAGTCATGGGGGTGAAGGCCGCCCTTTCCCTCGTGCGGCTGCATCGCCCTGATGTTAATCTTGCGGCTATGGCGGCTAGCCTGCCTCCTCATCCAGATGGTGACCTATGGGACATGCGACCGCACTAGCGGCTGTTAGACAGTATGCCGAGGAGGTTGTAGATCTTTTTGAGCATCGTGCGTAGGTGATCCTTCAGAATAGGTAGGTCCTGTAAAAAAGATAGATGTAAAACTTGTATGTATTTCAACTGGGCGTGTTGTGCCCTTTGTTGTAAAGGTTAATTGTATTAGCACGTGGTGCTTGGTTGTATGCATGCCCTTTTCGTTAGCCTGACGTGATCAACTACTCAGGTGTACATGCATTATCCTCAGTCGACAAAGTCGTGAGGTGAGGAGGAGCCCCCGAGTGTGTTGCAACATAAAGAAATGTGAGGAAAAGATAAATTTCCGGGCGAGACACTTACTTTATTCATATCGTAATGAGGAGGTACATTGTTCAGCTAAGTAGCCTTGGCTGAGTAACCTTATTGAAAGTAAAAAGGGGGATATCGATGGGTAGAAGAATCGCAATTGTTCGACGTTCCATGGGTTGGAGTATGCGACTCCAGACTCCACGTGCTTGAGGCGGTAGGCGCCACCTGGGATGACTTCAGTGACGACGTATGGTGCTTCCCAGGGTGACTCGAGCTTTTTTGGCCGCTCTTGCTTGAGTCGTAAGACGAGGTCTCCTTCGACGAAGGACCTTGGGCGCAGCTGACGGCTGTGATAGTTGCGGAGGCTCTGCTGGTAGACCGCCAAGCGATCCGTGGCGATGTCGCGTGCCTCGTCGAGTGTGTCGATGGTGTCTTCGAGTGTTGCCGTTGATTCGGCTTCGCTGTAGGCGACGACCCATGGGGCCTTATGGCGTACTTCCGCAGGCAACACGGCTTTGGCTCCGTGCACCATGAAGAAGGGCGTGTAGCCAGTTGAGCTGTTTGCCATTGTGCGCAAGCTCCATAGGACGGAGGGTAGCTCTTCTTCCCAGGCTCCCACAAGACGTTCGAGTGGGCTGAGTAGGCGTTTCTTGATGCCGCCTCCTACGAGGCTATTGTCCTTTTCGACCTGCCCGTTGGTTTGCGGTTGCGCCACGGAGGCATATGATATGTTGATCCCAAGGCCTTCGCAGAAGTCCTGGAACTCTTTGGAGATGAAGTTCAACCCGTTGTCCATGATGATGCTGTGCGGCACGCCGAACCTGTAGACAATGGATTCGAAGAAATTCACGGCTGTTTTTCCCTTTTGGTTGGTAACGGGCATGGCTTCGATCCACTTGGTGAACTTGTCGACTGCGACCATGAGGTAGACGTGGCCTCCTTTTCAGGATTTGGGCAGTTTTGCCGATCATGTCAAGGCCCCATTGGGCGAAGGACCAGTCCAGGGGTATGGGCCTGAGCTCCGATCCTGTTGCGTGCGGTTTATCTGCAAAACTCTGGCAACCGTTGCACCTTCGGACGATGTCTTTGGCATCATTCATGGCCATTGGCCAGTAGAACCCAGCTCGTAGAGCTTTGGCGACGAGGGCACGGCTGCCCGCGTGATAGCCGCAGATGCCATCGTGAATGTCTTGGAGGATGGTTTTGCCGTCACCGATGGTGACGCACCTTTGGAGTACACCCGAAATGCTGCGCTTGTACAGCTCGCCATTGATGATGGTGAAGGCCTTGGATCGGCGAGATATGCGCCGGGCATTTGTCGGGTCGTCAGGCAGTTCCCTGTTTATCAGGTACCAAAGGTACGGTTGCGTCCATGTTTCCTCGATTGCCATGACATGCCTCAGGTTGACCAACGCAACCTCCGTGTCGAGTTTTTCGGGTCCTTCCTGTCCTTCGGGTAGTGCAGCCCCCGAGTGCTCTGCTTCTTCGAGTGATCCCTTGGGGAATTTCCTTTTAATGGATGGCACGCATATTTGTTCGAGGAACACACTTGGTGGCACCTGCGCGCAGGTGGAGCCGATGTTGGCGAGTCTATGGCTTTTTCGTTGCTTTCTGTTCTAATGTGCAGAAGCTCGCAGCCGTCGAAGTCTCCTTCGAGTGAGTTGTAGAGCGCGCGGTACGCGATCATGTTGGCGGCGTGTGCGTCGCACTCGTTCATCGTCTACTGGACGACGAGGTTTGAGTCACCGTAGATGACGAGGCGCGTTGCACCGCAGATCTTGGCCATCTTCATGCCGTGGATGAGGGCCTCGTATTCGGCTTCGTTGTTGGAGGCCCAAAATTTCATCCCGAGGACGTATTTCATCTTGTCGCCCTGCGGGGATGTCAGTATGACCCAGGATCCTGCTCCAGCTTCGTACTTGGATCCTTCAAAGTGCATCGTGCATGGCTGCGTCATATCCGGGGTGTCTGGCAGCTGTAGCTCCATCCAGTGGATGAGGAAGTCCGGGAGGACCTGAGATTTGATCGCATGGCGCTTCTCATAGACTATGTCTAGAGGGGACAGCTCGATGCCCCACAGGGCTACGCGTCCTGTAGCTTCGGGGTTGTTTAGGATGCTGTTCAGTGGCGCCTCATTGACCACCATCACCTGATGCTCCTGGAAGTAGTGGCTCAGCCGATGAGCCGTCATGAACACGCCGTATGCGAGTTTCTGGTAGTGAGGGTACCTCTGTTTTGTTGGTGTCAATACCTCGCTGAGGTAGTAGACTGGCCGTTGGACCCCATGAGTCTTGCCATCTTCGGGTCGTTCGACCACGAGCACGGTGCTTACCACCTGATGCGTGGCTACTATGTATAGCAGTAGGGCTCGCGTCCCTTGGCGTGACCACGACAGGCGACGTGGAGAGCAACCGCTTCAGATCTTCGAATGCGTCATCGGCTTTAGGTGTCCACTCGAATTTTTCTGCTTTGCGTAGCAGCTAGTAGAAAGGCAGGGCATTCTCGACCATGCGGCTGATGAATCTGCTTAGCGCCACGATGCGCCCAGCTAGCTGCTGGACACCTTTGAGGTTCTTCGGTTTCTCCATGGAAAGTAAGGCCCGGATTTTCTTCGGGTTCGCCTAAATTCCTCGCTGGGAGATGAAGTAGCTAGGCATTTGGCCAGATGGGACGCCGAAGGCGCACTTTTCTGGGTTTATCTTGATCTTGTAGTGATCAAGGTTGTTGAACGTCTCGTGGAGATCGTCGATCAATGTCTTGGCCTCCCTTGTCTTGACTACTATGTCGTCAACATAGACATGTATATTGCGGCCGATCTGGCTCTTCAGGCATGCTTGTATGCACCACTGGTACGTGGTACATGCGTTCTTCAGCACGAAGGGAATTGTGTTGTAGAAGAATACTCTGAATGGCGTGATGAACGTCGTTTTTTCCTGGTCTTCGACCTTTAGTCGAATCTGATTGTAGCCTGAGTAGGAATCGAGGAAGGAGAGTTTCTCGCATCCTGCAGTCGAATCGATGATCTGATCGATCCGAGGGAGAGGGAAGTGATCCTTCGGGCAGTGCTTGTTGAGAGATGTGAAGTCCACGCACATCCGCAGGATGTTCGTGTCCTTTTTAGGGACCAGCACAGTGTTGGCTAGCCACTCGCTTTCCTTGATCTCCACGATGAAATCAGTGTCGAGCAGTCTGTTTACTTTAACTCCGACGACTTCGGACCGTGGCTCAGACAATCTTCGGATGGATTGTTTGATGGGCTTGGCATCTGGAAACACGTTGAGTGCATGCTCGGCGAATTCCCTGGGAACTCCAGGCATGTCCGCAGGACAGCAGGCGAAGATTTCCCAGCGCTCATAGAGGAATTCGACGAGCGCGCTTTCCTATGCGGGGCTGAGGTCGTTGGCGATCAGCACCATCTTTGAGGTGTCCTTCGGGTGGACCTGCACCTTCTTCGTGTTGACTGTCGAGTCGAATGACATGTCAGGTGCATTTTGCCTTGAAACTGGGGGTGCCCCGTTGTCCATCACCTCTCGAAGACTTGTGAGCTCCTCCTGCATGCCGAATGACTGGGAGATTTGGTTTAAGTCCTTGTCGCACTGGTCGGATCGGGTGAAGCTCCCCTGGACTGTGATGACACCCCTAGGTCCTGGCATCTTGAGTAGCAGGTACGAATAGTGTGGTACTGGCAGGAACCTTGTGAATTCCACGCCCCCGAGCATGGCGTGGTATTGTGATGGCCAGTCCACCACTTCGAACTCGAGTCGCTCACACCAAAAGTTGTCGGGTTTGCCGAAGATGACGCCAAGCCATATCTTTCCCAGGGGAAATATGCCCTTCCCTAGGACGATGCCGTGGAACGTTGTGTCAGATTGTTCCAGGCTACACAGCGAGATTCACATTGCTTCTAAGGTGCTAGCGAACATCAGATTGATGACGTTGTCGCCGCCCATGAAGATGCGGCTCATCTCGAATCCTCCGATCTACGCCTCGAGCACCAGGGCAGCATGACCTGGGCGGGGGATCTGGCGGGGGTGATCCGAACGACTGAATGTGATGAAGGACTCCGAACCGCTGAGGTACTCATGGATGGCGGGTGGAGCGGTCACAGCCAAGATGACCTGGCGGGTGATCTTCTTTTGCACCCTATTTGTTGGGCGCCCCTTTTGGATCATCAGTGAGCCTTTCGGCGTGGGGTACCCGTTTATGCTGTTGTTCTTCATGGATGTGATCGGATGATTCGAAGGTCCCATGGGTGGTTGTGGAGGAGCTCCGTGGGCGATGTCGCCTAGTGCAGGTGTGTGTCCGAACCCAGGGTCCGGGATCTGCTGTCTCATCTGGGCCAAGCCCTCGCTGAGTTTCTAGAACTCGCGACAGTCCTTGAGAATATGGCTGGCCTTCTTTTTCCATCCTGCTTGTCGATGTAGAAGTGGATGGTGCATGGGCCCGACAACTTGTCGTATGCCAAGGGTTCATCGTCGTGGCCGCGACGTTGCCATGTGTACGTTGGGCATCCTCCATCGCGGAAGTTGTTTCCACGGTATCCGCCGCTACTGCGGTTGGTTTCGTTGCAGCTGTCGGCGTAGCCTGCCGTGACCATGCCGGGTTCGTCACGATCATCGTAGACGCGCAATCTTCGCTTGCTACGGCGTTCGCATCGGCGGCCATAGTCATCTTCCTCATCCGAGTGTGCTCGGTGGACGGAGTCCTTGCCATCTGCCCACCTGTTGGCGATGTCCATGAGGTGGTCGAGTGTCTTGGGCTTGACGCGCCCCAGTTCTTCCTTGAAGTCCTGGCGCTTGACGCAATCTTTGAAGGCATCAATCGTTCTCTCCTCGGAGATGTGTGCCATGGAGTTCTTGATGTTGGACCAGCGTAGTATGTATGAGCGAATGGATTCGCCCGTTCGTTGAGTGCAGGCTCACAGCTCTTCGATCGAGGCTGGCCTCTTGCTGGTACCTTTAAAGTTTTGGATGAAACTATAGGCCAGTTCTTCCCAGCTTTGGATGGAACCCGAGGACAGGCTACTGAGCCAGATCTGGGCTGCGCCTGTCAGCTGCAGCTGTAGGCACTGTAGAGCGGTGTTTTTGTTTCCGCCGTGCAACTTGACGAAGGACAGGTGGTCGCTGAGCCACGCCTTAGGGTTCTATGTGTCGTCGAGATTCGGAGTGTCCGAAGGAAGCTTGAAGTTTCTCGGCATCCATGTCCACAGAACAGATCTGCTAAAGCACCGTGCTCCGCAGAGTTCTCCTTCATCATCATCCTCTTCGGATTCGGATGATCACACACGTTTGGCACGTGCCTTATCGATCTTGCGCTGAGCGAGGTCGATTCGAGCGTCATAGTCGTGGCTGCGATGTCTTGGGCTCTTGTGTCGTCGAGGTAGGTCGTGCTCGTCCTCGTCGGATGAGGGTGTGGGGCTGCGGTTGAATCTGACCGCAGCTTTCTTTTTTGGCTCCGCAGGAGCCTCCTCATGGAGCGCAGCTCCAATGAGTCCGAGTCCGGCTAGTGCGGACTTGTGCATAGCTCTCTTCGGGTCCCCTACCGGAGGTGGATGGGACGCGAGGTATGTGGTGGCTGCCATGATCGCAACTTGAGGTGTTTTCGGTATGACGTTGTCGTTGGCGTCCATCTCCATGAAGGACGTGTGGAGGGTTCTAGTCACCTTGCGATGTGCAGCGGGATCCATGTTATCCGTGCAAGAGTGATGCTTGTTGGCTTGATTGCCGTGCGAGCTAGAGCCTCCAACGACGGAGAGCGCAGCTCGCCGTGCGCTAGACTCCGAGGCCGCTTGCTTGCGTTTGTCGAGTACCTCTTGCATCTTCACCTGCTTTTTGTGCTCTTCAATGAGGAGCAGGTGGTATGTCATCAGTAGGTCCCGTGAGGCACCCACAGGCAGGATCTTGTTCCCCGCCACGGCTTCGCATGCCTGGTTCCATCCTTCCTCGCTGAGGTGGATTACTCGATTGGCATCGGGGTCATCCTTGTTGGGCGGGGGGGGGGGGGTGGTTGCCTCCTGTTTTCGCCGTTTCTACCCTGCGGGTTGGGTGGCGTATGTGTGCACCCGAACCTGGTGGTTGTTGATCTACGTTGCTTTGGATGACTACGGTGCATTATTACAGTCCATGGATTGGATCACCGCTCCGGAACCATAGGTCCCTTCATCCGATGGGGGATCGCACAGATTTGAGTTGCAGCTACTGCTGTCGTATGACTCATATGTCGATGTTGACGTGCGTAGCACGCTGGGATGCAGGGCCCATGAGGCAGGCCTGATCGATGGTTGTGGCACCCGCTCTAGGAGGCGGAGAGTGTCGGTCTGTCCCACCTGGAAGCAGAAGCTCCCGAACAGGATCTCGAGCTCGTCGCCTACGGGCTCGAAGTCCTTTAGGGTGGCTGGCGAGTGGGCGGTGAAGTCGAAAGCGCCGAAGAGGAGATGGCTATCCGTCGCCGAGGAGTTGTAGATCGCTTTGGTCAGGACCATCACGATCGCACAATCAGCGCCCCCAATTCCCACAGACGGCACCAATTGACGAGGTTTGATCTCGTCAATGCCCATTGTAATGAGCTCGGGTTTTGGAGAAGATGGGGGTGCTGGAGATCGCGGAACGGTTAACATACAAGAAACCAGGGGACACGAGATTTACCTAGGTTCAGGCCCCCGGAGGGAAAACCCTACTCCTGCTTGTCGGCTCTTGATTACGGCGGAACTGAAAGATATAGGGGTGCGCAGATGTGATCTGGCGTGGATGTGTATATGCGGTGGAAAAGATTGGTCCTCCTCGCCGTGCCCTCCTAGACTTTATGTAGAGTTAGGCAGGTCTCGGGCACAGATTGAGTCGGTTACAAATTTAGGGTTTGCCCCTTTGAATATTCTATCTGTTCTAGTCTTGTTCTCCAAGGATCCAAAGATGTCATGGGCTTGAGCCACCCGAAAATATTCATGGGCCGTGTATATTCTTTGTGGGCCTTCCTTGGGCTGGACCAGGTATGCTAATGTCGTGTACCCATAGGGTATAACCATTTCAACGCCTGGGCCGCTAGCCTAAGCTATGCCTAATCATGGTGGAAACTTGCAGCATCACTATAGTGAGCAATCTATGAAGCATTCTTCTTATAAAAAAGGAGATAGAGAAAAAAATAGAGTGAGAAAAAGAAAAAAAAAGAGAGATGAGAAAAGAGGAAAGAGAGAAAAAAGCACCATTTTCCCATGGTAAATAAGAAGATTGCTGAGATGCTTATTGTCTGCGTGCCTTGTCATTTTGATATGGGATAGCTCATGTATCATGTGCAAGGGGTATCCCGTTGGCGGTTCTCTATGATACCCATGTACTTACTATGACAAGAACTTATTGGTAAATAAATTTGAGTAGCATGAGGATCGGCCCTTGTACTCAAGGGACATGAGATTGCTAACTTATACTTTGTCAAGCATATACTCCATATTTTGTTCACTTTAACCTTAACCACTTCAAGATGCTTATGATAGGGGCAATGAGAGCTGAAAGCTAACAAGTACCATAATTTTTGGAAGCTCTTTATGAAACTTGAAATCCCTGCTTCCCAATATGAAGGTCCTTTCTTCCACTATTATATTGAGTCTCCACCTTCTATCCTTAGGAAACAATTAAGAGAGCAAAGTTGCCATTCTTTGTTCTATGTGCATTGTCCCAAAACTTATTGATTGATTCATATTGTTGATATTGCTTGTTCTTGAACTATTTGTATCTAGTCACCCTTATGAACTTTTAAGGTGTGCTTTGCATTTATTGTATTACTACTCCATGAGGGACAAGCTGAATGCCACTATGCTATGTTTTCTATATGTGAAACAAACAAACGTCTTTCAATGTATTGTTATTCATGAATATTTGTTTGTATCCTTTCTTGTTGCAGCATAGTTGCTTTGTCTTACTGTTAGAATTTCATCGTTCATGCTCATGTTTAGAGTACTTTGATCCCAGCTTTCAATTATTGCAAATGGTTTCATCTTGATTGTGATGATGCATGTCACCTAAAAAATTATTCTTTTGATCACTTACCTACTCGAGGACGAGCAGGAGTTAAGCTTGGGGATGCTTGATACGTTGTAAACATATCTATAATTTTTTATGTGCCATGCTTCTTTAGTATCCACTTTGCTTTACTTTGTCTACACTTTGAGGTATTTTTATACGTTTTCTGGGACTAACCTATTAACAAGATGCCACAGTGGCAGTTGCCTGTTTTCTGTTGTTTTTGGTTCCGGAAAATCCACAAAATGAATATTCTCGGAATTGGACGGGACAAAATCCAAAGTAAATATTTCACCAAGAACACGGAGCCAGAAGATGATACGGAGGAGGGCCACGAGGGGCCCACACCCCCTGGCCCGCGCCTGGGGGGGTGCGGCCGCCTCAGGCACCCCCTCTATCGTGGTATTGCCGACGAGTACACCATGGAGGGGTCCTCACAGTGCGTGTTTAGAGATGTGGGGGAAGGCGGACGGTTGACGGGTACGAGGTAACACAGCTTACACAGGTTCAGATCCCACGACGGTGGCAGAATCCTACTCCTGCTATAAATCACTATAAGGGCAATACGCCGAGTTACAGGGATTGGTTTGCTGTGCGAGGTTGTCTGAAGTTGTCTATGATCGTGCCCTAAAGGCTCCCACAGGCCCGACTTATATAGTCGCCAGGTCCTGGGGTTATAGGGAAAAGTCCTAGCCGGACAGGTTACAGAGTCCTACACCGTCTATTACTAGTCTTATGTATCTTGCACTCCAAGGCTCCGGGTACGTCGGTGACTCCAACTGTAGCCTTCCTTTATCCGGCATGGGCCTCCCTTCTGGATCCATCTAACTGGGCCACCCAGCAGGCCATGGGACATGCTACCAACTGTGGGCCACCCGGGTTATCCGGATAGGAGACATGTTATGAGGATACCCATATAGCATATCCCCAACAGTAGCCCCCGGAGAACTCCGAGATCTTGCGCCATCTTGCCTCTTCACATGGAATGCTCCGTCTAGATGGATGCCGGCAAATCGTCAAGCAACATCTTGTAGTCCTCCCAAAGAACCCTGCAAGGTTTCTTCCGTCTTCAATATGTAAGTCGGAGAAATGCTGAATCTTCCATTGTACTCTTTCCGTAGCCGGACTGGATCCATCCATGACGGAATCTTCTGATGTGACGGCTCATCTGCCTATGTCAGCTAGGGCGACGTAGGCGTAGGTCAGCCACGCCTCGTAACTCATACATGCAGAGAACGCAATCATGTCCGATTTTCCCGCGTGAGCAATACGAACCGTTGGCGGCGACGGTTGGGACGTGGCGAAATTTCCGCGCACGTTCGCACACACGTCGTCTACGCGGCAACCGTTCGATCAAGCTGCATGAATCTTGATGCTGGAGATCATAAATAGTAACTGCGGTGGAATTTTTTACTTTTCACCTCATTCTCTCCTCGCATCGTCTTCTTCCTCCAGCGAGCGCCCCCTCGAGCTCCCCGCGCAATTTTCATAAAAAACCCTAGCTCCAATCCTTGACAGTCACCTCTAATCCCGCACAATGGCCAGTAGCAGCTCTACCCCTTCCATGGCGGCGTTGGGCGAAGCCGCGACGAAGCCGGCGAGCTCCGTCGTCGTGCCTCCAGAGGGTCTGGTCATCCCCGTCTTGGCGGTGGTTCAGTCCGCCGACAGCGACCATAATCCAGCGGCCCTGGAGCCGCTGGAGGAGGAACTGGACTCCCACAAAGGCGATTGGCGTGGTTCGGATATCATGGACCGCGATATCAAGGAGCTGATCGCCGAGGGCTACCTCCCTGCGACGGAGGGGCTCGCCTGGCGGGCGGTGCCGGCCGGCGAGGTGACACCTTCTCCCCAAGCTGGAGAAAAGGTGTACCTCAAAGCCCAATTGGTACGCGACGTCTCCCTGCCCATCTCTAACTTCTTCCTTTCCGTCTTGCATCACTATAGAGTCTAGCTCCAAGACCTCTCTCCCAATATCATCTTAGCGCTTAGCAATTATGCGGCACTCTGCGAGGGTTACCTAGGGATTAAACCTAGGCTAGATCTCTTCGTGTATTTCTTCACCGTCAAGCGTGAAGCCGGAGCCAGTAAGGAGGAACTTAGAAATTGCAGCACCATAAGCTTCCAGATCCATCCTGGCCGGCGGTTCCCCGACATTTTTGGCCACGAGTCCTACAAAAACTGGCAGCGCACTTACTTCTACGGCCCCGCCATTCCTCTGTCCGGCCGAGAAGTAACGTACCCAGACTTTATTGACAGCGCCATCGCCGAAGCCTCGTCATGGAGATCCCAGGTCTCCCTTCCCTCCGACCTCGATGCTTCCCGCGCCATAAGGCGGATAGAATGGTTCGTAGAGACGGGTTTGACCGTGTTGGACCTAGCCATGTGCTGGTTCATCAGGCGAATCCAACCTCTGCAGCACCGTGCGAAGCTAATGCACGAGTATACCAGTGATAGAAGGGATAGCCTCCATATCTCCGTGGACAATTTCTCGAGCGACTCCGTCAAGCTCCGCCTCAAGGACATCGTCAAGGCGAAGGACAAGAAGCGTGGCTTCACCATCACCTACGACATGTTCGTAGACGGCAAGTGCCCAAAGGTAGTTGTTTATTTTCCGTGTATGACATATACTCCAGTTCTTCCGTCTAGCAAATGTCATCCCGTCTAACATGGTGGTTCTTCACCTTACAGCTTAGCGACATAGATGAGGACAGCATGGCTCCTCAAATATATGATCCAAAGATGAAGGAAGTCACCGTCGTGTCAGACGACGACGCTCCATTGGCACGAAAGCGAAGAGCTCCACCTCTGACGCTGCTGATGGAGGCAAGAAAAAGAAGACAGAGGGTGGAGTCTCCAAGAAGACTACCGCCGCCCTGGAGGCGGAGAAGAGAAAAGTTACCGGGATCCCCATTGCCAAAGCACCCCCACTTGTGTAAGATTCTTTCTCTCCAACATTGTCTATTTATCTGTCTTCCTCGTGTACTTATGCATTTTGCACGTTTTAGGAAGAAAGCCACGACCAGCTTGAAGAAGACCTCCAAAACATTGGGGGCTTCTAGAACCATTAAGGACATGCTGCACCGCGACACATCTCCTGCCATCGCCCCTGTCACTCCCTCCGTCAAGCCTTCGTATGCCCCAACAGGATCTCAAGGTAAGGAAGCATCTGGCCCTTCCACCATGGAAGTGGACTCAGGTGCCTCTACCGAGGTCATTGTTGTCGGTGAGCAGGCGACGCAGGAGAGTGCCGCCCACCAAATGGCTGAAGCTCCGGCTAAGGATGCCATCGGTGGAGGTAAGGCGGTGGTGGAAGCAGGTACTTCTTTCGTAGGCGGCGCCCCCGCACCCAAGAAAGCCATATCTTATCCAAATATAGTCTATCCGGTACTTACACCGGGTAACACTGCTCTGGTCCCTGGTGCGGCACCGACATCTCCGACGTGCGGTCTCGAGGAGCTCCTCCGTCAAGCAGAGATCTTGCAAGGAAACAACGTATCCTTTGGCAAGCTGCTGGCCGAGAGCGCTACCAACCTCAAGATCATTGCACTTGTAAGTTTTTATTTTCCTTTTGCATTTCATATGAGTATCCCACTATAGCCCTCAAGGATGTAGACGGAAAACCATAGGTCTGTGCGTCTATATGCTCTAAGCGTGACTAAGCTAGAAAACTTCTCACTGTAGCCCCCAAGCATATAGGTGGAATGAATTATTCCGACTAGATGCTTTAAGAGTAGCATACGCAGTGTTTATAAATTTCAATACTGTAGCCCCCAAGCCTCTAGTTGTAACTGATTTAGTTTAGACTAGATGCTTAAAGAAAAACTAAGCATATATCCGAGTTAAAAAAATTATACTGTAGCCCCCAAGCTTCTAATCGAGAACTGAATTTGTTCCGACTATATGCATAAAGAAAAGCTAAGCATATTGCTAAGTTAAAAACTCTCGCTGTAGCCCCCGAGCGTCTATGTGTATTTTTTCCGGCTAGATGCTCCAGGCAGACCAAAACTAGTCACTTCCCACTCTCCTCAAGAGAACAGTTTAGCCACTATCCTCCCATATACTCTGCTTTTTCATTGCTTATGAACTGGAACTTGATGGTGCATGGATTTCACGTTTCAGCAGCGTATAATGTCAATCTCGTAGCGGATCAATTCCAACGAGCCTTTCAAACTAGTACTTTTTGTAATCGACTCTATAGCTTCTTCAATAAACGTTGGTTCTTCGATCAAGTTTTTGTGCCAATGAGCCTCATAAGAATTGATTGTGCCAAACAAATGCAGAGTGCGAGGTGCCTCAGTACCAGTAAGTGCTGCCTTCGAGATCACACATAGCTCTGCATCTACTGCAGCTTCACTAATAGAACCGGAAGGAGTTTCATCAATTGCATCCGCTGAAACAGCATCTTGAGGCAGCAGGCCCAGAAGTTCCTCGATAACATGAAGTTACACTGTAGAAGAACAAGCATGATTCGGGCTCTAGCACAAGGGAAACCGGCATCACGAATGAGAATAGCTGAGCTGCGAAAAGTGAGGTAACGATATTACTACTCCATTCGTGTTATCCAATATCAACTTAAGAAGGAAGCACGTGGGTACAGTTCCGGAAATAATGAAATGCATAGGGGACCATCTTTTTTTTGCGGCATGCTCTCTGATTTACGGATTCGCAGGGGGCCGAGGGAAAAAAAAAAGCATTCCCAGTTTGTTGTCACCAACAACACCCCTATAGCCATTGCAAACCATAATAAGTGAATTCCAAAAGTAGAACGAGAACTTCTTAGAGAGATCATTCTAGACGGGGAAACAAGGCCGTTTAAGGTGAAGTAAGACCAAGCTCATGAGCTTATTATCCTAGGTCGGAACAAATTAGTTGATAGTGATAGGATTCCTTTTTTGACGTCCCCATGCCCCCCCTGTGGTGTGGCGGCATGGGGATGTCAAAAGGAAAGGGATGGAGTTTTTCTCGCTTTTGGCATAGCAGGCCTCCCTTTGGGAGGCCCGCGTGACGGGCTCGTGGTTGAAGCTGAAGCAGCTACTTTCAAAGTAACAGAAAGAAAAGCAACGAATGGAGTGGGGGATTCAGAGTTGAAAAGAGGATTCCTCGCTTCGTTCTTGAATTCGAAGATTTATCTTCCTCTATTTTACATTTAGTAGAATTTCAAATTGTTTGAATTATGTAATCTTCCATTATGGATATCGGTAACCTGCATACTTGGTTACCCGATGCAATGGAGGGTCCCACTCCAGTATCTGCTTTGATTCATGCAGCTACTATGGTCACTGTTGGCGTTTTCATGATAGCAAGGTGCTCCCCTTTATTTGAATACTCACCTACGGCTTTGATTGTTATTACTTTTGCAGGACGACTTCGCTGCATGGGATGGGTCTTCCTCGAAAAGATAACATCACCCAACATTTTTATACCCTTTTTGGGTGGTATATTGCCTTAAAAAGTCTAAGTGGGTAGTATAGTATGGGATCTTAGGTAAGAGAATTTGACCTTTGATTTTGATTGAATATACTATGATTCTATATTTTCTGCCTTTACCATGCCAAAACGAACTGGTGCAGGTAGTTTATTGAAACCCTTGAATTCGGAATATGGGAAAGTAGCTCCGGGTTGGGGGACCACTCCTTTTATGGGAGTCGCAACGTTTAACTTTTTCCTTTTTTCCACAGAACGAGAATGGTCAGAGGGGCATGGCCAACGACAAGTATCAGAAGATGCGCGCAGACTTGGAAGTTGGAAAGGGTAAAACTGCCTTCTTGAAGGAACATATCACCAAGAGCAAGCGTCTGTTTTCTTTTTCGCATTTCGACTTTGTTTTGTGCCCATATTCTCCGAGTACTCACTGTGTACTTTGTGTTCTCTGACTTGCAGAAACCATTGCCAAGGCTAAGGACATTGTCGAGCAATCCAAGCACATTCAGGAGCTGGATAGCGAGAACAAGATCCTTAAGCAGGAGAGGAAGGACATGCTAAAGATGCACGAGGAATACATGAAAGTCCTGCAGGACTCCGCCACCGAGGAGATCAACCGCTTGAAGGAGGATATCTCGATCTTGAGAGATCAGAAGAAAGCTGCCGACGAGCAGAATCAACGCCATCATGAGGCGTATAAACTCCTCCAACAAGAACGGGACTCCTTGGCGGATACCCTCTGGCAGGCTGAGGCCAGCATCTTCAGTAAGTGATTCTCCGTCTTGGATTTCTGTAGTCTAGATACTCTAAATTTTTGAACTCATGAGTTCCTTGTCGCAATGTTCAGCTCCTATGGGCTTAACCCGATCGCCTCCTCCAGCCAAGGAATGCATGGTTCTTGCCGGCAACTTCATTAACACCGCCATCGCACAAGCCAAAGAAATCGCCAAGCCCCTCCAGATCAACATCAAGGCATCGGACTCTGTGGCGAAGTACTCGGAGATTCTGCGCCGAGCCCCCGAGAGTATCACAAGCTGGAAAGCTTCATGTGCATGGGCTGGCGCAAGGATGGCGCTATCAATGGTCAAGGCACACTACGAATATGCCGACATCGACACGGTGACCTCTGGCATTCCCGACATAGATGACGATGGCAAAGAGATTAACCACGAATCCATCTTGTCATCACTCACGGGCTATGATACCAGAGTAGCCGAGTTAGTCGACGTAAATGTCTTCGTGCCAATAAACACCATTGATGGCGGCAACCAAATCTCCTCCGAGTCTCATCACATCGCCGACTTCGATGGTGGTTCTCCTGCTGCCGATGATGCTGCTTCCAAGTCGCCTGCGCCAAAGGAATGAAAAACAAATTGTAATATTTGTTTCACCTTTGATGTGTATGCGGAAAAAACTATGTATTTAACTTAAGGCGGAAAACAATGTTGTATGTCCTGCTACTTAAGAACCAGTTTCCAGCATGTATATATTTTTAAGCAAGTGCTGGTTTATCCATTACTTTGGTTCTTATGCTTGACTTTTTGTGAGTCGGAAGACTCGTTGTCGAAACCATGCGCTCAGGTGATGATGCCCAATGGCAGTCAATAACCTAAGCACAAAATTGCCGACAATAAGTGCCAAAAGTCACTACTCCAGAATCCATATAAAAACGACAAAGAACGTGTAGACTAGAAAACTTAAGCTAACACCCATAAGCGGAATTTTCACAAGTGCAATCGCAAAGCTTGTGCATAAAGGTTTTACATGATCCAAAATTGAACACTAAAGGAGGTAACATACTCAGAAATATGAGTGAACCAGAGAGCTTTATTTCATTGATCATATAAGAGGTACATAATTAGATAAAAAATACTAGTGTGAAAAGGACGTAGATGTGCTATGTTCCATGGCCGATCAAGCTCCCGGTAGTCATCATCCGGGCCATGTCGCTTACGCTTGTGATCCTCATTGGGTCTATCCTTCAGTTCACGATTGTCAATGAGGTAGTAAGATCCATTGAGCAGCGCCTTTCTTATGATGAACGGTCCTTCCCATGGCGGGGATAATTTGTGTGACTTCTTCTGCTTAAGTTGGAGCACCAAATCCCCCTCTTTATATGAGCGATGCCGAACACGGCGACTATGGTAGCTGTGTAGCTTCTGCTGGTAGATGGCGGATCTTTGGCATGCCAAAACGCGCTCCTCCTCAAGAAGGTCCACATCTAGGCGTATGGATTCTTCAGTGTCATCTTCGTCATAGGCGGCAACTCTTGGTGCATCGTGAAGTATGTCGAAAGGCAGGATGGCTTTTGCTCCATATACCATGAATTAAGGGGTGTATCCGGTGGACCTGTTGGGTGTAGTTCGTAAACTCCACAGCACATATGGCAATTCTTCCGCCCAGGCTCCAGCTTCTCTATGTAGCGGTGCCTCAAGACGTGGCTTGATTCCCTGCAGAATTAATCCATTGGCTCGCTGAACCTGACTGTTGGATTGTGGATGTGCCACATATGCAAGGTCAAGTCGGATGCCCTTCTCCCAACAATAAGCTTCCACTTCTCCGAGTGACAAGTTGCTGCCGTTGTCGGTGATAATGCTATGTGGGAGACCAAATCTCACCACTAGATCCCGGACAAACCTGAGGGCAGTTGCCCCATCAAGCTTTCTAATGGGTTTAGCTTCTATCCATTTAGTGAATTTATCAACTTCTACTAGCAGATGGGTAAATCCACATGGTGACATCTATAATGGTCCCACCATGTCTAGCCCCCAAACTGCAAACGGCCAAGTTATTGGTATTGTTCGCAATTCTTCAGCAGGAAAATGTGGTTGTCGGGTATAATACTAGCATCCCATGCATGTCTCAACCAACTTATCGGCGTCCGCCTTCACGGTCAGCCAGTAGAATCCTTGCCGGAAGGATTTCGCGACCAACGATTGAGGAGCGGCGTGATGCTTGCAATCTCCGAGATGGATTCGCTAGGATTTCCATACCTTCTAACTAGGAAACACACTTTAGGTATACACCAGTAGTGCTCCTTTTGTAGAGTTGACCATTGATTATGGTATAACCCTTTGCTCGTCGTACTATTTTCCGTCTTTCGACTTCGTCGTCAGGCAAAGTTCCGTGTTCGAGATATTCCATGAACGTTTTATTACAAGGCGGAGGGACCTTTGCCACCATGTTGACAAAAGAGTCAGCTCTATCCGGGTTGTCGATGTTGGCCCCCTTCACGGATGGTGTACGTAGATACTCTAGGAAAACTCATGGCGGAATTCTTTTGCGCCCTGATCCAAGCTTAGATAGCATATCAGCCGCCTCGTTTTGTTCCCTAGGTACATACTTGACTTTGTACCCCAAGAAGCTCTTGGCTATATCCTCCACTTCGTCTCGATATGCCGCCATCATAGGGTTCCGTGCATTCCAGGTGCCAGCCACCTGCTGGGCAAGCAAGTCGGAATCTCCACAGCAAACTATGCGCTTGATGCCAATATCCTTGGCTACACGTAGTCCGTGAATGAGTGCTTCATACTCCGCCATGTTGTTTGTAGCCTCGAAGTAGATCTGCATAACGTAGTGTAGCTTGTCTCCTGTTGGTGACTGTAACAATACACCAGCCCCCGAGCCGTTGAGTAGCTTTGATCCATCAAAATGCATCACCCAGTACTCTGGTTCCGGCAACGGAGCAGCATCTGGCATCTCCATCCAATCTGCAACAAAATCCGCCAAGGCTTGTGATTGGTAGCATGGCGCCAACTGTCGTGGTATTGCCGACGAGTACACCATGGAGGGGTCCTCACAGTGCGTGTTTAGAGATGTGGGGGAAGGCGGACAGTTGACGGGTACGAGGTAACATAGCTTACCCAGGTTCAGATCCCACGACAGTTGGCGCCCCACGTTGGGCGCCAACTGTCAGGGTATTGCCGACGAGTACGCCATGGAGGGGTCCTCACAGCGCGTGTTTAGAGACGTGGGGGAAGGCGGACGGTTGACAGGTACGAGGTAACATAGCTTACCCAGGTTCAGATCCCACGACGGTGGCGGAATCCTACTCCTGCTATAAATCACTATAAGGGCAATACGCCGAGGTACAGGGATTGGTTTGCTATGCGAGGTTGTATGAAGTTGTCTATGATCGTGCCGTAAAGGCTCCCACAGGCCCGTCTTATATATTCACCAGGTCCTATGGTTACAGGGAAAAGTCCTAGCCGGACAGGCTACAGAGTCCTACACCGTCTATTACTAGTCTTGTGTACCTTGCACTCCAAGGCTCCGGGTACGTCGGTGACTCCAACCGTAGCCTTCCTTTATCCGGCATGGGCCTCCCTTCTGGATCCATCTAACTGGGCCGCCTAGTAGGCCATGGGCCATGCTACCAACTGTGGGCCACCCGGGTTATCCAGATAGGAGACATGCTATGAGGATACCCATATACCATATCCCCAACACCCTCGGTATCCCCTTCGCCTATAAGAATCCCCCTATACCTAAACCCTAAGTACCCGATCAGATCTCCACGAAATAGTCCATAGCTGTCGTCACCATCATCCCTAGATCAGGGGGATCTGAAGCTCTTCCCAGCACCCTGCGGAGGGGAGAGATCATCTCGGAGGCCTTCTTCATCACCATGCCAGCCTCCGGTATGATGCGTGTGTAGTTCCACCTTGGACTCTGAGTCCATACAGTAGCCTGATGGTTGTTTCTCCTCCTTTGTGCTACCATGTTTAGATCTTGTGAGCTCCGTTCATGATCAAGATCATCTATTTGTAATCATGCATGTTGTGTTTGCGAGGATCCAATGGATATTGAGATTACTATGTCAGATTGATTAATGATTCTATATTGTTGATTCTATCATGTATGTGTTGTTTGAGATCTTGCATGCTCTCCGTTTCTAGTAGCTATCTTGGCCAAGTAGATGCTAGTGAATCCAAGAGGGAGTATTTATGCTCGATAGTGGGTTCATGCCTCTATTGAATCTGGGGAAGTGGAAGAAATATCTAAGGTTGTAGATGTGTTGTTGCTACTAGGGAGAAAACAAGAATCTCTTGTTCATGGAACAATTGAATTGTTTACTTTACACACATTGCTTAAAGCAGTTATCCGTTGTTTGCAACTTAATACTGGAGGGGGGTCGGATGATAACCTGAAGGTGGATTACTAGTCATAGATGCAGTTGGATGGCGGTCTATGTATATTGTTGTAATGCCCAATCAAATCTCATAGGATCATGAATGTCTAGTATTGCATTGTTATGCCTTCCTATGTACTGTCAATTGCCCCGCTCTAATTTGTTTATCTAGCATGTTATGTATTTATCTCAAGGAGAACACCTGTAGTGAACTGTGGACCCCGGTCCAATCTTTACCATTGATACATCTTCCATTGTTACTGTTTACTTTCTGCAAGAAACCATTACCTTCCACACCATACATTTAATCCTTTGTTTTCATCAAACCGGTGAGATTGACAACCTCACTGTTCGTTGAGCAAAGTCTTGAGTTTGTGTTATGTAGGTTTCCAAGTTGCTAGCAACACCTTTGATTCGTTTCCTTCCTCCTACTGGTTCGATAACCTTGGTTTCTTACTAAGGGAAAACTTATTGTTGTACTCATCATACCTTCCTCTTGGGGTTTCCCGACGAAGCTCTACAGTGATCTGAGTCGCATCACTATCTCGTCTACTTCGTCTCGATATGCCTCCATCATAGGGTTCCGCGCGTTCTAGGTGCTAGTCACCTGCTGGGCAACCAAGTCGGAATCTCCACAATAAACTATGAGTTCTTCATATTCCGCCATGTTGTTCATAGCCTCAAAGTGAATTTGTAGGACATAGTGCAGTTTTTCTCCTGTTGGTGACTATAGCAGTACACCAGCCCCCCGAGCCATTGAGCAGCTTTGATCTGTCAAAGTGCATTACCCAATACTATGGTTCTGGTACAGGAGTGTCATTTGGCATCTCCATCCAATCTGCAATAAAATCCGCTAAGGCTAGAGATTTGATAGTGTCGCGTCTCTTGTAGGTGATCTCGAAAGCGGCATGCTCAATGCCCCACTTCACGAACCTTCCTGTAGCATCGCTGTTGTTTATGATGTCGAACAGAGGATCCTTGCTCACTACTGTGATAGGGTGCTCCTGGAAGTAGCGCCTTAGCTTCTGAGAAGAAAGGAACACTCCATAAGCTAGCTTCTGGTAGTGCGGGTAATGCTGCTTGGACTCCGTCAAGACCTCTCTTACATAGTAAACTGCTCATTGCACTCTGTACCCATTCATTGGTTCCTTCCTCTCCACCATGATGACGATGCTGGTAACTCGGTTGGTGGCCTCCATGTAGATCAACATAGGCTCCATTGGCTCAGGTGCTGCGAGTATAGGTGCAGAAGAAAGTATCCTTTTTAGCTCCTTAAGCGCAGTGTCCGCCTCGTCTGTAGATATGAATTTTTCCACCTTCTTCAGCAAATTGTATAGCGGCAGAGCCTTCTCTCCAAGTCAGCTGACGAACCGGCTTGCTGCTGGGACGCAACATGTGAGCCATTGAATGTACTTTAGGCATGTCGGACGATTAATGTTGGGGATGGCCTTGATCTTCTCCAGGTTGACCTTGATTCGATGCTAGGAAACGATGAATCCCAATAATTTACCGGCTGGAACCACAAACACGCACTTCTTGGGGTTAAATTATGTTGTATTTCCGGAGATTATCAAAGGTTTCCTTTAAGTCGGAGATTAAATCAATTGATTTTTTAGAAATCACCGCGATATCTTCCACATAGGCGTGAACGTTTCGACCAATTTGGTCGTGTAGGCAACGTTGCATGGTCCGCTGGTACATAGCACCTGTGTTTTTTAGCCCAAAGTGAATCGTGACATAGCAAAACGTGCCATAAGGTGTGGTGAATGAAGTGGCCAATTGGTCCGACTTCCTCATCTTGATCTGGTGGTATCCTCGGTATGCATCTAGAAAACATAGAAGTTCTGATAAAGCCGTTGAGTTAATGACTTGGTCATTGCGAGGCAAAGCAAACGGGTCCTTCGAACACGCTTTGTTCAAGCCGGTGTAATCAACGCACATTCTTAATTTTTTGTTCCATTTTTGGGCATAAGTACAGGATTGGCCACCCATTGGGTATGAAGGACTACTCGGATAAAACTAGCCTTAAGTAACCTAGCTATCTCTTTGCCTATGGCGCATCTCTTGTCGTCCCCGAAGCATTGTAGAGGTTGTTTCACCGGTTTGGATTTTGGATCAATATTCAAGCTGTGCTCGGAAAGTTCCCTAGGTACACTGTTCATGTCGGCAGGTTGCCAGCCAAAGATGTCACTATTCTCACGGAGGAACTCGACGAGCACGCTTTCCTATTTGGGATCCAGGTTCGTCCTAATGGTGGTGACCTTGGAGGCATCGCCTACCACAAGTTCCACCAGCTTGGTCTCGATGGCGTCCTTGAAGGCGGGATCGGAATCAGAAATCTGCTTCTTCAATGCCAGCATCTCCGAGGCATCGACCTTTCTCTGGATCTCCTTGAATTCTTTGTTGTAGAGGACAGCTTCTGCAAAGTCTTCTTCTCCAATCTCGCAATCCCTTACCTTTGAAAAGCTTCTGGTTATGGTGATGACACTGTTTGGTCTAGGTATCTTGAGCTTGTTGTAGATGAAGCATGGCTTGTCCATGAAGGAGTGGAATATGTCGCGCCTGAATATGACGTGGTACAAACTTTTGAAGGGGACCACTTCAAAGGTCATGCATTCTTGGCAGTAATTTAATATCACCAAAAGCGACCGGAAGCGTGATGCATCCAAGGGACCGAGCCTCCTAGCCAGGAACTATGCCATGAAACACGGTGCTTGTCCTCCTTAGGTTGGCCTCTGTCAAGTTCATCTTGTGAAGTGTATCCAGGTACATGATGTTGATGCTACTTCCACTATCCACCATGCACTTGGTGAACTCGCAATCGTCAATCAGGGGGTTGATGACCATGTCATACTGGTTCTTTGTTGGAACAAGGTTAGGATGATCCTTGCTGTACCATGTGATTGGAACTTCCGACTAGACGATGAACTGGGGAACTGGTGGTATGGTGGCCATCAGTATCCTTAGAGAGGACTTCTGTGCCCATACAGTTGGGGTGCCAAGGAAAGTGTGGTAGACGGCGGCCATCTTCTCAAAGGGGTTCTTGCCTTTTCCATCTCCTTTGTCGGCGTGCTTGGGGTTAACGTCCTCGTCCATGTCACTTGAATCCATGGAATCCTCTACCTTCATCTTCCCTTTTCCCTTGGCTCACGGTTGATTCTTCTGGCTTCGTTTGTAGCCGGACTCCGGGTCCTCTTTCAGATCGTTGGCGAACTTGCAATGGCGGTTGGTGTGAGTGGCTTTGCCATTGGCGTCAAGGTGTATAAGGCACAGTATATCGTGGTAATCCTCGTACGTTTGGGGAACACGGGGCGCTGCCGGGATAATATCACTACCGCGCTGCTGGCCGCGACCATCCCCCGGCCTCGGCCATGCTGCCCGCCATCACATCTGCTTGCAAACGTCATGGAGACTATGTAGGAAACTATCTTTTCTTCTGGTAGGATCTTCCGCTTAGTGTTGTTGTTCCTATTGGCTTGGGTAGGAATGCAAATTGGCGGCAAGGAGCCGCGAGCATCATCGTCGGTAGCCGTGAACTCACTGGCTAGGGAGATCATCTGATTGAGATCCAGCCTGTGATTGTCCTGCAGGTTCTTCAACTTATGTCGGAGCAAGGTTCCCTTTTCCAAACCATCAATGTAGGCGTCCATAGCGGTCTGATCATGCACTCCTGCGCAGGAATTTTTCATATCCAGTCAGCGGGAGAGGTAGGCTCGAGATGTCTCATCCTTCTCCTGGACGCACCGCTCTAGATCGCCGATAGTGCAGGGACGTTTGTACTTCTCCAGCAAGTCGTTGATACATTGGCGGGTCGTGCCCGTCAACATTAATGGGAGGTACTTGATGGCAATGTTGGGGTTTCCCCTGGCGATCTCGACCGCGTTGTCGTAATCCTGCAACCACGTAGCTGGCTTAGAGGTGCCATCATAGGGCTTGATTTTCTTGTCAATCCGTAAACCCTTTGGGTAAGTTGCGGTCTGTATCACGGGTCCAAAGCAACGTGGTCCCAAGTATTGTCCTTCCTCTTGAATCTTGTCCAAGCGTGAACATGCATCGTATGGCTCCGGGCTTGCTTTCTTCTTGTCGCCACCACGTGAAGGGCTGCGTGAACGATGCGGTCCTCCTCCGCCATGGTGGTTGCTAGGGGCGACGGAGGTGGAGGTGGCGGTGTGTTATACTTGTTGCTGTTGCCCTCATGTGAATCCTCACGCCTATCACGGTTTCTTGTCGGACATAGAGGGTCATGACGCGACCTGCTCTTGTGTTCGTGGTTGCCACTATGCTCTGCGCCATGACGAGGCTACTCCGCATTGTCGCGAATGACGATGCCGCCCTAGGGCGTCTAGGCGGAGGCATGATCATACGATGGTGAGCCTTCGGGTCTTCGTGATGCCAGGAAAATTGGGGCAGTGGTGGCGAGCGACGAGGGTGAGCCTGTCCTCCGTGGTAGGAAGATAGCATCCTCCCTGTTGCATGCATCCCTCCATCATCATTCTAACGAACCCGTCTGCGATCCGACATCTAAGGAGATCTTGCCCTCTGATGTTTGGGGGCTCTAGACTGGCAATATACTGGGTCAGACTCGCGCCTCTGAGAGGTGGCCTTTTCCTGCAGTTTGACAGCCTTGGCGACAAGATCATAGACCTATTCCACAACTGCGAGCGATCTATCCTTCTCTAGTAGAGTCTTGGTGATGGCCAAGTTGAGGACAGGCGTGGGCATGACTCTCTTTCCATCACTTTCAATGTATGGCTTAGCTTGCGCCGGCTTCGAAGGTGCCCACCCCAAGTTGCGCCGTATACCAGGGTCGTTGACGACGTGAGCCAGAACTTTCTTAGCCTTCTGCTGCTTGAGCGGAGTCTTGTACTCAGCCTCCAGGGCTCTAGCCGTCTCGATTGATTTCTACGCCTTGGCCAGATCTCGACCTAACTTTGTGCCCTGCTCCGCGATTGCCTACGCCTCCTCTAGTAGTTGCTGGCGCTTCTCGTCGAGCTGGACAACTTTCTGTCTATGGGCCACGAGCAGAGGATTGACGAGTATATTACAGTACATCACCCTATCAGCTGGAGTGACTTGGGCAGCCGCAAACCAGATGCTGGTGGCGGCGGATTCGCGGTGTTGGTGTTGCTTGGACCGTAGGGAGTTCCTACGGCTGTTGCACTGGGATAGCCGGAGGGGGCATGGCCTTTGCACGATCATTGTCGGTGTCATCAGCTGGCGCCTTCCTATTGTCCCGCGGCTTAGGCGGAGCTTGTCCGGTTTGGTCTTCTTCCATTACGCTCCCGATGGCGATGAACACCTCGTGGGACATGATGGCCTTGTCGGCCCACTCCTCGCAATTGATCGCCTCCTCCATCTCCTTCATGGCTGAGTCGAGATCTTCCGGGTTGATATCCATCTCCTCCGAGTCCACGCTGATGTCAGCATAAAGTGCATCTAAAACAAAGTCAGAGGGTGCGGGAGCTTCCTCGATGAAGGAGGACGACACTGCGGCGGCAGTGCCATTGGCTAGCGGCAGTGGTGACGGAAGCCCGGGTACGGCAATAGGCAGTGCCTGGACGACTCTGTCAGCAGCGGTGAAACTGTTGATATTGCGAAAGTGAGGATACCCGCGGCCTGCTGCCGCCTGAGCATATGCTCGAGAAGTGTGCCGCAATCCAGCCCTTTGACGAAGTGGTAAACATCGTCATTGTCTAGGTAGTTCTCCAGATCGACTCATATTCAGAGCCCTCTGGCAAGGTAATCTCGGATGCACTGTGCCAGATCAAAGATGGTTACCACGCCGATGAAGTGCGGTCGCTGCTTTCTAGATGCATGGGATAACCCGGTGGATTTGTAGTGATCTTCCACCATTATATCCTGCACACGGGCGGTTTGGGTGGGCCTTGAATTTTTTCGATCTAAGCCGACAAAATCCTAAGAGAGATCCGACTTCAATCCTTTCCGCGAACATGTCCTACCCATAGGTGGTCTGTGCGGTCCTTGATGATCTTCCGACTTCCGATTCGGTTTCGCCATGAAGAGGTGGATGTCCCCAATTCGAACGATCGAGCAGCTGGTGGGTTTTTTCTTTGTCGGGATCTAGAACTTGTCGGGTGGGATGATCAGAACATTTCTAGAGAAGAGAACGCGATCGATGGCTACGGTTTCACCAATTCCCGTAAAGAGTTTGGACCTCGCCCATTGTAGAGCTTTGAGCGCCTCTTGCCCCACGGTGGGCGCCAACGTCATGGTATTGCCGACGAGTACGCCATGGAGAGGTCCTCACAGAGCTTGTTTAGATACGTGGGGTAAGGCGTAAGGTTGGAGGGTACGAGGTAACACAACTTACCTAGGTTCAGGTTCCACGACGGTGGCAGAACCCTAATCCTGCTATAAATCACTATAAGGGAAATATGTCGAGTAACAGAGATTGCTTCGCTGTATGCGATATGAGAGTTGATTCTTATGCCCTAAAGGCTCCCATAGGTCGAGCTTATAAAGACGATAGGTGCTAGGGTTATAGGGAATAGTCCTAGCCGGACAGGTTATAGATTCCTACATAGAATACAACTAGTCTATGTGCCTTGCACTCCAAGGCTCTGAGTACGTCGGTGAGTCCCTCGTAGCCTTCCTTTATCCAGCATGGGCCTCCCTTCTGGATCTATCTAACTAGGCCTCCCAGCAGGCCATGGGCCTTGCTACCAACTGTGGGCCACCCGAGTTATCCGGATTAGAGACATGCAATGGTGATACCCATTTTAGAATATCCCCAACAGTCGGCCTTGTGGTGATGCCCTTACGGAATGGGCTTACGGTCTGACGTGGTGAGTAGCTCATTGTGTACCGATTTACTAGAAAATCAACCAACAAAAATACTTCTCTCGAATCAGCCTTCTCCTGCTATAATAATATAGCAACCACACAATACAACTATTGAGATTATTGCTGGAGCCGGTAGCACAAAAGACACCAAAAAATAAAAATAAAGAAACAAAAGAGAAACTAATGCACAACAGTGCCAGATCGACAAACAACGATGACTCACAACCGTTGTGCCCTCCGTAGAAGTCCCACCAAGCTCCCGTGCCTCTAAATTAACGTGTACCGAGCAACACCTTCAAGAAGTAGTGCGACGATGATGACACTGCTGCCCGGACTTCTCCTAGTATCTCTCCCGGTACACGTAGGGGAGTGCGGAGAGGGCACATTCGATGCCCTTCAAGCAGGATGGTGGCACCCGCAGATGTCACCGCGTCAGAGCGAGATTTCTCCCGACCCCCAAAGAACTACCACCACATCCAATACTTGCACTCCAGTAAACTTGCCACACGCCAACATGTGCCAAATGGTTTTGTAGTCATCATCGCCGCCTAGCCATGGCAAACACTGCAAGGTTGGTCGGCCCGAGAAGAACTCGTTGAAGAAATGGAACAATGGCTCCGCTGCCAGGTGGAAGGGACCAACCTCCATCGCCATAGAGGTAGCAGACTGGACGTATCCGCAGAAGCATACTGGGACAACTAGGCCCGTACAGGCCCGGAGCGGGTCCGTGAAGCTCCCACCGCCGCGCTGCAGTAGATGCAGCGGCTCGTCGCTCCCCTTGTCCTAAGGAATTACCCAAGACCACCATGGCAGCAACCTGAGCATGAGGAAGCCCACCCTAACCCAGATATAGGGTTTGGGGCCGCTGGCCATCTGACTTTGCCACCCCTGTAGCCAATTAGAGGCTCCCTCTCCCCACCGCCATCCAGCTCACCACTGGAGCGTCTCCTGCCGGTGTACACTGCTCCAAGAGGATCTCGCCCAAGCCGAGCCATCCGCGTCGGGGAGAGGTGAAGGTCGCCACGCTACGCACCTCCTTGGTGAATGTGAGTCATTCCTTGTTGTATGAAGGTGTTCGCCCGGTGAGGGAGGTGCGTTTGGTGTTGCCTGCCACGACTGCCTCCATAACCTTGCATTCCTGGCGCTTGCGCCGCTTCTTTATGGAGATGCGGGAATCTTCTGGAGATCTTTCAGCGACGCTCTTGGTCCTTGGGTCGGTGCGTGGCGTGGAGACGTCATGAGAGAATGGTGGAGCTCTTCTTGGTTATGGCGGGGCGTTGTTACCCTCATCGACTGGTGGCGGTGGTGGCGGCAATGGAGGAGCACCTTGCGCGCCTTGTCCCGGTTGCGGGGTTTGCGCCGGGGTTGGAATCGTGGAGTGTGAGTGTGCTGGCACGACTCCCGTGATGCTGGCAATCTCGGCGATGCGTTGAAGCCATTCGTCATGCACAACTGAGTCTGGCTTGTGGCGTGGTAGCTCTTGTGCCATGAGGAGTGCATCTCCTAGCAAGGGGTTGCTGCTGCGCCCTCCCTTGGAGGCCGACACGGTTCGAGGGTGAACACTCTCTTGTTGCTGCGCGATGGGGGTGGTGCGGAGGAGTATGCCTTGCCGCTTGCTTCCCCTTGTTCTTGGTAAGGGGGCTCACCATTGACGTTGTCGGGGTTTTCTTCAGGATTAGGCTCCGCCCTCGCTCGGTCAGCAGCCATGGAAGGCTGGCGAGCATGCTCCTTGCGAGTGATCCCAGCAATGTTGATGAGGAAGCTGGAGATACTCCTCCACCCCCTACCCGGCGCACCAAATGTTGGAGATTTTCCCGACAGGGTATCTCGCGAAGTAGGAAGAATCAAACATGATCTCTCCAAGCTCTCTCAGTTACCTTGACGAGGAACGGTGGAATCACAATGAGGTTGACACAATTGGTTTACCCATGTTCAGGCCACCGTGCTGTGTAAAATCCTACTTCTGGTTTGCTTGTATTGCTTGGCGAGGTTATAAGTACAAGAGGCTAATCTTGCGATCAAAACTAGAGTTCCTAGGAGGAGAAGTCTAGGGTTTTCCAAGATGAAAGAAAATAACCCTTCCTATGATGCCTTAGCCCTCCTTTTATAGGTGCCCTAGTCCTCTTCCCGCCAGTGTGGTGGGAAGGGTTCCCACATGATGACAAGAGAGGGGGTGGTTGGATCAAAGATACTGCTTTCCCCACACTCTTCATGTCTCCACCGAGAGGGGGGAGTGGTCCCCCATGACGAGGTCTTGTCAGCCACACTTAGATTGAAGAAGTGGAAATCCCCCTTGCTTGGAGGTGAGTTGATGACTTCCCACTGAAGGACTAGCTCCTTTTCTTCCCTTGGAGCGCAAGTGCCCTTAGGTGGCTTCGATACCCCAAGTGTTGGAATGCGGGTGTGTCCTATGATGGGTACTCACCGAGGTGCATCTGGCTCCGTGTGGTATTGATACCTTCGATCCGGATTCACAGATGTAGTATAATAGCTTTTCCCTAAAAGACCTAAGTTTAATTGAACCTTGGAAAGCAATGCTAAAAGGAAATAAATAAGGAACGTCTACAAGACCTTGTTTCTTTGTTTTACCTTAGTACCAGACCAATCTAGTTTACTTTTTATAGTGGGTTGAATCAATGGATGGAGATAGTCTAGGGTTGAAGATCCACCTGTAGCTGCACATCATATGTGATAAAAGAAAATAATAAGCATTGTCATGTGTAATGTTTGAATGGATATAATCACTTGTGGGCAACACATCCTAATATACTAGATCCCCCATGATGCAGTGGGAACAACAATAGTATTTTAATCCAACCGAGAGCACACCAAAGCCACGGGCTACAAATGATTATTAAGTGAAGAACGCAGATTAAAGCATTAAGTGGTGATGTTGTTGTGATCCCAAATGGGGCACTAAGCGAAGACCGTACTACCCTTTCTGTCACTGATGTTCCTATGAGATCAGCGCTAGCCAAGTATCTCACCTCAAACCTTTATCAATTTATGGGATCTTGGGTACCTACAAGTCCACAGATCGAGACAAGAGGCAAAGAACAAAAGATACAAATCTCAATTGCAAACAAAATACAATACTCACATGATTATATGAACATAGTTGCTGCGAGGTTTCTCCCCAACCGCAGCCCGCGAGGACTACTCACTCATAACAAATAGATCAAGGACAGAAAACATTGTGCAAAATACTTAGATTGAAATCAAATATTCTTACAATGGTCGCCAAATTAGAAGGAGATCTAAAGTACAAAGCAATGGATATGGCTAGTGGAGGGATGGATGGTGGAGTGGATGAACAATGGCGTGGATCTCCTTTGGTGGTGTTGTGATGAAATATGAGAATGGTGGATCTCTAGGCGGCGGCTAGGGCATCAAAATATATAGGTGTCTTCACAAAAGTTCTAGGTTTTGACGAGATGAAGCCATCAACACCCCATACGGGCGGGCCATACGATCAGGCCCCGCCCATACCGTCGGTCGTTACGCGCACTAACATTTGGAATTTTCTTCCTAATTACTTGTCTGTGTGGACTTACTCAAATTCCTTCATTATGACTCCTTGTCGTGGGAATGACCACGGGAGATGCTGCTATCGGCAGCGAGTAGTAGAACATGGGGCAAGGGCGGCCAGCCATCTGTGGTGCGAGATGAGGGTGGAGACACAAGGTTTACCCAGGTTCGGCCCCCCGGAGGGTAAAGACCTACTCCTGCTAGATTGTATTATGGTGAGAGTTCAATGGGGCGAGCTCGGCAGCTAGGCAGCGAGTCGCTTGGGTGTATGATGGAACGTATCCTCTATGCGTCCTCTAGGGAGGTTTATATAGACTCACCCCCTAGGGTTTACAGATCTCAACCGAATCAGGTAAGGTTTCAGCGATCGTTTAACCTAATCCGACTAGGCCTATCTACGCTTCTGGGCCTTCAGCTTCCAGTCGCTTGAGTCCACGCTAGGTCTTGATCCAGTCGCCGTCCCGCAGGCCCACTCGCTAGCACCTGGGCCAGTCGGAAATGTCCTGCTCGGTATACCCCGGTAAGCATATCCCCATCAGTAGTCCCCGAGGCCGTCGTTGATTGGTCACCGGTGGTTGCTGGAAGTCGGCGTATACGGGTCCAATGCGGACTCCCAGTCGAATCGGCGGCAGACTCCTGAATAAAGGAAAAACTAGTTATTCTAGTCGCACTAACGGCGACCGATCGGGTCGCAGCTCGGCGAACGGGTCGGCGAATATTCAATCACTGTTGTAGTGATCGGGTCGGCGAATCGTCAAGTCGCGGGGAGCGACGAGTCAAGTGGATGAAGTTGGACTGTCAAGTGGGGTCAAAACTAGACGTTGGGGTAATCCAACGGTAACTTTTGGTGTAATCACCGCGTAGTAACGGCTCCCGAAATTGGCGGGTAACAACCGCTATATAAGGAGAATGACAGGCGAGCGGGGAAACACTCCTTCATCTTTCCTCCGATATCGCCGATCTTCGTTTCCACTCCGCATCGCAATCCAACCGATCCAAAGAGCCCCGACCTCAACGAATTTCCAACCAATGGCCCCCTCCACCGAACCATGGGGCAGATCCAAGTGCACCAGGGCGCTACTGGCGTCCTTCGAGGAGGCCGGGATCCTGCGTGCCGGCAGATGGCGCATCCCCGCGGCCGGAGAAGTGACTCCGCACCCACGCGAGGGAGAGTTTGTCTGCTTCACCAGCCACCTGGAGCGGGGGCTGGGGTTTCCCACTTCTCTCTTCTTCCGACGTTTCTGCGCCTACTACGGGATCCAGCCGTCGGACCTGGGCCCGCATAGCATCGAGCAGCTCGCCATTTTTGTGGCGTTCTACGAGTGCTATCTGGGCTGCAGGCCCTACTTCTCCTTGTGGCAAGATCTGTTCCATGGGAGGATCAGTCGCGAAGAATGAGGCGGCCCGATGCTGGCTGCGGGTGGCCTGACATTTCAACTGAAGTCGAAGGCATCGTTCTTCGACCTGATGCTGCCCGCCAAGGCGGCAAACGAATGGAAGAAATCCTGGTTCTATGTCACCGAGTCGACTCCAGACGGCGAGGTGGCGCTTCCAAGGTACTCCGTCGACCGGCCCGAACCGCGTCGGCTCCAGGTCGGCAAGCTCCCGCTGGATCAGCGGATGGTTGTCGACGAAATGTTGCAAACCATCCGCAGTCTGAATAAGAAGGGCCTCGAAGACCATCAACCTCTACAACTGCTGGCTCGGGCGGCGGCACGTGCCTTTGGCTCGCCGCGACCATTACATGTACGAGTATACGGGTAGGGACGACCCGACAAAATCCTGCCTCGTCGAGTGGAAACTCGAAGACTACATCCTAGCCCTGAAGAAGATCACCCAAGCGGCGTACCTGGTGGCGAAGGCCGGGGTCACCCCCTATACCGCAAGGTGCCCAGCACCGACGGTAAGTCACCATTTTTGCCAGTATTCGCAGTCGCAGATGATGCATTCGCGGTTATGCTAACGTTGTCTCATGCTTATTGTAGTTGTTCAAAGTGGTGGAAGGATGGCTCCCACCCGTAGACGACGAGAACTCGAGCTCGTCCGTCCAGGACGGGAGCGAGTCGCCACCCGCCAAAGGCGACGTCGGGAGCGACGCGGGTGATGACGACGATGACGACAAAGACGAGCCCGTGAAAGACGCCGCCTCGATGGTCCGCAAAACTTGCGGGCAACATCAGCGGGAGCTCGACGCGAGTAGGAGCCTCGAACCTCATGATGATGATGACGACGAGCTCCCCGAGCACACCTCACGTCGTGAGGCCACGCCGTCGAAGAAGAAGAAGAAGGAGGTGAAGTCTCCGCCGAGGAGGAAGACGAAGCCGGCGAAGCAGGCGTCTCCGCCCCGTTCTGCGACTAGTTCCGACGGCACCAGCTCGGCTAAGGGCGAAGCGGCGCGCACGATAGTAGCACCGGATGATGCCGCTCCCCTGGATAAGGTACCTCTGGAATTGATTCCACCCCCATTCGCCCCGGTCTCTGGTTTGGGGGCTACTCCAACCGCAGCAGCTTCGCCTCCCAGGAAAGCTCCCGCAGATGTCATCACAGAGGCTCATGCCGTGGCCTCGTCTTCGAAGATGCCCTCTGTGTCTTGGGCACACGATGTGTTCGCGATGGGCCTCCGTCGGAAGTTGGGTCCCGAGCTGGAGAAGCCGGCCAGCATCCGCACGGGTCTGCGGTTCATACCAGTCGCCAAGTAAGTCTTGTTCATCTGCTTGCCTTCTGTTGTAATCGGACATTTTTACTCATATCATTGTTTCACAGGGCTGGAGTTAAAAAGATCGGCCATCCTTTTGTGGCCAAGGTTCCGCCAGTCGTCACCGAGGAGGACCCCTCGCAGAAGAGGAAAGCTGACGAAGTCGCTGCTCCTGCAGACAGCTCTAAGAGGGTGAAAGGCGATGACGTCGTCACGGTCTCTAACAACACGGAAGTTGCTCCAAGCGATCCTCCGACTGCGGCGGAAGTGGCCTCGAAAACCAAGGAGGCTGTTTCCTCGCTCGGAGTGGCCGAGCCGGCTCCTAGTGACGCTGGGGCATCCGCTGCGGCTTTCCCCCGCTTCATGGACAAATCGGCCACAGTGAGTGGCGCGGCTCCAACGAGCCAGACGCCTGGGGTCGCTGAGACGGAGGTCGAGCAGCGTCACGGACACACTCCGGTCCTGCTTGCGTCTATGGACGCGCTACAGCTCCACGGCATGCTGGGCGTAGCCATCCAGGTATGTCCAGTCCCCGAGGATCGGGCCACTGAATTTCAGTGGTCGGATTCTTTAGTGTTTTTGTAGCGTCCAGTCCCCGAGTGCCTAGTCGCTGAATTTCAGCGGGTGGGCACTTAGGATTTTTGATCTCCAGTCCCCGAGTGCCTAGTCGCTGAATTTTAGCGGGTGGGAACTTAGGATTTTTGATGTTGTTGACGGTTTAATTTGTGCGCAGGGCCTGCAGCGCGAATCGGCCGATCGGCTTGCAGCAAAGTGTCGCATGGAGAAGGAACTTGTTGCCGTCCAGGAGACGAACAAGGGGCTGCAGGCCGTTGCAGGCGAGGCGGAGGAAGTCCGCCGGGGCCTTGTCCCGGTGGGTGACCTGATGGCGGCTCAATCTTCGTTGAGTGCGGCCGAGGAACGGATTGCTGACCTGGAGCGCGAGCTCAAGGAAGCGAAGGCGGAGGCGAGCTCGGCCGAGGGACGAGCGAAAGCTGCTGTCACTGCTGCCGCTGAAGAACGGAAGGTGTCGGACGCACTCGTTGTTGGGCTGCAGAACGACTTCTCCTTGCTTCAAAGCTTCATCACAGGCCTCAGCCGTCCTCTTATTGGTAAACTTTTCTTCCTCTGCCTGGAGTCGTTATGGAGTCGTTGGTGTACTCACTGCCGGCTTCTGTCCACAGACCGGATTATTGACAGCTCGGAGGAGGCGCAGTGATACGACGCGCGGCAATGTGTGACCACTCTGGTCGACTCGTCCGCATTGTCCGCGGCTTGCATTCGAGCGTATCTTCAGGATATATCACCCACGGAAGTGATTCCTAGCGACCTCGTCGAGGTATGGCGTTATCTGGAGAAGGCTCCGGCAGTCGTGGAATTCATGGCGCGGTCGGCCTTCCGGCGCGAGGCGGCGACGGCTCTGAGCCTGGGGCTTGCCCATTTCTCGTAGGATTTCAACCTTGATGATGTGACGAGTGGATAGCCCTCGTCGACGGGCTCTGTGGAGATTGCCGAGGTGCTGAAGCTGAGGGACCGGGCCGCGGTGTATGCCGATCGCGTTTGGGCGATGGGCGACCTCCTCCCCTACCAGGAGACGACTGTCGCCCCCAACGATCCTGAACCGAAGCATCGGGACTTCAAGGTCGAGCAGCCGTTCTGTGCGGCGATGGCGGGTGAGTTGACGACGTACCCGTCGAACCCGTACTTGCCCTTCATTCGCAACCGCAGGGGTGGCGGCAAGTTGGCGTCGGGACCTGCGGAGTAAAAGCATTGTGCCCTGGGGCATTAGTAGTAAGTATTCATTGGACTTATATTGTATTTTGGAATGACTTTGTTCTGCTGTAATGCGAATTCATGTTATTTTCTGGATTGTTTCGTGACTTTGATTATTGATTGGACGAGTCCCCGAGCGCGTCCACCCTTTTTATGGGGTTTACCTCGTTTGTTATGTGTTTGCGATTTTGAATGTTTTTCGATTGTTTCGTTATTGAGGTCGACTCGCCAGAGCTCGGAGAGCCAGTCACAGGGCGACTCCCGTGGGTGCTCTGTACTTGACCGTTTTCCGTTGCGTGAACGAGGTCGGGTTAGCCGAGTCCCCGAGCGTGGTACTTGGTGGTTCTAGTCGCAACTCCAAGGTAGGTGAGGACTAAGCGCGTTAGAGTGAGTGCGTCGCTCCTACCTGACCCGAAGGATCAGTCGCATGGCGAGTCCTGGGCATGCTCTCATACTGGGCGTTTTTCCCCACCCGCTCATATTTGACTAGACGTCAGTCCCCGAGCGTGGTAATTGTCCGTTCGAGTCGCTATGCCGAGGATGCGAAGGACTTGGTCGCTGTAAGAAGCGAATGCAGTTGTCTTGGCTCGGTGAGCCAGTCGGGCTAGGCGACTCCAATGGGGCTCCGGGTTGGCGTTTTTCGTGGAATTTACGAGGCCTGGAGTTTTCCTGTGCCCTCGTGCCGCACTACTTGGCCGTGCCGGTCGCTTTACCAGAGGTTGACTTCTGCGAGTAGCATAACACCGTTATTACGAGTGAGAGTGGCACAAGACATGGAGAGTAGACACAATTTTCGGTAACCGATCTGTTTTATTTCATAGCGGGTGGAGAGTACATGTATGGAGTTCTAGGAGTAGAACTTTCGTAGGAGGTTTACATTCCATGGCCGCTTGACGTCGAGCTTTCCGTCTCCTCGGACGTCGGTGAGGTTGTAGGCGTCGTTGCCTAGAACTCGCCCGATGGCGAATGGTCCCTCCCAGGGGGGAGAGCTTGTGCATGCCCTTTTTGTCCTGGATGAGGCGAAGTACTAGGTCGCCTTCCTAGAAAGTGCGAGTCCTTACTCGCCGGCTATGGTAACGGCGGAGCCCTTGCTGGTAGATGGCGGTGCGGGAGCGAGCTAGGTCACGTGCCTCGTCGAGCTGGCCGATTCCATCCTGGCGTGCGAGTTCGTTTTCGGCCTCCGTGTAGTTGACCACCCTGGGCGAGTCGTGCTCTAGGTCGATGGGCATGACTGCCTCGGTGCCGTACACCATGAAGAAGGGGGTGAAGCCTATCGACCTGTTGATGGAGGTGCGGATGCCCCAGATGACGGAGGGTAGCTCCTCGACCCAACACCCGGCGGTGCTCTCGAGCGGTACTTGGAGCCGTGGCTTCAGGCCATGGAGGATGCTCTGGTTGGCTCGTTCCGCCTGGCCATTTGATTCCGGGTGGGCGACTGATGTGAGGTCAAGTCGGATGTGATGTTCCTCGCAGAACTCGGCCATGGCTCCTTTGGCGAAGTTGGTGCCGTTGTCCGTGATGATGCTGTTTGGGAACCCGTAGCGATAGATTAGCTCGCGTAGGAACTTGGTGGCGGTCTTCCCGTCGCATTTCCGGACTGGCTTGGCCACCACCCATTTTGTGAATTTGTCGACTGTGACCAGGAGGTGGGTGAAGCCGGAGGGGGCCTTCTTGAAAGGGCCTACCATGTCCATACCCCACACGGCGAACGGCCAGGTGATGGGGATTGTCTTGAGCGCCGAGCTCGGCACGTGGGTCTGGTTGGCGTATTTCTGGCACCCGACGCACCACTGGACGATGTCGACAGCGTCTGCGTGTGCGGTGGGCCAGTAGAAGCCGTGTCGCATAGCCTTTGCGACATGAGAGCGAGCGTGGGCATGGTGGCCGCAGTTGCCGGAGTGGATTTCTTGGAGGATTTTGTGTCCTTCAGCGGGTTGAACGCAGCGTTGGAACACGCCGGTCATGCTGCGCTTATGGAGCTCGCCGTTGATGATGACGAAGGATTTGCAGCGACGTGCTATCATCCGGGCGTCTGTCTCGTCTGCTGGCAGCGTGCCTCCCTCTAGGTAGGCAACATACAGTGTGGTCCAGTCTCTGGCTCGGCGATGAGTGCGACCAGGGCTGCCTCTGGCTGCAGCGGGATTCCTTTGTCGATCTCCCTTGGGAGAGAGACGGAAGGCTTGGTGATGGTGTCGAGGAAGACGCCGGCGGGTGGTGCGATTCGAGCCGAGCCGATGCGAGAGAGTGCGTCGGCCTCCTCGTTCTTTCGCTTGTCAATCCACTCGACGGAGTAGCCTGCGAAGTGTCCACCTAGCTTGTCCACTTCTTGGCGGTATGCCGCCATGGTGGGGGAGACGGCGTCGCAGGTGCCAGCAACTTGCCCAGCGACGAGGTTAGAGTCTCCGTAGCAGCACAGGCGGTTGACGTTCATCTCCTTGGCAGCTCGCATGCCGTGGAGTAGTGCCTCGTACTCGGCCATGTTGTTGGTGCAGGGGGTGAAGTCAAGGCAGAGGACGTAGCGGAGCTTGTCGCCCTTTGAAGAAGTTAGAACGATCCCTGCTCCTGCGCCATCCGCGTTCTTGGAGCCGTCGAAGTGTAGGCTCCAATAATGGAGGTACGGCAGCTTTTCTGGCTGCTGGGCCTCTTCCCAGTCGACGATGAAGTCCGCGAGAGCCTGCGACTTGATCGCTTTGCGCAGCTCGTACCTGATGTTGTGTACGCCGATCTCGACGGCCCACTTGGCGACTCGCACGGTCGCCTCACGGTTGCGGATGATGTTCTGCAACGGTGCGGAGGAGACGACCGTTATCGGATGCTCCTGGAAGTAGTGTGGCAGTCGCCGCTATGCTCTGAAGACCGCGTATACCAGTTTCTGGTATTGCGGGTAGCGCTGGCGCGACTCGGTGAGGACTTCGCTGATGTAGTACACTGGTCGCTGCTCCGGGCGCTCCTTTCCCTCCTCTGGTCGCTCAACGACCATGATGGTGCCGACGACGCGCTCGGAAGCCACGACATAGACCAGCATGGGTTCCTTGTCGACGGGAGCGGCGAGTAGCGGTGCTGCGAGTAGCACCTTCTTGAGGTCGCGGAGCGCATCATCCTCCTCCTTATCCCACTGGAAGGTGGGATTCTTGCGCATCAGGCGGTAGAGGGCATCGCCTTTTCTCCCAATCGGGGGATGAAGCGACTGAGAGCCACGACTCGCCCGGCCAGCCTCTGCATGTCGCGTAGTGTAACACTCTCACAATCGGCCCTATGCAAGTTTTAGCGAAACTCGCCAAACCCGCATATAAACGATTCAAAGGTGCCCACCAGGCACTTGCGTGCGGGTGGAAAACGAAGTAATATCATTACACAATAGTCGTCGATGGAACCCACAGAACATATATATACAACAACGACTCAAAGAGTCAAGAATACAGATATACAATACAAAGATCCAAATCACCTTGAAAACGATAGAGCGTCTGACTACGGACAAGATGCAAATGGGGCTAAGAGCCCTGAAGAATAACCAATGGCGTCCATAACCCTGCCCAGGCCAAGCCGGAAGGGTAACCCTGCTAACGACGTCAATCTGAAAACCTGCTTAAACAAAAGGGGTGCCGACAAAGGGCAAAGGAAAAAGAGAGAGCGGTCAGTACTGAGGCCAGTACACGGCGAGGCTAGAATTCGGCGGTCCTCGCCTACATAGGTATGGTGGACTGAAGCGGCATGCACTAAACAACCTATAGAGACTCGATACAACTAGCGGCTATCAGAGAGGGGTAAGAAAGACCTATTCGGAACCAACCTAATACTACCACCAAACATACCCATCCTGGTATTTCCCCCTCGAGACCAAACGAGGAAGTCAACCGAGGAACTCACACAGTTGGCAGTTTTATTCATTCCGTTATAGTGGCGGCAATTACTAGTCAAATATAGATAGTCATCCTGATAGAATAAGCAGTGGGCACTTTTAGTTAACCATTCCGTTGTAGTTGCAACACTTACTAGTCAGATACAAATAGCATGAGATATCCCCAAACCCAGCAGTTGTTGGTACTTTTATTTAGCCATTCCGTTGCAGTGAAGCTGATTACTAGTCATATCGGATACAAGTCAATTTATAACAGTAAACTTTAGTTATAGTTGTCTATGATCGAGAACTGTGCTCCAAGTCGTCCATAACCGCGGACACGGCTTCTCGAAAAGATTTAACCCTGCAGGGGTGCACCAAAATTCCCACACGCACCTACACCCTTGTTGTCAGATCAGGTAGGTACAAGATCACAAAACATACACCCAACGGTATGTCGACGGGGTTTCGGACACGACGTTTCCCAGACCCAAAGCAAGCACGGGGGGGGCACCCCACTAAGCTACCCGCAACGAAGTCGGCCGGTCTCCGAGACGGACTCAGGGTTTGCGCCAATGGCTGTAAACGACTGGGAACCCGAAAATGAGACTGGGCTTGTCGATACCGCGAAAACACTCCGCAATCCTAAACAGTACACGTGCAGTACCTCGCACAATTTAAATTAAGCAGTAAAGCATGGCATAAGTACAGGATAGTAATAAAGCCCCAAACTACATGTGGCCCCCAGTACAGTACTTGGAATAGGGTACTAAATCGATGGGGGTGCCCATACACCCCACCTGTGGTTAGCGCGCTCGATCTCGTAACAGGTCAAGAACTCGGGGTCCTACGGGACACAAGTGGACGGTTAACAACCAAATAACATCTATTGCCCACATGTGCCTCTGCATTTACCTACTTCAATTTTAGTTATTAAACAGTAATTGAATTAAACGATAAATAAAGCCATGATCATCTCCAACCTTAAACATACGGCAATACTCCAACAACGGTGGTACTTGACGACACGCAACAGCACTTGAGCAAGTGACTACGACGCGCAGGTCCAACTATCTACCAAACAACAGGTAATAGGATGTGTCCAAGGCAATATAAGGCTGCAAGGAATATCACGGGTACGAAAACTAGAGCAACGCAACACAGATAGCAATAGATCAACATGAGGGAATAAATACTATAAAAGTAAGATGGGTAGAAAGGGGGAGATGCTCGCCTGAAAAACATTGCCGAAGGTTCATCCGAAGGTCGGGGCGAAGCTCACATCAACTCAACAGCCTTATCCGCGAAGAAGCAAAACACTAGAAGAAACACCGGATGCACTATTTAATACTACGGCAGAAGACCGGGCATGATGCATGTATGATGTATGACATGGCAAGGTGCAATGCAATTAGATCATATTAAGTGGAACCGGGGTCCCGACATTTAAATATATGGTTCTAGTTGTTTAGATACCCCGCATTTTAAATGTTGTATTAACAAGGCAAAAGATAGCACCGGTTCGCTACACAAATTTAAATGGGGTCAATATAAGACTAGAATAGCTCGCATATAGCCTCCATATTTAATTTAGGTGGATCGGCATAACGCCCCCAAACCCACAGACAAGTATGCATGCATGAACAATTTAATATGCATCAGTTGATAATGTCATATTATAAAATAGGGGCCTAGGGTCACACATCTGGGTTCGGCAGATCTTGGGGTTCCGGGGGGTTCGGGGTCCGACAGGGTTCAGGGTTCGACGGGATCGGTCTCGGACAACGGGAAGTCGAACTTGTCGCATCCGAAAAGGAGGACTTGGTTGGCGTCGGGGTCACATCGGATTCGCCCTGGTCGGTGCCGATCTTGTCGTCACGAAGATCTTGTCGGGTCCTCGTATCGGGTCGGTCTTGGCATCCGGGATGAAGAACTTGGCGTTCTACGTCGGTGTCCTTACCGTCCGGGTTCTCGAGCATCGCATCCGGGAAGGAGTACTTGTCGCACATGTGGTCTTCGGGTCCGGGGTCTCAGTCATGGCGTCCCATTGTAGATCTTGTTGATGGTCCATCAAAAGCCACCGGGTTCGGTTTTGGTTCCATTGTCGACGACCTTGTGTTCTGAGCTTGATTCATCGATGGGGTTGAAGTAGGTGTTCAAAGCATCCCAGAGGTCCTTGTCCTGTTTTCCATCTTTTAAATTGTCTTGCCAGGTTCCTTTTGTCAGCCATCCAACACTCACCAGATCACTTGATACCAACAACCACAACAAAATCACCAAACAGGGACCCGCGCCGGTAGATGAGCAGGACCAAGTGGCACTTGAACATGAGGTCGTGCAGGGGTGGCGCATGTACCACGGCAGCAAGGCAACGGCCGGAAGGTGAACCAGAGCACGGGACGGCGGCGAGAGGGGCACAGAGATGGCCGACCAAGGCATCAGTTTGCCGGCAAGCAGGGAGAGGCGACGGAGCCCATGATGCAGGTCGGTGGAGAGGAGGACCTTGCTGCTCTTGCAGAGGACAAGGAGGAGCCGACGGGTGCCTGCGGCCTGGTGCAGGCAGACGAGGGGCGAGCAGAGGGAGGAGCACCAGAGGAGGCGGTGCTGCTGACGCGCGGGGAGGTGGCGGCTCCGGCGAGCTTGCGTGAGGGCGTGGGGGACGACGGGGCGCGGCGACCAGCGACGCTCGAGGACGCGGCCACCGGGGCGAGGCGGGGCTCTACGGACGGGCAGAGGCTCAGGCTCGAGGAGATGAGGCTGCGCTCGCGAACGACGTAGAGGGCGGTCCTGGCGGCGGGGAGGCCGGAGCTCCAGGCGGAGGACGGTCAGAGGCGGGGGTTCTGGCGGCGGGGGTGGTCCTCCTGGCGGCGGCCCGAGCGGAGGTGCGACGGGGCTCGGCCGGAGGACGGGGCGGAGGACGGGCAGAGAGGTGGGGGCTAGAGGAGGGAGGAGAGAGGAAGGCGCCGGGGCGCGATGTTGCAGAGGGGGAAGGGCCGCGGCGGCGGGATCTACGGCGCTGGCCGGAGACGGGCCAAGGCAGCGTCGGGGAGGAAGGATCCCAGGGGCGACGGCAGAGTGGAAGGAGGGAGAGGACGGGGGTCGCGGGCGAGCGACCGCGCGGGGTCATGGGTGGGGTCGAGAGAAAGAGAGAGGAGCGTGGGGGGGAGGCGGCGGCAGACGCGGGATGGGGAGGTGGGACCGGGGCGGCAGGTGGGGCTGCGAGTGCGCGGTGGGTGAGGGAGTGGGGTGAGAGAGGTGGGGGTAGGATGAGGTGGCGGGCTGGAATTGGTTAGGGGGAAGGGAGGGGTGAGGTGGAGGGAGGGGATTGGTCAGGGTGAGGTGGAGGGAGGCTGGGTAGGATAGGATTGGGTAGAAAAAGGTTTTAGGTCAGTCTGGTTTTGTACTGGGGGTGGCCGACTGGGTCGGATCGGCACAGTACGGCTGCCCCCTAAAAATAATTAAACATTTTATTTATTTAAAACGGGGCTTTTGCAAACCTTGGTTAGTCAAAACAAAATATTCCGGAGACCCGGGTTTTAATTTGAATAACGACGGGAGTATTTAGAAAACAAAACTAGGCGTTTCAAAAATAGTTTAGACAAAAACCATGCATGATGATGACGATGCTCAAATGCAATGTGGCATGATGACATGAGCATGCGGTCATGATGATGCAATGCACAAAAACAACACGATTTTCTAGTAGTGGTTTTGGCGGGATGCCACAATTCGACACCACTAACAATGGATCTCGCCCTCGAGACCCGCCTCATGGTACCGGGAAGAAGGGCGGCGATATGAATCTTCTCGCATCGTGTAGATCCTTGCGACACCACTAACAAGAGGTCATTGTCCGTGTTCGTCGAGATAACACTCTGGGAAACAAAGGCGAAGGTAGAGGTATCAACCAATAAAGCCACCTCTAGCCTCCGTGGACGGAGTAAAATTGCTGGATCCACTGATTCGATGTACAAGAGCGAATGATAAGAGTAGTCGGATGGGGATCAGTCCATCGCGCACCCAAACCATTACTCTGCACACGAATAGGCGAATTATGCAACCAACTCTCGGAATTCAGACTGAAGATCTCGACAAACGAGGTTTAGAAACAAAGGAGTGATGCAGACTCTGCATCGGATCTGACGTAGATGATGTCGTCGCGTCGGAAAAACACCGGAAGGCACGAGAAGGAACAAAGAGAAGTCCACCATACGAAGGATTCCTCGGATAGCATGAAGACCAGATGTAGCAACACCGTTACCAAAGGAGGAAGCGAAACCCTGAAGGTACGATGGAACCCAACCACGAGAAATCCTGGACTCGAAGAGAGAGAAGAGAGCGGATTCAAAACACGCAGAGGTGAGAGGAGAGCAGCAGAGGGGTAAGGAGTAAAATCAGACCTAATCAGAACTATCCAACCGATTTTTTTTCAAAAAATGTTTTGACACTCTACTTCGGCCGTTAGCTAGGTTATCCTACAGGATGGACTTGTGGGGTATCGCAACTGCTGAGCTCTTATACCACTCTGTAACACCCTCAGAATCGGCCCTATGCAAGTTTTAGCGAAACTCGCCAAACCCGCATAGAAACGATTCAAAGGTGCCCACCAGGCACTTGCATGCGGGTGGAAAACGAAGTAATATTATTACACAATAGTCCTCGATGGAACCCACATAACATATATATACAACAACGACTCAAAGAGTCAAGAATACAGATATACAATACAAAGATCCAAATCACCTTGAAAACGATAGAGCGTCCGACTACGGACAAGATGCAAATGGGGCTAAGAGCCCTGAAGAATAACCAATGGCGTCCATAACCCTGCCCAGGCCAAGCCAGAAGGGTAACCCTGCTAACGACGTCGATCTCAAAACCTTCTTAAACAAAAGGGGTGCCGACAAAGGGCAAAGGAAAAAGAGAGAGCGGTCAGTACTGAGGCCAGTACACGGCGAGGCTAGAATTCGGCGGTCCTCGCCTACATAGGTATGGTGGACTGAAGCGGCAGCGCGACATGCACTAAACAACCTATAGAGACTCGATACAACTAGCGGCTATCAGAGAGGGGTAAGAAAGACCTATTCGGAACCAACCTGATACTACCACCAAACATACCCATCCTGGTATTTCCCCCTCGAGACCAAACGAGGAAGTCAACCGAGGAACTCACATAGTTGGCAGTTTTATTCATTCCGTTATAGTGGCGGCAATTACTAGTCAAATATAGATAGTCATCCTGATAGAATAAGCATTGGGCACTTTTAGTTAACCATTCCGTTGTAGTTGCAACACTTACTAGTCAGATACAAATAGCATGAGATATCCCCAAACCCAGCAGTTGTTGGTACTTTTATTTAGCCATTCGGTTGCAGTGAAGCTGATTACTAGTCATATAGGATACAAGTCAATTTATAACAGTAAACTTTAGTTATAGTTGTCTATGATCGAGAACTGTGCTCCAAGTCGTCCATAACCGCGGACACGGCTTCTCGAAAAGATTTAACCCTGCAGGGGTGCACCAAAGTTCCCACACGCACCTACACCCTTGTTGTCAGATTAGGTAGGTACAAGATCACAAAACATACACCCAACGGTATGTCGACGGGGTTTCGGACACGACGTTTCCCAGACCCAAAGCAAGCACGGGGGGGCCACCCCACTAAGCTACCCGCAACGAAGTCGGCCGGTCTCTGAGACGGACTCAGGGTTTGCGCCAATGGCTGTAAACGACTGGGAACCCGAAAATGAGACTAGGCTTGTCGATACCGCGAAAACACTCCGCAATCCTAAACAGTACACGTGCAGTACCTCGCACAATTTAAATTAAGCAGTAAAGCATGGCATAAGTACAGGATAGTAATAAAGCCCCAAACTACTTGTGTCCCCTAGTACAGTACTTGGAATCAGGTACTAAATCGATGGGGGTGCCCATACACCCCACCTGTGGTTAGCGCGCTCGATCTCGGAACAGGTGTCAAGAACTCGGGGTCCTACGGGACACAAGTGGACGGTTAACAAACAAATAACATCTATTGCCCACCTGTGCATCTGCATTTACCTACTTCAATTTTAGTTATTAAACAGTAATTGAATTAAACGATAAATAAAGCCATGATCATCTCCAACCTTAAACATACGGCAATACTCCAACAACTGTGGTACTTGACGACATGCAACAGCATTTGAGCAAGTGACTACGACGCGCAGGTCCAACTATCTACCAAACAACAGGTAATAGGATGTGTCCAAGGCAATATAAGGTTGCAAGGAATATCACGGGTACGAAAACTAGAGCAACGCAACACAGATAGCAATAGATCAACAGGAGGGAATAAATACTATAAAAGTAAGATGGGTAGAAAGGGGGAGATGCTCGCCTGAAAAACATTGCCGAAGGTTCATCCGAAGGTCGGGGCGAAGCTCACATCAACTCAACAGCCTTATCCGCGAAGAAGCAAAACACTAGAAGAAACACCGGATGCACTATTTAATACTACGGCAGAAGATCGGGCATGATGCATGTATGATGTATGACATGGCAAGGTGCAATGCAATTAGATCATATTAAGCGGAACCGGGGTCCCGACATTTAAATATATGGTTCTAGTTGTTTAGATACCCCGCATTTTAAATGTTGTATTAACAAGGCAAAAGATAGCACCGGTTCGCTACACAAATTTAAATGGGGTCAATATAAGACTAGAATAGCTCGCATATAGCCTCCATATTTAATTTAGGTGGATCGGCATAACGCCCCCAAACCCACAGACAAGTATGCATGCATGAACAATTTAATATGCATCAGTTGATAATGTCATATTATAAAATAGGGGCCTAGGGTCACACATCTGGGTTCGGCAGATCTTGGGGTTCCGGGGGGTTCGGGGTCCGACAGGGTTCAGGGTTCAACGAGATCGGTCTCGGACAACGGGAAGTCGAACTTGTCGCATCCGAAAAGGAGGACTTGGTTGGCGTCGGGGTCACATCGGATTCGCCCTGGTCGGTGCCGATCTTGTCGTCATGAAGATCTTGTCGGGTCCTCGTATCGGGTCGGTCTTGGCATCCGGGATGAAGAACTTGGCGTTCTGCGTCGGTGTCCTTACCGTCCGGGTTCTCGAGCATCGCATCCGGGAAGGAGTACTTGTCGCACATGTGGTCTTCGGGTCCGGGGTCTCAGTCATCGCGTCCCATTGTAGATCTTGTTGATGGTCCATCAAAAGCCACCGGGTTTGGTTTTGGTTCCATTGTCGACGACCTTGGCGATCTGAGCTTGGTTCATCGATGGGGTTGAAGTAGGTGTTCAAAGCATCCCAGAGGTCCTTGTCCTGTTTTCCATTTTTTAAATTGTCTTGCCAGGTTCCTTTTGTCAGCCATCCAACACTCACCAGATCACTTGATACCAACAACCACAACAAAATCACCAAACAGGGACCCGCACCGGTAGATGAGCAGGACCAAGTGGCACTTGAACATGAGGTCGTGCAGGGGTGGCGCATGTACCACGGCAGCGAGGCAACGGCCGGAAGGTGAACCAGAGCACGGGACGGCGGCGAGAGGGTCACAGAGATGGCCGACCAAGGCATCGGTTTGCCGGCAAGCAGGGAGAGGCGACGGAGCCCATGATGCAGGTCGGTGGAGAGGAGGACCTTGCTGCTCTTGCAGAGGACAAGGAGGAGCTGACGGGTGCCTGCGGCCTGGTGCAGGCAGACGAGGGGCGAGCAGAGGGTGCAGCACCAGAGGAGGCGGTGCTGCTGACGCGCGGGGAGGTGGCGCCCTTAGGCGGTGACGCGGTGGCGGCTCCGGCGAGCTTGCGTGAGGGCGTGGGGGACAACGGGGCGCGGCGACCAGCGACGCTCGAGGACGCGGCCACCGGGGCGAGGCGGGGCTCTGCGGACGGGCAGAGGCTCAGGCTCGGGGAGACGAGGTTGCGCTCGCGAACGGCGCAGAGGGCGGTCCTGGCGGCGGGGAGGCCGGAGCTCGAGGCGGAGGATGGTCGGAGGCGGGGGTTCTGGCGGCGGGGGGGTCCTCCTGGCGGCGGCCCGAGCGGAGGTGCGACGGGGCTCGGCCGGAGGACGGGGCGGAGGACGGGCAGAGAGGTGGGGGCCAGAGGAGGGAGGAGAGAGGAAGGCGCCGGGGCGCGGTGTTGCAGAGGGGGAAGGGCCGCGGCGGCGGGATCTACGGCGCTGGCCGGAGACGGGCCAAGGCAGCGTTGGGGAGGAAGGATCCCAGGGGCGGCGACAGAATGGAAGGAGGGAGAGGACGGGGGTCGCGGGCGAGCGACCGAGCGGGGTCATGGGTGGGGTCGAGAGAGAGAGGAGCGTGGGGGGAGACGGCGGCAGACGCGGGATAGGGAGGTGGGACCGGGGCGGCAGGTGGGGCTGCGTGTGCGCGGTGGGTGAGGGAGTAGGGTGAGAGAGGTGGGGGTAGGATGAGGTGGCAGGCTGGAATTGGTTAGGGGGGAGGGAGGGGTGAGGTGGAGGGAGGGGATTGGTCAGGGTGAGGTGGAGGGAGGCTAGGTAGGATAGGATTGGGTAGAAAAAGGTTTTAGGACAGTCTGGTTTTGTACTGGGGGTGGCCGACTGGGTCGGATCGGCCCGGTACGGCTGCCCCCTAAAAATAATTAAACATTTTATTTATTTAAAACGGGGCTTTTGCAAATCGTGGATAGTCAAAACAAAATATTCCGGAGACCCGGGTTTTAATTTGAATAACGACGGGAGTATTTTGAAAACAAAACTAGGCGTTTCGAAAATAGTTTAGACAAAAACCATGCATGATGATGACGATGCTCAAATGCAATGTGGCATGATGACATGAGCATGCGGTCATGATGATGCAATGCACAAAAACAACGCGATTTTCTAGTAGTGGTTTTTGCGGGATGCCACACGCAGGCACTCGGGTTTGCCGAGTAGAGCGATCGTGTCGATCTTGGTGGGGTTTGCGTCGATCCCGCGCTTGGATATGACGTATCCCAGTAGCTGCCCAGCTGGCACACCGAAGGTGCATTTGCCTGGGTTTAGCTTTATCTTGTATTTACGCAGGTTGGCGAATGTTTCCTCCAGGTCGGCGAGTAGGTCTCTCTGGCGAGTGGACTTCACCACCACGTCGTCGATGTAGACGTGGATATTGCGGCCAATTTGGCTCGCGAGGCACTCCTGCATGCACCGCTGGTAGGTTGCCCCGGCGTTCTTGAGGCCGAAGGTCATGGCAGTGTAGCAGAAGGCTCCGAAAGGCGTGATGAACGCCGTCTTCTCTTCGTACTCAATGGCCATTTTGATCTGGTTGTACCCATAGTAGGCGTCAAGGAATCATAGCGACTCCGAGCCCGCGGTGGAATCGATGATTTGGTCGATCTGCGGGAGGACGAATTGCTCCTTCGGGCAGGCGCTGTTTAGGTTTGTGTAATCGATACACATCCTACAGGTCCCATTTTTCTTCTCGACCAGGACTGGGTTTGCCAGCCACTTGTAGTACTTGACTGGCCGGATGAAGCCTGCAGTGAGTAGACGCTGCACTTCCTCAGCGATTGCTTGGCGGCGCTCTTCATTGAAGGGCCGCAGCGACTGCTTGACGGGTCGCACTTTGGGGTCGGCATTGAGTTTGTGCTCAGCGAGTTCCCTAGGGACGCCAGGCATGTCAGAGGGCTTCCATGCGAAGATGTCCCTGTTCTCACGGCAGAACTCGATGAGCGCGCCTTCCTATGCTTGGCTCATGCCCGTCCCGATCATCACAGTCTGGCTGGAGTCACCTGGGACCAGCTCGACGGTGCGGGTATGCGTTGTTGCCTCGAAGGCTGAGGTGTTGCCGCCCTCCGAGTTGGGCTTCTTGAGTATGGTGGGGTCGTCGTTGTTGACCCCGCTCGCGTACTTGGCGATCTCGTCGACGTGGTTGGCCTATGCCGCGATGACGGCGTCGGCGAGTTCAGTTCCTTTGGCCTCGCACTCGGCGGCCATGTCGGGGTCGCTGTGGATTGTGATGACGCCGCGCGGTCCGGGGAGCTTCATCGCGTTGTAGGCGTAGTGGGGCGCCGCCATGAACTTGGCGAACGCCTGGCGCCCCAAGACGCAGTGGTAGGGGCTGTCGAAGGGCACCAGCTCGAAGACGATCCGCTCGGTGCGGAAGTTTGCCGGTGTGCCGAAGGTGACTGGCAGCGTGACCTTTCCGATCGGGTACGCCTTCCGACCGGGGACGATGTCGTGGAACGTGGTGTAGGTCGTCTCGACCATCGACTGCGGGAGCCGCGGTCGCCTGAAGGTGTCCAGGTACAGGATGTTGATGGAGCTGCCGCCGTCCATCAATGTCTTGGGGAGCCATTAGTCTCCCACCTTGGGCTTGACCACCAGGGCGACTCGGCCTGGGCACTCGATTCGTGGCGAGTGGTCCTGGCGGCTCCAAGTGATTGGTTGCTCAGACCAGTTGAGGAACTGGGCGACGTCCACCTGGGCCACCACGTTGACGGCGACGGCGCGGGCGATGACCTTCTTCTTGCGCTTCGTGTTGAAGCCTGTGAAGGTGTGGAGCGATCTGGCCACGCTGCCGAATTTTCCGCCATTTGGCGGGTTGTTGTCGGGGTCTTCCCGCGCGCGCCGTGCCTTCTCGATCTCCTTGAGAGAATGGCAGTCGGCGGTCGTGTGCGTGGCGGGCTTTCCTTCCCTGCTGTGAAATACACAAGGTTGGTTAAGAAGGGCCGCAGGGTCGAACCTCGGCTTCTCCTTGTAGTTGCCACCGTCACGGCGTTGCCCCCCGTCGCGGCGGAAGCTCTTGGGCTCGCACTGCGCGTACCCAGCGTTGGTGACGAAGTCGACTCGCCCATCACTGCGGCGCTTGCCGGTGAGGCGAGTGTTTTTGTAGCGTAGATCAGATCGTATTCCGATGTCGTTGCCGCTCGTGCGGCATTGTCCTCCCAACTCGTCATCGGTTTCTTGGTTTGGATCTTCTTCCGCGTATCTTTTGGCGATCTCCAGGAGATCCGGTATGTTGTAAAGTGTGCGGTATGCTCGTTTGAGCTTGGCGAGCAGGGGCTCGTATCGGCACGATGTCTTGAAGCAGTGGATTGCGCTGTCTGGGTGGATACCGACCGTGTTGTACCACAGTTCTTGCCACCGTTGGACCCAGCTGCGGGTCGACTCGCGAGGTCCTTGGACGCACCGTTCCAGGTCCTCGATGGTGGTGGCGCGGGTGTATGAACCCTCAAAGTGCCTGACGAAGGCATCGGGCATCTCTTCCCAGGAGTCGATGCTATCCGCGGGGAGAGTGTTGATCCACTGCCTGCACGCCCCCTCCATCATCAGGGGGAGGTAGCGGGCGGCTAGTAGATCGGTGTGGCCGGCGATCCCCATTGCCATGAGGTAGGTATCCAGCCACACAGAGGGATCGTACGAGGGGTCGTACTTCTCTATTTCCTTCGGCGCTTTGAAGTTCGCCGGGTATCTTTTGCCTCGGATCATCGGTCCGAAGCACCGGGGCCCGAGTCGGCTTAGTGACCCCCTCGGCTCGCCGTCGCGGCGGTTGGTTAGGGTATGCCGCAGGTCGTCGGGCTGGCATGCGCGCCAGCTCTGGTTGTTGATGATGTGGGTGCGGGCGTCGACGGGCTGACCGTTGGCGGCGACGAAGTTGGTCGCCGGCCAGGGGTCGTTGGTGGAGAGTTCCGCGTTCGTGGGTCGGTGTTGGAGCTGCAGTGGTTCGGGTGGCGGGCAGTTGAGGGTGTTTGCCACCATGGAGCGGCCGCTTGAGGCCGCTCTGCTGCCCGATGAACGCGAGTACATCCGACCCTGTGAGTCGACGCCTGCGTTTTGTTGCTCGACCGCTTTTGCGAGCAAGGCCTTGGCGTACTGGATCTATAGGGCACCGTCACTGGTGGCCGCGATGTTGTCGACTGCTGCTTGGCCCGCGACGAGGTTGTCCATCGAGGTGGAGAATAGAGGTAGGCCGTTTGCGTCTCGCTCCCGTGAGGAGATCACGATCCTCGGCTGGTCCCTGGGTGGTGCGCGGTTGGGTGGTGGCGGGGCGCCATTGTCCGTTGACCCTGGCGGGGGCCGAGCGCTTCCTCCTGGTGGCGCGTTCTCGCAGATCGCGCGCTCGGCCGCGCGGGCCGGGTCGCTCTCGTCGTCAAAGTTCAGGGCGCGCCCCTGGACGGTGGGAGGCGCGACCTGATTCGGAGCTGGTGGTAGCGCGACAGCTCCTGCGCTGTCACCTGCTCGAGGAGAAATTTTTCGCGCTCGGCTTGTTCCTTGCGAACTACTTCCGCCAACTTCAGGCAGAGTTCCTCGACCTCCATTGCTGTCGCGTTGGGAGGGATCGGAGTGGATAATGGATCCTTCGGTGGGTCGGCACCAGTCTCCATATAGGTCGCGGCGTGGCGGCCGGTTCTGTCGCGGAGGTCGGCGGAGTTCTTTGACCCGGAGTCGAAGTCAAAGATCCCAAGGATAGAGGGATCCTCGAAGTCTTCGACGTTGGAGACCTGGGTGATGGAGCCCGCGGGCGACGCGGCGACACTGGATCTGGCGAGTGACGCCAGGGTCGCCGAGTCGGCGTCGTCGTTGAGGGCCGCGTCTTTCGTGGCTGCGGTGGTTTCGGCCACGTCGCTGTGGGCCGAGTCATACTCGGAGGCGAGGCGGTGGATCGTGCGGACCTGACTCTCAGAGAGCCAGTTGCGTGGCGGCGACTCGCAGATGCGAGCCGAGTCCTCCGAGACGATGACGTCGGTGAGGCCGACGAAGAGGCTGATCGTGCCGACCGGCAGGATCATGCTATGCGTGACGGGTCGCGCCGCCGGGACGTAGCTGCTCGGCAAGATCTGGAGCATCTCAACGATCGCTATCATGCGGCCGGTGGCGATCGACTCGTTGATGGGTAGATTGGATCTCGCCGCAGAACACCAGCCTAACCGGCCAGGCCCCACGGTGAGCACCACTGTCGTGGGAATGGCCACGGCAGATGCTGCAATCGGCAGCGAGTAGTAGAACATGGGGCAAGGGTGGCCAGCCATCTGCGGTGCGAGATGAGGGCGGAGACACAAGGATTTACCCAGGTTCGGCCCCCGGGAGGGTAAAGACCTACTCCTGCTAGATTGTATTATGGTGAGAGTTCAATGGGGCGAGCTCGGGAGCTAGGCAGCGAGTCGCTTGGGTGTATGATGGAACATATCCTCTATGCGTCCTCTAGGGAGGTTTATATAGACTCACCCCCCTAGGGTTTACAGATCTCAATCGAATCAGTTAAGGTTTCAGCGATCGTTTAACCTAATCCGACTGGGCCTATCTACGCTTCTGGGCCTTCAGCTTCCAGTCGCTTGAGTCCACGCCAGGTCTTGATCCAGTCGCCGTCCCGCAGGCCCACTCGCTGGCACCTGGGCCAGTCGGAAACGTCCTGCTGGGTATACCCCGGTAGGCATATCCCCATCACTCCTGATTTCGCATGAAAACTCGTGATTTCCTCCACAACATAATTCAAATCAAGGTTTTGCATATCTTTGCAATTATTAGTCATTAGTGGCAAGGATTGAGAGTTTCTTGACAACTGCTTGACTAAAAACAATGTTTAAACGCAAAGAAAGTTGGCAAATTTCAGAGCCATCAACTTCCCCAAAGCTCAAACCTTGATCGTCCTCGAGCAATAAGAAACAAAAGAACTATAATGAGTAACTAGAAGTGTAGCAATCAATCCAATTCTTCTAGTTAACTCTCAGCTTGCCAAGGAACACTAGGATGTTTAAATGGTAGGATTGAGTAAGAGAGTTTCATTTCCTAAGTGATATAACAATGAAGTGTATTATTTACACCCACATCAATAAATCAAGTCTATCAAAAACACTTCTAATCCAATCATTGTTTTTCAAGAAAAAATTGTACAGTAGTAATGAGACCATGCCAAGGACTTGTTATGTGGATCTTCAAAGATATCTTTTTCTTTTTATTCTTTTGCAAGTGCTTGCACAACCTTAGAGAATACCAATACTTTTTCCCATACATTGACACTGATGCCAATCATGTCATCAACTCATAGACAAAATCCGGGGTTATACCATAGATCATTCAAAAGCTAGCAGAATTTTTGGCATCCCAACGGTGTGCACTAGGAACATAAATAACAGAATTTTTCTTTCTCTCTTATTTTTTATGAGCTAGTACCACAGTTTGATCCACAAAGTTAGCTTTGGCATGCATCAAAATTACCACTAGACTTTATTTCAATCAGACAACTCCTTTCAAGAGTGTCGTCAAGACTATCAAAATATCTATGGGGTTAAGTATCTTCAAGGGTACACTCTCAAGACAACCATTCATCAAATAAGTCGTAAATTTCATACTTTTTCTTATTATACTTGTTTGGCATTATTATTTACAAGGCAAGACTCGGTTAGCTAAGAGAACTAGAGCAAGGGTTTCAACAACTAACCATGATACTAAAAAAGCTTTACTTTAACAAAATTAAATGACTCCCACGAGCATAGCATCTTAGTAAATCAATCAACTAAAATAAACAACTCAAACTTCAAAAGTGGGAGACACATGAAATACCTCTCATAAGAGACTTCATGATTCTCTTCCTTATAGGGATGTGTTCCTTCAAAAACTCAAATACGATTACTCTCATAATAATATAAAATCAAAGAGGCAAAGTGCGAATCCACAATTATGAAAAAAAGGAAAAGGGTAAAATATTTTTGTATTTTTGAGGAAAGGGGTTAAAGAATTGAAAAGATATTGCAACCAATCAAGGGTTCTAAGAAAAGAGAAAAAACAAAAGCAAACTAAAAAGTAAAGTGTTGGAACAAACCAACACGAGTGTTTCAAAGCTCCCAAGGATCTGAAGTACAACCTCATTATTACACAAATAAATTTGCAAGGGGAACACATCCCCAAGATTAGGCTTTTGCAAGCCCTTTTGTTGCTCATTATGGTGGTGGTGGATAATTTCCCATGTTCCATTGGCCATGCCAATTTTGGAAGTAGGTGTTGAGCCTTGCAGTAGCATCTCGAAGGTTGATGGAGAGGTTGTTCATGTTTTGGATATTTCCTTTGAGTGTACACATGTCTTCATAGGTGGTGTAGTAGTTTGGTGGTTTCTCATCTTATTCAGACTCTTCTTGTTATAGTTCTTCATCTTCTCCTCCTCCTCCCATGGGTATTTCTTGTTGGGGTAGATTAGCCTCAACCTGCGCATCATAAAGCAAACATCCCTCCTCGATAGAGAAAATACCATTAGGAAAAGGAGCTGGGATCAAGTGATCCGCCCCAGGTATATCCAGAAAATATCCACCATGAGTTTTAGAGACATACCACATGCTCTTAGAGTAGGGAGACCGAGATGGTGACTTCCTACCAACGGTTGGATATTACCTACGTTGATGTGAAGTGCAAGTGCAAGAACGGTCACAACTCCCCCTCCACATATGGGTCCACGAGATTGAAGAGCTTGTTGCTTAAGGTAAAACACAAGCAAAGCGCCCAAATTTGGTATTAAGTTACAATTAACAATAGCAGCTTTAGCAAGGATCAACGTGTCCTCCTCATTAACTCTAGTGATCTCACCACGTTCCTGCAAGGTTTTAGCAATCACATAGAATAAATAACGAATTGCATGGTGATTAATTTGGTTTACCTTGGGTGTGTTTCCACAAATTATCATTAAGTTGAAGTATTGACATGGTGTAGGATCTAAAAAAAAGTAGTTGTGTGTACATTAGTGGCGTTGTTATCAAACCCAAAACATTGAGCCCATTGTTCGAGTGTTAGGATATACTCACGGTTCCTAAGGAGGACTTTGACGGGATTAACTCTGGGCCTTTGTTCCTCAGTACAATAGTAATGATCCACCGTATGCGCGTCAAGGTGCTGAAGAACTCAAGTGTCAAGTCGCGATAAGTGGCAACATCCTGAAAGACAAAGTCATACAAACCAAAATTGTTGCAAAGTAAATCAAAATCAGCACGAATGCCAAGTTGGTTCAAGATGTAGGGACACGCCCACTTGGTGGACTTGATTTCCCAAAGCTTGAGATGGTTGAAACATTTAAGATGGAATTCCTTGGTGAACTCGATATCAAGTGACTCAGGGGTCAACGTATCAACGGGTAGTGCAGAAGATGTCGCAGACACCGCACGTGTATGGCTCCTTGTGTTCATCTAAAAAGTATTAAGATAGAATAAATAAGAAATAATAATAACTGCTAATAATAAATTTTGATCCAATAGAAACATAGCATATGTGATCCTCTACACTAGTTACAAAAGAATTCTCCTCTAAAACAATACTAAGCATGCTCAATATCAATATTGAATCAAAAACAAGATCTAAGTCTAGATTGACAATGGTGAATGATTGAGTGAAGATTTTGCAAAATAACTTGAGGATCGGAGGAGAATCATACCTTAGATTGATTGAGTGCGAGGAATCAAAGAAAAATTTAGAAAATTTGAAGATCCAATGGAGGTGGTTTGGAGTTTGGAGGAAGAAGAAAGAGACATTTATTGGGGATTTGTGGTGACCCAGCGTACCACTGCATGATGTAGTACACTATAGTCTTTGACATAACACTAATGAAACACCATTCACTAGTATTACATCCCTCAGAGTGGTACAACAGAAACACAGCGGGTCCAATACATGGCTAAAGGTTACAACTCACTCTATACACAAGATCCAGAGAATACTCTTGGTTTAATGAGAGAGAAAGAAGTTCTTACAAAGAAGAATCAAAAACAAATAATGCGCCAACTAATATACTTTGAAGACTAGTATTTCAACTAAGGGGTTGGCATTGCTGCTATTGCAACGCACTATAGAAATAGGTTCTTTGGCTAGAGAGTATATTCCTATTTTAATCAGAAACTTCATATTCACTTGAGTTGAGGTACATGTTGACTTCCTTGTCTTTGTGGAAGAGCTTTAGCTTTGGATGATGATTCCTGGAGCATAACTTGATGTAGATATTATTTGTATTCGCTTCAGAATCTATCAAGGGTTAAGAAGATACTTTGAGTACGAGCGTACTCAACAAGATCACTAGAAAAGGAGTGTTTGATGCACTATAACTACAACCACAGACCGTAGGTCGTAGGCAATGCAAGTTTTCGTAAACATTTCTTCAAAGGTTGCTTTTATTCTGAAAAGCTATGTCCATCAGCCATCATGGGTTTATCAGAAATTTCATGGAGTTCCTTTCCCGCAGCGTTCGCAGCTCCTTCCCGGAATAGGGAGTAACAAGTTACAGTTCTTCCACTCTGCAGAGGTGCGTTACTTTACCCATGAGAGATCAACTCCTTGTTGCACAACCGGGCAGCTTACCCGTCCACAATTCCATGTTGTGGGGCCCAGTAGATGATCCAAGCCAATCACTGCCCTCTCCGCGACCTCATATGTCTGCACAATACTTCGGGGCTGGCTCACCTTTGTTAAGCCCCCTTTCGGGTAGGCTAAAACCCTGATGAGTTCCCGAAGACTCTATGACCTGGTGATGCCTGGAATAGTACCATTTACATGGACTATATCCCTAAACACCATTCATGGATAATCTAGACACCGAAAGTGTGGGGCGTAAGGGCGCCCACCCATATGTTGGATCCGCACAAGGAATCGCAACGTCACATTAAGGTTGTCTTGCCCCCATATGAGAGGAAAAGGATACAACTGACTTCTCCGTCCCATTCCAAATCTCATGGTAAACGTGTAATATACGGCGCAAGAATCACTGGCGACATTGGTTGTTAAGTCCTAGAGGATATATTCCTGAGCAGTGGTATTTCAACTTCCAGATTTAATAGATTAGCTGATCACCTTCGATCAGTAACCAATAGTTCACATTATTATCAAAAATAGTGTTTTCTGACCTTTTGGAATGCAGGTGATGACAACACTTGATTTGCAAAATACATTACATAACATAATCAAAAGTACATGAGCAAATGTGAACTTGCCTTTTGTGATTGCAAGATTATGCACTCACGGTCTTTGAGTCAGTATAAGATCCAAAATCTGAAATCAGCATCATTGGTCCGATAAGGACTAATGTTTAAAGAAGCAATATGCTCTTATGCATAAGTAATGTGATGCACTTTATAAACGCGAATCCCGGAAATAACGTTGTTCTAGAGTTTGGATACCAGAAATGGTTATTTTAGAATGTGTTGTCCCTTTTAGGTAAGTTTCATACTTGTGCTTCTTATTAAGGCTTGTGAGTGTGTGTGAAACAACATGTAATTACAATATCATAAAACAATGAGACACACATAAATGTGAAATGCTACTTAAGATTTCTTATATAAGAGTTGTTGTTTTGAAGTGGCAAAAAGAATAACATTTGAAGAAAATATTCCTTTTCTAAGGTCTAAACAATCCTTGTGGTTAGTTGAGTCTGGTCGATGTTATTTGTGCTTGCTTGAATAGTTTGGACTTGTGAGGCTTTATAACTTAACTATAACAGGCCAAAGTTAACTATAAAACATATAACAATGTCTTTACTATTATATTTAGAGTCTTGTAGACTAAAGCTAACTTTAAAATATAGATGGTTTGAAAGTGTAATGCTTAAAGATATTTGTACCTTGTGTACCTGGTAATGTTTCCTTAAGGTTACTTAAGAATGGTTATCCTTTTACTTGGTGTAGTGGTTTCTTGATTTTTATAATGGAATAGTATCATTTACCTTTTTATAAATGAGTTGTTATAGTTTATAAACAAAGAAGTAATATTACTTAACTACTTATGGACTTACTATAGTGTTGTGATGGTTTTGTAAACTGGTGGTTGAAGTATATGGAAAGATTTGATTTATTCACAATTATTCTTGAGGATTTTATTTGTATAAGGATCCTTTTGGAAAATACTCTACACTTATGGTTGAAGGATAATTCAGTAAAATGGTATTTATAATGTTTTGAACCATTATGACTTCTTAATATTCAAGACTAATACTATTTATTAGACTTAATTGACTAATTTTAGAAATATTAACAAATTTTTATTTACCCTTATATGAATTAAAAATTCAGGAAATAGGTTTAATTTAAAATACTAGAGAATTAAGTTTTTTATTTACTTTAAAAGTGGAATATTATATTTTTAACAAGTAGACATTATTTTTGTGATCATTTTGATATATTACTTTTATTTTTGTGATTCATGAATAATAAGATATGATTTTTTATAAGATTTATTACTTTATAAATACCTAATAAATAATAAATACTTATTTAAGTGAAGTAATAATGCATGATTATAGTTTTAAAGTATTGTTTTTATTTCTCTAAGATTTTTGGTATTTTATTTATATTTTTAACATTTATCATTATTAAAATATGAATTATCAAAGTTTTATTACTTTTAATAATCTTAATTAAACAATAATTATTTAAATTGTTAATATAATAATGTTTGATGATAGTTTTAAATTAAAGATTTTATTTTTATACAAATTTTCATATATTATACATATTTTTCTGAATTATAAAACAAAAGTTATTAATTGAACAAGATTTAATCATTTATTTCATTTCTGGAATATTGATATTTGAGTTTATAACATTTTATTTATTTCTTAAACAGAAAATAACTTTTTGTACTGAGGCTAACTCTACCCAAAGTCACTGACTAGTGGGCCAGCGACCACATCAGCTCTCTAGTTAATAAATGCATTTCTTACCGGCTTGATTGCTACTCCTAGACAATGACAGATGGGCCCTAGGCCATGTCACTTGCCATGCGAGATAAAGACCAGGTCAAATAGGCTGGCTAGGCAGAGGGTGACATTGGCATGACGTCGCTATGGCGTCAGCACAACCACCGCCGTCAGTGGGTGGTCGCCGGCGACGATCCACGACGCCCCAAAAAAAAAACTAACCTAGTTCGAATCAGCGCATCACGCTGAACCCTAGAGTGGCGGCGCCGCCCGGAAATGGTCATCGGAGCCTCGGCTCCGACGAGCTCTGACGGTGGCCTACGGTGGCATAAGGTGTGACGGTGTTTTACAACGAGAGGAGGCAATTTAGGGATTCTGGAAGATTCAGGAACTCACCCTGATTGCAGTGGTGATGTAGACGAGGACTGGTGCGGTCGGAGAGCTCGTCTCCGACGAACTGCCGCAAAGAGGAACGGCAAAATTCTTCAACTCCAGTGCTTCCCTTGATGCAAGATTTCACCCAGAGGATCTACGGACCACGAGGCTTCTCCATGGCTACTTGGAAGAGAGTGGGGAGGTGCGGCTCGGCGAGGCGAGATCCGGTGAGATAGGGTTTTGGCCCCATTCGAAACAGAGAGGATAAGGAGGGAATGTGGATAGGGATTGAGGCAGGGCATCGCGGTGGCCTTCTTATCCCCTTCTGAGACGATGACGAGTATCTCAACGCCTGGCTGACAACGACGACGACATCGGGCGGCGGCGGACTCCTCCAGCGAGCTGCCTGTGTGCGTGAGGATGACGACAACGTCACTTTTGCGGACAACCCCCTGGCAAATCTTTCAGCTCAACCCGCAGTCCTCTATCTGGTCCCACTTGTTAGTCACTGTGTGGATGAGCTGGGCTCGCTGTTGTGCCGAAGAGGACTACACGTGAGTGGTAGATAATGGAGAGAAGAAATGGGCCACGGGCCAGAAACTGTTTCCTCTATTTTTTCTTCCTATTTGTTTTCCATTTTCTGTTTTATTTTTAGATATATATTTTAACATTTGTTTTGAACTTTTTTAACAAAGTTTATTTGCTGAATATTTACAGCAACGATTTATACTGATTGAGATTTATTTTGTAAATCTTAATGATAAATATTTTATATTTCTTTATTTTCTTTATATGAGTCCCTTTTAATATTTTGTAGAAGCCTTTATTATAAATTTTCTTTCTATACTAAACCATGGATTTATTATATGATATTTACTTATTTGTTTATAACACTTAATTTTAGTTAGCTCATAGTTTGAATGGAAATTTTTATATAATGATCTTATACCATTATTTGATGCATGATATACAAAGGAAATTAATATGGTTAATATAACTCCTATTAATTTAGAAATTGGCAATGTATATATTCTATTATGATAAACATAGAAGTTAGGGTTTGAATTGTAAGTGCTTACCCTAGAGTTTAGGATTCTTAATTTACTTATATTCCCTAGTTGCTCTGAGTAAAGATTTAATAGCTAAGCATATTGTCTTTTCTTTGTGATCTTTAATGATATCACCTTTTAAAATTGAGAGTTACATCTAAATTGTTTTATGGAAAAGAATTGATGAAAATATCTCCTAAACACATATGGTTAGGACAACTGGAAATGATAAAGATGTGCTTAAGTGATTTGCTATGGGAAAATGTTCATGTAAAGTGGTATGAAGATAAGATGATGGATCCATAACATGAAGTGGATATGATGTTTTGTTTGATATTTAGAGTTGGGTGTTTACCAAGAATTCCTATCTTCCATAATTCACAATCTTGGATTTCTAATTAAGGAATTCATTTCCTAGATATACTATTTTTTTTTCCTATCCATCATCATGGTTAACATGATGAGCTTTACTTCACAGGAGTATTCTTATCCACCTTTTACTCTTCTAAACTCATTGATGAATCCAATGAGTTTGATACTAGAGCATTTCATGATATTCACCTATCCAGACTTGGTTATATTAACTACTCTTCTGCTGATAACCTTCAATCCAACAAGTAGTTATTTCTAACTCCATTCCTATTCTTCCATAATCATCCACCACTAAGATTACTTCAATAGATGTATACATCAAAATACCTTTCTTTAAAGCTTATTATCCTTTAAGAGGAATAACCCTACTTCCATAACTCCAGGCTATACTAGCTTTAATTTAATCTTCCTATCTTACAGTTATTTTACTCTAATAACTCATACTCCAACCTCACATTATATTAATGTGACTTGCAATGACTACTCTAGTATAACTTATCTATACTAGGGTTTCAATCATTTTCTTCCCACCAATATCACTTATACTTGATATAAGTATTCAATCTTGGTGAGCAGGGCATGATCATTATAATCCTTTAATCATTTATGGCTTAGGTTTCCAATTGGATAATCAAGGCTTTATCAATACAACCTTACAATTGTATTGAAATTATATTCTTAATACCTTTAATGGGATTAAGGATTTTATTCATGGACTATGCCTAATTGATCCAGTAGAATTATTACTGGTAACTATCTTCAGGATTCATCCTTGTAATCTCTACCTCAAATACTCTTCTATCATTTCAAGAGTGAGTTTAACTCCATCAATTATCACATTGATTTTATTCTCCTTCAATCACTCCCATCCTATAGATGATATCTAAAACTAGCATTACTATTTACCTCTTCTTAGTTGTTTCTTTATAGGCACTTAAGTGTAAGCTATGTTATGGTCAAGAGTTGATAGATTGAGAACTGGTGAATCAATAGTTGATTTCTCAACATTGATGAACAACAGATATTGGAATATAGCTCAATAGAGATGATAAAGATTGATATGGAAAGAAAAATATATGGTGAATGATCTAGACTTAGTTTCTTCCCTTCCCAATCTCACTAAAGAGTTAAAGTTAGGTATTACCATGGTACTCATGGTATAATTGGATAAGAGATAAATAAGTCAAGGGTAACTTGGTACTCATGGGTTGTTGTGAAGAATATTATGATATGATCCCTTAAGGATCAGATATTAGTCTTTTAAGCAATGCATTATGATTTAATTGTTATTATATTTGATCTACCCTTAGATCAAATTATGGTTACCGAAAAATAAGATTTTAGCAAAGTCATATTGAAACTTATCACAGTCAACTTGATGATCTACCTCAATTCCATCAAGTTGAGAGAAGCTTCAATCATTTTAACAAGTTTTGTTCAAAAGCACGAAAATTATTCGGATTTTTTATGCATGAATGCAATGCACATCTGGGTTCAGCTTATTTCTAGGCTCTAATGCTGAGATGTTACAGGATTTTAGGTTACCTTCCTTGGGGTGTTTATGCTGGCCGAATACGTGGTACGGGCGGGCGGCATGGCTGGAGCCCACCCGTACCGGGTGACTTACCTTGGGGGCGACGGCTACTCCTAGGCGGTGCATTTAGTACGGGCACGCGGTATGGTCGCGCGCGCCCGTAGTGCTGGTCATTATGGGCACGGTATGGTTTGCTTGAAATCTGATGTTTGCTTGAGGATATGGTATGGGTGCATCGTACGGGCACGTCCGACTATACCACAGGTCGTTATCGACACTGTTTACTATGGAAAAAAATCAAACTTTCATTTTCCTTCGACTTGAGGTGGTACGGGCACACGATACGACCCCTTCCAACCGTACCATAGGTCGTTATGGGTACTGTGAGCTGCAAAACTTCAAGAATTTGTTTAGTAGCTCCGTGCGCCTTTGCATATCTCATCATAAGTAAAATAATAGTAAACATATTACATAACAATTCAACAATACTTTAGGCCATGTGTTAGTAAAAAAATCGAGGATTACCTAATTTCTTCTCCTTTCTCCATGGGTCTTCTTGAACACTCTTTACTAAAAAAACAAAACAAAAACTAACATAAAAGTAAAATTTAATTTCACATGGGTTGCCTCCCATGAAGCGCTTCTAGTTAAGGTCAATTAGCTTGACCCCGATGACAATCATTTAGGTTCGAGGAGTGGAATACCCACTCCAAAATAGTTGGCTTTCAAAGTAATTATACCATCATCATCATTAGGCTTGACCTTCTTTTTCCTAGGGAAGTGGACTATAAAACAATCTCTAGATGGTAGCCCAGTTCTTACATTCCCTTCATGCAAATAAATCAAAGTTTTAATAGTTCTTAGGAATGGCCTAACTAAAATTATAGGTGCTATGGGATATTCAGACATGTCCACAATAACAAGATCAATAAGTGTGGGACTACCTTTAAGTTCAACAACTATATTTTCACTACAAGAATCTGGACGGTCCATGATGATCTGATATCGTCGTGGATTAGTGATAAAATGTCACATCCCAAAATTTTCCAAATTTTGTAATGTGAAAAATAATCAAACAAAAGAATCACATTTTGAAATTTAGGGTGAAAAGAAACTTTTTGCTTCTAAATGGAAACATCAAAACCTTACTTGGACAAAACTTGAATGTGAAAGCAACAAACAAATGTTCAAGATATCAAATGCATTCATGCTTGGAATGTATCTTGATTTAAGAACTTGGAAAAGTTAAACCAAAAACCTTAAACCCTAATGAAAGTAATCATCTTCAAGATCACTTGCAAAACTATGGCTTTGTTCCATATAAAAATTTAGCAACAAACATTCTAAATAACCAAAAATGTTAAACAAAAATATTAAAAAACCATGGGAGTTGGTTTCACACTATTTGGATCCATGGATAAAAACTTATGATTTTAATAAGATAAAAGAAAGTATTTCCAAGACTAATAAAGCTCCTAGCTAAAATAAATACCAAATTGTGAACAAATTAATCCCAAAAGGATGTAAAAATATAAATAAATATTCAATAGAATTATACAAATTGGAATCACTATTTTTGGAACTATAAATAAAAAGATATGAATTTTATAACACAAAGAAAGAAATAAATAAATAAATAAGAATTATTGCAAATACAATTTAAACCATGGTTAAAATCCATAAGTAAATGGAATAAAAGTTTATTAAATAATATAAAAGAATAAAAGTTTATTTAAATTAAATTATATGGACTTATGAACCATATTCAGATTTAATTTAAATAAATGCCAAGGTGCAACACTCAAATTTAAATGATTAACAAATCATGAAAAATATTTGAAAATGAACTAAATAACCAACATATATCATGTGTAAGATATTCTGAAAAGGTTGGCAAAGTTTTGAATCAAATTGGAGTTGAAATCAAATTGATTTGAATAAAAACGGAAAATAGAAAAAGAAAAAGAAAAATAAAAAGGTTTTGAAGAAAGAAAGGAAAACCCTACAAGCACCCCTAGCCCAACACAGCCCACCCGGACACGCCTCTCTCCCTGCAGATCCCTTTCTCACCGCACACACACCCGCACCACTCGATGACTCCCTGGTCCCACCTGCCTTGTCAGCATCGTCATCAACCCCGCGACCACGCCGCGTTCACCTCCCAGCCGTTACTGGTCAAAATTGATTCGTGTAATTGCGCTTGAATCACGCAGTAAATCTCTGCCGTGACCCTGCCCTCTTAAACGCCTCTCCCTCCTCTCTGTTTCCCCTCAATAAGCGCCACCAGAGAGCCCCCGGGCTGCCCAATTTCAAGCTCGCACCGCCGCAGTCCTAGACGAGCTCCAGCAACAATTTCGGTGAGCCTCGACCGCCCCTCGCCCTTTGCCTTGAATTTCCATGTTTGTCGTCTTCTTACACACCTTCTAACACTCCCCGTTTGTTTGCTCGTGGCCTAGAAGCTCGCCTTCGACTCCATCTGAAGGCCACTGACGGAGCACGCAACTCCGGCGACTGATTCTCAATGACTCCGTGCGACCCTTGACCTCTCGTTCAAACCACTGTTATCGACATCATATTGTGCTACTTCTGACCCTCACTGTTCACTTGCTTGCGCTCTGTAGGCTCACCTTCGACCATCTCTGCTAGCAACCGACGGTGGACGCAACTCCGGCGAGAAATTGCAAGCGAACCCGAACGCCCCTTCACCAACCATGTATACCACGACAATCCCCTCGTCCTCGCGACCCCGGTAACTACCCTGCACCCTCCCCTTACCCCCTAGAGTCACCGGAACGCCACCCACCTGACGCGCCGCTGCCACGCACCATCATCAGCGCCGCCAGTTCTTGGCCAGTGAGCTTAGGGCTGTTAGATCTAGATCCAAAGGATAGGATAGATCACTTAAACGAAGGGGTACGGCTTGATCTGGACCATTCGTTCTCACTTAAATCCAACGACATGTGTTGCCGATCCAGCCGAATCGGTATCAGCCTGTAAGATTTGGCCACGTGGCTAGGCCTCTGATTTAAAATCCAGAATTTGTTCTATTAGATGTTTAAACTTAGAAAATCCATAACTTTTGATCTGTTTGTCCAAAAATTACAAATTTTATATCAATGGATTCAGAAAAATAATCTCTTTGAAACTATGGCCTTGGTTTGGCCATTTGTTTGTGAGAAAGTAGAGTTTTAGGCAGAGACTTGTTTAGGGCTATTTTGAGTATAAAAATTGTCCTAAAAATTATTTTTGAGTAAAACCTTTTGAAAATGGTTTTGTTTTGAACTCTCTGACCATAAAAACTAACACTTGAGATTAAAATATATTTTGTTGACACTAGGAATTATTCCTTTAAATAAAAGCATTTCTAGTAAAACAAAAATGATTTAAATGACTTATTTTCACTAACTTGATTTCAAATGAATTTCCACTTTTATAAAAGATAGTAGGTGTTTTGAAATGTTTAGAACCTTGTTAGAAACAAACTTTTCAATAAAATGACCTTTGCATGCTTGCATGCATTTCTTTGTTTTTCTTGTTTTGTTTTGTTATTTGTTTGTGTGCTAGTTTTGATTGTGTGCCTTGCTTGATTGTGATGTAGTGAACTTTGAGGAGTGTGACAATTGCAAGATCAAGGAGAGTACCTAGATTTTCTACTAAAAAGGCAAGTGATACTTTGGGCATCAAAATTCCTATCTTTTCAATATTGCATTCGTGATATTTTTGTAGTATGCATGATAGGACTATTTTGAATAATGCTATGCTATGGTAGATCCTATAGAATATATCTTTGTAGGAATTTTTCCTAATATAAGAGACATGTTGTGCTAGTATGCTTATCCTAGCTATTAGAATTCAAGGGTGGGAATTCATGTTATGATATTATGGAAAAATTATGACTGTGTTTTTGAGCAAGAAAACAACTTGTTTATGAAACACCTGGGTGGAATGGTAATTGCATGGATGGATTTTTGTTGAGTGGTTACCCAGGGCCCATTTGTATGGTTTACCCTCGTGTATCTCACTTGTGGATGGCCACCTAGGAACAAAGAAATTTGAGATGTTTAGTGTTGAGAAGCTTCTAGTGCAGCCACCTGGCATATGGGCTCTGCCTTGACCAATGTAGGGGTCCCAATCTTAGATAAGATAGAGCCTCCTGTGTTTACAATGCTAGTCCCTGGATCAATAGCTAGCATCCACAGTTAAGATGTAATATCAAGAAACAAAGGTCATAATATAACTTTATAACCAGGAATAGCATAGATATATTACATCTTACATAGCTCATATGGCTATTACATTACATTGCAGCGGAATAACTATGGTCAAGTGGTCCTTCATCTTCAAAGTGCCACAGGCAGATGTTGGTTGTAGACTTTGTAATCCTAAACAATCAATCTTCACTAAATTCAATCAAACCTGCAACATACAAGTTACAGCCACAAAGGGTCAATACATTTGAATTGTATTGGCAAGTGATACTATGGTATTTATAGTGGAGTCTAACATCTATATGCATTTGGCTAAGTGGAGTTGAGGCTTGCATTGCTCAAAATATATTTTTCTTATCATTTTGAAAATACTAAGTTTTTGCTTGACAAAATCATTTTCCTCAATCAAAGATTTCAAGATCCTTGTACCAAGCCATCTCTCCATCAATGATTGAAGAATTCAAACAACCCTTGTTCAAACCACAAGATTTTAATTTAGAAATTGGAATGATGAGATTCTTGATTGCTTCCATGTCTTGATGCTCAAATTGTCCTTTACCAGGGACATGGCTAAGTACTTAGATTTTACACTCTGCAGAGGTGGTGCACTTTCCCCACAAGACTTGGTTTCCCAAGACAAGATCTTTCAGAAGCCTTCCCTTAGACCAAAATGGACGCGCTCCAACCTATCAAACACTACCACCCACTGTCCATATGGCTAAGTTCTTGCAACCTATATGATCATGGCAGAGCCCATATTGCCAAGTGGTTGCACTTGAAGCTTCTCAACATTTCACATCTCAAATCCCTTTGTTTCCTGGGTGGCCATCCACAAGTGTGATACACAAGGTTCACCAGTCCCCTGGCCTTGTGTAACCACTCAACATATCCCAATCCTTCCATTCCACCCAGGTGATTCATTAACTTAGTTGTTTTATTAAACAAAACATAAGTCCTCAGACTTAGAATATTTTTCCATAGTGTGAATATATTTTCCACCCATGTTTTCTATTAGCTAGACTAAGCTTGGTAGTAATAGGAAACTTAACTTAGGAAATCATACTAAGGATTCATCTACTAGGTTTTCCTATAGCAAGATCTATACTTAGCAAAATCCATGCAAGTTTACTTAGAAAAATCACTAATGCATAGTGAAAGTATTGGGATAGAAAGTATGAAGCATCACTTGCCTTTTTGGTAGAGTATAGATTCACTTCTTGATCTTTGCAACAATCACACTCTTCAAGTCACTACAAATCAATCAAGCAAGGCACAAACTCAATCTACCAATCAAGCAAAACAACACACATAAATAACAAAGTCAAAGAAATGCATGCAAGCATGCCAAGCTTTGTTTTGTTTGAAAAAGTGATTCCTAATGGGTCATAGACATTTGGGTACATCTAATGGTCATTCTCTAAAGTGGCCAAGTCATTTTCAAAAGGTTTCACTTTAAAACCATTTTCAAAACAAAGTGTTATTTTATGTGGTGTAGAAATAATTTTTACTAAGGCATTAGCCTATAGGGTTCACCAAATGAGTTTCTATTGCAAAACTTGGTGTTTTAGGGTCAGTAAGGTTGGTCCAAACCATTTTCTCAAAGTTTTCTTTCCATAAACATTTGGATAATAAAATCAACAATTTTATTTGGCTAGAAATGGACTAAACTAATTAATCCATTCCAAACTTTTCCAAATTCATTTTCCAAACCATGGGTTGGTTCCTAGGGTCAGTAAGGTCACAACAAACCATTTTGCAAAGGTTTTAATCCAAAAATCATTTTTAAACAATTTTTATACTCTAAACAAGTACACAAATGTTTCTGCAAATTCAAACAAGCTAACAGTTACTATTTGTCAAACTAAGGCAATGGTTGGCTAGGGATTGTTCTCCTGAATTCATTGATATAAAATTTGCCAAATTTGGACGTGTGGTTCAAAAGTTATAAGGGTTTGAAAATGGCATTTAAATCTGTTTTCAAAAATCTGTTTTAATTCAACCACTGACACGCGTCGTTTTTCTACTGGGCGATACCGGTTCGGGTGGATCATGGCCTGTTGTGCGTTGGATCTAAACGAATCGTGCGGCTCTGAACGCATACCCCTTCGCATTAAGTGACTCTTTCGTACCCCTACGATCTGCATCTAACGGCTGCAGATGGCCTGACCTAATTCCGGCGGCGCTTAGCGGCAGCGCGCGGCGGCGACGCTCTGCTAGCGGCGGAGCTGGCGATGCAGGAAGCGAGGGAGAGGCTGGCAAGGCTTACCATGCTCGCAGGGACTTGCTGATGCTCGAGGTGGGGTCGGCTACTCGAGGGGCGCAAGGGGTTGCTGCTAATCGCTCGTCGGAGAAGTTGCGGGCGACGGTGCTCTCAGGTTGTCGTCGTTGGCGACGTTTAGGATCGCGCTGAGGCAAAGGAGAGGTACAGTTAGGTGCGCGGGATCAAGGCAAATCTGTGTGCTTGAACGAGAGGTGAAGGGGTGGTCTGGTCTCACCGGTGGGACTCGTCGGAGCGAAGACAGACGGCAGCGGTGGAGGTTGTCGTTGCCGACACTCTGGAGCGCCCGCGGTCGTACAAAGGACACAGGCGAATGCGCCTGGATGTGGTGAATATGCCTGCATGTAGAGGGAGTCGAGGGGCGGCCGTGGTTCGCCGGATTTTGCTGGAGAAGGTCGCCGGAGACAGGGGAAGTATCTGGCAAAATTCTTCGGCCTGGGGGCGTGCTCGGGGAAGGAAGCAGAGGGGAACGAGAGAGGGAGCGTGGGCGATTAAGACAGCATGCTTACGGCGAGAGATTACTGCTGCAATAAAGTGTATTCAATCCGCGAAATCAAGTTTCCAACGGCGACGAGAGAGGAGGAAGAACTAGTCGCGGGTGGGGAGAAGAACAGGAGAAGTGGGGCCGTTGCGTCAGTGGGAAAAGGGGAAAGGGGGAGGTCCACCTGTCAGTTGCTTCGTGGGTTTTAAAATTAGTGTGAAACGTTTTCTCGCGGGAATGAGGGCTGGGATGTTTCCTGGGCTTGTTGGGCTGGGCCTTGTTGGGCTGCTGTTATTTTTTTTTTCTGTCTAATTCTTTTTCCTTTTCTATTTCTATTTCCTGATTTGTTGTTTCAAACAATTATTCAAGCATTCAAATAATTCAACAATTCAAACAATCATTAAACTTTGCACTATGTTTTTGGTTCTGTTCATCAACATAATTCACATTCTAAAATAAAATATTATTTTAAATCTTTTTAGGCTCCATTTATTAATTAAATAAGTAGGCCATGGTTTATTAATTAAATAGAGTTTTTGTTGTTTATTAATAAAATCTTCATGTGAAATCCAAATACTTTCAAAATCAAATCAGTAGGTATCATTTGGAATTAAATAATATTTGCATACTTGTTTAAAACAAAATATTATTTTACTTTAGGGTCCAATATTAATTAAATAAAATGGGCCAAGGTTTATTAATCAAATAGGATTTGATTTTATTAATAAAATCTTTATTTGAAACCTAAATATTTTCAAAATCAAATCAGTGGGTTTTATATGGGAAATATAGAATACTTGGAGATTTGTTTTAAAATAAAATAACATCTTATTTTAGGGTCCATTATTAATTAAATAAAATGGTCCTTAGTTATTAATTCAAATAGGATTTGTTTTATTGAGATATTTATTTTGAAATCTAAAATAAAGCCAAAACACTTTAGTAGGTTTTATTAGAGAATATAAAATACTTGGAAAACTTATTTAAAATAATTTTAATAGGTTTTGATGTTTTAATTAAAATGGTAAAACCTTTTATTTGAATAAAATTTGATATTAATTCCTTATTATTTTATTTTAAATAAACCTTTGTTATTTTTATTCAAATCTAAATGTTTTAATTTCCAAAGTTTGGTCAGGGTTTAATTTGGCTTTATTAAATAATCTTTATTTATAAATCCACCTTTTCTTTTGAAAACCAAATCTTTTATTAAAGGATCCAATATAGTACTACCAAAATATTTTATTTTCTTTTATTTAAAATGTTTATCTTTTTAAATCCTTTTAGGATTTTATTTAATTCAAATGGGTTTGAAGTTCCAATTGAATTTAAAGATTTTCTTCTGGCCCTGAAAATCAAACAAAGTTTTATTTTATTAATTTATTTTCACATTACAAGATTTGGAAAATCTTGGGATGTGACAACCAACTAGGTTGCAAGAACTCAGCCAGATGGACAGAAGGTGGTAGTGATGATAGGATGGAATGCGTCCATGGTGGTCTAAGGGATTTCTTCTAAAAATTCTCGTCTCGATGCATGTCGAGTCTTGTGGGGGAAAGTGCATCACCTCTTGAGAGGGTAAAACATAAGTACTTAGCCTTGTCCCCGGTAATGGAAATTTTGAGCATCAAAGGCATTGAAATGATCACCTCATCCCAATTTCTCTAGGTTAAAACTTGTGGGCGAACAAGGGAAGCACCTGGTGTGTATCCAGTGTGCCGTTATTTGTTGAAGTGTTTTTAAAAAAGAAAACTATTTTACAAAGGATAGGGAAAACTTATTTTATGCAAAGGCCAGCCAAAACTCCACTTAGCCATATATTCATGTAGATGTTAGATTCTCCATATCAATATGATATCACTTACCAATACAATTCAAATGGATTGACCCTTGTTGATGTAAATTATTATGTTGCAGGTTTGTTTGATGTTAATGAAGTGTGTTGAGTAGGGATTACAAGTGTACAACCAACATGATTGCCTATGGCATAAGAAGATGAAGGACTCCATGCTATATAGTTATATCTGCTACATTGTAATAGGATAGCCATATGAGATATGTAAGTTGTAATGAATTATTTTATTCCTGGTTATAAGTTGTAATATGACCTTTGTTTCTTGATATTACATCTTTAACTGTGGGTGCTAGCTATTCGATCCAGGGACTAGTACTGTAAACACAGGGACTTGTACCTTATTGGGTTCAGGCCTCTACAGATGGTATTAGAGCACTGTGTTGCATGTAGGATTGTAACCCTAGGATTATACAAAACCCCTTAGAAATAGGAGTTGTATTTATTCTAACTTATTTACAAACAATCTTGTAAACTCTTTCCTCAACATTTTGTTTTGATTCTACATCTCTCCCCTTTTCAACTTGCTGGACAAAGACTTCAACATGAGCAAGGACCTCAACATCACCAATGACTTCAGCTTAAACATGCCAAAGGACTTCAGCTTCAGTTTCACCAAAGACTTCAACTTGGACATCACTAAGGACTTCAAGTGAGATAAAAATAATACTCAAGACTTGGAGACTAAGGAAACTCAACTCATGAGGAAACATTATAGACATCACCTTTGAACTTTGTGACCAAGATGCAAGAATTTCTTCCAAGGATACCATGATCTTGTTCCTGATGTAACAACTAAGAAGGATGGAATGATCTCAAGTGATACCCTATAGTTGGACCACCATACTGGTGTTTAGTTTAAATCGATTTATTGATCATACCAACCTATGTGGTATAGCAAAAATATTTTGTTTGCCTAGAATATGCTTGAACCTTATTGTTTGAGTGGAATGCATGATTGTGATTTCTTGTACATTGCTTGTGTGATTTGTTGTGTGTGAGTAGAATTCTTTCCCTAGAAATATTTTCTCTATTCTAATCCCAATTAAACCCAAACAGATGACTTCTCCAAGGGACCACAACTCCATCATCAAGGATGGTGACAACAACAACCTCAAGATGCACATGACAGAACAACTGCTAGCAACTCAAACTAAGTTGAATCAAGTGACAAACTAGTTTCTAGTCAACATCCACAACAACCCTGGGTTAAACCCAACCATGCTAAATCTCTTAGGATTCCAATCCCAATTGTTGCAAGGGATAACCAATTAGATGATCAACATGAGAAGCAACCATCCAAAGAGATTGTGACAATAATGATTTCAAGGATGATATTGTAGGAAGAACTCAAGCCTGCAAAATCTATGGAGACATAGGACACACTTATAAGGGGCATATTGACCAATGCCCTAATTGCGATGAAAATCATCCATCTAGACAATGCCCCACATCTCAAGTTACCTGTTTCCTGTGTGAAGGAAATGATCATGTCCCTGTCCAATGCCACATCTACCCTATAGTCCAATAGATGAAACATCAAGGTAAGGATGGAATACATCAAGTCTTTGGAAACATCCATGAAGGTACAACTTCCACCAAGGATGATGAAGACAAGGTCAAATCTCTGTATGCACCTCCATACAATGTAACCAACTTTGGTGAACAAAAGAGGAAATGTGGATGTTATCCTAGGAACCGTTCTAAGAACCAAGGAAGTTTTCCTACATTTGTACTGAATTATGAAGAACATGAACTAGAAGACCTCCTAGCCTTGGAGAAACCTAAGAACAAGAAGAAACGCCCCAACCCTAGTAGGAAAGACATTAGCCGGATGCAATGTTACAATTGCAAAGATATGGGACACTATGCTAATGAATGCCCAGAAAAGAAGAAGGGACAAGGAAACAAACAAGAGATAGTGATACCAAAGATAAAGAGAGATATTAGCCAAGTGATGTGCCAGAAATGCAAAGAGCTAGCCATTATGCATCAAATTGCCTAGAAAAGGACAAGAGCAAGACAATCAAATTTGGAAAGGATCTCAACCTTGTCACATGTTTCAAATGTGGTGATAAGGGACACTATGCAAACAATTGTCTAGAGAAGTTACATCAAGACACCAAGTAAGCCAAGATGCAATCTAGTTAAAATCCTTTTAAGGGTGGTAGTACCGTAGTTGTCTTGAAACCAACTTGTTGCTTCTAGCCTTCTCGAATCTCGGGACGAGAATCCTTTTAAGGGTGGTAGTTTGTCACATCCCAAAAATTTCCAAATTTTGTAATGTGAAAAATAATCAAACAAAAGAATCACATGTTGAAATTTAGGGTGAAAAGAAACTTTTTGCTTCTAAATGGAAACATCAAAACCTTACTTGGACAAAAATTGAATGTGAAAGCAACAAAAAAATGTTCAAGAGATCAAATGCATTCATGCTTGGAATGTATCTTGATTTAAGCACTTGGAAAAGTTAAACCAAAAACCTTAAACCCTAATGAAAGAAATCATCTTCAAGATCACTTGCAAAACTATGGATTTGTTCCATATAAAATTTTAGCAACAAACATTCTAAATAACCAAAAATGGTAAAAAAAATATTACAAAACCATGGGAGTTGGTTTCACACCATTTGGAGCCATGGATAAAAACTTATGATTTTAATAAGATAAAAGAAAGCATTTCCAAGACTAATAAATCTCCTAGCTAAAATCAATACCAAATTGTGAACAAACTAATCCCAAAAGGATTTAAAAATATAAATAAATATTAAATAGAATTATACAAATTGGAATCACTATTTTTGGAACTATAAATAAAAAGATATGAATTTTATAACACAAAGAAAGAAATAAATAAATAAGAATTATTGCAAATACAATTGAAACCATGGTTAAAATCCATAAGTAAATGGAATAAAAGTTTATTAAATAATATAAAAGAATAAAATTTTATTTAAATAAAATTATATGGACTTATGAACCATATTCAAATTTTATTTAAATAAATGCCAAGGTGCAACACTCAAATTTAAATGATTAATGAATCATGAAAAATATTTGAAAATGAACTAAATAACCAACATATATTATGTGTAAAATATTTAGAAAAGGTTGGCAAAGTTTTGAATCAAATTGGAGTTGAAATCAAATTGATTTCAATAAAAACAGAAAACAGAAAAATAAAAAGAAAAAGGTTTTGAATAAAAAAAGGAAAACCCTACTAGAACCCCTGGCGCAACACGTCCCAACACAGCCCACCCGGACACCCCTCTCTCCCTGCAGATCCCGTTCTCACCACGCACACAACCGCACCACTCGCTGACGTCCTGGTACCACCTGCCTTGTCAGCATCGTCATCAACCCCGCGACCACGCCGCGTTCCCCTCCCTGCCGTTACTGGTCAAAATTGATTCGTATAATTACGCTAGAATCACATAGAAAATCTCTGCCCCGACCCTTCCGTCTTAAACCCCTCTCCCTCCTCTCAGTTTCCCCTCAATCAGCGCCACCAGAGAGCCCCCAGGCTACCCGATTTCAAACTCGCACCACCGCAGTCCCCGACGAGCTCCGACAATGATTTGGTGAGCCTCGACCACCCCCTCCCTCTGCCTTGCACTGCCATGTTTGTCGTCTTCTTACGCACCTGCTAACACTCCCCGTTTGTTTGCTCGTGGCCCAGAAGCTCGCCTTCAACTCCATCTGCAGGCCATCGATGGATAACTCTGGCGAATAATTCTCAACGACTCTGTGCGCCCCTTTCCCTCTCGTTCAAACCACTGTGCTCGCCATCATCTTGTGCTACTTATGACCCTCACCGTTCACTTGCTTGCGCTCTGTAGGCTCACCTCCGACTATATCTGCTAGCAACCGACGGTGGACGCAACTCCGGCGACCAATTGAAAGCGAACCCAAACGCCCCTTCATCAACCACGTCTACCATGGCAATCCCCTCGTCCTCACGACCCAGGTAACCACCATGCACCCTCCCCTTACCCCCTAGAATCACCGAAAGCCAATCACCCGACGCGCCTCCACGCACCGTCGTCAGTGATATCTACTTTATCGAACACTTTGCTATTGTTTCTCCTCTAAACTTGTGTGATTTGGATACAACTAACATGGACTGACGCTGTTTTCAGCAGAATTACCTTGGTGTCTTGTTTTTGTGCAGAAAATGAACTATCAGGAAAAATCCCGTAAAATATGCCAAAAATTATATTTCACCAGAAGACCCACGGAGCCAGATGACGACACGGAGAAGGATCCTAGGGGGCCACACCCATGCCAGGCGTGGGCCCACCACTGGTCGCGCCTGTGGGGTGTAAGCACCCCAGGCACCCCCTCGGCCTCCCTCTGCGCCTATAAGTTGCCTTTCGACCTAAAAACCGAGGGGGGTTCGATAGTTTTCCAGAAAGAGTTCCGCTCCGCCGCCGCCACCAGAAACCAAGATTCGGATCCAGAAACTCCATTCTGGCACCCTGCCGGGATGGGGAATTTGGAGAGGATCATCACCATCGTCATCACCAACGCATCTCCATCAACCATCAATGTTTCCCTCATCCATGAGTGAGTAATCCCCCGCTGTAGGCTTGGGGATGGTAGGGATTGGATGAGTTCTATCATGTAATCGAATAAGATTTGTTAGGGCATAGTACCTAGTATCTCTATTAGTGCTATTTAAATTTGTTGCAACTTGTTGTGCTTAATGCTTGTCACTAGGGCTCGAGTGCCATGATCTCAGATCTGAACTTATTATTGAATCATTATGATAGTATTGTTTGTGATCTTATCTGCAAGTTGTGTACACATATCATTGTCCGGATCCACAGGCCCCAAAGTAACAATAATTGGGACAACCGGAGGGGATGGATGGGGTGTGAGGATCACATGTGTTCACGGAGTGTTAATGCTTTGATATGGTGCTCTATTAAAAGGATCACCTTAATTGCCAGTAGTTCCCTAGAGGCCCCGCTGCCATGGGCTGGCTGGATAGAAGATGTTGTGCAAGTTCTCATCGTTAGCACGTATGACTATATTTGGAGCACATGCCTAGGATTGTTTAGTACTTGGATGCTTGTTATTATTCATCTGCAATACCCTAGATCTTGAAGTTACATGTTTAGACTCGTCCATGCAACGCCCGTCCATCCATCCCTATGCCTACCGCACTCGAATCCTAGTCTTTACCGTTACTGTTACTATTGCTCCTGTTTCACTGTTGATGTTGCTTTGCAGTTGCTACTATCAAATTGTTGCTACTGATAAACTTATGTGATCAAGAACTATTTCCAGGTGCAGCTGAATTGACAACTCAGTTGTTAAGGCTTGCAAGTATTCTTTGCCCCCCCTTGTGTCGAATCAATAAATTGGGAAATACTACCTGCGAAGACTATTGCGATCCCCTATACTTTTGGGTCATCAAGACTATTTTCTGGCGCCTTTGCCCGGGAGCATAGCTTTATTTGTAAGTTCACTTGGATCTATTATTGTTCACTGCTACTCCTTTCATCATGGGGAAGTCTCGTGATGAGAAGTTCCCTATTTTACCATCCACTAGAAGAAGAGGTACCATCCTAAACACCTCTGCTGCTCTTGATTCACCGTCTGTTATAAGTAAGCTTGTTACACCACCACCACATACTCATGCTACACACACTGCTACTACTGCTGAGTCTAAAACTGCTTTTGATACTCATGATGTTACATCTACTGTGCTTGATGCGAGGGTCCTTTTCTAGATGCTACTATGGCTAGTATAGGAAATACCGAAACTCCTAGTGAAGACACTGTTACACCTGTTAGCTCACCTAATCCTAGTGAGAGTTATGATATTAATGATGGTTACATTGAGTTCACTGATGATTTTGTTGAAGAGTGCCGAAACACACATGGTACTAGTGCTATTAAGAGTCCCCTTGTTAGACGTACTATTATGCCTAAGTTATCCTCTAATCCTAAGTTTGCCACTTCTCCCATAGATATTAAAGATAAATATTCTGATTTCTCTCTTGATTTATCTTATTTAGATATTGTTGAGAAAGAACCTTTTTGTGGGACTGGAAATGAGAGTGTTGTGGCTCATATGAATGAGATTTCTACAATGAGTGCTTTATTCTCTGATGATTTTAAGATGCGCAAGTACTTTGTTACTAAGATCTTCCCTTTTTCACTAAAAGGGGAAGCCAGGGCTTGGTTTAATAGATTACCTCCTAGTTACATTGATAGCCCTGATTGCTTGATTGCTTCTTTCTTCCAGAAATATTTTCCTCCCAGTGCTAGACATGCTACTTTGTAGAGACTCTTTGATTTTAAATAGAGAGAAGAAGAGAAATTGCCTGAGTCATGGACAAGGTTATGTGCCTTGATTCATGCACATCCTGGATGTCCATTACCTAAGAATGAGCTTCTTGATAATTATTATATTGTACTAACCGATGATTCTAGGACCTACCTAGGTAGCTTTGCTGATTGTGTTTTCAGGAAAGAACTCCTACATATGCTGAAGAATTAATGGCTAAAATAAGCAAGAATTATGATGATTGGACTTCAACTGAGCTGAATACACCTGAGCCTATTACTCCTGAACCAGTTCCAACACCAACACCAACACCAAAGAAGAGGGGCGTTATTGCATTAAATGATTAAGTGATCAAGGAAGCCAAGAAATGTCTAAAGGAGAAAGGTATTAGAGCTGAAGATGTGAAGAATCTACCTCCTATAGAAGAATTATGTAAGCCAATTCCCCACTCATCCACTATTGAGGTAAACTCTCTCCAACACTTTGATGAAGGTGATATTCCTTATGGTAAGCCTCCTGATCGATACTTAGAGGAACTTGACATTTTTATTGTTAAATAAGGTCATTTTAATAAACAAGTCCAGAATCATTTGTTGGAAAACTCTAGAGCTATCAGTCAGTTGAAAGATATTGTGGAAAGAACTTCTAATGATATTAAAATGCTTTGTAAACACTTTCAAATGGTTCAAACTCAACTTGATCAACTTGCTAAGGTACAAAAGGATATGCTAGTTAATGCTTCAGGAGATAAACATGCTTATGGAATTAGAACTAGGAGTGGTATAGCTACTCAAGATCCTTTATTTCGTGAAGGACACCCCAAAAGAATTGAGCAGGATTCTCAACAAGGTGATAGTAGTGGTAGTCCTCGTAAGAGAAAGAAAAAGAAACATAAGATAGTTGAGGAACCACTTGAACCTGCTGCAGATCCTAATAGTATATCTGTCTCTGATGCTGAAATTGAGAGTGGTAATGATAAAAATGATGCTCCTGATAAGGAGGAAGTTGAGGAAGAACCTGAGAAGCACACTAAGAACACTAGATACACAAAGGAGGATTTTATTGCTAATAAAAATGGTAAAGAGAGAGAACCTTAGGTGCAGAAACCTATGCCTTATACAGGTAGGAAACACAAGTCAAAGGAGTAAGAACACTACAACAAGATTTTTGAGTGGATGAAGCCTTTATTCTTGCAAATTCCTTTGACTGATGCTATTAAGTTGCCTCCTTATTCAAAGTATATGATGGATATTGTCTCTAATAAAAGGAAGATTCCCAATGACGAGTACTTTGCTTGCTAATTACTCCTTCAATGGTAAGGTTCCAAAGAAACTTGGTGATCCAGGTATACCAACTATGCCTTGCTCTATTCAGAACAATTATGTTAGAACTGCTTTATGTGATTTGGGAGCTGGAGTTAGTGTTATGCCTTTTTCACTCTACAAGAGGCCCCAGCTAGAAAAGTTGATACCAACTGATATATCTTTGAAAATGGCTGATAAGTCAACTACTATTCCTGTTGGTATGTGTGAGGATGTCCCTTGTTCAAGTTTCTCATAATTCCATGGTTTTAACTGATTTTGTTGTGCTTGAAATGCTTGAAGATGATAATATGTCTATTATTCTTCGGAGACCTTTTCTTAATACTGGAGGTGTTGTCATCAATTGCAATCAAGGAAAAGTAACATTTAATATTAATGACAAAGTGCACACTTTCTATTTCCCCAAGAAGGTTGTTAAGAGCTATTGCCTGAATTCCATTGAAATATTGAGAGCATCAAGGTTGGAGAAATATATTGTCCCATTCCACAAGAAAATTTTGAAACTATTATGATTGGGACCATTGCTATCAAGTATGAGGTAACATAATCACCTTGTGGAATGCAAAGTTTTGTTTCATATAAGATTGTTTTGGTAGCAAGACTTGATCCACCTTGTTAACAAAAGGATTTTAATGAACAAAATAATGTTTCCATTGTGGTTATACTTAATTTCTTTTACTTTTCTCGTTCCTAGTCTTTGCTTTAGCTTTAGTTTTCCTAGTTGTTTGCTTGTTAGAGTTTCTTAGAGATCCTGTAGTTTGGATTTTGGTTTTCTTTTGCTTCTTCTGAAAAAAACTGTTTCTACGAGAAAATCAATTTTCATACCCTGAAAATTGGCGGAAAAAAGGGCAGAGAGGCACCTGAAGTGACCCAGGGGGCCACCCTAGGCCACCACACTCATGGTAGGCGTGGCCTACCTGTGGGCGGCGCCTGGGGGGTCTGGCCCACCTGGGCCCCTCTAGGCTGCCTCCTCAAAGACATCTTCTTTATATCTCCCGAAAAACACCAGAAAACTTGCTCAAGCTCAAGTTCTTGATGTTCTTGCTCGCGATTTTCAATCTCCTTGTTTAGCCCATCTCAAGTGCTGATTTTTGGAGGGATTGCTTCCTGGTATGTGCCTCCTCCACTTGTCCAATTAGATTTGTGATTGGTAGATTGTATCTTGAGTATTTTTCTGCTATAGGTGTCAGGTTGTTTGAGCTTGCATGCTTGTTCTATGCTTAGAATATTTTTTTGATGCATGTGTAGTCCTCTAGCAAGTTCCTATAGTGGTTGCTCATCATTTATCAAGTTATAAATCACTTGGTTTGATGGTTGTTTAAAATTTCAGAAAAGGGAAGTCATGGACCACCACACATTTGGTGATATATTTGAGAGTGATGCACCTAGAAGGGCAAGGATTCCAAGGTCATCTACCAGTACTAGACCCTCATACAATGAGGATCTCATCACTCCACGATTTGGTGACGAGGGAGATGAAGGGGATGCGCACCCCTCCACCTTTCCTTGCCAAACTTTCTTGCGAGCTGCTGGGATTCTTAATGATTTTATGACTTTGGTTCAGAGCGCTGGACTAACAAGTTACATGCAGGATGAGAGCGCACAATATGCTTTGCTTACTAAAACATTTGTGGAGAGTTTCTCCTTTACTAATAGTGTGTTCAAGCCAGTTGTGTATGTCAAAATTTATGGTAGAGCTCATTCTATGACTTTGAAGAAATTTTGCAAGGCCCTGGGACTTGGTACAACTAGGTCATCAAAGAAGATTCCAGCTCTACCCGCTGATTTGTTAGATCTTTACCAAGGAATAACCAATGATGATGACCGTAGAGCTCATCGAGGGAAGATAAAGAACATTCAACTTCCAGCCATCAAGTATTTTGCCTACTATCTTGCCACCAGTGTTCTTGGTAGGGAGAACACTAGTAATATTCCCAACTATCAATTGGCCTTCTTAGCTGCTGCACTCAACAATGAGGATAAGTATAATCTTGGTTCTCTCATTGCTCGTTGTTTAGCTGCTAAGGGACCCATTTATGGGGGAATTATTGCTACTCGTATTGCTACTGCCTTGAACATTGTTGTTGATCCACATGATACAGTTTTGGCTCCTCGGAGGCTTGATCTTGCTGCCATGAAGGCACACCACTTTGTCACTACTGATTCTACCCTTGAGAACTTGGTTTATAGAATGTTGTTTATTGACGGGGAAGAGAGAGATCCCTCTACCCCAAACCACTTTGTTCAGTATTTCCCAGGGACCTTTGTTGCGCTCAAAGGGGGAGATGGACGACAAGCTGCGCTCTCTTAACTTCCACGGGCACTATCAGGAGGAAGCACCATCATATGATCCCTTTGTGTATTACACGGGGGAGGCCTCGAGCTCATACCAGCACGAGGGAGCTTCCTCGACATACTACGGAGGTGCATCGTCTTGGACACCATGGGATTGAGCCCCACTTAGGCCAAAAGCCTAAGCTTGGGGGAGGTATACTGACATCGCACTCATATACATATATATATATATATCATGTTCGGTCGGTTCTTTGTATATCCATTGTTTTTCTTTCTTTTTGGTTCTTGTTGCTTCTTTCTCAAAAACACAGAAATACCAAAAATATTTTCGTTGTTTCTCTTGGTTTGTTTCTTTGTTCCTTTGCTTTGGTTTGCCTTAAAAGAAAAAAATCCAAAAATATTTTGCTTTGTTTGGTTTTCTTTGTTTTTGTTTGGTTTTTCTTTGTTTGCTTGTTTCTAAAAAAATCGAAAACACCAAAAATATTTGTTGTTCTTCTTTGGTTTTGTGAGTTCTTTGCAGGGTTCAGCCGTCCTCAGTAGATTTTGGTTTTATGTTATTATTCAATTCACACAAGTGAAGGGCAATAATGAAGATTAATACAACTCAAGGAGTGGTAAGAGGCTGGTAACAAACTCTATTTGTTTCATTTTTGTACATATACTCATCATTGTGATCATGCTTAGCCTGTTTGTGTAAGGTGTATGTCATTATGGAGGCTTAGTAGTTCTTGCTTGTCTATGATTAGCTCCATCTTGCTAATAGTTTGTAGCATGTCATATGAATGTTTGCTTGCATTGTTTTATTCATACTTTGGTATGATATTATGGTATCCTCCTCTCACTGTTGTTGTGAATCGACTTGGCACATGCTCACGCATGCATATGACTAATCAATAGTTAGTAAGCCTCGATGATTTATTTTGCATCAGAGTTCTTGTATCAATTTCATGCCATAATTAGTCATGTTTTATTGCAAGCATGATTATGACAGCTATTGCTCTCTCGTTTGTCGCTCCCTCTCTATTGCTATCCTTCACTTGCACTGAGTATGTGATCTACCTGTGCTTCGAACTCCCCAAAACCATTATTGCCAACTGTGTCCACCATACCTACCTATTCGCATCATTTGCTATTTCAGTGCATATTCTATATGTCGTGTTTTCTTCCAAAATAAAATGTTTGTATGTTTTGAGAAAGTTAGTTAGTAAAGCTCTCATGAATTTGATGGAACACTTTATTCCTTGCGCTTAATAATCCTGAACCATTGTGACCTGTCCATGAAAGTTATATGCTTGCAAATTATATGCTGGGAGTCAGCAGAACCGTGTTGTCATGCGGAACACTTTCAACACTTTTTGGATATCTCATCCAGTTGATTCCTTGCTCTTTTGTTTGCGGATATCGACAATGTGAAATAAAAGGGGAGGTTGTGAGTTCATGGAGTCTATACATTGTGTTAGAGAAATGCCTGGACGCTAGCCTAAGCCATGCCTAATCATGGTGGAAACTTGCAACACCACCATAATGACCATTTATGAAGCATCCTCAATAAAAAGCTATGCATATGGTAAATAAAAAGATTGCTGAGCTACTCATTGTCTGCTTGCCTTGTCATTTCGGTTATGGGAAATATCCTGTACCATGTGCAAGGGGTACCCCGTTGGCGGTTCTCGATGATATGCATGTATTTACAATGAAAAGAACTTTCAGGTGACCAAAGTTGAGTAGCATGCGGAGCGGCCCTCGTACTCAAGAGACTTGGGATTTCCAGTTTATGGAATGTCAAGCATATGATTCAGAGTGGACCTCACTTTCACCTTAACCACATGAAGATGCCTCTGATAGGTCCAATGAGAGCTCAAAGCTAATGAGTACCTTCCTTTCAGCATTTGGAAGCCTTTCAAACCTTTCAAAACCATTTTCACAAGTTTGTTGAGTCACCACTTTTTCTATGAGCACCTTCTTGAGAGCATAGTTGTCATGCTTGTGTTTGTTCCAAAACTTGGTTAATTATGTCATGACTTTGATGCTTGTATCTCTGATATCTTTACTTCTAGTCTTCATGTGAACTTCAGATGTGCCTTGGCATTTATATTTTGCTCTTCAAAAAAAGGCAAGCGAGATACCACTCTATCATACCAGATTATGAGCATTGCAATGTTGCTTGTATTTATGTTTCATGCTACTTATTATTATTGAGTTGGTTTCTCTTCATAGCTTGCAATGACTATTGAGTATACTCAGTTGCATACTCTTTATTATGAATTGTCTAAGTATCTACTCATGTGCTGAGAATATTTACATCATATGAAGCAAACTGTTCGTGAAAGTTCTTTTATCACACTCAGTTTTCAACTGAATTGCTTGAGGACAAGCAATAATCTAAGCTTGGGGGATTTGATACGTCCAAAACGTATCTACTTTCTTGAACACTTTGCTATTGTTTCTCCTCTAAACTTGTGTGATTTGGATACAACTAACACGGACTGACGCTGTTTTCAGCAGAATTACCTTGGTGTCTTGTTTTTGTGTAGAAAATGAACTATCTGGAAAAATCTCGGAAAATATGCCAAAAATTATATTTCACCAGAAGACCCACGGAGCCAGAACACGAGACGGAGAAGGAGCCTGGGGGGCCCACACCCATGCCAGGCGCGAGCCCACCACTGGTCGCGCCTGGGGGGTGCAAGCACCATAGGCACCCCCTCGGCTTCCCTCTGCGCCTATCAGTTGCCTTTCAACCTAAAAACCGAGGGGGGTTCAATAGTTTTCCAGAAAGATCTCCGCTCCGCCGCCGCCACCAGAAACCAAGATTTGGATCCAGAAACTCCGTTCTGGCACCCTGCCGGGACCGGGAATTTGGAGAGGATCATCGCCATCATCATCACCAATGCATCTCCATCAACCATCAATGTTTCCCTATCCATGAGTGAGTAATCCCCCGCTGTAGGCTTGGGGATGGTAGGGATTTGATGATTTCTATCATGTAATCGAATAAGATTTGTTAGGGCATAGTGCCTAGTATATCTATTAGTGCTATTTGACTTTGTTGCAACTTGTTGTGCTTAATGCTTGTCACTAGGGCCTGAGTGCCATGATCTCAGATCTGAACTTATTATTGAATCATTATGATAGTATTGTTTGTGATCTTATCTGAAAGTTGTGTACACATAACATTGTCCAGATCCAAAGGCCCCAAAGTGACAATAATTGGGACAACCGGAGGGGATGGCTGCGGTGTGAGGATCACATGTGTTCACGGAGTGTTAATGCTTTGCTCCGGTGATCTATTAAAAGGAGCACCTTAATTGCCAGTAGTTCCCTAGAGGCCCCGCTGCCACGGGCTGGCTGGACAGAAGATGTTGTGCAAGTTCTCATTGTGAGCACGTATGACTATATTTGGAGCACATGCCTAGGATTGTTTAGTACTTGGATGCTTGTTATTATTTATCTACAATGCCCTAGATCTTGAAGTTACATGTTTAGACTCGTCCATGCAACACCCATTCATTCATCCCTATGCCTACTGCACTCGAATCCTACTCTTTACCATTACTGTTACTATTGCTCATGTTTCACTGTTGTTGCTTTGTTGTTGCTACTATCAAACTATTGCTACTGATAAACTTCTATGAGCAAGAACTATTTCCAGGTGCAGCTGAATTGACAACTCAGTTGTTAAGTCCTGCAAATATTATTTGGCGCCCCTTGTGTCGAATCAATAAATTGGGTAATACTACCCGCAACAACTATTGCGATACCCTATACTTTTAGGTCATCAGTCAGTGCCGCCAGTTCTTGGCCAGTGAGCTTAGGGCCATTATATCTAGATCCAAAGGATAGGATAGATCACTTAAACGAAGGGGTATGACTTGATCTGGCCCATTCGATCTCACTTAAATCCAACGGCATGTGTTGCTGATCCAGCCGAATAGGTATCAGCCAGTAAGATTAGGCCACGTGGCCAGGCCTTTGATTTAAAATCCAGAATTTGTTCTATTAGATGTCCAGAATAGGTATCAACTTTTGATCTGTTTGTCCAAAAATTACAAATTTTATATCAATGGATTCAGAAAAATAAGCTCTTTGAAACTATGGCCTTGGTTTGGCCATTTGTTTCGGAAAAATTAGAGTTTTAGGCAGACACTTGTTTAGGACTATTTTCAGTATAAAAATTGTCCTAAAAATTATTTTTGAGTAAAACCTTTTGAAAATGGTTTTGTTTTGAACCCTCTGACCATAGAAACTAACACTTGAGATTAAAATATATTTTGTTGACACTAGGAATTATTCCTTTAAATAAAAGCATTTCTAGTAAAACAAAATGATTTAAATGACTTATTTTCACTAACTTGATTTCAAATGAATTTCCACTTTTATAAAAGACCAGTAGGTGTTTTGAAATGTTTAGAACCTTGTTAGAAACAAACTTTTCAATAAAATGATCTTTGCATGCTTGCATGCATTTCTTTGTTTTTCTTGTTTTGTTTTGTTATTTGTTTGTGTGCTAGTTTTGAATGTGTGCCTTGCTTGATTGTGATGTAGTAAACTTTGAGGAGTGTGACAATTGCAAGATCAAGGAGAGTACCTAGATTTTCTACTAAAAAGGCAAGTGATACTTTGGTCATCAAAATTCCTATCTTTTCAATATTGCATTAGTGATATTTTTGTAGTATGCATGATAGGACTATTATGAATAATGCTATGATATGGTAGATCCTATAGAATATATCTTGGTAGGAATTTTTTCTAATATAAGAGACATGTTGTGCTAGTATGCTTAGCCTAGCTATTAGAATTCAAGGGTGGGAATTCATGTGATGATATTATGGAAAAATTATGACTATGTGTTTTTTACCAAGAAAAAACAACTTGTTAATGAAACACCTGGGTGGAATGGTAATTGTATTGATGGATTTTTGTTGAGTGGTTACCCAGGTCCCATTTCTATGGTTTACCCTGGTGTATCTCACTTGTGAATGGCCACCCAGGAATAAATATATTTGAGATGTTTAGTGTTGAGAAGCTTCTAGTGCAACCACCTGGCATATGGGCTCTGCCATGACCAACTAGGTTGCAAGAACTCGGCCGGATGGACAGAAGGTGGTAGTGATGATAGGATGGAACGCGTCCATGGTGGTATGAGGGATTGCTTCTGAAAAGTCTCGTCTCTATGCATGTCGAGTCTTGTGGGGAAAGTGCACCACCTCTTGAGAGGGTAAAACCTAAGTACTTAGACGTGTCCCCGGTAATGGATATTTTGGGCATCAAAGGCATTGAAATGATCAAGAATCTCCTCATCCCAATTTATCTAAGTTAAAACTTGTGGGTGAACAAGGGAAGCACCTGGTGTGTATCCAGTGTGTCGTTGTTTGTTGAAGTGTTTTGAAAAAGAGAAAACTATTTTACAAAGGATAGGGAAAACTTATTTTATGCAAAGGACAACCAAAACTCCACTTAGCCATATATTCATGTAGATGTTAGATTCTCCATATCAATATGATATCACTTGCCAATACAATTCAAATGTATTGGCCTTATGGATGTAACTTATTATGTTTCAGGTTTGTTTGATGTTAATGAAGTGTGTTGAGTAGGGACTACAAGTCTACAACCAACATGATTGCCTGTGGCATAAGAAGATGAAGGACTCCATGCTATATAGTTATATCTGCTGCATTGTAATAAGATAGCCATATGAGCTATGTAAGTTGTAATGAATTATTTTATTCCTGGTTATAAATTGTAATATGACCTTTGTTTCTTGATATTACATCTTAAACTGTGGGTGCTAGCTATTAGATCCAGGGACTAGCACTGTAAACGCAGGGACTTGTACCTTATTGGGTTCAGACCTCTACATAAAACGTCGTAGATCACCATCCGCGATGAATTTTGCGACAAAATAAAAGGTCATGAACCTCACGTCATAATCTGATTCGTGATGTTTTTCATGCATGAAAACGCCGCGGCCGTCCATGATGTTCCTTCAATTTCACCGCGGCAAATGGGATCGGCCCAGGACCAACCGTTTTTCTTTTTGTCGTGTTCCTTGCCACGTGACAGGTGGTGCCATAGATGCCCGTTAGCGCCGTTAGCTGAAGTCACGCCGTCCATTAGTGATGTCATCGTTGTCCTTTCGTCACGTCTTGATTCTGTTAAAGCCGGTTGATGACTTCATTCTTTCTATTGCTGGCGTCATTTAGTCCGTTCTTGACGTCACTTGAGCCATGACGAATTTATTTTCGTCATGGCATGAAGTTGGCCTGCTCTAAGGTGCACCAATAGTACGAGGACATGTGGGCCTTCCCAAGAGAGACACGTGGACCAATGAGATATGGGCACGTACCACAAACACATTTTTTTGTCAGGCCAGAAAAGATGAAGTCATTATTTGTCCCGACGTTTTCGTTTCGTCAAGGCCGTTGACCATTGAAATCGAGTCAGGTCGGTGTCTATCTACGACGGTAATATTTTTTTCAAGTAAACAACCATGAAGTTTTTGTTTACGTCGGGGATGTGTGCTGGCATCACCCTAGATTAAGAGGTCCAGATGAAATGACAAAAATTTCACACCACAGGCGATATATGACAGAAATCAAGACAAACATTTAAGATCACATAAAATTCACATACATCACATACATCCTGATATAAGTTTCCACAGGTTAAATAGAAGTTTATTTGCCAAAAGCCTAACAAGCTTTCACTCACAAGTTTTCACATATTCACCAGCAGTTCACTTACCTAAGCAACAGAGCTACGAATTGCTAAAGTACTGCACTTCCACGGTCTATGAAGTTCACAAGTTCTTTCCACGCTTCTTCCTCTTCTTCTTTCTCCTTCAGCAATGTTTTAATGTGTAAGCGTAGTGCCTCATTCAATGCTATCTCAGCCCTAAGATGCGCTTCAAGGAGAGAGTTGGTTGATAGTGCATCATATGTAGTAGCCAGTCGATGCTCAATGCGGTCCATAATTTCCTAACAGTTATAGAAGAAAATATTAGACTACTAGCGAGAAAATTACAAGAACATCGTATGCATTTCAGAGATAGATAGGGTATTGAATTGCATGAAGATGACAAAGATGGACCTGGTTTAGTTTCTCTGCCCCGAGTTGCGCTCCAAGGAGAGTCTACACAAACAGAGAGCATAGAAGTATAAGAGGCAGTCCTGGTTAAACATAAATAGGCGGGAAAGTTGAGTAGAAAAGACATGACCTGGTTCTTGGGGTCAGTCCAACAAGATTGCACCACTCCACATTGTTCATGTCTTTAATAGGATATATCCTTGTAACTTGATTCAGTGGATAGGGGTCAAAAAACTACTTCTTCGGAAGATGTCATTGAGTTCTTGTGTGCTTCACTAACTGCTTGTTGCAAGCGTCCATGAAAAACTTTTTCTGAAATAAAACTTGGTGCATAAGCCTTTGCATGAACAATAATGAAAAGAAAAGGGACAATTGAGTCAAAGAACATACAGAAACTCTATCGTAGAACTCTGCTAAGACATCCGGCCTATCCTTGTACTCCTTCCATCAAGTGAAGATAGGCACACTAGTCCTAACTATTTTTGCACACTGAGTGGATAACTTGGAAGTAATGTTTGCTGACTCTGGTTTAGTTCTTCCTAGAGGAATGACAAATGGAAGCTTTCCTCCTCTGGACATCTTCTCAGGCGACTTCTAACCAAGTTGCTTCCCTCAAAGCGATAGTTAAAGGACATAAGCCATCTATACCATACTATGTGTGCAAGATGAACAAGTCAAATGTCAGCCCTAGGAAGGCCAAGATGGTTAACATTTGTAATTATTTCAATATTTAAAGTTTCTTATGGACACTGAACTCTAGCCAAAACTAATATTCTTCTTCTCCTACTGTACTTTTTAGCTAGCCACAAGAGTGCGACCTCAACCACTATCTCCCAAAGGGTTTGTAGGGTTCATTGCATGTAAAACAAAAAATTCTATCGCAAGAACACACAAAACTAAGATCTAATCTATGAACAAATAATCTACGAGATCGGTGCAACGAGATTGTAGAGAACTAACCCTCGTAGATCTAAAGATTTTAATGAGATTCGATTATTGTGGTTCATGTAGTCGATCTCAAGTTCATGTAGACGATCCTTCCAGCACCGTGTTCCGGAAGCGCTTCCGCAGTCGGTCACACGTACGGTAGTTGATGAAGACCTTCCTCTCCCTTGTTCTAGCAGGCAGCGGAGGTAGTAGATCCCCTCGGAATCCCAATAGCATGACAATGTGGTGGTGGTGGTGGAGGAGAAATCCCTGCAGGGCTTCACCAAAGCCAGAGCAGGGCGATGGAGGAGGGAGGCGTCTAAGGACAAAGGTCCAAGGGGGGGTGCCCCACCCCTCCTTATATGGGTGGGGTGGACGGCGGCCAAGGGCCTCCATTTCCCTAGCCGAATTGCCCCCAACTCGGCTAGCAAGGGGAGAGTCCCTCTCCAACTCGGCTAGGAAGAGGGGAGGTGGAAACTTGCCTTTCAAGTTTTCCCTTTCCTTCCCAAACTAGGATTTGACTTTTCAAACTAGGGTTTGACACTTTCTTCCTAGTCCTTGGCCGAGTTGCCATTGGGCTTGGTGCAGCCAGCCCCTTAGGGCATGCCACATCCCAAGTGACCCCTCCGGGGTGGTGGACATTCCAGAACATTCTAGAAGCTTCCGGTCAAAACACCGAAAACATTTCTAAACCCTGGAAATTGACCTTCCTTATATGAATCTTATTCTTCGGACCATTCCGGATCTCCTCGTGATGTCCTAGATCCAATCCGAGACTCCGAACAACATTCGGTATCCAACTCACATTCCATATCTACTTAAACAACATCGAATCCTTAAGTGTGTCTCCCTATGGTTTGTGAACTATGTAGACATGATCGAGACACCTCTCCGATCAATAACCAATAGAGTGATATGTAAATCCATATGGTTGCCACATATTTCTACGATGACTTCATGATCGAATGAACCATTTACATATGATACCGATTCCCTTTGTCACGCGATACATTACTTATCTGAGGTTTGATCGTTAGTATCTATATACCCAGTTCAACCTCGTTATCGATAAGTACTCTTTACTTGTTCCGTGATATGACATCCCTTGTGACCTAGTCACATGCTTGCAAGCCAAATGGATGACATTCTACCGAGAGAGTCCAGAGTATATATATCCGTCATATGGATGGACAGATCCCACTCTTGATCCATGTGCTTGAATCCATACATTTACAATACCTAATGCCACCTTTATAACCACCCATTTACGAAAGTGGTGTTTGATGTCATCAAAGCATCCTTCTAGTGATGGTGATTAACATGATCTCATGGTCGAAGGATTAGGTTACTATGTATTTGAAACCTTGTAGCAAACAAACTCTAAATGACTTGATATTATGCTATGATAACAATAGGAGTGTGTCCATCACATCATTCTCCTAATTACATGATCTTGTTATTAATAACATCTAATGTCCATGATCAGGAAACCATGATATTCTATTAATCAACAAGCTAGTTTAACAAGAGGCTTACTAGGGACTCTTTTATGTTTACAAAACACACAAGTATTAATTTTTCCGGTTAATACAATTATAGCATGGGATGTAAACATTTATCATAAATACAAAGATATAATAATAACCACTTTATTATTGCCTCTTGGGCATATCACCAACAGTCTCCCACTTGCACTAGAGTCAATAATCTAGTTTAGAAAAAACTTGTGCATTCAGCACCTATGGTTTTCTGGTGATGTATATACACGATTGCTAGTGGTAAACATAATCTTTAGATCTAACACTTCCAGGTTCATGTGTATTTGCATGTATTTGTGTCTTTATGCATCACTCATTCTTTAATGAGATGGCATTGTATAAATTTGGTACTTTGGTGAGACCTTTAGTTTATTGGGGTTAAAACATGTTGATACAATTGTGATACAATATATCTTCATAGTACTATCCCGCTGTAAATCACACCTAGTTTGATAACAAACTACTTGACACAAATGCCCTCTTTAGCGGCTATGTCATATACTTAGCCTTTTGATATAGTATCTGTCACAATGTCTTAACTTTGGAACTCACCCAAATCCGTTATGGAACTTTCTTTCCATTACATTGTGCCACCCATAGTTTAATTTGAGATAAACTTAATTATTATCTCATGACAAAACTAGTATCACTGTAACACTTTACAATGAACTATCTACCTATTTGTCACATCTAAAGAACATAAGAATATCCTTACTATCGTCCAATGATCTTCTTATGAATCATTCTGGTATCTTCTCATAACATTTAGAGCATAGGACATATCTAGATGTGTCCATATAACGATATGATTAATCAAAATATTCTTGTGATTTCACTCACCAAGTGTCAAAAACACTTGAATCTTGATTCAGTCCTTTCCGTGTGACAAGAACCTTTCTTATAGTTTCTATATCGAACTATTTCAATATCTCATCTATGTACTCTCGGCATAACCATATTAGCGTCTCAATCTATCATATAGACATTGATGCCAAATATTTGGGTTTTGCCTAAGTATTTCATCGAGATGAAATTCTTAACATGTGTCAATAAAAGATACATTGTCTCCAATCAATAATATGTGTTTAACATAATGCATTAGAAATATGTCTTAGTGCTCCCACTTAATTTCTTGAAAATGCGAGTATCTTCATTGTCTCCGATGAAATTAAACCTTTTAACAGTTTCATCAGAGTGAAGATTCCAACTCCGCGTGCTTACTTCAACCATTGAAGTTTGCATGCGCTCTTAGCATTCTTGGATTAACAAAACCCTTTTGATCGTGTCATGTACACGCCCTAGGTAACCATTCTATTAGAAGAACTTTGTTTTGTTTGTTCAACTATCATATACCAATATGTAACATCTCAAAAAATATTAATGAGGAGATCAATTTCTAATCAACCAAAATTAGGGTTAACAAAAGCTTTTATTAATTCAACCCTATCTTGTGTTTGTGAGTGAATATTTTCAATGCCATGTTTGATTGTTGTAAATGATGAGAAATGGTTTAAAGATCAAAACCATATCATCTAGGTCTTTTCCAAACCAGATCAAAACAAGAGAAAATTAAAATATGAAGCATATTACCTAATGGTCATTTTTGCAAAAGTTAACAACTAGCTCACTTTGAGCTTCTCTAGCAAGTGATCTCGAACAGAAACAATTCCATTTATTTTATCCCCTTGCTATACCTAGTGACACTAAACACAGTGGAGCTTTCCAACTTTGCAGAAACAAATCCAAACCCAATTGAGAGGCAATTCAAAATTGAATCTATCTTATTTATCAAGATAGCCATTTTTGGAAAACCACTCAAACCTTCACCACTTAGCAAATCCTTGCACCCAGATACTACCAAGCTTAGGACCAGAACACCCACCAAAAATCACTTGGATATATGAAAGTTGAGTTCTTGCGGCCATTTGATCAAACATCTGGTGATCACAGTACAACGTCAACAACTATACATTGTTTTGATCATTCCTTTGATCATCCTTGTGACCTCACTGAGCTCCCATGACGTGCCCTTAACTCACTAAGTACCAGCCCATGCGAAGGAGCCCCTATCACTCGACCAGTGGACTAGTGTTGACCGTACCCGATCTCACCTTTGCCACCCCAACGCGGACACGCTGCCACAGACCGCGCCGCCCTCGCCCACGATGTCTAGGAGGTAGCCCTGACCTTAACCCCCTTGCCTGTGCATGCCTAGAATAACGACCACTCGCGGAGATGCCAGCGCAGCCGCGCCCATTTAACACCAAACCATGCCAGAGCGCCAAGCAATCCCGCTCGCACACGTCGCGCCTCGCTCTCTCCTTGCGCGAATAAGTTCGCCGTGACTCCACCTACCGCCCAGACATGATCGTTTGACCCCGCTCTCACCGTGACCACCGTAAGCCATGACGATTGCTGACGGTACTGCCGCAGAGCACAGACATTCTAGAACGATTGAGACCACGCCTCGCCGTGCCACTGTGTGCATGGCGACCGCCCTGAAGCACCGCGTCGACCTACACCCTTGGCAATGCCACTAGCCCACTGTAACTACGTAGCCGATGAACCCGAGCCATGCCGCCGTGCCCCCTTCACCGCAGTATAAATAGAGCCCTCACCCGGCCTCAAAATGCACACCATCCCACTCCCCTCTCACCCAGCAACCTCTCTGACCCGTCCCTGGAGCAAGGCGAGCACCACACCACAGGAATTTCGTCGGAGTCCACCGCTGAGAGGAGGGAAGGAGCCAACGCTAGGAGCCACCCCAGGGGCTGCCGCGACCACCAGTCGAACCACCGTCATCGACTCGTTCATTCGCCCACCTCGCCAGACCTAGCTCGAGCCCTGGTAAGCCCCCGACGACCCCCGCCGTAGCGCTAGGGTTTTGTCTCGCGCGTGCCATGCGACGGAGATGATGAAGCTGAGTCGTTCATCGTGCTCTAATCGTGTGGTTAGGATTAGCACGTACCCCTTCGTTTTAATGCAGTCATTGATGTGTGGGACCAACCCAGTGTAGCCCGCTGCGGGTGCGTCGCGTAGTTGGGCCAGCCCATTAGCATTCCCGAGCGTAGCCCACAGATTCAAACTTAGACTTTCCTTTTATTTGAAAATCCCATACTGTAGGTAACTTTGAAAATCAATTCAGGAAGATTAACTGAACCAAATTAAATGAAAACAATTTTGTTGCAAAGTAGATGAAATGCTCTAATCACTCCCATCGGATTCAAATAGTTTGAAACTATAGATCACCTTCAGTAAAACATAACAAGACAATAGCTTATAGCACTTCAAACATTTTTCTAAAATCAACCATAAGTGATTTTGAGTTGATTCCAACTCTCAAAAATCACATTGTCCAAGACCTATCTGAATATGTAAAAGTATATAATTTTGCATACAGTAGTCCTGGACCAAAATTAAAGAATGGTTTTATAGTCATTTCTAGTCATTTTAAACATTATTAAATAGCATTGTTAAACTTTGTAAATTAGGCCAACCACTTTAAATTACATTCCCAAGTATTTGAATATGTGGTGATGACATGTGTCAATATAATCCTATATTTAAATTGGAGAATATTAAATCTTAAGTAAAACTTTTCAATGAGTAGAAATTACTTTTCTAAGAAAGGATAAATCAAAATCTTGTCACCCTTGTCTTGTAGAGGTATCTAAGTATTGTTTGGTGATTGTGTACCTCGTATTAATTTATAGACACTAGTACCAATCTGGGCTACGAGGAGGAAGAATTCTACGAAGACGAGGAAGAGAACTTCGACCACCTTACCAACCAAGGCAAGCTATTCTATGCAAGATAAGCTAAACCATGCAAGCCTCACTTGCAAAAATTTCTGATACCACTTTGATTATACCTATCCCAAGTTTTATTTGCGAGATTTATCTTTTATCCTTTTTGCAAGTTGTTCAAGTAGTAATTAATTGGTGATTAGTGGAAGACTAGGAAAGGTGTCATCAAGAGCTTGGAACTTGATGTAGGTACATATACTTGTTTAGCACCCCTCAATAGTGACACCCTCATTGATATATGCCAGTGCTAAACTAAACTTGATCACTCTAGATGGGAACAAATGATTATGAAAACATTGGAATGATGAGTCATTTTATTGAAATGTTTTGACATGTGTTATGCACACAATGAGTTGAAGATGATGTTGAATGAAGTATGTGACCTGACTTTGATAAAAAAACTGATGGTTAGGTTCGAATGTGATACCATATCAATTTTATCGTACAACCACAATACCCGAGTTTGGATAGGGCTTGACTGGAAGTTTATGTATCTTAGTATGGGTTCCCTCGTGGAACGAGGTGAGCTGAGGCTACCTTGTGAATGAATGTCCACCTGTGCAGTTCCCAGGATGACAGATGGTCATGTACGGGAGTCCAAACTCATAGGGTAGGTGCCTATACTAGGGTGTGTAATTGAAAGGTTAGGATTGATTATCCACATATCAAGTATGATGATTCAGGGTTATCCCTGGCGGATGTATCGAATGTCGTGGTGATAGTGTACCACCTTTGTAGAGTGTCAAACCATTCGAATAGCCGCATACATGGTAATGGACTGTTGGATGGCCATACTGTTCCGTTGTCAGATGTTTTCAAAATGAGTGACTTGAAGTATGACTTCGACTTGACTCCGCAATGTTGTGGATATGACCCTAGGTTCCCACTTTAGTAATCTAGACAACTAAAGTTAGTTTCTTACACTAAGTACTGGTGGAATAAAATTGGCTTATGGAAAATAAACCTAGAGCTTAGGATTCCTATTAGAATGGTCTTACTGCTTTAGTGACAGTTTGCGAGTACTTAAAAGTACTCATGGCTTTGTCCAAGGCTATTCTGATGGCCAGACTACGAAGGAGACTACCAGGAGGATAGACAGCGGGACGCCTACAATAACTAGGATCATCTCCCATCGGCAGCATTGCCTATGACCCTGAAGATGGGGCCACTACTATGCTACTATTATTCCGCTACTTTGATTTGTAATCAGACTTGATCATGAGATCAACTATTTGTAAGACTATTATGGTTTGTAATGGATGATGTACTTTGCTACCGATTCTATTATGTCTCGCAAAAATTGTAATCCTGGGATTGCGATGTGCGGCATAACAGGCATCCGAGATTAAAAATCTGGGTGTTAACATAATATATGTAGTGGTTGCTACATTAATCTGTGTAGACTAAATATCGCTATGAAATATTAAATCTTGTCATAATCAACTCCTTGAACATTGTCGTAAAATCTTTCCCGACATGTCGACTATTTCATAGATTTGAGACATCCATGTCTATTTCTTTATAGGTCCAAATACGACGGTAAGGCCTTACACCTTTCTATAGGGTCTTCCAAGTTCAAAATCTTGATTTCTCGTGTATGGAACTATCATGGATTCTATGGATTTAAGCCATTTGATGGAATCAGGGCCATAATCGCTTCTTTGCATACAGTCGTTTCATCATTTTCAAACAACAATGTTTTACTCTTAAATCCTAGTATTTGATTGTTTTACCCGACCTACTTGGTTTAATAGGAACTTAGACCTTCATGACCACAACCTTTGAGGAATGTGAGCCATGAGCATTGTTGCTGCCTCCGGGACACTTTTTTTGAACCTCTAACAGTAGGAAAGGCTCCTACTACTTTGCCATTAAATAGAAATCCCAGAAGTCTTTTTTACATATTTTACAATGGGCAATGCCCAGCAGAATAAAGGTAAAAAGAAGATTACAGAGAGGAAATAATGTTTTGGATGTGAGGATGAAGATCCTCCTTAGTCTTATGGACTAAAAGATTCAAGTCTAATACTAGTCTAGTCCTCCAGGAATTTACAGTTGGTTGAATACCATTAAATAGTAGATTATTCCTTTATTTCTAGATGTTCCAGGCTCCTAGCAAAACAACTTCCATGTATAGCTTTTGGTTCCAGGAGGCCTTCCCTAGTTCAATTATCTGTAATCTTGTATTTCTTGTAGCTCCTGAGGGCCAAATTATATGGAGAAGGTCCCAACAAGATTTGCTAAAGGGGCATTCAAAAAGCATATGTTCTATAGTTTCTTCTGGAGGACACTTTTCGGCACTACGCAACTCCACACATATATCTAAGGTTCAATAACCTTGTCAAAGTTCTATTGTGTTCCCACTTAACCTTTCACGAAAAATTCCTTATCATGAAACTTAACATTCTAAGCGACAAACACTTTTGTCTTTGGTGTTATGGAGGAACACCCAACGGTTATTCGAAATAACATATAAAGACATGCTCATCCGACTTTGGTTGTAAACATTTTTCTTATGCCTAGCATACCAAAGTTTAAGAAAGGACAACTTGGGTTTTATCCCAGACCATAACTTATATGGTGTCATTTCAGTGGATCATGATGGAGCTTTTTCAGTGTAAAAGCGACAGTCACTATTTAATTTTTAAAATATAATAGTAATTTTATAACTTACACCTTTGATCTTACCATGTCAAATAAGGTTTCATTACATATCTCGAACACTCCATATTCCTATGGTGTTTCGGGAAATGCAAATCCATGAAACGATGCCTCAAATCTTAGGTGTTATGCTGAACTTGTAACTTAAATATATTCCTTTATGATCCAATCATAAATTCTTTATTTTTCTTGTTACAATGATTTTCCACTTCATCTTGAAAGTCTTGAACATTTTCAAATATTTCACACTTCTTCCTCATTAAGTAAATATACACATATATTCACTAGAATTTCCGGAGAAAGCATATGAAGTTGAAATTCATCGCTCACGACTACACGTAATGGACTACATGCATCAATATGTACAAATTCTAATAAGTTAGTCGTTCGTTCTTCTTTGGCCTTTGAACAACGAAGTTTCAATTATCTCTAGGAAAGTCTCACAAGTGTCATCTGATCAAAATCAAAAGACTCCAAAATTCCATCAACATGGAGTTTCTGAAAGGTTTTCTTTCCAATATAATTTAAACAATGATGTCACTTCTTAAGTGATCTTTCAATCATTTGTCTTTCAACAATTTTTTAGTATTAGTTTTATGGACGTGATTTCTCCAACCAGATTTGTAAATCGTCCATCTTATATGAAACACGGTAATTATTTGAACATTCTTTTGTTCTCATAATACCTGATCGAAATAAGAATTATTGAAACAAATCTTGAATGTAAGATTTGATGTCAACGAGAAACACAAAAACACTTTGTTTGTTTTCGATGAACATCATCACATATTCTCTTGATGGTTACTTAGGCCATTGCAGTTCATGAATTGTGTTGACCTGTATGACATTTCACACCAACCAATTCGGTATCCAATACCCATGAACCATATTCACTAGTAGAGAAAACCTTATAGGTGGATTCCTTACTGCCGGCAAAGTGGGCCCAGGCTCGCCGGCGGTAAGGGCTTCCAGGCCTGCATAAAATTACCACTGGCGAAACTAACTAGGTACGCCAGGGCTAGCCCAAGTAGTAAAGGTGAACTGGGCATGGGCAAGATAGGGATCGAGTGGGCCGCGTGTCCCCGGATGGGCCGCCACCTACCGCTGGCAAAACGGGATGTGTTCACCGGTGCTACGTCTAGTTACCACCGGCGAAACAGGTTCAGCTCACCGGGGATGCAGGGGGGCTGGGTGGGCCACTAGGCCGTGTTTCTTACCGTCGGCTCTTTGGTTGTTTCCGCTGGTGTAAAAAACAATGGGTCCCACCCACGGGATAAGGTGTCGACCTCCTCCTCCCAATGCGTGATTGATCCCCACACAGAGACACCCACCTAGAGCACATGCCCGTCGTCATCGATCCCCGTTGATCTGTCATCGTCCTCTCGTCTTCGTCTCTGTCGATCCGCCGCCATCCGCGTCAGCGAGGTGAGTCTCCCCGACCCCCTCTCCCCTTCCTTCCTCTCTCCCCCCTCGCCCTCCACTACCTAACCCTCTCCACCTCGCAGGAGCCCGTGGACGGAGCCACGCCCCTTGTCGACCGCCCAAAGGAGGAGGAGGCCCCCGTGGAGAAGCCATCGCCGTCTCGTCCGCCGTCCGCCTGTAGGTACCCCCTTCCTCTCCCATTCTCCCCCTCTATCTGGATCTCCTCCCTCTCCATCTCTCCCCTCTCACCCCTAACCCTAGTTCACCCCTCCACCTCGCAGACGCCATCGTGGAGCTTGTGGAGGAGCAGCCTGTCGCCACCCCCACCCCAACGTGTGTGTACATGCAAAGTGGTGCACTCGCTCGTGGCTTCAGTTCTGGTACGTCTTGCCCTTCCTTTTCTTTGTTGTTTTTTACAGCCTTAGATTGATCCAAAACTATTCAAACAAATTTGGAAAAACTTGTACAAAAACCATATAGTTTCATTGGGCCTATGGAACACTATCTAGGGACACAAGAATTACGAAAACATGGTCCTATGGTACCAAAACATGGGCCTATGGTGGTTCAAAAAATCATCCGAAACAACGATTAATAGGCCGATTAATCGCTACTAGGGACCTAACTGTGTCGGTTAACAATAATCGTTTGTGTTAATAGTTTAGCATGATTAATAGCTTTGACACTCCGATTACTAGGCATGTTCCGGATTAATTATTCCACTTGGTAAAAAAGTTGCAAAATTATCAACACATATCGCCCATCCATCCGCTAGCCCGCCCCTATGAAGTAGGTTTTGTGAAGCTCCCGCTCGATCCCTGCCTCTAGGAGCTCGATTTCTGCCATCACCAACTAGTTCCTTGTCATTGTTGAAAATTCCTCGTATTTTCTAACTAGACCTCAGATACAAGAGCTCGAGCGCCTTGAGGATATCATCCGGGAGCTCGGGGCTGCCTTTAATATGGTAGGTGGTTGAGGTGCAAGAGGAGTCATACGTGTTTTAGGTGCTAATTTGTGTAGGTTGCACCGATTAATAACCAACCGATTAAATCAGTTAATCGTCCGAACTCTGATTAGTCGCTACTCACAAGCCAACCGAGCAGTTAACGATTACCGATTTCCTTACCATTGGGTTTAGCTACGGCTGCCCCTGTTTTTGTGCCAAATATGGTGGTTGTAGCTGTGTTGTTGCCACTTTGGAGGAGGCGGAAACTCGCTACACGAGGTTTCTAGCGCGACAGAGGAGGGAGACGTGGAGGAGCCGGTTGACCCCCATCATCATGATGATGCTTGATACGTCCAAAAGGTATCTACTTTCCTGAAGACTTTTTCTATTGTTTCTCCTCTAAACTTGTGTGATTTGGATACAACTAACACGGACTAACGCTGTTTTCAGTAGAATTACCTTGGTGTCTAGTTTTTGTGCAGAAAATCAACTATCAGGAAAAATCACGGAAAATATGCCAAAAATCCTATTTCACCAGAAGACTCGCGGAGCCAGAAGACGAGACGGAGTGGGGCTCTGAGGGGCCCACACCCCCTGTTGTGCGGGCTAGGACTGGCCGCGCCTGGAGGGGGTGTGGCCGCCTCAGGCACCCCCTTGGCCTCCCTCTTCGCCTATAAGTTGCCTTCTGACCTAAAAACTCAGGGGGGGTTCGACGTTATTCCAGAAAGAGTTCCGATGTGCCGCCACCACCAGAAACCGTGATTCGGAACCAGAAACTCCGTTCTGGCACCCTACCGAGACGGGGAATTTGGAGAGGATCATCGCCATCATCATCATTATCAACGCCTTTCCATCAACCATCCATGTTTCCCCCCCCCCCCATCCATGAGTGAGTAATCCCCCACTGTAGTCTATGGGGATGGTAGGGATTGGATAAGTTCTATCATGTAATCGAATAAGATTGTTAGGGCATGGTGCCTATTATCTCTATTAGTGATATTTGAATTTGTTGCAACTTGTAGTGCTTAATGCTTGTCATTAGGGCCCGAGTTCCATGATCTTAGATCTGAACTTATTATTGATTCATGATGACAGTATTGTTTGTGATCTTATCTGCAAGTTGTGTACACATATCATTGTCCGGAACCAAAGGCCCCGAAGTGACAGAAATTGGGATAGCCAGAGGGGATGGCTGTGATGTGAGGATCACATGTGTTCACGGAGTGTTAATGCTTTGCTCTGGTGCTCTATTTAAAGGAGTGCCTTAATTGCCAGTAGATTCCCTTGAGGCCCCGCTGCAACGGGCTGGCAGGACAAAAGATGTTGTGCAAGTTCTCATTGCGAGCATGTATGACTATAGATGGAACACATGCCTATGATTGTTTAGTACTTGGATGATTTATCTTATTTATCTGCAATTGCCCTAGATCCTGAAGTTACATGTTTAGACTTGTCCATGCAACGCCCGTCCATCCATCCCTATGCCTATCGCACTCATATCCCGTTGTTTGCTACTATTGTTACTATTGCTCTTGTTCTACTGTTGCTGTTGCTTTGTTATTGCTACTACAAAACTGTTGCTACTGATAAACTACTGTGAGAAAGACTATTTCCAGGTGCAGCTGAGTTGAAAACTCAATTTTCAAGGCTTATAAGTATTCTTTGGCTCCCCAAATGTCGAATCAGTAAATTGTGTAACACTACCCTCGAAGACTCTTGCGATCCCCTATACTTGTGGGTCATCAAGACTATTTTATGGCGCCGTTGTCGGGGAGCATAGTTTTATTTGTAAGTTCACTTGGATCTATTATCGTTCACTGCTACTCCTTTCATCATGGGGAAGTCTCGTAATGGAAAGTTTCCTATTTTACCATCCATTACAAGAAGAGGTACAATCCTAAACACTTCTGATGTCTACGCACTTCTATTCTTGTAGACAGTTGTTGGGCCTCCAAGTGAAGATGTTTGTAGAACAGCAGCAAGTTTCCCTTAAGTGGATTACCCAAGGTTTATCGAACTCAGGGAGGAAGTGGTCAAAGGTATCCCTCTCAAGAAAACCTGCAATCAAGATGCAAGAAGTCTCTTTTGTCCCCAACACACCCAATACACTTGTCAGGTGTATAGTTGCACTAGTTCGCCAAATAGATAGTAAAATACAAGTGGTAACAGTGCCAGAAAAGAGCTTCTGACTTGTTGTTGACGTGGGAGAGACTAAAGGCAAACTAAAATAAAGATGGAAGAAATCAAACATGCAACAAATCTAGATGCAAACGGTGTTTCAATGCTTAGAACCAAGGCCTAGGGATCATACTTTCACTAGTGAACACTCTCAATAAATATATTCTCTTCATGATACTACCCTGAACTACTCTCCGGTTGGACACTCTAATCCATGGTAGGGCTATAATAGCACACCTCAAAGTCCGCCTTCCCCAATCTAGATAACCCCACACTGTCACCTTGAGCGCTAGATGGTTCCAACAAACACCAAAATTTCATAAAGACATCCAACTCCAAATATAACTCATGATAAATATATATGTAACCTAGCTTAAGTGCCACACACGGCGTGCATGCTGTCAATTTCACACACATGGGGAAAACATAGATCTATTAAAGCAATTGAGTATTTATGTAACCTATAGCCTAGTGCCACGGTATGCACGTTGTCACTTACACACACGTGGGCAGAGCAGAGATCTATTAAAGCACTTGAGTAGCAAGGTAGATCTACTTGATTAGAAAGCTCATGACCATAACAAGATCATGCATAGAGAGAGAGAAGAACACATAGCTACCGGTAGAGCCCTTAGCCTTGAGGAAGAACTACTCCCTCCTCATCATGGGAATCAGCAACGGTGATGGAGATGGCGATGGAGATCGATGGAGATGGCTCCGGGGGCACTTCCCCATCTCGGCAGGGTGCTGAAACAGAGACTTTCTATCCCCCAAATCTCCCCTTTGGTGGCAGCGGCGCTGTAGAGGTTTTCGTGGCTTTATCCCAGATTATTTAGGGTTTTTGGGTTGGAGGCTTCTTATAGGCGAAGGGGGAAAGGTCGGTAGAGGGCCAGGGGGCCCACACCCCCTGTGGGCGCGCCCACCTAGGGTGTGGCCACCCTGGTGTCCTCCTCTATCTCGTCTTCGATTTTCAGTATCGTTTAGGAAAAAATATGCACTTTGGATTTTGTCCCGTCCAATTCCGAGAACATTCATTTTTTAGCTTTCTGAAACCAAAAACAGCAGAAAATAGGCAACTGGCACTGTGACATCTTGTTAATAGGTTAATTCCCAAAAGTGTATAAAAATACCTCAAAGTATAGACAAAGCAAAGGAAAGTAGATACTAAACAAGCATGGAACATCAAAAATTATAGATCCGTTTCTGACGTATCAAGCATCCCCAAGCTTAACTCATGCTCGTCCTTGAGTAGGTAAGTGAAAAAAAGAATAATTTTTTAGGTGACATGCACCATCAAAATCAAGATCAAACCATTTGCAAGCATTGAAAGCTGGGATCAAAGAACTCTAAACATGCAACATGAAAGGTTACAATAAAGATCATGAATAACAATGCATTGAAAGACGTTTGTTTGTTTCACATACAGAAAACATAGCATAGTGGAATTCAGCTTGTCCCTCATGGAGTAGAAAATAGATGCATAGGAAACCTTCAAAGTTCATAAGAGTGACTAGATACAAATAGTTCATGATAAAGCAATATCAACAATATGAATCAATCAATAAGTTTTGGGACAATGCACATAGAACTAAGAATGGCAACTATGCTCTCTTAACTGGTGCCTAAGGATAGAAGGTGGAGACTCAATATAATGGTGGAAGAAAGGCCCTTCATAAAGGGAAGCAGGGATTTCAAGTCTCAAAAACAGATTCCAAAAGTTATGGTACTTGTTAGCTTTTAGCTCTCATTTCCCCTATCATAAGCATCTTGAAGTGATTAAGGTTAAAGTGAACAAACTATGGAGTATATGCTTAACAAAGTATAAGTTGACAATCTCATGTCCCTTGAATACGAGGGTCGCTCCTTATGCTACTCAAGTTTAGTTACTCGCAAGTTCTTGTCATAGTAAGTACACGTGTATCATAGAGAACCACCAACGGGGTACCCCTTGCACATGGTACAAGATTTGTCCCATAACCAAAATGACAAGGCAAGCAGACAATGAACATCTCAACATTCTTCTTATTTACCATGGGAATATGGTGCTTTTTTCTCTCTTTCCTCTTTTCTCATATGTCTCTTTTTCTCAATCTCTTTTTTTATAAGAAGAATGTTTCATAGATGTCACTATGGTGATGCTGCAAGTTTCCACCATGATTAGGAATGGCTTAGGCTAGCGGCCCAGGCGTTTCTATAACACGCATACCTAACTCCATGGACTTACAAGCTCCCCTTTCATTTCACACCGACGACCTCCATAGACAAAAGAGCATGATATCAACTATGTACAATGTACAAGTGCAATGTTGAAAGCGTTCCCCATGACAGCATGGTTCTGCTAATTCCAACGTATAAGTGCAAGCATATACAACATAGATGACACAATGGTTCAAGTTTATTAGGGGCAATAAAAATAAAGTGTGCCATCAAGTTTTTAAGAGCTTTAATCAGTAAGTTTTCACATAACAAAATACTTTTTAATAGGAAGATAGATGAAAACAAGAATATAGTTGGAATGGTGTAACACACCATGCATAGGAATTTATAGTGGACACTTTGGAATAACTTGGTTTCTTGGGAGTTGGATGCATGAGTAGAGCTTACGCATACAAGTGGAGGCTAGCAAAAGACTGGGAGCGACCAACTAAGAGAGCAATAATGGCCATAATCATGCAGAGCGACAAAACATTACTAATCAAAGCATAAAGTGGCACTACAGGTCAAGGACTAAATAATCATACAGGCTATGGTGAATTTTTCATATTCATAACATGGTGTGAGCATGTGCCAAGTCAACCCAAACAAAGCATCAAAGGAGAACACCACAATACTATGCTTTTGTATGCTAAAACAACGCATGATTCCTTCAAGGTACACTAAGCAATCCCAATTGTTTAGAACAAGTCATGGTATAGCAATAATCACTAAGCATAAGGTCAAAACAACACCTAGCATGACACGATAAAGTCTAAGTCATAGTGTCACATCCCAAGATTTTCCAAATCTTGTTATGTGAAAAATAAATGAATAAAATAAAACTTTGTTGATTTTCAGGGTGAGAAGAAACTTTTTGATTCCAATGGGAAACCTTCAAACCTATTTGATCAAATAAAATCCTAAAGGGATTTAAAAAGATAAATAAACAATAAAGTTAAAAATATTTGGAATTACTATTTTGGATCTTTTAATAAAAAGATTTGGTTTTCAAATGAAAAGGTAGAAATATAAATAAGGATTATTTTATAAGCCAAATTAAAACTTGGCCAAGCCTTTGAAATAAAATATTTCCATTTTATAAAAATTAGTAAAGGTTTATTTAAATAAAATAATAAGGATTTAATATCCAATTTTATTATAAAAAAAGGTTTTACTATTTTAATTAAACATCAAAACTTGTTAATTTATTTTTTTAAAACAAGTTTTCCAAGTATTTTATATTCTCAAATAAAACCTACTGAAGTGTTTTTGGTTTTATTTTAGATTTCAAAATAAAGATTTTAATAAAACAAATTCTATTTGAATTAAATAATCAAGGTCTATTTATTTAATTATTAATGGACCCTAAAATAAAAATATTATTTTATTTAGGGATTTGGATTTGTGTAGTTAAAAAGAACCAAAACTCAATGAAAAGTTTGGAGGAGTTTTGAATTGATTTGTTATTTGAATGGTTTGATTGAATTTCAAAACAGAAATAAGAAATGGAAAAAAGAAAATGTCTCTGAACAAAAAAAAAATAGGAAACGGACTCGACCCAACTAAGCCTGGCCCAACTAAACCCAGTTAGCCCACCTCTCATTTCTATCACTCACAGGCGAACCCGCAAACCCACTGACAAGCAGGCCCCACTCTCCCTCTCCCTCACTCACTGCCAAGCGTCCCCACTGCCACGTAATCATCTTCCCACCCGTGACCTGTTCTTCCCCAGACGCCGCTGCCGTTCCTGTCGTTTAATTCTTCGCATGAATTCGCCTTAATGCGGCATTAATCTCTCGCCGTGACCACGCGGTATTAATCGCCTCCCTCTTCTCTCTCTTTCCCCTCTCTCGCCCGACCCTCTCTGCCCTCAGGCTGCCCTCATTGCTTGCAACAACCTCCCTGTCTCCGACGAGCTCGCAACCGAATTTCGGCAGCCCTGCGCCACCCCTTGCCTCCCCGAGCACACAAGCACATTCCCCAGGACCTGGCGCATCTTTCTGCAATCGCAGCTCGCTCGCGCACGCCCCTGAGCCTCGACAGCGACGACTCCAAGCGCCGCCACCGTCTGTTTGCTACTCCGGCGAGTCCTCCAGGTAGTGTCTGACCGCGCCTCTCCTTCTCCTTCACGCACACATCATCGCCATGGCTTTGCGCGTCTGACCATGCTTCCCGTTTGTTTCCTCGTGACCCATAGCACCGTCCTCAACGACGACATAGCGTGGCCGTCGTCAGACTCAACTCCGACGAGCGATTAACCGCAACCTTTTGCGCCCCTTCATCAACCACGAGCAGGTTGAGCATCCCCACGTCACTGCGATTACGGTGAGCCATCTCTTCTTCTTCCTAGCTTCCTCTGGCGCCAACTCCGCCGCTAGCCGAACGTCGCCGCCGCGCGCAGCCGTCGAGCGCTGCCAGAACTTGGTCAGGGTGACGATGGCCGTTAGATGACGATCCAATGGATACGATAGAACACTTAACACTGAAGGGGTACGCAACCAGTGCCGTGCGATTTAACTTGATCCAACGCTTCACGTTGCTGATCTGGCCGAAGTGGTACCGACGAATAGAAACGCGCCGCATGGCACTAGTTGATTTAAAACAGATTTTTGAATCAGATTGAAATGCAAATTTGTAAACCTTGTAACTTTTGATCCACACGTCCAAAATTTGCAAACTTTATATCAATGGAATCAGTGGAACCAGCCCTAGCCAACCATGCAATTTGTTTAGTAACAAGTTTCTGTTAAATTGTTTGTTTTTGCAGAAACATTTGTATGCTTGTTTAGGTTATAAAAATTGTTCCAAAATGATTTTAAGGATGAAATCTTTGCAAATTGGTTTGTTGTGAACCTACTGACCCTAGGAACCAACTCATGGATTTAAAAATGTATTTGGTGAAGATTAGGATTGAATAATTGATTTAGCCTATTTCTAGTCAAATAAAAATATTGATTTTGTTATGGAAATGTTTTTGAGAAAAACCTTTGGAAAAAGTTTTGATTCAAACCTACTGACCGAATACACCAAGTTTTGTGAAGTAACAACTTATTTGGTGAACAATATAAAATTGTTGCTTTGCTAAAAACATTTTCCACCACATAAAATAATGATTGGATTTTAAAAAAATGGTTTATAGATGAAACCCTTTTGCAAATGGTTTTGCCACTTTGGAAAATGACCACTTTAGACTTTACAATGTTTAGAGCCTAGTAGAAACCACCTTTGCAAATAAAACTATCTTTTGCATGCTTGCATGCATGACCTTGTTTCTATTATTTTATGTGTGATGATTTGTTTGATTATTGTTGGAATGCTAGATTGAAATGTTGTTTGCTTGATTGAATTGTAGTGACTTGAAGTGTGTGAACATTGAAAAGATCAAGGAGTGAACTTATACTCTCTACCAAAAAGGCAAGTGATGCTTCATAATTTTGTCCCATTGCTTTCACTATGCATTAGTGATATTTTTCTAAGTAAAACTTGCATGGAATTTTTTTGCTAAGTATAAACCATGCTATGGGAAAACCTAGTAGATGAAACCTTAGTAAAATTTCCTAAGTTAAGATTCCTACTACTATCAAGCTTAGCTTAGCTAATAGAAAACAAGGGTGGAATATATATTCACACTATAGAAAAATTTCTAAGTCTGAGGACTTGTGTTTTGTTAATAAAACAACTAAGTGAATGAATCACCTGGGTGGAATGGAAGGAATGGTTTGTGTTGAGTGGTTACCCAGGGGTTATACCTGGTGTATCTCACTTGTGGATGGCCACACAGGAACAAAGAGATTTGAGATGTCAAATGTTGAGAAGCTTCAAGTGCAGCCACTTGGCATTATGGGCTCTGCCTGGATCATATAGGTTGCAATAACTTAGCCAAATGGACAGTTGGTGGTAGTGGTTGATAGGTTGGAGCGTGTCCATTTTGGTCTAAGGGAAGGCTTTTGAAAAGATCTTGTCTTGGTGAAACCAAGTCTTGTGGGGAAAGTGCACCACCTCTGCAGAGTGTAAAATCTAAGTACTTAGCCATGTCCCTGGCAAAGGACAATTTGAGCATCAAGACATGGAAGCTATCAAGAATCTCATCATCCAAATTTCTAAGTTAAAATCTTGTGGTTGAACAAGGGTTAAAGGATCTTCAATCTTTGATTGGGAGATGCCATGGGAAAGATTTTTGTCAAGCAAAAACTTAGTGTTTTCAAATGATAAGGAAAAAATCTATTTTTGAGCAATGCAAGCCTCAACTCCACTTAGCCAAAAGCATATAGATGATAGACTCCACTATACTACCATAGTATCACTTGCCAATACAATTCAAATGTATTGACCCTTGTGGTTGTAACTTGTATGTTGCAGGTTTGCTTGATATTAGTGAAGTTTAATGATTAGGATTACAAGTCTACAACCAGCATGTCTGCCTGTGGCACTTTGAAAATGAAGGACCCCATGCTTATAGATATTCTGCTGCAATGTAATGTAATAGCCAAATGAGCTATGTAAGATGTAATAAAATTATGTTATTCCTGGTTATAAAGCTATATTATGACCTTTGTTTCTTGATATTACATCTTAATTGTGGATGCTAGCTATTGATCCAGGGACTAGCATTGTAAACACAGGGATCTCTACCTTATTAAAGGTTAGGAACCTTACAGATGGTATCAGAGCATTGTGTTGCCTGTAGGATTTGTAAACCTAGGATTGGACCAAAACCCCTTTGAAAAATAGGAGTTGTATTTGTTCCAAAACTTAATTACAAACAATCTTGTAAACTCTTTTCCTCAACCACTTTGATTTTTGATTCTACATCTCATCTATTTCAACTTGATGGAAAAACCTACCCCATGGCCAAAGACTTCACCATGAGCTAAGGACTTCATCAACTCTAATGACTTCAACATCTTCAACTCTAATGACTTCAACATCTTCAACTCTAATGACTTCAACATCTTCAGCATTTTTACCAAGGATTTCAACCATGGTTATCACTAAGGACAAGTGAGACAAGAAATCTTGCCCAAGATTTGGAGACTAAGGAAGCACAACTTAGAAAGAGCCATCATCACTTTTGAAGTTTTGTAACCAAGAGTTTTTCCCAAGGAAACCATGATCTCATGCAAGATGAAACAACCAAAAAGGAGGAAGGAAAGATCACAAGTAAACCATATAGATGGACCTCCATATTTAGTTTAAAGTCAAACTCACCAACTTATGTGGTGTAACAAAAATATTTTGTTGCCTAAAGATGTGCTTGAAAACTTGTGTTTGAAAGGAGTGTTTGTTTGTGATTGCTTGCACATTGCTTGAGTGAATTGTGATGTGTGTGATTAGAATTATTTCCTTAGAAGATCTTTTCCCTATTCTAATCTCAATTCAACCCAAACAGATGACTACTCCAAGAGACTCCAGCATCAAAGTTGATGACAACAACACCAACCAAGAGGACAACATGAGAGAACTCATATCAACCCAAAACCAGTTGAACCAAACAACAGCTCAATTCATAGCCAACACCAGTGGGGAAGATCCAACCTTGCAAAAGTTTTTGGAAAACCAAGCCCAAATGTTGCATAAGGTGACAGATCAAATGCTCAACATGGAAAGCAACTTTTCCAAAGGAGTTTATGACAACAAGGATGACAAGGATGTTATTCTAAAAGGAACCAAAGCTTGCAATATTTGTGGAGACAAGGATCACACTTCTAAGGAGCATGGAGATCAATGCCCCAACTGTGAAGAGAAACACCCAGTTGGCCAATGTCCCACCTCTCAAGTTACTTGCTACCTATGCAAATGAAATAATCATGTCCCTATCCAATGCCCCATCTATTCCATAGTAGAACAAAGGAAACAAGGTGGAGTGCAACAAATGATTGCAAACTATCAAGAGGGATCCAAATTTACCAAGAAGAATGAGGACAAAGGAAAAGCTCCACTTATACCTCCATGCAATACAACCCAATTCAAAGGACCAAAGAAGAGGCATCTGGATTATCCAAGGAACAATAGAAGGTCCAAGAAACAAGTAGACATTCCCACCTAGATGCACTCCTAGCTTTGGAGAAACCCAAGAAAAAGAAGGACAAAAGCCATGTGCAATGTCATCATTGTAAAGAAATGGGACACTATTCTAGTGAATGTCCAGAGAAACATAAGTATAAGGAAATTGGCCAAGTATGGTGCAACAACTGCAAAGGACTAGGCCATTATGCAGCAACCTGTCCACAAGAGATACGTGAATAACTCAAACTTATCACATGTTTCAGTTGTGGTAACCAAGAACATTATGCAAGCAACTGTCCAGAAAAGATGAAGCACAAGATAAACAAGCCTATGAAGGATCTCAGCCTTGTCACATGTTTCAAGTGTGGAAACAAAGGACACTATGCAGATGTTTGCCTAGAGAAGTTTCCCCAAGGTCCCAAGCAAGCCAATATGTAATTTAGTTGGAAAATTTTAAGGGTGGTAGTACCCTAGATGCTTGAGCCTACTTGTAACCCTAGCCTTCCCAAATCTCGGGACGAGATTTATTTTAAGGGTGGTAGCCTGTCACATCCCAAGATTTTCCAAATCTTGTTATGTGAAAAATAAATGAATAAAATAAAACTTTGTTGATTTTCAGGGTGAGAAGAAACTTTTTGATTCCAATGGGAAACCTTCAAACCTATTTGATCAAATAAAATCCTAAAGGGATTTTAAAAGATAAATAAACAATAAATTTAAAAATATTTGGAATTACTATTTTGGATCTTTTAATAAAAAGTTTTGGTTTTCAAATGAAAAGGTAGAAATATAAATAAGGATTATTTTATAAGCCAAATTAAAACTTGGCCAAGCCTTTGAAATAAAATATTTCCATTTGATAAAAATTAGTAAAGGTTTATTTAAATAAAATAATAAGAATTTAATATCCAATTTTATTAGAAATAAAAGGTTTTACTATTTTAGTTAAACATCAAAACTTGTTAATTTATTTTTTTTAAACAAGTTTTCCAAGTATTTTATATTCTCAAATAAAACCTACTGAAGTGTTTTTGGTTTTATTTTAGATTTCAAAATAAAGTTTTTAATAAAACAAATTCTATTTGAATTAAATAATCAAGGTCTATTTATTTAATTATTAATGGACCCTAAAATAAAAATATTATTTTCTTTTGGGATTTGGATTTGTGTAGTTAAACAGAACCAAAACTCAATGCAAAGTTTGGAGGAGTTTTGAATTGATTTGTTATTTGAATGGTTTGATTGAATTTCAAAACAGAAATAAGAAATGGAAAAAAGAAAATGTATCTGAATAAAAAAAATAGGAAACGGACTCGACCCAACTAAGCCTGGCCCAACTAAGCCCAGTTAGCCCACCTCTCATCTCTCCCCGAAGCGTTTTCTGTCACTCACAGGCGAACCCGCAAACCCACTGACGAGCAGGCCCCACTCTCCCTCTCCCTCACTCACTGCCAAGCGTCCCCACTACCACGTAATCATCTTCCCACCCGCGACCTGTTCTTCCGCAGACGCCGCTGCCGTTCCTGCCATTTAATTCTTAGCATGAATTCTCCTTAATGCGGCGTTAATCTCTTGCCGTGACCATGCGGTATTAATCGCCTCCCTCTTCTCTCTCTTTCCCCTCTCTCGCCCGATCCTCTCTGCCCTCAGGCTGCCCTCATTGCTTGCAACAACCTCCCTGTCTCCGACGAGCTCACAACCGAATTTTGGCAGCCCTGCGCCACCCCTTGCCTCCCCGAGCACACAGGCACATTCCCCAGGACCTTGCGCATCTTTCTGCAACCGCAGCTCTCTCGCGCACGCCCCTGAGCCTCGACAGCGACTACTCCAAGCGCCGCCATCGTCTGTTTGCTACTCCGGCGAGTCCTCCAGGTAGTGTCTGACCGCGCCTCTCCTTCTCCTTCACGCACACATCATCGCCATGGCTTTGCGCGTCTGACCATGCTTCCCGTTTGTTTCCTCGTGACCCGTATCACCGTCCTCGACGATGACAGAGCGTGGCCTTCGTCAGACTCAACTCCGACGAGCGATTAACCGCAACCTTGTGCGCCCCTTCATCAACCACAAGCAGATTGAGCATCCCCACGTCATTGCGATCACGGTGAGCCATCTCTTCTTCTTCCTAGCTTCCTCTAGCACTAGCTCCGCCGCTAGCCGAACGTCGCCGCCGCGCGCAGCCGTCGAGCGCCGCCAGAACTTGGTCAGGGTGACGATGGTCGTTAGATGACGATCCAATGGATACGATAGATCACTTAACGCTGAAGGGGTACGCAAACAGTGCAGTGCGATTTAACTTGATCCAACGCTTCACGCTGCTGATCCGGCCGAAGATGTACCGACGAATAGAAACGCGCCGCGTGGCACTAGTTGATTTAAAACAGATTTTTTAATCAGATTGAAATGCAAATTTGTAAACCTTATAACTTTTGATCCACACGTCCAAAATTTGCAAACTTTATATCAATGGAATCAGTAGAACCAGCCCTAGCCAACCATGCAATTTGTTTAGTAAAAAGTTTCTGTTAAATTGTTTGTTTTTGCAGAAACATTTGTAAATTGGTTATAAAAATTGTTCCAAAATGATTTTAAGGATGAAATCTTTGCAAATTGGTTTGTTGTGAACCTACTGACCCTAGGAACCAACTCATGGATTTAAAAATGTATTTGGTGAAGATTAGGATTGAATAATTGATTTAGCCTATTTCTAGTCAAATAAAAATATTGATTTTGTTATGGAAATGATTTTTGAGAAAAACCTTTGGAAAAAGTTTTGATTCAAACCTACTGACCCAAAACACCATGTTTTGTGAATTAACAACTTATTTGGTGAACAATATAAAATTGTTGCTTTGCTAAAAACATTTTCCACCACATAAAATAATGATTGGATTTTAAAAAAATGGTTTATAGATGAAACCCTTTTGCAAATGGTTTTGCCACTTTGGAAAATGACCACTTTAGACTTTACAATGTTTAGAGCCTAGTATAAACCACCTTTGCAAATAAAACTATCTTTTGCATGCTTGCATGCATGACCTTGTTTCTATTATTTTATGGGTGATGATTTGTTTGATTATTGTTGGAATGCTAGATTGAAATGTTGTTTGCATGATTGAATTGTAGTGACTTGAAGTGTGAGAACATTCAAATATCAAGGATTGAACTTATAACCTCTACCAAAAAGGCAAGTGATGCTTCATACTTTTGTCCCATTACTTTCACTATGCATTAGTGATATTTTTCTAAGTAAAACTTGCATGGAATTTTTTTGCTAAGTATAAACCATGCTATGGGAAAACCTAGTAGATGAAACCTTAGTAAAATTTCCTAAGTTAAGATTCCTACTATTATCAAGCTTAGCTTAGCTAATAGAAAACAAGGGTGGAATATATATTCACACTATGGAAAAATTTCTAAGTCTGAGGACTTGTATTTTGTTAATAAAACAACTAAGTGAATGAATCACCTGGGTGGAATGGAAGGAATGGTTTGTGTTGAGTGGTTACCCAGGGGTTATACCTGGTGTATCTCACTTGTGGATGGCCACCCAGGAACAAAGAGATTTGAGATGTCAAATGTTGAGAAGCTTCAAGTGCAGCCACTTGGCATTATGGGCTCTGCCTGGATCATATAGGTTGCAATAACTTAGCCAAATGGACAGTTGGTGGTAGTGGTTGATAGGTTGGAGCGCGTCCATTTTGGTCTATGGGAAGGCTTCTGAAAGATCTTGTCTTGGTGAAACCAAGTCTTGTGGGGAAAGTGCACCACCTCTGCAGAGTGTAAAATCTAAGTACTTAGCCATGTCCCTGGCAAAGCACAATTTGAGCATCAAGACATGGAAGCTATAAAGAATCTCATCATCCAAGTTTCTAAGTTAAAATCTTGTGGTTGAACAAGGGTTAAAGGATCTTCAATCTTTGATTGGGAGATGCCATGGGAAAGATTTTTGTCAAGCAAAAACTTAGTGTTTTCAAATGATAAGGAAAAATCTATTTTTGAGCAATGCAAGCCTCAACTCCACTTAGCCAAAAGCATATAGATGATAGACTCCACTATACTACCATAGTATCACTTGCCAATACAATTCAAATGTATTGACCCTTGTGGTTGTAACTTGTATGTTGCAGGTTTGCTTGATATTAGTGAAGTTTAATGATTAGGATTACAAGTCTACAACCAGCATGTCTGCCTGTGGCACTCTGAAGATGAAGGACCCCATGCTTATAGATATGCTGCTTCAATGTAATGTAATAGCCAAATGAGCTATGTAAGATGTAATAAAATTATGTTATTCCTAGTTATAAAGCTATATTATGACCTTTGTTTCTTGATATTACATCTTAACTGTGGATGCTAGCTATTGATCCAGGGACTAGCATTGTAAACACAGGGATCTCTACCTTATTAAAGGTTGGGAACCTTACACATAGTCAAAACAAGCTCCTCTTGTACTAATCAAGCAAGAACTTTCTACTCCTCTCCAACACCAATCAACTTATTTGAAACAACTCACAAAGATAATAATCAATAAAGATCAGTGAGCTTGTCTCACAAATACATAAAAAGAACTAAAAAGTTCTAAGATGAAAGCACAAGAAAACTAAGGCTAAACATTGTGCTAGCAAAAGAGAACACTCACAGAACAGTAAGAGTGAAAACTAGAGTGTTCTAGGCAATGAAACAGAGTGTGTCTCTCTCCAAAACAAGTGTGTTGGGATGCAACCAACTTTGTTCAAGCAAACTAAGCAAACAAAAACAAAAAACGAAAACTAAGACGCTCCAAGAACAACGCAATAGTGCATGAAATAATAAAAACGAAGTGTCTAGAAACACCTGAGATTTTTATTGATAAAGAAGGGGATGCCTTGGGCATCCCCAATCTTTGACGCTTGTACCACTTGAATATTTCTTGGGGTGACACGGGGTGGCATCCAAAATCTTGAGCTTTTTTCCATTCTTCATCTCATTACATCATTCTTTCTCTACACCTGAAAAATTTCCTTCATATAAAACTTCACACAATCTTCATTAGCAACATTAGTGTATTCAAAAGATAATAGACCCTTGGGTTTAGCTTTAGAACAGCAAAACTTTCACTAAAAACACAAGCTACTGTAGAAATTCCATCAAAAATCACAATTTCCCAAAAAGAACCCAAAAAGGAATCAATAAGAAGCAACTGCAAATAATGGCAAAAATCTGTCAAAACAGACCAGCAGGTAGAAACCGATTTTTTCGAAGACCTTATGTTACTCAAATCAAAACGTGTTGAACTAATTAAAGTTATCTAAAATACTGGGGGATTTATTCACAAAATATCACCTCAATACGACTTACAAAGATTCCTCACGAATTTTTATGGTGGAGCACAAAAATCTGTTTCGCGACACCAACTCCCCAAATCTTACTTCCCTCTCATTAGAGGTCATTCTTGGCACAAAAAGCAAAAAAAAAAGATAAGTAGAGGTCATTACTGAAGTAATAACTTCCAAGACTCAAGGAAACTCTTGGGTTATCTCCCAACAAGTACTTTTCTTTAACGTCTTTAAGTTAGGCTTGATAGCTTGAGAAGATGCTCACATAAGAAATATGAGTTGAAATAAAAGAGAGCATCAAGAAGCAAATTCAAAGCACATTTAAGTCTAACCCACGTCCTATGCATAGGAATCTTGTAAAGGAACAATTCATGAAATCACAAAGCAACAAGCATAGGAAAGCAAAACAGGTGCAACTTAAAAAATTTCAACATAAAGAGGGGAAACCTAATATTGTTGAGATACATAAGACCATGTTTCCCTCTCTCATAATAACTTTCAGTAGCATCATGAATAAAATCAACAATATAACTATCACAAAGCAACAAGCATAGGGAAGCAAAACAGGTGCAACTTCAAGATTTTCAACAAAAGAGGGGAAACTTAATATTGTTGAGATGCATAAAACCACGTTTCCCTATCTCATAATAAACTTTAGTAGCAATATGAAAAAAATTAACAATATAAATATCACATAAAACATTCTTATCATGAGCCACATGCATAAATAATTAATACTCTCCACATAAGCATAGTCATTCTTGTCAATTATAGTGGGAGCAAATTCAACAAAATAGCTATCATTACTATTCTCATCACCATAGTCATCAAATATAGGAGGCATATTGTAATCATAATAAATTTTCTCCTCAATAGTATGTGGACTGAAAATATCATATTCATCATTGTAATCATCATATATTGGAGGTTTGGTATCATCATAAGCAATAGAATAGCTATCTTCCAAAGTTGGTGAACTAAAAAGATCATTTTCATCAAAATTAGCTTCCCTAAGCTTATACTTTTCCGTAGCATTAGCAATAATGATGTTCAAAGAATTCATACTAATAACATTGCCATTAGCATGCAAATAAAGTTCCATAGGTTTTTTAATTTTCTCTTCAAACACCTCATGTCCTAACTCAAGATAAATACTATAAATCTCTCTAATTTTTTTGTTGTTTTCCATTAAGCCTAACTAGTGAAAACAAGAAACAAAAAGACAAAATTGCAGAATCTAAAGGAAATAACTTCGAGCACTCACACACCAGGAGGATGTGAGTACCTTTTACCTTATCTCCCGGGCAACGACGCCATAAAATAGCTTAATGTCTATGCACTTCTATTCTTGTAGACAGTTGTTGGGCCTCCAAGTGCAGAGGTTTGTAGAATAGCAACAAGTTTCCCTTAAGTGGATTACCCAAGGTTTATCGAACTCGGGGAGGAAGTGGTCAAAGGTATCCCTCTCAAGCAACCCTGCAATCAAGATACAAGAATTCTCTTGTGTCCCCAACACACCCAATACACTTGTCAGGTGTATAGGTGCACTAGTTCGGCAAAGAGATAGTAAAATACAAGTGGTAACGGTGCCGGAAAAGAGCTTTTGACTTGTTGTTGACTTGGGAGAGACTAAAGGCAAACTGAAATAAAGATGTAAGCAAGCAAACATGCAACAGATCTAGATGCAAAGGGTGTTTCAATGCAGAAACAAGGCCTAGGGATCATACTTTCACTAGTGAACACTCTCAATAAATATATTCTCTTCATGACACTACCCTGAACTACTCTTCGGTTGGATACTCTAATCCATGGTAGGGCTATAACAGCACACCTCAAAGTCCGTCTTCCCCAATCTAGATAACCCCACACTGTCACCTTGAGCGCTAGATGGTTCCAACAAACACCACATTTCATAAAGACATCCAACTCCAAATATAGCTCATGATAAATATATATGTAACCTAGCTTAAGTGCCACACACGGCGTGCACGCTGTCACTTTCACACACATGGGGAAAAGCATAGATCTATTAAAGCAATTGAGTATTTATGTAACCCCTAGCCTAAGTGCCACCACGGTATGCACGTTGTCACTTACACACACGTGGGGAGAGGAGAGATCTATTAAAGCACTTGAGTAGCAAGGTAGATCTACTTGATCACAAAGCTCATGACCACACCAAGATCATGCATAGAGAGAGATGAACACATAGCTATCGGTAGAGACCTTAGCCTTGAGGAAGAACTACTCCCTCCTCATCATGGGAATCAGCAACGGTGATGGAGATGGCGATGGAGATCGATGGAGATGGCTTCGGGAGCACTTCCCCATCCCGGCAGGGTGCCGAAACAGAGACTTTATATCCCCCGAATCTCCCCTTTGGTGGCGGCGGCGCTGTGGAGGTTTTCATGGCTTTCTCTCAGATTATTTAGGGTTTTTGGATAGGAGGCTTCTTATAGGCGAAGGAGGCAAGGTCGGTGGAGGGCCAGGGGGCCACACTCTCTATGGGCGTGCCCAGGGTGGGACCCGCGCCCACCTAGGGTGTGGCCACCCTGGGTGTACTCCTCTGTCTCGTCTTCGATTTTCAGTATCGTTCAAGGAAAAAATATGAACTTTGGATTTTGTCCCGTCCAATTCCGAGAACATTCATTTTTTAGCTTTCTGAAACCAAAAAGAGCAGAAAACATGCAACTGGCGCTGTGACATCTTATCAATAGGTTAGTTCCAGAAAGTGTATAATAATACCTAAAAGTGTAGACAAAGCAAAGCAAAGTAGATACTAAACAAGCATGGAACATCAAAAATTATAGATACGTTTCTGACGTATCAACCTCTGCTGCTCTTGATTCACCGTCTATTATAAGTAAGCTTGTTACACCACCACATACGCATGCTACACACACCGCTACTACCGCTGAATCTAAAATTGCTTCTAATACTCATGATGTTACTTCTACTGTGCTTGATGCAAGTGGTTCATTAGGTCCTTTCTAGATGCTACAATTGCTAGAACCATTTTGGGGAACACTGAAACTCCTAGTGAAGACACTATTACACCTGTTATCTCACCTGAGTCTAGAGAGAGATATGATATTAGTGATGGCTACATTGAAATGACTGATGAATTTATTGAAGAGTACCAAAACACACATGGTGCTAGTGCTATTAGAAGTCTCCTTGAGAGACGTACCATTATTCCTAAACCGTCTTCTCATGCTAAGTTTGCTACTTCTCCCATAGATATTAAATATAAAGATTATGATTTTTCTCTTGATTTATCCTATTTAGACATTGTTGAGAAAGAACCTTTTTGTGGGACTGAAAATGAAAGTGTTATAGCTCATATGAATGAGCTTTCCACTATGTGTGCCTTATTCTCTGATGATTTCAAGATGTGCAAGTACTTTGTTACTAATATCTTCCCCTTTTCACTAAAAGGAGAAGCTAAAGCTTGGTTTAATAGATTACCTCTTGGTTCCATTGATAGCCCTGATTGTTGGATTGCTTCTTTCTTCCAGAAATATTTTCCTCCTAGTGCTAGACATGCTGCTTTGTAGAAACTTTTTGATTTTAAATAGGGAGAAGAAGAGAAATTGCCTGAGTCATGGACAAGGTTCTATGCCTTGATTCATGCACATCATGGATGTCCATTGCCTCAAAATGAGCTTCTTGATATTTATTATAATGGACTAACTGATGATTCTAGGACATACCTAGATAGTTTTGTTGATTGTGTTTTCAGGAAAAGAACTCCTACAGATGCTGAAGAATTAATGGCTAAAATAAGCAAGAATTATGATGATTGGGTTTCAACTGAGCTAAATACACCTGAGCCTACTACTCCTGAACCAATTGTGCCTGAACCAGTTCCAACACCAACACCAAAGAAGAGGGGAGTGATTGCATTAAATGATGAAGTGATGAAAGAAGCTAAGAAATGTCATAAGGAGAAAGGTATTAGAGATGAATATGTGAAGAATTTACCTCCTATAGAAGAATTATGTAAGTCAATTCCCCACTCATCACTATTGACGTACACTCTCTCCAACACTTTGATGAAGGTGATATTCCTTATTGTAAACCTCCTGATCAATTCTTAGAGGAACTTGACACTTTATTGTTAAACAAGGTAATTTTAATAAACAAGTTCAGACTCATTTATTGGAAAACTCTATAGCTATTAATGAGTTGAAAGATATTGTGGAAAGAACTGCTAATGATGTTAAAATGCTTAGTAAACACTTTCAAATGGTTCAAACCCAAATTGATCAACTTGCTAAGGTAAAAAAGGATATGCTAGTTAATGCTTCAGGAGATAAACATGCTTATGGAATTAGAACTAGGAGTGGCATAGCCACTCAAGATCCTTTCTATCCCGAAGGACACCCTAAAAGAATTATGCAGGATTCTCAACAAGATGAAAGTAGTGGTAGTCCTCATAAGAGAGAGAAAAATAAACACAAAATAGTTGAGGAACCACCTGAACCTGCTGTAGACCCTAATAGTATATCTGTCTCTGATGCTAAAACTGAGAGTGGTAATGATAAAAATGATGCTCCTGATAAGGAGGAACTTGAGGAAGAACCTGAGAAGCACACTAAGAACACTAGGTACACTAAGGAAGATTTTATAGCTAAAAAACATGGTAGTGAAAGAGAACCTTGGGTGCAGAAACCTATGCCTTTTCCCAATAAGAAACACAAGTAAAAGGAGGAAGAACACTACAACAAGTTTTGTGAGTGGATGAAACCTTTATTTTTGCAAATTCCTTTCACTGATGCTATTAAGTTGCCTCCTTATTCAAAGTATATGAAGGTTATTGTCTCTAATAAAAGGAAGATTCCTAATGAGGAAATTTCTAATTTGCTTGCTAATTAGAAATTCAATGGTAAGGTTCCAAAGAAACTTGGTGATCCAGGTATTCCAACTATTCCTTGCTCTATTAAGAATAATTATGTTAGAACTGCTTTATGTGATTTGCGAGCTGGAGTTAGTGTTATACCTTTTTCTCTCTACAAGAGACTCCAGCTAGAAAAGTTGATACCAACTGATATATCTTTGCAAATGGCTGATAAGTCAACTACTATTCCTGTTGGTATATGTGAGGATGTTCCTGTTCAAGTGGCTCATAATTGCTTGGTTTTAACTGATTTTGTTGTGCTTGAGATGCCTGAAGATGATAATATGTCTATTATTCTTAGGAGACCTTTTCTTAATACTGCAGGTGTCGTCATCAATTGTAATCAAGGGAAAGAAACTTTTAATATTAATGACAAAGAGCATACTATCTATTTCCCCAAGAAGATTGATAAGATCTATTGCCTGAATTCCATTGAAAATATTGAGAGCATCAAAGTTGGAGAAATATTGTCCCATTCCACAAGAAAGTTTTGAAACTATTATGATTGGGACTATTGCTACCAAGATTGAGGTACATAATCACTTTGTGGAATGCAAAGTTTTGTTTCATATAAGATTGTTTTGGTAACAAGACCTGATCAACCTTGTTAACAAAGGGATTTTAATGAACAAAACAATGCTTACACAGTGGTTATACTTGCTCACTTTTATTTTTCTCCTCTCCAGTTTTTGCTCCTAGTCTTAGTTTTGCTAGTTGTTTGCTTGTTAGAGTGTCTTAGAACTTCTGTAGTTTTGGTTTTGGTTTGCTTTTTGCTTCTTCTAAAAAAATCCGTTTCTGCGAGAAAATCAATTTTCATAACCTGAAAATTGGCCAAAAATAAAGTTTCCCGAAAAATTACGAAAAATTCATATTAAATTTTTCCTCGAAAAAAAGGGCAGAGGGGAACCTGGAATGGCCCAGGGGGACCCACCAGGCCAGCACAAAACTTAGTGGCGCGGCCAGTCCTAGGGCGCGCCTGGCTTGGGTGGGACCCACTTGTGGCCCTCCAAAGTGTCTCCTTCCATCCACTTCTTTCTCTCTCCTGAAAAACACCGGAAACTTTCTCAAGCTCGAGTTCCTGTTGTTCTTGCTCTCGATTTTCAATCTCCTTGCTCAGCCCATCTTTGCTGCAGATTTTTGGAGGGATTGCTCCTTGGTATGTGCCTCCTCCGCTTGTCCAATTAGATTTTTGATTGGTAGATTATATCTTGAGTATTTGCTACTATAGGTGACAGGTTGTGTGATCTTGCATGCTTGTTCTATGCTTAGAGATTTCAATTTGATGCATGTTTATCCCTCTAGCAAGTTCCTATAGTAGTTCCTCATCATTTATCAACTTGGAAATTATTTGGTTTGATGTTTGACTAAAAATTTCAGAAAATAAGATGAGTGCATACCAACTGCATCAACATGATTTGATGGCACTTGAGCCAATGAAAGTCCATCATGAGTAAGAAATCTTCCCTTCCATATATCCATGCCCTAAATTTATGAGAGCTGCGGGGATCTTCCAGGATTTCCAAACTATGATTACTAATGTAGGGTTGGAACACTTTGTTGAAGAGGAACCATATCAATATGTTAAGCTAACCATGGATGTGGTGCAGGAATTCTAGTTTATTTGGTCCTTGTCTAACCCCATGGTCCATTATAAAATTTACAATATAGCTGTCGACCTGCCTTTTGCTAATTTTTGTGCAGCTATTAGAGTACCACAATGAGGCTCTTATGAGAATATCAGAGAGAGGCCTAAGCCACTTATGGATTTATATGCTGAAATTTGCCAAGGTTGCGACTTCTCAAAGGAAAGTGGTAAAATTCGTAACATTCAGTTCCCATCCATTAGATATTTTGCCTATTTTATTACCAAGTGTGTTCTTGCTAGAAAAACTGATAGAAAGTTATCTTCATTTGATCTTGCTTTTATCTCAGCTACGTTGAATGGGGATAGATTTTATAACCTGGGTGCTTTGATAGCTTACCTTCTTACCACTAACCGCGAGAAGGGTAGAATTTGTGGAGGTCTCATTGCCTCTCGTTTGCTAGATTTTCATGGTTTAGAGCCTCACCATTCAGATTATCGGTTCCCCATAGAGCGACTCGATCTCGATTCCATAGTTTAGCATAATTTTGTTTCTTCTTGGGCTAGTTTGAGAGATTTACTGTATGATATATCCTTTGTCAAGCATGGTTGGAGAGGGGGTAGGTCTGAGAAAGTAGTCTCTTTGCCTGTACCTGCTTTGTTTAATTTTGATAATAGGCAAGGATGGTCACTCACGGAGGAAGAACTTGACACGTATGTGGCGAAGCTCTCCCAGCAAGAGGATAATGTTGGAGAGTATGCTAAAGATGATTCGTTTCATCCCTCCAACATGGGGGAGTATTCATACCAATAGCCCTCCTATGATTGGAGCGCGTCATCTTCTTCATCACGAGGGCCTGATTATGATCATTCCTATGATGACCCACCATCTTGGGGATACTACCCGCGCTATTGAGCCCACTTAGGCCAAAAGCCTAAGATTGGGGGGAGGTATACCAACATCACACTCATCTATATATCATGTTTCGTCGGTTCTTTGTATATCCATGTTTCGCTTTCTTTTTGGTTTTTGTTTCTGCTTTCTCAAAACACAAAAAGACCAAAAATATTTTCATTGTTTCTCTTGGTTTGTTTCTTTGCTTTTTAGCTTTGGTTTGCCTTAAGAAAAATCCAAAAAGATTTTGCTTTGTGTTTTTTCTTTAAAAAATTGAAAAGACCAAAAATATTTGTTGTTCTTCTTTGGTTTTGTGAAGTTCTTTGCAGGGTTCAGCAGTCCTCACTGGAGTTTGGTTTCATGTTATTATTCAAGCCACACAAGTGAAGGGCAATAATGAAGATTAAGACAACTTGAGGTGTGGTAAGAGACTGGTAATGGACTCTATTTTTTTTCATTTTTGTACATATACTCATCATTGTGGGAATGCTTAGCTTGTTCATTTAAGGTGTATGTTATTTATGGATGCTTAGTAGTTCTTGCTTTCTTATGATTAGCTCCAGCTTGCTAATAGTTTGTAGCATGTCATATGAATGTTTGCTTGCATTGTTCTATTCATAACTTGATATGATATTGTGGTATCCTCCTCTGGATGTTTCATTTGAATCGATTTGGCACATGCTCATGCATGCGTATGACTGAACAATAGTCAGTAAGCCTCGATGATTTATTTTTCCTTAGAGTTCTTGTATCACTTTCATGCCTAATTAGTCATGTTTTGTTGCAAGCATGATTATGACAGTTATTGCTCTCTTGTTTGTCACTCCCTCTCTATTGCTAGCCTTCACTTGCACTGAGTATGAGCTCTACTCGTGTTTCCAACTCCCCAAAAAAAATATTGTCAAAAGTGTCCACCATACCTACCTACTAGCATCATTTGCTATTCCGTGCATATTCATTATGCCTTGTTTTCTTCCAAGTAAAATGTTTGCTTGTTATGAGAAAGTTAGTTAGTAAAGCTCTCACAAACTTGATGGCACACTTTATTTCTTGCACTTAATAAACCTGAACCATTGTGACTATCCATGAAAGTTATATTCTTGCAAATTATAGGCTGGGAGTTAGCAGAACCGTACTGTCACAGGGAACGCTTTCAACACCTGTAAATATATACCCAGTTGATATCATGCTCTTTTGTTTACGGATGTTGTCAGTGTGAAATAAAAGGAGAGCTTGTAAGTCCATGGAGTTATGTATATGTGTTAGAGAAACGTCTGGGCCGCTAGCGTAAGCCATGCCTAATCATGGTGGAAACTTGCAGCATAACCATAGTGAGCAATCTATGAAGCATTATTCTTATAAAAAGAGATAGATATTGAGAAAAAAGAAAAAAAGAGTTATGAAAAGAGGAAAGAGAGAAAAGGCACCATTTTCCCATGGTAAATAAGAAGATTGCTGAGATGCTCATTGTCTTCTTGCCTTGTCATTTTGATTATGGTATAGCTCTTGTACCATGTGAAAGGGGTACCCCGTTGGCGGTTCTCTATGATACGCATGTATTTACTATGACAAGAACTTACCGGTAACTAAAGTCGAGTAGCATGAGGAGCGGCCCTCATACTCAAGGGACATGAGTTTCCAGTTTATGGTCTGTCAATCATATAACTCATATTGGACCTCACTTTCACCTTAACCATCTAAAGATTCCTATGATAGGGGCAATAGGAGCTCAAAGCTAATGAGTACCATACTTTTAGCATTTGGAAGCCTTTCAAACTTTTCAAAATCTTTTCACTTCTTTGTTGAGTCACCATTTATTCTATGAGCACCTTCATGAGAGCATAGTTGTGATTCTTAGTGTAATGTGCTTGTCTCAAAACTTGGTTAATTATGCCATGACTTTGATGCTTGTATCTCTGATATCTTTACTTCTAGTCTTCACTTGAACTTCAGAGGTGCCTTGGCATTTATGTTGTGCTCTACAAACAAAGGCAAGAGAGATACCACTCTATCATACCTTCTTATGATTGCAATGTTGCTTATGTTTATGTTTCATGCTACTTATTATTATTGAGTTGGAATCTCTTCATAGCTTGCAATGAGTATTAAGTAGACTTAGTTGCATACTCCTTATTATGAATTGTCTAAGTATCTACTCATGTGATGAGAATATTTAAATCATATGAAGCAAATGTGTTCGTGAAAGTTCTTTTATCGCACTCAATTTTCAACTGAATTGCTTGAGGACAAGCAATAAGCTAAGCTTGGGGGGAGTTGATACGTCCAAAACGTATCTACTTTCCCGAACACTTTTGCTATTGTTTCTCCTCTAAACTTGTGTGATTTGGATACAACTAACATGGACTAACGCTGTTTTTAGCAGAATTACCTCGGTGTCTAGTTTTTGTGCAGAAAATCAACTATCAGGAAAAATCCCGGAAAATATGCCAAAATCCTATTTCACCAGAAGACTCAAGGAGCAGAAGACGAGACGGAGTGGGGATCTAAGGGGCCCACACCCCCTGTCGCGCGGGCTGGGCCTGGCCGCGCCTGGAGGGGGTGTGGTCGCCTCAGGCACACCCTCAGCCTCCCTCTTTGACTATAAGTTTCCTTCTGACCTAAAAACTAAGGGGGGGTTCGACGTTTTTCCAGAAAGAGTTATGTTGCACCGCCACCACCAGAAACCGCGATTCGGAACCAGAAACTCCGTTCTTGCACCCTGTCGGGACGAGGAATTTGGAGAGGATCATCACCATCGTCATCACCAACGCCTCTCCATCAACCATCCATGTTTACCCCATCCATGAGTGAGTAATCCCCCATTGTCGGCTATGGGGATACAAGGGATTGGATGAGTTCTATCATGTAATTGAATAAGATTGTTAGGGCATGGTATCTAGTATCTCTATTAGTGCTATTTGACTTTGTTGCAACTTGTTGTGCTTAATGCTTGTCACTAGGGCCCAAGTGCCATGATCTCAGATCTTAAATTATTATTGATTCATGATGATAGTATTGTTTGTGATCTTATCTGCAAGTTATGTACACATATCATTGTCCGAAACCAAAGACCCCGAAGTGACAGAAATTGGGACAGTCGGAGGGGATGGCTGTGATGTGAGGATCACATGTGTTCACGAAGTGTTAATGCTTTACTCCGATGCTCTGTTAAAAGGAGTGCCTTAATTGCTAGTAGATTCCCTTGAGGCCTTGCTGCAACGGACAGACGGGACAAAAGATGTTGTGCAGGTTCTCATTGCGAGCATGTATGACTATAGATAGAACACATGCCTATGATTTTTTTATTACTTGGATGCTTTATCTTATTTATCTGCAATTGCCCTAGATATTGAAGTTACATGTTTAGACTTGTCCATGCAACGCCCGTCCATCCATCCCTATGCCTACCGCACTCATATCCTACAGTTTGCTACTATTGTTACTATTGCTCTTGTTCTACTGTTGTTGTCACTTTGATATTGCTACTACAAAACTGTTGCTACTGATAAACTACTGTGAGCAAGACTATTTACAGGTACAGCTGAATTGACAACTCAGTTTTTACGGCTTATAAGTATTCTTTGGCTCCCCTTGTGTCGAATTAATAAATTGGGTAATACTACCCTCGAAGACTGTTGTGATCCCCTATACTTGTGGGTCATCAATGCTCGCAGCCACCACTGCCTCTCTACTCTATTATGCCATTGTTGTCTAGCTAGGTCATGCAACTTCGGAGACTTGTGATGATGTGTTTGTGTAATATTTGCTAGTTGGAGTCCAAGTTTGAACCATATGGTCACTTTCTACACTTGTGTGAACTGTTTGAATGTTATTGATGCATGGTTTGAACATTTGTGTATTCCCTGTATCTGTTGTGTATATTCTGTCATTATCCTATGTATTCTTTCATTATTCTATCAATATTACAGTGTATTCTGTGTATATCAACCAGTTTTTTACTCTTGCTAATATTACCACTGGATAAATCATGGTGCTATCCCTGGCTAATATGTATTCTCCTGTGATACGTGGTACTACCACCGACGAAATAGGGGTAGTGTCGGTGGTACTACACTACCCCCGGCGTATACAACTGCTCGTCGATGGTAGAGGCATACTACCAGCAGCGAATTGTGAAGGCACCGGCGATATGGACTTACCGCCGACGAGGTGGTCGCCGGCAAGCCCCAATGCGCCGGTGATGACCCTTTTGGGTTCGTCGGCGGTAGGGTTTTATCTAATAGTGATTATTTAACAAGAAAATAATACAACCATAACATGTATATCATCTATATACCTAAGCTGGACAATTCCAGTCTTTCCTTTTCTGCCAAATATCTCTGATATTCTCTTTCAGCATTTCCTTTCCCTTTTAAAAGAATCTATCAACATCAACAGTGGTGCCATACACATGACACATAGTCCAAAGTGTATATAGTCAAATACTAATACCTTTGGACTTGCACTTTGAAGTAGATCACCATCATCAAATGTTTGGCGTTCTTTCAATATCCTTCTTTAGTAATCTTTTAGTGTAGTAAACATTTTACCTACATATTCTATTCATCCTTATGATGAAAACTTTCATGATCAAGCTACTATAGCTTATAAAGGTGAATCACGAGCATAAAGTTGTTTTCCAAAAAAGTTGCTTTCCAAAACCTTTTGGAGGAATAGGATGTCTAGCATCTCGGCCTTCGCAAATTCTCATCAAATATGAGAACATATATTTTGATAAATCATACTTTATCATATTGCAACCACAACATTGTTTTAGATATCACAATATCTTCCACACATAATGGTTTGTGAAACATTTCTTTCAGCTCCTAGATAACCTTAATATTAAAACAATCTTTTGAATATCAAGAATCATGGAGGCAAACATGATACTTTAGATACTAACACTGGAATTGTTACTCTTGTTTTAATACTAATTATTAAACTTCACGGAGTAAGCGGAGTTTGCTAAAAGTTTGCAATCGGAATTTTAATCTTTATATTGACACCCAAAACAATACGATACCAGTTCATAAAGAAACTATCCAAAATTCTATAATTCTATTATCTCAATTATAATTAAGCGTAAGGTGGTGAACGAATTCCAATGACTACAAAAATTATGCAAATTCACTTTGATTTAATTTATGATAAATTGTGTTCAAATTTAATCATATTACTTTTGAACTCCCACTCAAAACAACATCCCTCGAGTTGTTTGGGTAAGTACACTAACCAAATCCACTACACCAAGTCTGATCATCACGAGAGATGATGTAGCTTCAAAGGCGAACAATCAACATGTTCATCATATCATCCATATGACTCATGCTTTACCTTTCGGTATTCTATGTTCCGAGACCATGTTTGTACATGCTAGGCTCGTCAAGGTTAACCTTAGTATCCGCATGTGCAAATCTGTCTTGCACCCGTTGAAGGGAATATGGCCAAGAGGCAATAATAAAGTGGTTATTATCTTATTACTTGTTTATGATAAATGTTTATTTTGCATGCTATAATTGTATTAATACGGAAACATTAATACATGTGTGTTTAATAAACAAAAAGAAAGTTCCTAGTTATGCCTCTCTTATAAACTAGCTCATTGATTAACAAGATGATCAAAGGTTTCCTGATCATGGACATTGGATGTTGTTAATAACAAGGTCACAACATTATTGGAATGATGTGATGAACATTCATCCGAAGTATAGAAATACTATCAAAGTCACTATGTTTATATTGCTATAACATCATACGAAGTAATCCTAGTCCTTAGACCATGAGATCATGTCAATCACTAACACTAGAAGAGTATCTTGATAACATCAAACATCACATCGTAACTGGGTGAGTATAAAGATGTGTTCAGTACTACGAAGGTGTTATGTAGAGGCTCATGGATCAAGAGTGGAATTTGTCCATCCCTATGACGGAGAGAGATATAATCTAGGCCCTCTCGGTGATATCACATTAGTTAGCTTGCAAGAAAATCATTTGATCAATAGAATGTTATATCATGCGAACGAGAAAAGAGTACATGCCAGTAACAAGATCAAACTAGGTATGGAGATACCGATGATCGAATCTCGTACATGTAATATATCGCAAGACAAAGGGATTAATCTACTAGCGTAAAAGGTTCTCACGAGCACAAGAAGTCATCGTTGAATGTGTGGGAGTCAATATGGATCTCTAGGTCCCGCTTCTGATTATTGATTCGAGAGGGGTCTCTATCATGTCTGCATTATTTGCGAACCGTAGGGTGACACACTTAAGATACACCGACACCATTTGGAACAAATAGTTTCTAGACGAAACGATTTATAAAGCGCAGGAATTTATTTCACTAGGCACCGGAATTGTTTCGGGTGAAATTGCTACAATTGTTTCTGCATGTGAAATAGAATACTAGCAAGGGGTTTTATGTGAATGTTTGTTGATTAAAGTAATTGAAAAAATTCTGAGTAAATAAAAGGAGTTTTATTTAAAGAGAGATTATATTAAATTTGGTGGAAATTTAATGGGAATATGAGAGTGTTTTTGAGTGGAGAAATGAAGGGGCAAATTGTGAGTGGGAGCTCCACCCACATAATGGAGGAAGGGGTGGGGGAAGCCTCCTTGGCCGCCGGCCACACCCCTTGGGGTGCCCCACTCCTCCTATATAAAGCCCCCCTCTCTCTCATACACACACCTCCTCCTGAAGGATCTCTCTCCCCCTCTAGTTTATCCCCCATGGTCTCGAACTAGCGAGATACATGTTCTCGATGGCTTTTCGTTTGGAAAGAGTTGTTTCTTCTGTTGCATCGCTGGATCGAGGAGGCGGAGGTTACTTGGTGGCTTGGACGTGTGCGCGAACACGGATGTGCTGCTGTTTTGTGGCGCTGGACTTCTTTGCGATCTTGAGATCGGCAATCGTTCGTCTATATCATCCACGAGTACAGCCTCGTTAAAATGTGTCGGTCTACAAGGGTATATTCTCTATGGATGTATATTCACCCGTTGCTTGTATCTAGTAGATAGATCTTGGTACATAGTTGTTACCATCGTAGGAAATTTTTTGTTTTCTATGCTGCGAACCCTTCAGTGGTATCAGAGTCGGATCTATGCGTAGATGCTTTGAACCGGTAGTACACATATGAGTATGTGGGAGTTGATGGTCATGTTATTGCTTCTTCCTTGTACTTTGGATATTGGTGGCATAGTGGGATGAAGCGGCTCGGACAAACTTTACATGTCCTCGCACATGAGACCTGTTCCACGCTTGACATGCAACTAGTTTTGCATAAGTGGCTTGCGGGGGTCCGTCTCTCCTACTATAGTCAATATCTGATTTACAACGAGATGCCAATAATTTGATTATCATCGTTGTGGTTCCATGTTCATAGGTAAGAATGGTTCTATCTTCGAAAGTCCTAAGCCACGTAAAACTTGCAATGGATAAATTAGAAGCGTCTAGTTTAGATTGTTGTTGGGCTAGTGTCATGATATGGTAGTGTTATAATTTGTAGTATGGATTGATACTATTGAAACTTATAATATGACAAAGTGTAAGTTCCATAGACCTTGGCCTTACACATATAGGAATGATAAAGATCATTCCACGATGCACAAGATAGTAATCAAGTGCAAGAACCATATCATATCACTGTATCATATGATGTTTGTTTGCATATTATATTGCTTGTTTGGCGCTTTAGTGGCATTATAAGATGATCCCTCATTTAGATATCAAGATAAAAATGTGTTCTCCCTTAAGTATGCACCGACTATGTTTCACCGCTTCAATACATCACGTGATGATCGGGTGTACTGGAATCCACGAGCATATCTCGGGTGTAAGATAGTTTTACACACGCGAATACTAAGGTTCTTACTTAGCGAGCCTAGCATGTACAGACATGGCCTCGGAACACATACCGAAAGGTTAAGCATGAGTCATATGTTTGATATGATGACCATTTAGATGCTCGCCTTTGAAGCTACACCAACTCACATGATGATCGGACTTGGTGTAGTGGATATGGTTCATGTAATCACCAAAAAGACACGAGGGATGTCGTTTTTGAGTGTGAGTTAATTTGTAATTTGGATTAGTCGAATTCAATATATCATAAATTAAATCAAAATGTATTTGCATAATTTGTTATAGTCATTGGCATTCGTTCACCATCTTATGCTTAGTTGTAATTGAGATAATAAAACTATAGAATTCTGGATATTTGCTTTACGAAGTGGTATCGATTGTTTTAAGTGTCAATCTAAATTTTAAAGTCCTATTGAAAACTTTCAGCAAACTCCATGAAATTTAATAATTAGTATTAAATCGAGAGTGACAATTCCAGTGTTAGTATCTAAAGTATCATGTTTGCCTCCATGATTCTTGATATTCAAAAGTTGTTTTAATATTGAGGTTATCTAGGAGCTGAAAGAATTGTTTCAGAAACCATCATGTGTGACAGATATCTAAAACAATGTCTTGGTTGCAGTATGATAGAGTATAATATATGTTCTCATATTGAATGAGAACTTGCGAAGGTTGGAGATGCTAGACATACTAATCCTCTAAAAAGGTTTTGGAAAGTAAAATTATACTCGTGATTCTCCTTTGTAAGATATATTAGCTTGATCATGAAAGTTTTCATGATAAGGATGAATAAAATATGTAGGTAAAATGTTTACTACACTAAAATATTACTAAAGGATTTTTTTTTTTAAAAATGCCAAACATTTGATGATGGTGATCAACTTCAAAGTGCAAGTCCAAAGGTATTAGTATTTGACTATAGACTCTTTGGACTATGTGTCATATGTATGGCGCCACAGTTGATGTTGATAGATTCTTTTAAAAGGAAAAGGAAATCTTGAAAGAGAATCTATAAAATATTTGGCAGAGAAAAGAAAAGACTGGAAATGTCCAACTAAGGTATATAAATGATATACATGTTATCGTTGTATTCTTTGGTTGTTAAACAATGTGGTTCTTGGGTATTCGATACTGAATTGGTTGGTATGAAATATCATACAGAACGACGCAATTCATGAACTACAATGGCCTAAGTAACAAGCAAGAGAATATGTGATGATGTTCATCGGAAACAAACAAACTGTTGTTTGTATTTCTCGTTGACATCAAAGCTTGCCTTCAAGATTTGTTTTAATAATTTTTAATTAATTCAGGTATTATGAGAACAAAGATCGTTCAAATAATTATCATATTCCATATAAGATGGATGATTTACAAATCTAGTTGGATAAATCACGTCCATAAACCTAATGCTAAAATGTTGCAAGACAGATGATTGAAAGATCACTTACGAAGTGACATCGCCATTTGAATTATACTGGAAAGAAAACATGTAGAAAACCATGTTGATGGAATTTTAGAGTCTTTTGATTTTGATAAAATGACACTTTTGATATTTTCCTAGAGACAATTGAAGTTTTGTTCAAAGGCCAAAGAAGAACGAACGACTAAATTATTGGAATTTATACATATTGATGTATGTAGTCCATTATGTATACTCGTGAGCGATGGATTTCAACTTCATATGCTTTCTCCAGAAATTTGAGTGAATATATCTGTATATTTACTTAATAAGGAATAAGTATGAAACATTTGAAAATTGTTCAAAGACTTTCAAGATGAAGTGGAAAATCATTTTAACAAGTAAATAAAGAGTTTATGATTCGATCATAAAGGAAGATATTTGAGTTACAAGTTTAGCAAAATACCTAAGATTTGAGGAATTGTTCCATATATTTGCATTTCCCAAAACACCATAGAAATATGGAGTGTTCGAGATTTGTAATGAAACCTTGTATGCCATGGTTAGATCAAAGGTGTTATTTATAAAACTGCCATTATATTTTAAAGTATTAAAGATTTAGAGACTACCGCTTTTTCACTGAAAAGAGCTCCATCGTGATCCGTTGATATGACACCATAAAGGTTATGGTTTGGGATAAAACCTGAGTTATCTTTTCTTAAATTTTGGTATGCTATACATAAATAAGATGTTTACAACCTAAGTCGGATGAGCATGTCTTTGTAGGTTATTTTGAATAATCGTTGGATATTCCTCCATAACACTGAGGAGAAAAGATCTTGTTGCTTGAAACGTGAAGTTTCTTAAGAAGGAATTTTTTGCAAAAGATAAGTGGGAGGACAATAGAACTTTGATAAGGTTAACGAACCTTAGATATATGTGCTAAGTTGCGCGGCGTCGGAAAATGTTCTAGAGGCAGCCATAATTCTCATGGCTTAAGTACCTCAAAGGTTGTGGTCACGGAGATCTAACTTCCTATTGAACCAAGTAAGTCGGGTAAAACAATCAAATACTAAGATTTGAGAGTAAACCACTATTGTTTGACAACGATGAACCGACTACATGCAAAGAAGCAATAATGAGCCCTGACTCCGTCAAATGGCTTGAAGCCATAAAATTCGTGATAGTTCAATGCACGAGAAATCAAGTTTTTGAACTTGGAAGACCCTCCGAAAAGGTGTAAAAACCTATTGGTCGTATTTGGATCTGTAAAGAAACAAACATGGATGTTTCACATCTATGAAATAGTCGACATGTCGGTAAAGTTTTTACGACAATGTTCAAGGAGTTGATTATGAAAAGATTTGATCTTTCATAACGATATTTAGTCTAGACGGATTAATGTAGCAACCACTACATATAATTTGTATATGGTAGTTGAATAAACAAAACAAAGTTCTTCTAATAGAATGGTTACCTAGGACGTGTACATGACATGATTCAAAGGGTTTTGTTAAATTCAAAGGATGCTAAAAGGGTATGCAAACTTCAATGGTTGAAGTAAGCACCGCGGAGTTGGAATCTTCACCGTGATGAAACTGTTAAAGGAGTTTAATTTCATCGGAGACGATGAAGATGCTTGCATTTGCAAGAAATTAAGTGGGAGCACTGAGACACGTTTCTAATACATTAAGTAGAGTACATATTGTTGATTGGAAATGATGTATCTTTTATAGACAAAAGGTTAAGAATTTCATTTCTATAAAAAACTTAGGCAAAACCCGAATATTTACATGAATGTCTATATGGATAGATTATGATGCTAATATGGTTGTGCCAGACGTACATATATGAGATATTGAAGGAGTTCAATATGGAAACGACGATAAAAGGTTCTTGTCACATGGAACAGAATTGAATCAATATTCAAGTGTATTGACACTTGATAAGTGAAACAAGATTCAAGTGCTTTGACACTTGGTGAGTGAATCACAAGAATGTTTTGATCAATCATATCGTGATATGTACACATCCAGATTTGTACTATGCTCTAAATGTTATGATCATATACCATAATGAATCATAAGATGATCATTGGACAATAGTGAGGATACTCTTATGATATTTTGGAAGAACTAAGAATATATTTGTGTAGAGGTGACAAATAATTACAAATAGTTCATTGTAAAGTGTTACATTGATACTAGTTTTGTCACAAGATACAAATTAAGTTTATCTCAATTTAAACTATAGGTGGCACAATGTAATGGAAATAAGTTTCCATGAAGGGTTTGGATGAATTCCAAAGTTAAGACATTGTGACGAATACTATAACAAAAGGCTAAGTATATGAAAGCTATTGTAGTAGCAAAGGAGGGCATTTGTGTCAAGTAGTTTGTTATCAAACTAAGGTGTGGTTCACAACAGTCTAACACTATAAATATATATTGTACGACAATAGTATCGACATGTTTTAACCCCAAGGAACCAAAGGTCTCACCAAAAGACCAAATTAATACAATGCCATCTCATTAGAGAATTTGTGATGCGGAAAGATGCAAAGACATGCAAATACAAATGGACCTCAAAGTATCAGATCTGGAGATTATGTTAACCACTAGCAATTGCATATATGCAACACCAGAAAGCCACAGGTGTTCAATACACAAAGTTTTCAAACTAGATTATTGACTCTAGTGCAAGTGGGAGACTGAAGGGAATATGCCCAAGGCAATAATAAAGTGGTTATTATCATATTCCTTGTTTATGATAAATGTTTATTTTGCATGCTATAATTGTATTAATACGGAAATGTTAACACATGTGTGTTTAATAAACAAAAATAATGTTCCTAGTTATGTGTCTCTTATAAACCAACTCGTTGATCAACAAGATGATCAAAGGTTTCCTAATCATGGACATTGGATGTTGTTAATAACGAGGTCACAACATTATTGGAAGGATGTGATGAACATTCATCCGAGGTATAGCATTACGATCAAAGTCATTGTGTTTATATTGCTATAACATCATACGAAGTAATCCTAGTCCTTAGACCATGAGATCATGTCAATCACTAACACTGGAAGAGTATCTTGATAACATCAAACATCACACCGTGATAGGGTGACTATAAAGATGGGTTCAGTACTACGAATGTGGGGGATAACCCCCGGGTGGGGAAAGCCAGGCATAAGTAGGCCGGCTCCAGAAGATGCAGGTCGCCTGGCCTCCAGGAAAGACAACTCTAGCCGACTGGCAAGCAAGCCTGGCTGGGCTTATAACCTTCCCGGCTGGCCCATCTAGCCGGTGGCTAGAAGAACCGGCCGGGTGACCATTTCCACCCGGCTCACCTCGGATTCGATGGAGAGCACGGAAGGGTTGATGCTCCATGCGGGGTACGCTTCTGGCTCTCCCTCATCATCAAGGAAGCTGGCATGCTATCATGACCAGCGCTACCCGACGAAGATAAAGCAAGATGGTCGGCTGGACTGGCGAAAGCAGTCCGGGTGACCGTTAAAGCAGGGGTGACGCCCCAAAGGAAGCCCAGGTGACCGCTAAAGAGAAGGATGACGCTAAAAGAAGGGTGGACTGGGTCCTGGCCCACCGGTTGTGCCCTGCAGCCGGCCCTGCCCTGTAAACCCTTATCCAAAGAGTAAACCCTAGGACCCGATCTGTAATCTGCCCCCCAAACCAGTATATAAGGGGGGGCAGAGCCAGGGTTCTAGGTAGGCAACAATAGAAGGATATAAGTGTTAGCATCAAGTTCCCATCTTCCTCTAGCTCTTGATAGTAGCTAAGGAAACAGCTCAAGGAGCATCTGTTCTGAGCATCAGCTCCCATACATAGTTCATCTTGCAGGAGTAGGGGTGTTACCTCGCCAAGAGGGCCCCGAACTTGGGTACGTCCATGTGTTTGCAGTGCACCATTCCCAACCCGTTGTGTGAGCCGCCGAATGCATCCGTTTGTCCCTTCTTTGCCATCCCCGATGGCTCTGCCATGTTCCACACCACGACAGTTGGCGCCCACCATGGGGCACAGCGCTTCGGCTGGGATCATATTCCGCACGGGACTTCCTATAACATCCCAAAAATATTAAACTTGGATCATCAGACTCTAATCATCAAAATTAGGGTTAACAAAAACTTTCCCAACTAAAACTAGGAAAGCATTCAAATGGGTGTGTATTCAAAATTTGGATTCTTTTGAATTGCCATGGTTCTGTGTTTCTTTTCTTGTAAAATGATTATTAGGAGAAATAAACATCATCTAAACAATCCCCAAACTTTTCCCAAAGACAAACAACCCAAAATAAACAAATAAAGTGAATGGTCACTTTGGCCAAATTAACTCTCATGCCTACTTTGGCTATCTCTTGTTTTCAAAACTCAACAAAAACATTTGTGGATCTTTGCACCCCTTGTTAGTACTCATAATAAGGTACCAAGGCCCACTTGGTGATCATCCAAAAACATTCAAATACTAAGTTTAAATGACAGTTTAAAATTGAATCTATCTCATATGGGAAGATCCCACTATTTCAAAAACCACTCAAACAAGCTCAATTTTCAAAACCCAAGCACCCACAGAATCCTTAGCACATGCCTAGCACACCCACCAAAAATCTTTTCAAAATTAAAAACTCAAGTTCTTGCGGCCATTTCATCAAACAGCTTGTAGATTCAAATCAAAAAAATCACAAACACTATTTTGAGCAGTGATTTGGCCAACCTTGTCCCCTCTCTAGCTCACAGCAAACATCTAGTAGATCATCTAGCTTAGTTAGTAACCTCTAGCATCACTGTTAGCTTGTCATTGCCATCAATGGTGAGCAGGCCGAGCCTCACCATGTCACCCTAGTGTGGACAGCAAGCTAGAGGAAGAACTAGCTGTGCCAACCTTGTCTGGGAGGTAGCCCATGCCTCACCGCCCCCTCTCGACCAGCCCTAGCTCAAGGACAGCGACAAGAACCGCCAGGAACGCCGTGCCCGCGCCACTGTCAACCATGCCGACGTGCACCACCGTGCACGCACTGTTCCCACTCAACCCGACCACCTCGAGCCCTTGTCGCCCGCCAGCATGCACCCCACCGTCCCAGGAGACCACTAGACATGATCGTTTCATCGCCCGTACCCCGTAGCCACCGTATGCCGCGGAGTTCGCCACCTTTGCCGCACAGAGCACCGCACGTTACCGACCATTTGCCACCGCCCCTAAGCTCGCATTCAAATCTTAGAGTATCACCAGGAGACCGCCCGTCGATCGCCAACCTCAGCCATGCCTCTAGCCGCCCGTAGCCGTGTCGCCACCGTCGCCTGCCCATCCCTCTCGGTCTCGCCGTTGAGCCTATAAAAGGAGGCGACCCCCAGCCGATTGAAGCCCACCATTACACTCCCCTCACCTCACTGATCATTCCACCCTCTAGCCGGAGCACGAGGAGCAGCAGCTCACCGGAATTGCGCCGGAGCAGGCCGCCTCTAGAGAAGAAGGGAGCCGTTGATTTCGACCACCCCCGGAACTTCCTCGACCATCCCTGAGCTCGCCGTCAACCACTCGTTCGTTTGCCCGCCTCGCCGTCGTCGCTGGAGTCCTGGTATGCCCCCTATGCACCCCCACTGAGCCGCTAGGATTCGATCTCGTCGGTGACATGTTCATCGTCGACGATGACCCTCAGCAGTTGATCGCCCTTCTAATCCAACAAACCACACCGCCCCATACCACTTCGCGTGTTATGAGCCACTGACTGGTGGACCCCCCTGTCAGCTGAGCCCCGCGCTGCGGAGTGACACTGGGCCGTCCCATTAACCTTTCCCGCGCAGCCAAACCATTTGAATTTAGACTTTTTCTTTTTAATTCAAACTCAGTTCTGTACCTATATTCAAAAATCAACCCAGCTCGATCCAGTGAACCAAATTGCATGAAACCAATTTTGTTATAAAGGTACTGAAATGCTTAATCCAAGCCCGTTGGATTCAAATAATTTGGATCTATAGATCAACCTTGGTAAAAATATCAAGTCAGAAGCTTTTTAGCATTAAAACATTTTTCAAAATTCAACCATAATAGCTTTTGAGTTCATTCCAACTCTCAAAAATCACATTTGATCATACCTTTCAGAATATATAAAAACATATGGGTTTACTTACTGAAATAATGTTCAAGTAATAGAAGAATGCCACATAGGAATTTCTAGTCACTTTAATTATTTAAAATAAAAAGGTTAAACCTTATTAAATAATGACACCACTTTAAATCACATTCTCATGTACTGAATTATGTGGTGATGACATGTGTCAACATGACCCCATGTTTGAGTTGGAGAATATTAAATCTTAAGTAGTTTTTCAATGAGTAGAAATTACTTTTCTAAAACTAAAATAAATAAAACAAAAGTTTTAATCTTGTAATGTTAGTGATGATGCTAGATCATCTATAGTGCACCTTTGTGTGATGATTGAAAATATTTAAGTATTGTTTGGTGATTGCGTACCTCGTATTTATTTATAGACGCTAGTACCGACCAAGGATACGAGGAGGAAGGAGGATACTACGAAGAAGAAGCCGAGGAGAACTTCAACCACTACTCTACACAAGGCAAGCCTAATACTACTAGTTGATTGAGCAAGATAACCCTTGCAAGATACCCTACTTATGCAAGCTAACACTTGCAATTATAAAAGTTAGATAACCTATGCAATGCATTAAGCATGCTTGGTTAGACACATTTGATGATACCCAATCCTAGTTTTACTTACAAGCTTTATACTTTATTTCTTTATCAAAGCTTTCTCTTAAAGTTTACTTAAGTGACTTGTAGATTCTGGGAAGATGATTGAAGGTTACATAAAGAGCATTAAATTTGGCCTAAGCTAGATAATCTTGATATCATCCTAAGGCATGAGATTGAACTTAATTAATCTCCACTTGTTTACCACCCCTCATTAGTACTTACCACCCTTTGTAGATGCTAGTGCTAAGCCTAAAACTTGATCAACTTTATATGGGAATACTTGGTGAAAATGGTTATGAAAACCTTAGAATGATGAGTCATTCTACTGAGATATTTTGACATGTGTTTCCGAACACCAGATGATTTTGGATGATGAAAATTTTGAGGCAGGAGCCTTAGCCCTTTTATAAAACTGATGGTTGTCTGGATGCGATACCATTCCAATTTTATCGTACAACCACAATACCCAAAAATTGGGTAGGGATTGACTGGAAACTTATATACCTTAGTATGGGTTCCCTCATGGCCAAGGTCTGAACTGAAGCTACCTTGTGAAGAGTGTCCACCTGTGCAGTACCCAAGATGACAGTTGGTCATAGCTGGGAGGCCAAACTCACAAGAGAGGTGCCTATACTAGGGAGTGTAATTGAAAGGTTAGGATTGATTATCCGCATACTGAGTATGGTGAATTCAGGATTTGTTCCTGACGGATGTATCGAATGTTGTGGTGAAAGTGTACAATATCTGCAGAGTGTCAAACTATTCGAATAGCCGTGTCCGCGGTTATGGACAGTTGGAGTGTCCATACTGTTCCCCCGTCAGATGTTTTCAAAATGACTTATGAAATGAACAGAGTTGTGATATGAAATTCAAGTTCCCACTTAGGTGTTATAAAATTTCAACTAGCTTTTCTTTGCTTCTGAACTTAGTAGAGGTTAATCTGGCTTTTTGCAAAACAACCCTAGAGCGTAGTGTCCTACTATAAAAACCCCCCTTAACTTGTTAGTATTAGTTTGCGAGTACTTAAAGAGTACACATGGCTCTGTCCCTGGCTATTCCCGTGGCCAGACTATGAAAAGGAGTACCAGGATGATGGACCCCAGGAAGGTTACGACAACTAGGATCATCTCCCATCGTTAGCATTGCCTGTGACCCCGAAGATGGAGCTTCGCCTACGCTACCTTTATTATTACGTTATTCCGCTGCTTGAGTTGTATTAAGAACTGGATCATGAGATCCTTATTTGTGTAAGACCTTATGTATGGTTTGTAATGGATATGTACTGTGATATCCAAATCTGTTATGTCTCGCAAAAATGGTAATCCTGGGATTGCGATGTATGGCATAATAGGCATCTGGGATTAAAAATCCGGGTGTTGACAAGTTGGTATCAGAGCCATCCTAACCATAGGAGACCCTAGTTAGACTGGACGTTTGAATCAAAAACTTAGTTTCAAAACCAATGGAAGCAAATATTTACAAAAATTTATTCCCATTCTTCTCACTTTGTTTCTTTCATAAAAATTCGTGTTCCTCAAAACTCTTGCAAAATACATAAAATTTGACACACTTGATGAAAGAACATTTCTTAATCCCTAGTGTTTTGTGTGTTAGATAACAATACCAAGGATCATCTAATGTGTGTTGAAGTGTTGCAGCTCAGAACTCTGCCTTTGGGGGCGGATAATCCGGCCCCCACCAGGGGCGGATAATCCGCCCCTCCCTCTGCCCAAGAAGGCGCAAGCCCCAGAAGGGGGGCGGAATTTTGGCCGGATTTTCTGGCCACGCCGGATAATCCGCCCCTCGGGGGGGCGAATAATCCGCCCCCCTGCTCATCGCCAAGGCGCAAGCCCCAGAGAGGGGGCGGAGTTTTGGCAAGACTTTTCGGATTGGCCGGATAATCCGCCCCTCAGGGGGGCCGGATAATCCGCCCCCCAAGATCTTCTCCAAGTTTCACCAAGGCGCAAGCCCCAGAGAGGGGGCGGAGTTTCCCCCGGAGAATCCGCCCTTGGGGCGGAGTTTTCCCAGGGGGCGGATTATCCGCCCCTAAAGTTGTGCAACAGCCAAATCTGGGGAGGGGGTATTTAAGCCAGCCATCCCCCTCCTGCCAGAACTCTTGATTCATCTCGAAAAAGAACAGATCATATCTGAAAGTTTCATCCAAGAGTGCTCCACCTAGATCCACCCAAAGGCCCCATCCCTTGGGGAATCGAAGGAGGAGAACTCGATCTTCATCATCAGCAATCAAGCGCTTCATCTCCTCTCCATTCATTTGGAGAACCTCCGATCTAGTATTTCTTGCAAATATCTAGATCCTCGTTTTTGTTTATATTGATAAACCTTGTTCTTGTGGCAGCTTGTCATCTCGGGAGCCCCCAATTCGGTTGTGGGTGTGTGCCCTGATAGTGTTGTAAAAGGCACCGGTTCCCGCCTCGAAGGGATCCAATAGTGGAGAAGGTGGATCAGGCCTCTCGTGGCGAGATCCATCGGAGAATAGGGTGAGGCCTATTGTGGCGTGGTGGTCTTAGAACCGCCCACCCCTCCAACGCAGATGTACTTCCCTTAACAAGGAAGGAACTGCGGTAAAACAAACCCATGTGTCTCCGCGTGCTCCACTACGGTTTCCTCGCTCCTCTTTTACGTGCTTAGTAGTTAGGGTTACATATAGGGAAATTCTCGTAGTTGCATATCTAGAGAATTTACTTTGTGTCAAGCCTAAAATTGAAAAAGTATTAAAAATTGGTTAGCACCTATTCACCCCCCCTCTAGGTGCCCATACGATCCATTTCAACTGGTATCAGAGCCTCGGCTCTTATTTCGGGCTTAACCGCCTAAGAGAAGTATGGGTTCCAAGGGAGATGGGAGTGATGCTCCGGAGGTAGTCACCATGAACGATCTCAAGACGTTGGAAACAACCTTGGTGAGTTCAATGGAGGCTAAGATGGAAGAGATGCGTCAATTTATAATGTGTCTCTCCACATCCGCAGCATCACCTCCATCTAACTCTGAGGATACCGCTCCGCAATCCAAGGAAACGGGTAAAACTGTTTCCAAAGATAACGAAGTGGTAGGTGCTGATACTAGTAAGAGCTCCTCCTCGAAAAAGGATAGCGGTAAGGATGGATACAATGAGGTTTCTCATGTGTATTCCCCTGATCCGCCTATTCCTCACCCACATATACATAATAGGGGTGATCCACCCAAACTTTCAGCATCTACTTTCTCTCAATGGCAATTTTTGATGAAATCTCATGTGTGCAGTTCCTCCATAGAGTTGTGGAAGATTATCGAAAATGGTCTTCACGTTGGAAATCCTAACAATCTCACAAGGAGAGAAGTGGTCGATAGCCAACTCAATGCTACAGCTCTACACATGATACAGCTTGGTGTGGGTGACAAAGACATGCCACATATTCAGCATCTTAGCACAGCTAAAGAAGCTTGGGATGCTCTCACCGAGCTCTTCATCGGAAATGAAAGTATGAGAAGGAATAGATATGATGCCTTGAGTAATGAAGCTGAAGGATTTTATATGCTGGATGGAGAAGACCACGAGGACATGTATAGGAGGCTCAAGGCAATAGCTACAACCTTCAGAAACCACGGTGCAGCTCATGTTGATGATGCTTGGATCAAGCGCAAGTATGTCAGTGCTCTTATGCCATTTGAGCCCACAGATTTGAAAAGTCTCCAAGGTAGGCTTAATTATCACCTCATGTCATCCAATGAGGTAATGCAAGAAATGGCCGCCTTCAAAGTGGCTGCCAAGAATGCCGAAGATGCTCGTGCTCGAGCTATGGGGATGCAAAAGGGGGTCAACATGGCTTTGAAGACTAGTGTGATTGATCATGATGAATATGCGGTAGAAGGTCTGGACTGTCCCGAAGATATAAAAAAAGATCCACGGACAATACTTGGCTCTTTATGCAAGAAACTTTTGGAAAGATCCAGCCAAGGCTAAAGCTGAACTAGATCGCAAGAGTGGAGCCTATGGAAGAAAAGAAAATGGTCCCAAGCTGATAACATGCTTTAATTGTGGTGACCGGCTGCACTTCGTAGCTGAGTGTCCATATGAAAGTAGAGAGGATAATGGAGGAAGACTCATTTTCAAGGACAAATCGAAAGCTCCACGTAAGAAATAGTTTGTAAAGAAGAATGCTCCTTTCAAGAAGCAACCAAAGATTGTTCTAGTGGCTCAAGAAGAATATTCATCGGGGAGTGAAGATGAGGACGAGGACGATAGCTCTCAAGAGGTGGCTGCTATAGCCACCACATCTACATCAACATCTCTCTTCGACTCTCCGAACGAAAACATCATCAACAAGAATGCTACTTGCCTCATGGCAAGAAGCTCTGAGGTAACTTCTTCTAACTCTTCTTTTCCCAAGGCTATGATAGACATGGATGATTCTGCTAGTCTTAAGGTTAAATAAGAGATTATTGCTTTGGATTATTTCTATACTAACTTGCAAGGTGAGCACAAAGTTCGTTTTGAGGCTCTTATGGATCAGCTGGCCCAAAACGAAGCACTCCTCGAAGAAAAGGGCAGAATTGAAAGGGAGGATGCAATGGAAATTGCATCCCTAAAAAATGCTCTTGAAGAAGAAGAAGAAGCTCGGGTCTCTCTTGAAGAGAGGCTTGAGTCTATGGAAGAGTCACATGAAGAAGTTGTGACTAAACTTGTTAAGGAACGTGACAATGATGTAACCAAGGCAAAGAAGTTAAAGAAGGAAAGGATTGACTTTGGGGCTGCGCATGATAGACTCTCCGAGGAATTGGAGAAACTTGACAATGCTCACAAGGCGTTGAAAAACGAGTTCTCTATTCTCAATGAGTCACATGATCAGCTTCAAAGTCGATTGGCCGAATATGATACTCCTAGCTCGTCCAACTCCACATATAGTAACAAGAAAAATGCCAGTGTGGAAAAAGAAGTGATCAAGGACATCACCACAAAGGACAAAGGTGTGCTTGATGAATTCCTTGGCAAGCAAAGGTCAAATCATGGTAAAGAGGGACTTGGGTATGTCACCAAGTCCAAGAAGAAGAAAACCAAGAAGAACAAGACCAAGAATGTGCAATTAAAGACAAGCACTGCTGAGAAGGTTGTCACAAAAGACAAGACTAATAATGTTGGTTTTGCAGGGTCTCACAATCCGAATTATGAACTCTTTTGTGATGACTATGGCAATGTTTATGCTTATTATGTTGGTCCTTTTGATGAATATATTGCTTGGTGTATTTGGGTCCCAAAGACCCTTTTTACTAACATGAAAGGACCCATTGAAAAATGGGTACCTAAAACCAAGAAGTAATTTTCTTGCAGGGCTATGCTTCCGGTGGGTCAAAATGGGTGCTGGATAGTGGCTGCACTAGTCATATGACCGGAAGCAAGGAGATCATCACGGAGATGCGTCCAAATCTTGATAATATCATAGTCTCCTATGGTGATAAGTCTAAATCTCAGGTATTGGGTCTTGGCAAGGTTGTGGTTGCCCACGATATCTCTCTCGTGGACGTCATGCTTGTTGAGACCCTTGGCTACAATCTTCTTTCTGTTCGTGCCCTTGGCAAGATGGGTTTTGCTGTTTTTATCAATGATGATTTGGTGGTACTCTTATGGAGCAAGTCTCTAAAGGTCGCTTTCGTTGGATACGTCGAAAATGACCTGTATGTGGTGGACTTCTCGGGGAAAACCACTTCGGGTCCGATGTGTCTATTCGGAAAGGCCGACATGGGCTGGCTATGGCATCGCCGTTTAGCCCATGTCAACATGAGAAATTTGCAAAGTCTCCAAAAGGGTGGCCACATACTTGGACTAAAAGGCAATGTCTCTTTTGCCAAAGATCGTGTTTGCAGGGCTTGTGTTGAAGGAAAAATGCATGATTCTCCCCACAAGAGGAAGACTATTGTGTCATCAAAGAGGATCTTGGAATTTCTTCATGTGGATTTATTTGGTCCTCCTTCTCATGCAAGTCTTGGTGGGAAGAAATACTGCTTGGTCATCGTCGATGATTACTCAAGATATACATGGGTATATTTCTTCAAGCTGAAAAGTGAGACTCAACAAACTGTCATCGACTTTGCCAATGAAGTTCAACGTCAACACAATGTTCCCATCTTGGCAATTAGAAGTGACAACGGCACAGAATTCAAGAAATACACTTTAAACGAGTTTCTTAGCGAAGAGGGGATTAGACACCAATATTCCGCTGCATACACCCCTCAACAAAATGGTGTAGCCGGGAGGAAAAACCAGACTTTGATGGATATGGCAAGATCTATGCTAGCTGAATTCAAGTCTCCTTATAATTTTTGGGCTGAAGCCATATCCACTGCTTGTCACTCATCAAACCGGCTCTACCTTCGGAAGATCTTGGACAAGACCCCATATGAAATACTTACCGGCAACAAACCCAACATCTCATACTTTAGGGTATTCGGGTGTAAGTGTTTCTTTCTTATTAAAGGTGTCCATTTTTCAAAATTTGAATCCAAGGCTTTAGAAGGTATTTTTGTTGGTTACGGTGCCGAATCCCACACTTATAGAGTCTACAACAAGCTCACTGGGATTGTTGTAGAATCTTGTAGTGTGGAGTTCGATGAAAATAACAGCTCCTTTGTAGGGCAAGTTGATGTTTGTGATGCAGATGTTGAAATACCCCAAGATGCCATAAGAAGAATGGGCGTGGGATTTTTCCGCCCCATTGAGGAACCCCTTGTGACTAATCGGGAAGGACAATGCTCCACACATGTGGAGCCCTCATCTACACAAGATCAACAAGCCCCTACTGTTGGAGACAATCCTGCACCAACACCACAATCTGCTGAAGACCATCTGTCCTCTGGACAAGCTGGTAGTCCCAGGCCGGACTATCCGCCCCCTCCAAGGGGCGGACAATCTGCCCCTGGCACTCCAACCCGTACCAGGGGATCCAAAGGAGAAATCAACATCTCTGAAACTCCCAGGCCGGAATCTCCGGCCCCCAGGGGCGGAGTATCCGACCCTGGGTCTCCAACTCCAGTTTCTCAGGAAGATGGTACTGATACTTCACCTCCCAGGCCGGATAGTCTGGCCCCTCCAAGGGGCGGATTATCCGGGCCTAAAGAAAATGTTCAGCAACAATATTCTGGCAGTAACGGTGACCAAGATCAAGGGCAAGGCAGTAATCAAGACAAGGATACTACAATTGAATCCACTCCTCCTAGAAACAATAAGGACATTGAGGCTCGTCGCAAGGCTCATGCTGATCGCAACCTTGAACTAAGAGGTCACACTCTTGACAAGGTTGTTGGTGATTTACGACAAAGGGTATCCACTAGAAGAGAGCTTGCAAGCTTCTGTGATCATCAAGCTCACATTTCCATGGTTGAACCGAAGAAGGTATTTGATGCCCTTGAAGACCCCGATTGGGTTGTCGCAATGCATGAAGAATTAAATAATTTCGAATGCAACAAAGTTTGGAAGCTCGTAGAAAAACCAAAGGATTGCCGCAATGTTATCGGCACCAAGTGGATCTTCAAGAACAAACAGGATGAAAATGGCATTGTTGTGAGGAATAAAGCACGACTCGTGGCTCAAGGATTCTCTCAAGTGGAAGGAATTGATTTTGGCGAGACCTACGCTCCTGTGGCTCGCCTTGAGTCCATCCGTATCCTTCTTGCATATGCAGCCCATCACAATTTTAAATTACAACAAATGGATGTTAAGAGCGCTTTCCTTAATGGTCCTCTACATGAGTTAGTATACGTCAAGCAGCCCCGGGGTTTGAGGACCCCAAATTTCCGAACCATGTCTACAAACTCGATAAGGCGCTCTATGGCCTTAAACAAGCCCCACGTGCGTGGTATGAGCACCTTAAAGAGCTTTTGCTAGACCGTGGATTCGAAGTTGAGCAAATCGATCCCACTCTTTTTACTAAGAAGGTTAATGGGGAGCTTTTTGTATGCCAACTTTATGTAGATGACATTATTTTTGGCTCGACTAACCAAGCTTTTAACGATGAATTTTCGAAGCTTATGACTGACAGGTTTGAGATGTCCATGATGGGTGAGCTCAGGTTCTTTCTTGGATTTGAGATCAAACAACTTAGAGAGGGAACCTTTATTAATCAAGCTAAGTACATCCAAGACATGCTCAAAAGGTTCAAGATGACGGATCTCAATGGCGTTGCTACCCCTATGCAAACAAAGTGTCATCTTGAGCTCAATCCCAAGGGTAAAGACGTGGATCAAAAGGTATACCGATCCATGATCGGCTCTCTCCTTTACTTTTGCGCATCTAGGCCCGATATCGTGTTAAGTGTAGGAGTGTGTGCAAGGTACCAAGCCGCTCCTAAAGAAAGCCACTTAGTGGCAGTCAAGCGAATCTTCTGATATTTGGTTCATTCCCCAAATTTTGGGTTATGGTATCCCAAGGGTTCAAGTTTCTCTCTATGTGGTTACACTGATTCAGACTGGGCTGGTGACAAAGATGATAGGAAATCAACCTCTGGTGCATGCCAATTCTTGGGCAGGTCTCTAGTGTGTTGGTCATCAAAGAAACGGAATTGTATTTCACTCTCAACCGCCGAAGCTGAATATGTTGCTGCTGCAAGTGCGTGTACTCAATTGTTATGGATGAGGCAAACTTTAAAGGAATATGGTGTCAATTGTGACAAAGTGCCTCTTTTATGCGACAATGAAAGTGCTATCAAAATTGCTTATAATCCCGTGCAGCATACAAGAACAAAACATATAGATATTCGCAACCACTTTATTCGGGATCAATGTTGCTCGTGGAGATATTGCTCTATCCTTTGTGATCACGAAGAACCAACTTGCTGATATTTTCACGAAGCCCCTTGATGAAGCAAGATTTTGTTATTTGAGGAATGAGCTAAATATCATAGATTCAAGGAGCTTGGCTTGACTACCCTTGCACACTCACTTGCTCTTATTCATGTATTTGGTTTAGATGCGGGCATAGACATAGGGGGAGTGTGGTCCTAATTGATTGGGCCAACCCTCCCCCCATAATGCCGAAAGCAAGTAAAATCATTTCCCTTAATATCATTTTGTGATATGTGGGTCATCGATGAGCATTGGTTTTGAACTCAAGATACATCTTCGCAGTGTCATGCCATGCGCTCCAACATGGTGGCTTCGGCCACCGCCATCTTCCTCGAGAAGAGTTGGTGTTTCATGGGTCTTGTTGGATTTTCTTGCATATCTCATGTTCTTATGGAAAACACACTCAAATTTGGCTTTTGATTGATTTGATTCTTGCAAATTTGGGTGTGAATTCTGGGTGTCCAGGGGCGTTAGCATCGCTCTTCTTCCTTTTTGGCATTTCGATGCCAAAGGGGGAGAAGTAGTTCTATTAGGTCTCGTGGATTTGCAAGGGTCGGGCACAAGCTTTTCTCTTTTAGTCGTTTTTTATTTGCTTGTTTGTGCCTTTTTCTAGGGTGAACTCAGTTGCTATTTGTGGTTGTTTGTGTAAGACTATGTCGTACTCCACAGTTTGGTACTATGTTTGGTATTCATGGAATTCTGGATTTATCTATCATGGACCCAATGGATTTCTGGAATTGTGGAGCATATTTGATGGCATATGGATTCATGGGATTATCTATGTATGCCTTGGCTATATATTCCGGTGGTATGACATTTTTTCCCAAACCTTAAAGTAGTGCTCTACCTAGTGTGTGTATTTGTATTCAAATGCAAATCTTAAATATGCACACATCTAGGGGGAGCGTCTTTCATTATTTAAGGTGGCATTTGCCGGTTTTATTGCAAATCGTAGTATTGTCATCTAACACCAAAAAGGGGGAGATTGAAAGAACATTTCTTAATCCCTAGTGTTTTGTGTGTTAGATAACAATACCAAGGATCATCTAATGTGTGTTGAAGTGTTGCAGCTCAGAACTCTGCCTTTGGGGGTGGATAATCCGGCCCCCACCAGGGGCGGATTATCCGCCCCTCCCTCTGCCCAAGCAGGCGCAAGCCCCAGAAGGGGGGCGGAATTTTGGCCGGATTTTCCGGCCACGCCGGATAATCCGCCCCCCTGCTCATCGCCAAGGCGCAAGCCCCAGAGAGGGGGCGGAGTTTTGGCCGGACTTTCCGGCTTGGCCGGATAATCTGCCCCTCAGGGGGGCCGGATAATCCGCCCCCCCCAAGATCTTCTCCAAGTTTCACCAAGGCGCAAGCCCTAGAGAGGGGGCGGAGTTTTCCCAGGGGGCGGATAATCCGCCCCCAAAGTTGTGCAACAGCCAGATGTGGGGAGGGGTTATTTAAGCCAGCCATCCCCCTCCTGCCAGAACTCTTGATTCATCTCGAAAAAGAACAGATCAGACCTGAAACTTTCATCCAAGAGTGCTCCACCTAGATCCACCCGAAGGCCCCATCCCTTGGGGAATCGAAGGAGGAGAACTCGATCTTCATCATCAGCAATCAAGCGCTTCATCTCCTCTCCATTCATTTGGAGAACCTCCGATCTAGTATTTCTTGCAAATATCTAGATCCTCGTTTTTGTTTATATTGATAAACCTTGTTCTTGTGGCAGCTTGTTGTCATCTCGGGAGCCCCCAATTCGGTTGTGGGTGTGTGCCCCGATAGTGTTGTAAAAGGCACTGGTTCCCGCCTCGAAGGGATCCAATAGTGGAGAAGGTGGATCAGGCCTCTCGTGGCGAGATCCATCAGAGAATAGGGTGAGGCCTATTGTGGCGTGGTGGTCTTAGAACCGCCCACCCCTCCAACGCAGATGTACTTCCCTTAACAAGGAAGGAACTGCGGTAAAACAAACCCCTGTGTCTCCGCGTGCTCCACTACGGTTTCCTCGCTCCTCTTTTACGTGCTTAGTAGTTAGGGTTACATATAGGGAAATTCTCGTAGTTGCATATCTAGAGAATTTACTTTGTGTCAAGCCTAAAATTGAAAAAGTATTAAAAATTGGTTAGCACCTATTCACCCCCCCCCCCCCTCTAGGTGCCCATACGATCCATTTCACTTGATCACTCTACTAACTTACTCATCCTATATTCTTATAGATGGACGTGAAGTACAACAAGTTTTATCAGCTGGGGAATGGAGGAGACCACATCTTTGAGCGGGATTTGGACCAGCTTTCGGAACTTCTGGAGCGTCCACACCCTGAGTTCTTCGGAGCTTAGCTCAATGATTAGGAAGGAGAAGATCGGCAATGGCTAGTTGTTGCAAGTCTCCGAGGAAAGATTGAACCTCCCACTGCCGAGGGAATTCAGTTCACCTTAAGAGAGAACAACTAGCTCGATGGACTTGCCAGGGCCATGCAGGAAGCTCTTGCCCGTCTAGGTGGCAGAGTATCAACCATATCAAGGGTACCCGCTTTGAGTTTTGTCCAAGGCATGATGCTATGGGACAGCCACTGGAAGACCCATACCACCACGAGGTGAAGACTCAGTTGGACCACCTTAGCTTCATGATGTATGATCGTCAGCAGGAACTGGACAATGCCCGTGACTACTCCAACCACAAGTCCGCCATCATCAGGACGAAGGATCAGACCATCGCCATGCTAGCGGAAGACCTCAAGTCTCGCCGCCGTCAGCTTGACAATAAGGAGCGCATCATTGCCCGTCTTCGCCACCGTATCTCGGATTTGGAGGAGACCATCCACGAGAGAGACATGTAGTTGGAGGAAAGGGAGAATGCCGGAGAAGATCTTCGTGGAGACCCCTACTCCTATCTCAGCGATGATGATGATTTTCTGGAAGATCAGGCCATGGACTTCTTCACCGATGAGGATGATTTTGCCTTCATCGATGACGATGAGGATGATGAGGATGACGATTACACCGACTCCGAGGAGTAGTAGCACTTGAGCACTAGCGAGTTGTATTCGGTCCCCTGTATCGTAGTTTCCAGAATGGTTCCTAAAACCATCTGTTTTTCCTTTGTTGTGGTGTGTGGTGTATCGTGTGCTATGAATGAATGAATGAATGAAAAGCAAGTTGCTAGACAATCTGATCCAAACCTTAAAAACTTTTCAAAGTCCCTAAACCTTAGAAATTTCCCTCTTTTCTCATGATCTATCTCAATCTTCAGATGCCTCGCGGAGGAAGTGGTTCATCCCCGGACCCGATGTTGCAGATCCTGCAAATGTTGGTTTCTGAGCGCGAAGCTGAAAGAGCCGAACATCAAGCCAACTTAGCCACCCCTCAGCAGATAGCTCATCTGGCCCACAACAATCAAGGCCAAGGAAATCAGGACAACCATGGATCTAAGCTCAAGAATTTCCAGAATACCAACCCACCTGTTTTCACTAAGTCGGAAGAGCCCCTAGATGCAGATGATTGGTTGCAAACCATGGAGAACAACCTGGAAGTCGCCGAAGTGGAAGCTAACGAGAAAGTTCTGTTTGCCACCCACTATCTAGCCGGAGATGCGAGAGCATGGTGGAACAGCATTCGTGCAATGACCGGAGGACAGATGATGACCTGGGAGGAATTCAAGGTCAAGTTCAGCAGAACCCATGTACCACCGGGTTTGATCAAGAGAATGAGAGATGAATTCAGAAAACTGAAGCAAGGAAGGATGACCGTAGTGGAATACCGTGACAAATTCTTGTCATTAGCTAGGTATGCCCCGAATGAGATCGACACTGAAGCCAAGAAGAAAGAAAGATTCTTGAATGGTCTGCACGACGAGATGCAGACGGTGTTAGTCAATATCCCATTTGCTAATATTGAATCCCTTGTCGACTCTGCCATTCAGATGCAAGGAAAGATCAACCAAGCCAATGAGAACCACAAGCGTCGCATGATGCATCAGCCAGGAACCCATCATACCCCAAAGTATCGCCCCAACCCATCTCCAGGATTTGACCCGAGAACCAACAGACCCCCGATGAACCGTCCGACCTATCCCAACCGTGGAAACCCAAGGCCTGGAGGAAATCACAACAACCCCGGCAACTCTGGCAATTTCAACCGTGCACCACCCAAGTTCAACAACAACAATTCTACCGCCAACACCAACACTGCCCCGAGGACTGGAAGCAATGATGTTCCTGATGCAGCAAAGGACAAGTCGCAAGTGACTTGTTATGACTGTGGAAATAAGGGTCACTACTCCAATGAGTGCCCAAAGAAGAATGCTGCATCCCCCAATGCAAATGCCCCAGCTCAGCAGCGTCGTGTTCAGCCCGGAAGAAGATTTTCCCCAGGGAATTCGCTCAACCGCAACGGCCATCTTTTTCTCATGCATCCTGAAGAAGCCCAGGAAGCGCCAGACGTCGTGTTGGGTATGTTTTCTGTTAATTGGGTACTCGCTAGAGTGTTGTTTGATTCTGGTGCATCGCACTCATTTGTCACCAAATAATTTGCATGCACTAGTAAGATTCAACCAACCAAACTGAAGCATGTTATGATTGTTCAAATCCCCGGTTCAACCACCAAAGCTAGGCAAATTTGCAAAGCCGTCCCTATCGGAATCCATGGCATAGATTTTTATGTTAATCTGATAGTACTTGGAACTAAAGGTTTGGAAGTAGTACTAGGAATGGATGGGATGTCCAAACATAAAGGATTAATTGATTGTGCCAAGAAAGCCATAACCATGACCAGTACAGCCGGAATATCAGTCGAGCATGTATCTGAAACCTTACCTCATCAATTCAAGTGCAACAAGAGTATAGCCCAACCTACCATTGACCAAGTCCGGATAGTCTGTGAATACCCCGATGTATTTCCAGATGTTTTGACTGGTATGCCCCTAGATCGGGATATCGAGTTTATCATTGAACTAATCCCCGGAACCAGACCCATATCCTAGAGACCATATAGTATGAACCCGTCTGAACTAGTAGAACTGAAGAAGCAACTGGATGCCATGTTGGAAATTGGATTGATTCAACCAAGTGCGTCACCATGGAGATCACCTGTGCTGTTTCTGGATAAGAAGGATGGAGGTAACCGTTTGTGTACGGATTATCGGAAGTTGAATGATGTCACTATCAAGAACAAGTACCCATTGCCCAAGATAGAAGATTTGTTTGATCAGTTGACCGGTGCCAAAGTGTTTTCTAAGATTGATCTTAGAACTGGCTATCATCAACTCAAGATTCGAGCAGAGGATATTCCCAAGACTGCCTTTACCACCAGATATGGATTATACGAGTATATTGTCATGTCTTTTGGATTAACCAATGCCCCCGCTTATTCATGAATCTCATGAATAAGATTTTTATGGACTTCCTAGATAAGTTTGTCATTGTTTTCATCAATGACATTCTGATTTATTCCAAATCATAAGAAGAACATGAGCTACACCTAAGGACCATTCTTGGAACCCCGCGAGAGCATCAGTTGTATGCCAAGTTTACCAAATGTGAATTCTGGTTACAGGAGGTAGGATTCCTCGGTCACATTGTATCAGCCGGAGGAATTGCCGTTGACCCTGCAAAGGTGAAAGATGTCAAAGATTGGCAACCCCAACCACTCAAACCCAAGTTTGTGCTTTTCTCGGATTGGCGGGATACTACCACAAGTTCGTAGAAGGATTCTCGAGTATCGCTAGACCCATGACCCAATTGCTGAAGAAGGACAAGAAGTTTGAATGTACGGACAAATGTGAAGCGAGTTTTCAAGGACTCAAGAGGAGATTGATTTTAGCCCCAATATTAATCATGTCGGATATCATGAAGCCCTTTGAAGGGTATTGTGACGCATCCAAGATCGGTCTCGGATGTGTGCTAATGCAAGAAGGCAAAGTTATATCTTATCTATCCCGACAACTGAAACAACATGAGCAGAACTATCCAACCCATGACCTCGAGCTCGCAGTCGTAGTTCTAGCCCTGAAGACATGGAGGCACTACCTGATGGGAAATCGTTGTGAGATTTATTCGAATCACAAGAGCCTGAAGTATATATTCACTCAGAAGGAGCTGAATATGAGACAAAGAAGATGGATTGAGCTAATCAAGGATTACGAGCTGGACATTCACTATCACCCCGGTAAAGACAATGTGGTAGAAGATTGTCGTGCCGCTTGAACTCCATGATTTTGAAGGAGCAACCAAGCTTGCACAAGGAGATGGAATATTTCCGAATGGAATTAGTAAGTGAAGGAGTTTTGGCTAGCATAGAACTTCAACCCACTTTGATCAGTCAGATCAAGGAGGCGCAGAAAGGAAATGCTATCATCGATGGAATCAAGCGTCGTATCGGTATAGGCAAAGTACCCGGATTCACCGAAGACGAAGGAGTTATGTGGTACAAAGGACGCCTTTCTGTACAAGAAGATTCTGAGTTGAAGGAAGTGATTCTGCAGGAAGCTCATGATACTCTTTATTCTATCCACCTCGGAGGAACGAATATGTATCAAGATTTGAAAGATCAATTTTGGTGGCATAAGATGAAGAGAGAAATCGGAAGCTATATCACCAAGTGTGATATATGTCAGAGAGTCAAGGCGGGACATCAAAGACCCGTTGGATTGTTGTAACCGCTACAGATTCCAGAATGGGAATGGGATTCAGTTGGAATGGACTTTATCACCGGATTGCCTACTTCTAGTAGGGGAAATGACTATATCTGGGTCATAGTGGACAGATTGTCCAAATCGCCCATTTCTTACCAGTCAAGACCACGTATCAAAGTTCGAAGCTAGCGGAGTTATACATCACTAGAATCGTCAGTTTGCATGGAGTCCCCAAGAACATCGTATCGGATCGAGGAACTCAGTTTACCTCGAGATTCTGGAAGAAAGTCCAAGAAGGTTTAGGAACCCGACTAGATTTCAGCACAGCTTATCACCCTCAGACCGACGGACAAACAGAGCGAGTAAATCAAATACTCGAAGATATGTTGAGAGCATGTGTGTTAGAGTATGGATCTAAATGGTAAGATTGTCTGTCGTTTGCAGAATTTTCATACAACAACAGTTATCAAGCTAGTTTGCAAATGGCCCTTTTTGAATTCATGTATGTAAGGAAGTGTCGCACCCCTTTGAACTGGTCGGAAGTAGGAGAGAGTCAGATTTTCGGACCCGATATCCTACGAGAAGCAGAAGAGAAGGTTCACAAGATTCGTGAACACCTCAAGACTGCTCAGTCAAGATAGAAGAGTTACGCCGACAAGAGATGTCGAGAAATCGCTTTCAACATCGGAGATTTTTTGTATCTGAAAGTGTCGCCGTTAAAGGGAATGCAGTGTTTCCAACTAAAGGGAAAGTTAGCTCCCAGATACATCGGCCCCTTCAAGATTCTGAATCGTCGAGGAGAAGGGTCTTATCAATTGGAACTACCCGAAGAGATGTCAGCCGTGCACAATGTGTTCCATATCTCATTACTTCGCAAGTGCCTCGAAGTTCCGGAGAAGACGGAAGTGTTCAAGAACATTGATCACCGGACCATAGAAATCAACGATGACCTGACCTATCCTAAAGTACCCATCCGTATTTTGGAAGAAGCTTTCAGAACTACCAGAACCCGAAGCATCAAGTTTCTCAAGATTCAATGGAGCAACCACACAGAAGAAGAAGCTACGTGGGAGCGCGAAGATCACATCAGGACGGAGTATCCCGATCTCTTCAAATCCTAGGTAATCTTTTTCGTCCTTTTTCAAATCTCGGGACGATATTTTGTTTAAGGGGGGAAGGTTTGTAACATCCCAAAAATATTAAACTTGGATCATCAGACTCTAATCTTCAAAATTAGGGTTAACAAAAACTTTCCCAACTAAAACTAGGAAAGCATTCAAATGGGTGTGTATTCAAAATTTGGATTCTTTTGAATTTACATGGTTCTGTGTTTCTTTGCTTGTAAAATGATTCTTAGGAGAAATAAACATCATCTAAACAATCCACAAACTTTTCCCAAAGACAAACAACCCAAAATAAACAAATAAAGTGAATGGTCACTTTGGCTAAATTAACTCTCATGCCTACTTTGGCTATCTCTAGTTTTCAAAACTCAACAGAAACATTTGTGGATCTTTGCGCCCCTTGTTAGTACTCATAATAAGGTACCAAGGCCCACTTGGTGATCATCCAAAAACATTCAAATACTAAGTTTAAATGGTAGTTTAAAATTGAATCTATCTCATATGGGAAGATCCCACTATTTCAAAAACCACTCAAACAAGCTCAATTTTCAAAACCCAAGCACCCACATAATCCTCAGCACATGCCTAGCACACCCACCAAAAATATTTTCAAAATTCAAAACTCAAGTTCTTGCGTCCATTTCATCAAACAGCTTGCAGATTCAAATCAAACAAATCACAAACACTATTTTGAGTAGTGATTTGGCCAACCTTGTCCTCTCTCTAGCTCACAGCAAACATCTAGTAGATCATCTAGCTTAGTTAGTAACCTCTAGCATCACTGTTAGCTTGCCATTGCAATCAATGGTGAGCAGGACGAGCCTCACCATGTAACCCCATTGTGGACAGCAAGCTAGAGGAAGAACTAGATGTGCCAACCTTGTCTAGGAGGTAGCCCATGCCTCACCGCCCCCTCTCGACCAGCCCTAGCTCAAGGACAGAGACAATAACTGCCAGGAACGTCATGCCCGTGCCACTGTCAACCTTGCCGACGCGCACCACCATGCACGCACCGTTCCCACTCAAACCGACCACCTCGAGCCCTTGCCGCCCGCCAGAATGCACCCCACCGTCCCAGGAGACCACTAGACATGATCGTTTCATCGCCCGTACCCCGTAGCCACCGCACGTCGTGGAGTTTGCCGCCTCTGCCGCGCAGAGCACCGCACATTCCCGACCATTTGCCACCGCCCCTAAGCTCGCATTCAAGTCTTAGAGCATCGCCAGGAGACCGCCCGTCGATCGCCAACCTCAGCCATGCCTCTAGACGCCCGTAGCCGTGTCGCCACCGTCGCCTGCCCATCCCTCTCGGTCTCGCCTCGAGCCTATAAAAGGAGGTGACCCCTAGCCGATTGAAGCACACCATTCCACTCCCCTCACCTCACTGATCATTCCACCCTCTAGCCAGAGCACGAGGAGCAGCAGCTCGCCGGAATTGCGCCGGAGCAGGCCGCCTCTCGAGAAGAAGGGAGCCATTGATTTCGACCACCCCCGGAGCTGCCTCGACCATCCCTGAGCTCGCCGTCAACCACTCGTTCGTTTGCCCGCCTCTCCGTCGTCGCTAGAGCCCTGGTATGCCCCCTATGCACCCCCACTGAGCAGCTAGGGTTCGAGCTCGTCGTTGACATGTTCATCGTCGACGACGACCCTCAGCCGTTGATCGCCCTTCTAATCCAACGAACCACACCGCCCCGTACCGCTTCGCGTGTTATGAGCCACTGACTGGTGGAACCCCCCTGTCAGCTGAGCCCCGCACTGCGGAGTGAAACTGGGCCGGCCCATTAACCTTTCCCGCGCAGCCCAACCGTTTGAATTTAGACTTTTTCTTTTAAATTCAAACTCAGTTCTGTACCTATATTCAAAAATCAACCCAGCTTGATTCAGTGAACCAAATTGCATGAAACCAATTTTGTTATAAAGGTACTGAAATGCTTAATCCAAACCCGTTGGATTCAAATCATTTGGATCTGTAGATCAATCTTGGTAAAAATATCAAGTCAGAAGCTTTTCAGCATTCAAACATTTTTCAAAATTCAACCATAATAGCTTTTGAGTTGATTCCAACTCTCAAAAATCACATTTGATCATACCTTTCAGAATATATAAAAACATATGGGTTTACTTACAGAAATAATGTTCAAGTAATAAAAGAATGCCACACAGGCATTTCTAGTCACTTTAATTATTTAAAATAAAAAGGTTAAACCTTATTAAATTGTGACACCACTTTAAATCACATTCTCATGTACTGAAATATGTGGTGATGACATGTGTCAACGTGACCCCATTTTGAGTTGGAGAATATTAAATCTTAAGTAGTTTTTCAATGAGTAGAAATTATTTTTGTAAAATAAATAAATAAAACAAAAGATTTAATCTTGTAATGTTAGTGATGATGCTAGATCATCTATAGTGGACCTTTGTGTGATGATTGAAAATAGTTAAGTATTGTTTGGTGATTGTGTACCTCGTATTTATTTATAGACGCTAGTACCGACCAAGGATATAAGGAGGAAGGAGGATACTATGAAGAAGAAGTCGAGGAGAACTTCAACCACTGCTCTGCACAAGGCAATCCTAATACTACTAGTTGATTGAGCAAGCTAACCCTTGCAAGATACCCTACTTATGCAAGCTAACACTTGCAATTATAAAAGTTAGATAACCTATGCAATGCATTAAGCATGCTTGGTTAGACACATTTGATGATACCCAATCCTAGTTTTACTTACAAGCTTTATAATTTATTTCTTTATCAAAGCTTTCTCTTAAAGTTTACTTAAGTGACTTGTAGATTCTGGGAAGATGATTGAAGGTTGCATAAAGAGCATTAAATTTGGCCTAAGCTAGATGAAAGGATACGGATGTCGCCTAGAGGGGGGTGAATAGGCGATTAAAACTTTTCCTAGAGTGGCTCAACAAAGGCGGAATAAAACTAGCGTTTAATTTGTTAAGCACAACCTAGAACAACTAAGGTTCACCTATGTGCACCAACAACTTATGCTAAGCAATACAAGCAACAAAGTGATAGCAAGATATATATTACTTCAAGCACGAAGGCTATCACAATGTAAAGTGCATAGGTAAAGAGATCGGGTATAGAGATAACCGAGGCACGCGGGGACACCGATATTTTACCGAGTTCCTCCCAACATGGAGTACGTCTCGTTTGGAGAGGGGCTGGTATCAAACCACCAATGCCACAAAAGGCCTCCCTTATTCTCCAGTGAATCTCACCCCAACGGGATCGATCGACGCTTCCACTATCGGTGCACTTGTCGGTGGCAACCGGAACCTCTCACAAGGTTGGGGCACTTCTCCACAACTTAATTGGAGGCTCCCAACAAATGCCACAAAAGGCCACTATGCCACCAAGGCTACAAAACCGTCTAGGGTTCCAAGAACCCAAGAGGGACAAGCTCCAATGAGTCACACGAACCAAATCATGTGAGAAGAACTCAAACCGATGCACCAAATGCAAAAGGAAAGAACACCACAAAGGTGCTCAAATCCCTCACTCTCAAGTTCCAACAAAGCTATTGGGGGAACAAGAGAGGAGGAATCAAAGAGAGACACAAAATCCCCCAAAATCTGGATCCCCAAAGATGCACTCATAAAGAGATGAATCAGTTAGGTCAAAACGTGGGTATAGATCTCCTCTCTCTTCCATTCAAATATGGGCAAGAATCATCGGAGAGAAAAGATTAGGCAAGCTTTAAGATCTAGAGAAAGGGTGGACAAAGCTTAGCCTAATAGATAAGGAAGAAGCTTACTAAACTCAAAACGGGCAAAGCCTTAAATAGAGGCCCCAAAAATCTGGTTGTTGGGAAAAACAATTTGGGACAAACCGGTACTACCGGATTAGACCGGTAGTACCGCCCGGCGGAAACAAACAACAAACGAGCAAGCAGATGGGGTGAGCAGCACGCGAGCCATGGGGCCAGTGCGGGTCCAGCGCTGGGCCAGCGCGCGAGTATGAGAAGTTGTAGCAGCGCGCGTGGCGCGCTCGCGGGATGCATCGGCAGAGCAATTTTGCTTGCTCAACGCAGCAGCGCAGCAGCACGCGGGGGCGAGTGGGCCACACTGGCGGCAGCCCGCGTGTGAGGCAAGCGGCGCGCGTGCGCGAAGGCAGCTAGAAACAGCGAGAGCTTGCGCCAGCGAGCGCTGGGCGACGCGCGGGCAGGGGCCTAGCATACGCGAGACAGCAGCAGCGGCTGGACCGATCCAGCAAACTGGGGAGGCGGGGCTGCAGTGTGCGGGAGTTGTGGGGTGGGCGCCTGGGCCGGCCGGTAGTACCGGCCCACCGGGCGGTACTACCGGGCCAGGCCGGTAGGGCCGATAGCCACATCCGGAAGGCTCTGAGAGGGCATGCTGCGCACCAGGCTGGGCCGGTAGTACCCAGCGGTACTACCGCTCGGCCCAGGAAACACTTATTCTTTTTTTCTTTTTAAATTCAATAAGAGCCAATATTCAAACGTTAATAACTTTTGATTGGTAGCTCCGATTGACCCGATTCCAATTGCGTTGGAAAGAGGATGACACAAGCTACCATATAAAAAGTATCAAGTATAATAATGTGAGATACCTCACTTTGTGAGAAACCGGAAAACCGCCAAGATCAAAATCGTAATAAGATACAAATGGAAGATCCAATTTTGCTGACCAAGATCTTGTTATGGAGATTACCACAAGCTCTAAATCCTCACATGGATAAGACCAAATAACAACCAAATACGATGATGCAAGTATGCAAAGGTTTGAGCTCTCTCCGAACAATGTGACCGAATTACTCATTCGAGAGCCCCTCTTGATAGTACGGTTATCTATCCTAAACCCGGTCTCCCACACACAACATGAGACCGGCAAAAGGGAAAACCTATCAAGATTATACCTTTGCCTTGAGCATTCCACTTGAGCTCGATGTAGTCGATCTTTCCATTCTCAAGATGGAACGCCCTTCTTAATTCCTCATCATCGATCCATGATCACCGAGGATGGCAAGCATCAAACATGAGATCTTCTATAGATGGCGCATTTTGAGCTTGCACAACATATCTTCTTCTCATTTCATCGACCTTGAAGCCAACACATGCTCCAAGCGATGCCAATGGACGAATCCTACAAGTATAACTTAATACACACATTAGTTCATACAGATTGTCATTAATTACCAAAACCACACATGGGGGCCCACATGTTCTTTCACTAGATAATCTTGATGTCATCCTAAGGCATGAGATTGAACTTAATTAATCTCCACTTGTTTACCACCCCTCATTAGTACTTACCACCCTTTGTAGATGCTAGTGCTAAGCCTAAAACTTGATCAACTTTAGATGGGAATACTTGGTGAAAATGGTTATGAAAACCTTAGAATGATGAGTCATTCTACTGAGATGTTTTGACATGTGTTTCCGAACACCAGATGATTTTGGATGATGAAAATGTTGAGGCAGGAGCCTTAGCCCTTTTATAAAACTGAGGGTTGTCTGGATGCGATACCATTCCAATTTTACCGTACAACCACAATAAAATTGGGTAGGGCTTGACTGGAAACTTATATACCTTAGTATGGGTTCCGTCATGGCCAAGGTCTGAGCTGAGGCTACCTTGTGAAGATTGTCCACCTGTGCAGTACCCAAGATGACAGTTGGTCATGGTTGGGAGGCCAAACTCACAGGAGAGGTGCCTATACTAGGGCGTGTAATTGAAAGGTTAGGATTGATTATCTGCATACTGAGTATGGTGAATTCAGGATTTGTTCCGGACAGATGTATCGAATGTTGTGGTGAAAGTGTACAATCTGCAGAGTGTCAAACTATTCGAATAGCCGCGTCTGCGGTTATAGACAGTTGGAGTGGCCATACTGTTCCCCCGTCATATGTTTTCAAAATGACTTATGAAATGAATTGAGACTTTGACTTGACCACAACAGAGTTGTGATATGAAATTCAAGTTCCCACTTAGGTGTTATAAAATTTCAACTAGCTTTTCTTTGCTTCTGAACTTAGTAGAGATAAATCTGGCTTTTTGCAAACAACCCTAGAGCTTAGTGTCCTACTACAAAAACCCCCTTAACTTGTTAGTATTAGTTTGCGAGTACTTAAAGAATACTCATGGCTTTGTCCCTGGCCATTCCCGTGGCCAGACTATGAAGAGGAGTACTAGGATGATGGACCCCAGGAAGGTTACGACAACTAGGATCATCTCCCATCGTCAGCATTGCCTGTGACCCCGAAGATGGAGCTTCGCCTACGTTACCTTTATTATTGCGTTATTCCGCTACTTGATTTGTATTAAGAACTGGATCATGAGATCCTTATTTGTGTAAGACCTTATGTATGGTTTGTAATGGATGATGTACTGTGATATCTAAATCTGTTATGTCTCGCAAAAATGGTAATCCTGGGATTGCGATGTATGGCATAACAGGCATCTGGGATTAAAAATCCGGGTGTTGACACTTCCGCTCGTCGCCGGCGAACGCGTGGCCTCTAGCCTCATCCTCACGTTGGGTGCTTTCGACTGCGTCATCGACAATGCAGCATGCTTCTCCAGAAACGCCTTCTCCGCCGACGGCTCCATCATGCATTTTGGAGACGTCTGCGTCTACGTCGCCACTATCGTTGAGGGCTTCCCCAGCGTGGTCACCCCCATCCTCGACGTGCCCCTCACCCGTGTCCTAGCCGTAGGGAGTGGTCGCATCAAAGTCATGATGGTAAACGCTCGTGAAAACCATCGGCGGCCTCAAGAATGTCGGGCAGAAGGAGAAAACTCTGCGCCCGAGCAAGAGCAAGACCCGCTCACCGCCTCCATCCAGCACTTGCGTGCTCCGGTCGTCGTCAAGACAGCTACAGCGGCAGCGCTCGAAGCTAGGCGCCAAAAACTCCTGGAGGAAGCCACCAAGGTCGCGGCTAACCAGCGTCGGCTGAATGCCACTGTGCATGAGTACAACAAGGCTCACGGCTTCACCAGGAAGATCTAGCACCGGAGGCGCGACTAGGCGTCGGAACTGGACCGCACCGCATGCAGGTATGGCGCGGCCCGTCTACAGCACTCCCGCCAAGAACATGAGGGCAACTGAGGCAGCGGCCGTGGAGCTAAAGAACCTTGAGGGCGAGGAACTTTTTCGCCAGCAGGAGCGTGTGAAGCTCCTCGTGGCCACTACGAACAAGCAACAAGCCGAGGGCGTCCCCAGCCAGGTGGGAAACTCCCGGTACATCGTCGTCCGCAAAGGCACAGACCAGATGGCGCATGGAGGAAGCAAGCATCAACAAGCCTCTTCTCCAGGACGGGTGGGCAAAACAGCCGCCCGCGTGGCGAATATGGCAACCGCGGTCGCCACAACCGGGATGCCGCCGCCTCCAGCGTAAGTCGCGTAGGCGGAGCTTCCCAGGGGAAAAAGACGCGAGCACCGGAGGAGGAAGCAGACGCGAACAACGACCCGCCTGCGTCGCGCTTGAAGGGCCGTCTCGGTCCCCGAGAGCCGGCAGACGCGCGGGAGCGCATCTACCTCCTGGTGTAGTCACGCACCTTGGAGAAGGAACGTCCGGCTGGCCCAAAGTGTTTCGGCCCGCGCATCCGGAACGAGCCATTTCCGAAGGGATTTTCGCTCCCAAGGGACACGCCAAAGTATAACGGAACCGTCAAGCCCGAGGATTGGTTGGTCGATTACACCACTGCGGTGGGAATCACCAACGGCAACCTCCGCCTGGCCGTCCGCTACGTCCCCCTCATCCTCGTCGACTCGGCAAGGACATGGCTCAATAACCTCCCCGACAACAGCATCAACGCATGGCTGGACTTCGAAGAAGCGTTCATCCGCAACTTCATCGGAACATACAAGCATCCGGGTCGGCCTCGCGAGCTTGCCCTCTGTGTACAAGGCAAGGACGAGTCGGATCACGCCTACCTCACCCGGTGGACCAGCATGCACAATTCGTGTGAAGGGGTGCATGAGCACCAGAAGATAGACTTCTTCACCAACGGCTGCCGAGACGGCACCATGCTAAAGCACAAGCTCAGACGGGCAGACCCTCAAACCATGGCCCAAGTCATGGCCATCGCGGACAAGTACGCCACCGCGGACGCAGCAATGAAGAAGCCCATCGTGGTGGACGACCAAGGCCAAATCGTCACGGACGAGCAGGCAGAGCGACGCCAGCCAGGCGACCATCATCCCTGGCGGCACGGTCATGACAACCGCCATGGCAAGAGGAAAGACGACCAGCCGGATAGCCGGTACAGTACCAAAAAAGTAGCCGTGGTGCATGAGGATCCGGCTGCAGGGGGCAGCCGGAGGCAGAGGCTGAACGATAGGCCGCCTCGGCCTAAGTACACCATGGAGTCCATGCTCGACGGGCCGTGCAAGTTTCACAGCGGCGGCAACAAGCCCACAAATCACACGATGCGCCAATGCAGCTGGACAAAGAAAATGGCCGAAGCCGGTGGACTCAAGTCAAGGTAGCCAAAAGAGCTTCGCCCCAGCTGGCTACCCTAGCCGGCCCGAACCTCAGGGACTACACCCAGTAGACGCGCTCCCGCGCACCCACAAATTCAAGTCAAGGTAGCTAAAAGAGCTTCGCCTCGGCTGGCTACCCCAGCCGGCCCGAACCTCGGGGACTACACCTAGTGGACGCGCTCCCGCACACCCACAAACTCAAGTCAAGGTAGCCAAAAGAGCTTCGCCCCGGCTGGCTACCCCAGCCGGCCCGAAACTCGGGGACTACACCCAGTGGACGCGCTCCCGCGCACCCAAAAACTCAAGTCAAGGTAGCCAAAAGAGCTTCGCCCCGGCTGGCTACCCCAGCCGGCCCGAACCTCGGGGACTACACCCAGTGGACACGCTCCCGCGCACCCACAAACTCAATTCAGGACGGAAAAAGAGCTCCAACCCGGCTGGCTATCCCAGACGGCCCAAGCATAAAAGACCGCAAATGACAGATCATAAACAAAGATAAGCAAAAGGCACCAAGCCATAAAGCGGAGCACGAAGGCTCCGCGCAGATTCAAAAGTCAGCGACAAAAGTCAGCCGAAGTGTAGCATAGCAAAGTAACAACTTTCACAAATACACCCGGCATCCCGGGGATCAAGAGTCCGGAGCTAACAAAGTAGAAGGAGTAGGAGCAGGGGCTGGATCAGCAGGGCGGCACCAGCATCAGTGGAAGGAGGCTGGCTGCTCGAGGCGACGTCAAGGGGATTCCAAGGCGCCGGGACCCAGTGGAACGGCCGTGGCTCTCCGGGGGCGCTAAAGTCATGCTCCAAGTCCACGTAGGTGCCAATATTCACCCCGCAGGCCTGGAGCGGAGGAGTGCTGGCGCGAAGGCCCTCGTAGCTCGTCCCAAGATGGAAGCCGCGGGTGAGAACGCTCAGGTCAGCACCCGGATACCACAACTTCACCAGAGTGAGCGCCATCTCCACTCCGCCTCGAGCAGCCCACTCTATGTGCACGTCCAGCACGTCGATGCCCTTGGACAGAGCCACGGCTAGGCTGGCCATGTCATGCACATCGCCCGCGTCCGGCCAGATGTAGTGGAAGAGATCGTTGCCAACGGCGCGCAGGCCATTGCTCACCTCCGCCACCACCTTGACCAAGTCGAGGGCAGTCGGGTCGCTCCCAACCTCTTCCACGGGCAGCTTCTCCATGGACATCTCAGTCGCCTTAGGATAATGAGATGCAGCCAAGCACAAAGCAGAATAAACGGACAAGATTGAGCAAGTCATGGCACAACGGAAGAAGGAAGCTGAAGACCTTACTGATGACCATCTCTGAGATGTTTTGGAGGTGTTGAGTAAGCTCCCCCTCCCTGCGGCGAAGAACTTGGATTGTCTCCTCCTGTTGGGTGGAGATCATCTCAAAGTTCTTCAACGCCTCCGCCCGGATGTCAGCTGTCTTCTTGCCCCGCTCCACGCTAACCTCAGTCTGATGCTTGGCCGCGGCAAGTTGATCGAACTGCGCTTGTCGCGCCTTGTTCGATTCCTCCAGTCGGGAAACCTCAGCTTTGAGGCGTTCCACATCCCTCTCCTTGTCCTGGATCATGGTTGTAGGAGGATACGCGATGGTCAACAAAAAACGGGAAAAGGGAGCCAATCTCCAAGACAGATCTGAAGAAGCAATCTTACGGCCAAGATCCCGAGTGTTCTTCACAGACTCCCCAAACGCTTTCTGCAGCAAGAAAGCAAATGAGCAACAGAGAATCAAACCGGATGGAAGAACGGAAAACGTGTGAAGGGCAACGACTTACCTCCATCAAAATAGACAAATTTTTGGCCTCACCAAGGCCCTTTTCCATTCCCTCAACCAGGTGGTGAACCTGGTTGAGTGCAATGGGCGCCGAGCCGGAGAGCTGGGCGAGGATCGCACCGGGCGTCAGCACAGCCAAAGCTGGCCTTGAGCCGGTGACGATAACCTCGTCATCATCAGCAGCCACACCTGAAGGCGCAGCCACCACCAACTCCCTCCCAGCCGGTTGACCACCATCCGGTTGGCCGCCATCCGCTGCAGCCGCCTGCGCGGCCCCAGCTTCCTCCATCACCTCCGTAATGACGGGCCTGGTGGAGTTGTTTGGAGCATCGCTCTAGACTGGGTTCACGCTGGCCCCGGGACGAAGGAGGGGGGTCTCCGGGTCCTGCACAACCGCAAACAGCTGGCCCAACCGCGAAGACGCAGGCGCCTGGTGCAGCAGCCCCATGGTCGGGGAGCCCTCAGGCGCCCTGGGCGGAGATGGCGCGGCTGACGCAGCCGGACCGGCCGCAGCCGGCGCAGACACAGCCGGCGACCTCACCACCTCTTCAACAGGTGGAGGAACAATGACGGCGGCGCCAAATTGCCAAGCAGCATGGCCTCGCTACGCGGAACGAAGAATCAAAGGAGGAACCAGCAAAACCACAGAGCGGCAAGCAAGGGCAAGAGAGATAATAACCCAACGACGGACGGTGGGGCAACAACCTGACTCCCTCGGCCCGTCTTTTTCGTCTCAACTGGAGCGGGAGAGGCAACAGGTGTCGCCCTCTTTCCCAGGGCTCTCGCCACGGGTTTCTCTCAGCCACCCTCCTCGTCGGTGACATCGACTGCGGCACAAGCAAAGAGTCAAAACAACAACCTCAAAAACAAAGGAGAAAGAAAAAGCTATGGTCAGCAACCTACCATGAGGATCCGAGGGGCCGTCGTCCGCCCGGACGGGAAACCCTTCGGGCTCCGTCTGGGGGTACTTCTTCGGTTTCCTTTCCTCCAAGAAGGACGGAAGCGGGAAGTCACCCATGCCATCCTCAGCTAGCTGCGCCGTGAACAACTAATCAAAAAGGGGAGCATAAGGCACCCAAGGAAAGCTAGCAATAACAAGAAGCGAGACGCAAGAGAACCAGAGAAAACTTACCCGAGGCGGCAGGCGGCCGCGATGATACGGGGGGCAGGAGTATGCCCAGTTGGCCTCAATGCGGAACTTGGAGATCATGGAGACCCAGTTTTGCAGGTCCTGGTAGGGCACATCCTTCTGCGACGTCCTCGTCGGATCGTTGGCGGTTGAAAGGTGGCACATCTTGTGCGACCGCTTCTGCAGCGGAAGCACGCGACGCACCATCCACAACAAGGTGATGTCCCGGGTGGTGAGCCTCTTCGTCTCCACCATCGTCTCCAGCCGGGTGGCCATCCTGTTGAGGTCCGCCGCCGCACCCATGCCCTTCGTCGTCCAGCCCTTCTGCATCGAGGGCACGTCGGAGAAGGGTGGAAGGCAGATCCAGTCAATCTCTATGGCATTTCTCACATAGAAATATGAGCGCTGCCACAGCTTGACGGTGTCGGGGAGCTCGAACCGCGGCATCGGCGAGGAGGACCGCGGGTAGATGGCGCAGCAGCCCGTATGCGTCAGCGAGCCACCCTTGGTGATGTTCTGGGCCTTGAAGTGGAAGAACTTGAGAAAGTTCGCCACCTCGGGCCACACCCCAAGATATGACTCGCAGCAGTCCGCATGATGCGACAGCTGCGCCATGGAGTTGGCACCCAAGTGATGAAGCTGGAGCTCGAAGAAGAGAAAGTGCTGGAGGAGGAAAGGGCTGACGGGAAGGCCGAAGCCGCGGGCGAAATGCGCGAGGAAGACGACGTGCTCCCCTGACCGAGGGTTTGGCACCCGCTCCCCCTCCGGCACGAGCCGGTGCTTCACAAGCATCGACGAGGGAAGAAACCTCCCCCGCCGGTACTTGTTAATGAGCTCGTCGGTCACAAAGGACCCGCACCAGCCACCGCGTTGCTCCGGCAGCATCTCGAAAGAGGAGGAGGCCGTGATGGACGGAAAGAAAGTGGCCGGCGGCAACAAGGAGAGGGTGTGCAAGAACAAAGAGCGCTGGGGCACGAGGGGAAGATAAGCCGAAGGATCGACAAGTGTGGGAACCGATCCCCCTCAGAGCTCTATTTATCCCCATAAACGGCATCATCGCCCCTTCGGCTTCTGCGCGACGCGTGGCGTCACGGAACCACAGCCGCACAACGCTTCGGCTCCAGATCCTCTGCGCCGTTGTAATTGCCACAGAAGACCCCTGGGCGTTAGCAGGAGACGAGGCGTGCACACTTTCCCCGAGAAAACGCTGCGGCAAGTTTTTGTGCTTAGTTGCCAAAAACTGACGCATCGACGCGGAAGTCAAACTGACACGACGTGCGCCAGAGCCACAGTCGTGGGTGACGACATCAACGACGTCATCCAGCCAAATGTTTCATCTTCAACTGCGCCAGCCGGTACCTGCCTTCGTTGTTTACACCCAGTGGACGGCCATCGATTCCGCAGCCGGTTAATTCCAGCTGGAAACTAAAAGCAAAAGCCGCAGCCAGAGGAAATAAAACAACTCTCTCAGGACAAGAAGGAGCACGGAAGATCTTGCCCACCGGCCAAGCCCATACGTGCTCGGGGACTAGTGTCGGGGGGATAACCCCCGGGTGGGGAAAGCCAGGCATAAGTAGGCCGGCTCCAGAAGATGCAGGCCGCCTGGCCTCCAGGAAAGACAACTCTAGCCGACTGGCAAGCAAGCCCAGCTGGGCTTATAACCTTCCCGGCTGGACCGTCTACCGGTGGCCAGAAGAACCGGCCGGGTGACCGTTTCCACCCGGCTCACCTTGGATTCGATGGAGAGCACGGAAGGGCTGACGCCCTGTGCGGGGTACGCTTCTGGCTCTCCCTCGTCATCAAGGAAGTTGGCATGCCTTCATGACCAGCGCTACCCGACGAAGATAAAGCAAGATGGTCGGCTGGACTGGCGAAAGCAGTCCGGGTGACCGTTAAAGCAGGGGTGACGCCCCAAAGGAATCCCGGGTGACCGCTAAAGAGAAGGATGACGCTAAAAGAAGGGCAGACTGGGTCCTATCCCACCGGCTGGGCCCTGCAGCCAGCCCTGCCCTGTAAACCCATATCCAAACAGTAAACCCTAGGACCTGATCTGTAATCTGCCCCCATACCAGTATATAAGGGAGGGCAGAGCCAGGGTTCTAGGTAGGCAACAATAGAAGGATAGAAGTGTTAGCATCAAGTTCCCATCTTCCTCTAGATCTCGATAGTAGCTAAGGAAATAGCTCAAGGAGCATCTGTACTGAACATCAGCTCCAATACATAGTTCATCTTGCCTGAGTAGGGGTGTTACCTCGCCAAGAGGGCCCCGAACCTGGGTACGTCCCTGTGTTTGCAGTGCACCGTGCCCAACCTGTTGCGTGAGCCACCGAATGCATCCGTGTGTCCATTCTTTGCCATCCCCGATGGCTCTGCCGTGTTCCACACCACGACAACGAAGGTGTTATGTAGAGGCTCATGGATCAAGAGTGGAATTTGTCCATCCCGATGACGAAGAGAATACTCTAGGAGCTCTCGGTGATATCACATTAGTTAGCTTGCAAGCAAGTGATTTGATCACTAGAATGTTATATCACGGGAACAAGAAAACAGTACATGTCGGTAACGAGATAAAACTAGGTATGGAGATACCGATGATCGAATCTCGGACATGTAATATATCGCGAGAAAAAGGTATTAAGTTACTATTGTAAAAGGTTCTCATGATCACAAGAAGTCATCGTTGAATGTGTGGGAGTCAGTATGGATCTCCAGGTCCCACTTATGATTATTGATCTGAGAGGGGTCTTAATCATGTCCGCATTATTCGAGAACCATAGGGTGACACACTTAAGAGACACCGTCACCATTTGGAACAAATAGTTTCTAGACAAAACGATTTACAAAGCGCAAGAATTTATTTCACTAGACACGAGAATTGTTTCGGGTGAAATTGCTGAAATTGTTTCTGCATGTGAAAAATAATACTAGCAAGGGTTTTATGTGAATGTTTGTTGATTAATGTAATTGACAAAATTTTGAATAAATAAATAAAAGCAGTTTTATTTAAAGAGATATTACATTAAATTTGGTGGAAATTTAATGGGAATATGAGAGGGTTTTTTAGTGGAGAAATGAAGGGGCAAATTGTGAGTGGGAGCTCCACCCACATAATGGAGGAAGGGATGGGGGCAGCCTCCTTGGCTGCCGGCGACACCCCTTGGGGTGCCCCCTCCTCCTATATAAAGCCCCCCTCTCTCTCATACACACACTGATGTCTACGCACTTCTATTCTTGTAGATAGTTGTTGGGCCTCCAAGTGCAGAGGTTTGTAGAACAGCAGCAATTTTCCCTTAAGTGGATTACCCAAGGTTTATCGAACTCAGGGAGGAAGTGGTCAAAGGTATTCCCTCTCAAGCAACCCTGCAATCAAGATACAAGAAGTCTCTTGTGTCCCTAATACACCCAATACACTTGTCAGGTGTATAGGTGCACTAGTTCGGCGAAGAGATAGTGAAATACAAGTGGTAACGGTGCCAGAAAAGAGCTGATGGCATGGAGGAAAGGTAAAATCCCAAAACCTCCCTGGCAAATGGAACAAAGATGGAAGAAAGCAAACATGCAACAGATCTAGTAGCAAACGGTGTTTCAATGCTTAGAAACAAGGCCTAGGGATCATACTTTCACTAGTGAACACTCTCTCATATAAATATACTCTCTTCATGATACTACTCTTAACTACTCTCCGGTTGGACACTCTAATCATCGGTAGGGCTATAACAGCACTCCTCAAAGTCGGCCTTCCCCAATCTAGATAACCCCACACTGTCACCTTGAGCGCTAGATGGTTCCAACAAACACCACAATTTCATAGAGACATCCAACTCCAAATATAACTCATAACAAATATTCAATCTAGCCAAAGTGCCACACACGGTGTGCACGCTGTCACTTTCACACACGTGGGGAAAAGCATAGATCTATTAAAGAACAAAGAGTATTTATGTAGACTCAAGCCTAAGTGCCACCATGGCGTGCACGCTGTCACTTTCACACACATGGGGAGAGTAGAGATCTAATGAAGCACTTGAGTATCAAGGTAGATCTACTTGATTACACAGCTCATGACCACAATATCATGCATAGAGAGAGAGATGAACACATAGCTACCGGTAGAGCCCTTAGCCCTGAGGAATAACTACTCCCTCCTCATCATGGGAATCAACAATGGTGATGAAGATGGCGATGGAGATCGATGGAGATGGCTCCGGGGGAACGTCCCTGTCCCGACAGGGTGCCAGAATAGAGACTTTCTATCCCTCGAATCTCCCCTTCGGTGGCGGCGGCGCAACAGAGGTTTTCAAGGATATTTGATCGGGTACTTAGGGTTTCTGCATCGGGGGCTTCTTATAGGCGAAGGGGGAGGCCGAGGCAGTGGCCAGGGTGAACAAACCCTAGCCAGGCGCGGGGCAGGGCCCACCCGCGCCTGGGGTGGGTCTGGCCTCCGTGGCTGGCCCCTCCGGCTCCCCTCTGGACTTCTTGTTACCCACGGAAAGTAATTGACTTTGATGTTTGTCCCATCCAATTCCGAGAATATTTCTTTACTAACTTTTCTGAAACCAAAAATAGCAGAAAACAGGCATCTGGCACTATTGCAACTTGTTAGTAGGTTAGTACCAGAAAACATGTAAAAAGCACCTCAAAGTGTGGACAAGTAAAGCAAAGTAGATACTAAACAAGCATGGAGCATCAAAAATTATAGATACATTTCCAACGTATCACACACCTCCTCGTGAAGGATCTCTCTCCCCCTCTAGTTTATCCCCCATGGTCTCGGACTAGCGATATACACGTTCCTGATGGCTTTTCGTTTGAAAAGAGTTGTTGCTTCCGCTGCATTACTAGAGCAAGGAGGTGGAGGTTGCTCAGTGTCTTGGACGTGTGTGCGAGCACGGATGCGCTGCTGTTTTGCGGTGATGGACTTCTTCTCGATCTTGAGATCGGCAAGTGTTCGTCTACATCATCCACGAGTACAACCTCGTTAAACTTTGTCGGTCTACAAGGGTATGTTCTCTATGGATGTATATCCACCTATTGCTTGTATCTAGTAGATAGATCTTGGTACATAGTTGTTCCCATTGTAGGAAATTTTTTGTTTTCTATGCTGCGAACCATTCACCCGTTGTATGCACACATAGAATCTATCACACCCGATCATCATGTGATGCTTCGAAACGACGATTCTTAGCAATGGTGCCTACTAAGGATGAACACTTTTATTACTTGATATTTAGTGATAGGTATCATCTTATAATGTTATCATTGCGATCTAAGCAATACAAGATGCATAACAAGGATTAACATCACATGCAGTTCATAATATGGGATATGATTTGGCCTTTCTTCTTGTGCCTTTGATCTCCGTCTCCAAAGAACGAACATGATCTCCATCATCACCAGCATGGCATCAAGGTCAATGGCGACACTTCATGGTTATCCATCACGAACAGCAACTATTACAACTACTTGGAATAAAGTGATTACATGATGAATAGACACGCAGGTCTTAAAGAATTTAACGACAACCATAAGGCTCCTTCCGGTTGCCAACTGACAATAATGATCATTGCATACATCAAATATAATCACAATCACATCATGGCCATATCGCATCACATCACATGCCATGCAAAAACAAATTAGATGCCTCTAATTTTCTTTGCATGTTTTACGTGGCTTGGGGGCTTTTGAATAAGAAATGTTCTTACCTACGAACAATAACCACAACGTTGATACAAGTATTGTCAAGTGACCATTGTAAATTTAATGTTAACTATGGTGGGATAGACAGACACCCGCAAAGCCACTTGTGCAATGCAAGTTGCACGTTGAGCGTGGAGCAACTCTCATGTATGATGACATGTAAGGTTAGCCCAGACCGCTTCATCCCACCATCCCGCAAGATGCAAAGTAAACGAAAAGCAAGCGACAACAAAAGCATCAATGCCCATAAAACCATTGTGTTCTACTCGTGCAACAGATCTACGCATAGATTCGACTCTGATACCACTGTAGGGATTATTTCATGTAAAACAAAAAAATTATATCGCAAGAACACATAAAACCAAGATCTAATCTATGAGATCGGTGTAATGAGATTATAGAGAACTAACCCTCATAGATACAAAGCATTTAACGAGATCAGATTCTCGTGGTTGATGTAGTCGATCACTTGTCGATCTCAAGATCGTGTAGACGATCCTTCCGGTGCCGCATTTTGGCAGCGCTTCCACAATCTGTCACACGTACGGTAGTCGATGAAGACCTTCCTCTCCCTTGTTACAGCAGGCAGCAGAGGTAGTAGATCCCCTCGAAATCCCAACAGCACGATGGTGTGGTGGTGGTGGTGGTGGAGGATAAATCCCTATAGGGCTTCGCCTAAGCTGGAGCAGGGCGATGGAGAAGGAAGGGGAAGGCGCCTACGGTTTAGGAACAAGGTGGCGCCTAAGTACAAAGGTCCAAGGGGGGCACCCCTCCTTATATGGGTGGGGTGGCCGGCGGCCAAGGGCCTCCCTTTCCCTAGCCGAGTTTCCCCCCAACTCAGCTAGCAAGGGGAGAGTCCCTCCCCAACTCTGCTAGGAAGAGGGGAGGTGGAAACTTGCCTTTCAAGTTTTCCCTTTCCTTCCCAAACTAGGATTTGACTTTTCAAACTAGGGTTTGACCCTTTCTTCCTAGTCCTTGGACGCGTTTCCCTTGGGCTTGGTGCAGCCAGCATCTTAGGGCATGCCTCATCCCAAGTGACCCCTCTGGGGTGGTGGATCTTCCAGAACATTCTAGAAGCTTATGGTCAAAACACCAAAAACATTTCCAAACCCCAGAAATTGACTTTCCTTATATGAATCTTATTCTCCAGACCATTCCGGATCTCCTCGTGATGTCCTGGATCCAATCCGAGACTCCGAACAACATTCGGTATCCAACTCACATTCCATATCTACTTAAACAACATTGAATCCTTAAGTGTGTCTCCCTATGGTTCGTGAACTATGCAGACATGATCGAGACACCTATCCAATCAATAACCAATAGAGGGATATGGAAATCCATATGGTTGCCACATATTTCTACGATGACTTCATGATTGAATGAACCATTTACATACTATATCAATTCCTTTTGTCGTGCGATACTTTACTTATCCGAGGTTTGATCGTCGGTATCTCCATACCTAGTGCAACCTCGTTACCGATAAGTACTCTTTACTCGTTCCATGATATGACATCCCTTGTGACCAAGTCACATGCTTGCAAGCCAATTGGATGACATTCCATTGAGAGGGCCCAGAGTATATCTATCTGTCATATGGATGGAAAATCCCACTCTTGATCCATGTGCTTCAATCCATACTTTCAGAATACCTAATGCCACCTTTATAACCACCCATTTACGGAAGTGGTGTTTGATGTCATCAAAGCATCCATCCAGTGATGGTGATTAACATGATCTCATGGTCGAAGGATTAGGTTACTATGTATTTGAAAGCTTGTAGCAAACAAACTCAAAATGACTTGATCTTATGCTATGCTAACTATAGGAGTGTGTCCATCACATAATTCTCTTAATGACATGATCTTGTTATTAATAACATCTAATGTTCTTGATCAGGAAACCAAGATCATCTATTAATCAACAAGCTAGTTTAACAAGAGGCTTACTAGGGACTCTTTTATGTTTACAAAACACACAAGTATTAATATTCCGTTTAATAAAATTATAGCATGGGATGTAAGATATAATAATAATAACCACTTTATTATTTCCTCTTGGGCATATCTCCAACATGGTTTACCACTCGTATGCTCATACAAGACCATTTTTCAGCATGTTTACTTTCGAAGGCATGAATGGTGCTACCCGGATGACAAGTGGTTAGTCTAAGGTTCTTGAACTCGCTGGAATCAGGAAGGGGAATGTGTGACTATTCACCTTTTTAAATGAGGGGCAACCAGGCTTCATTGGTAGTGTTAATGCTCTGTAGTGATGCCCCAAAGTATTTTGTTTATTATTCTATTGGATGCACCATTAAATTAATATGTTGTCAGTGAACTTGTAGTGGTGAGGAACTTGATGTCAACCTAGTGTTGTACATGCTAAGTAATATTATCTCTATATGCTATGTCTATATTTGGTTAATTGTGTGCATGTTGTTGCCTTTCTATGTACTCTTAAAATATGATCTAAAATGTGCTCTCTTGTATTCTCTTTTATGGTTGTGAGAAACATACATACATATTGTGTTGATTCTTCTATTTTCAATTTCTTCAATTCCTGTGACTGAGAGCTGGTATGTAACATCTAGACTGAAGTAGTTTATATGGAACAAACAACTAAACAAATGCAGCGGTTACAATTGTATATGGTCCCAAAAAGACTATCGTCAGTTCGATTATGTCTTTGTGCAGATAAATTTTTCTCTTATTTAATTTCTACGAAGCACACTGATAGATGGGGCCGGCCAAAAACATCAGGAAGCACCGTCAAACCCATCCGATACCATGACACACTACTGTGCAAACCGATCTGACATGTGGGCTTGACGCACAAATGGCACGGTCGATGAGAAAAAAACTAACCATGGGCCGTGACAAACATGATGAATGAAGCACGAGACGAAATGGCGAACTGGGTTTCAGGCCTGAGATGAAAACTGTGACAAAATCTGCCACGATGAACCAAGGAACGTCATGGAAAACCGGGCTAGAGGGCCTTCTAGGGAATTGTGACGAAGCGGGCAAGAATGCCAGGAATCCGCGGCGTTTTTAGGGAGCGTCATAAAAAAAATGTCATGGACTGCTCACTCAGATTCTTGTTGTGTTTCTTTTATCCCAACACCTTGTTTATAGGTTGGATCCACTAGGTGGAGTCTTAATTCAGTAGTAATAAATGGCCCCAAGTTTATTTTATCGAATAAGTTTTTGGAAATTGTTGAGACGCTCGTACCAAGATCAAAAAGTGCTGATATCTCATTGACTCCCAACTTAACTTTAATAGTAGGCTCAAATCATGAATTAGGTCGGGGTGGCTGGTGGTTTCGGGATCCTGTAGAAAATTCGTCTTTTATGACTCGGGTTTCTTCATGTGGTCTTCTAGCGTTAGAAGCACTACTAGGAAAATGGTCGTCTGGCGCACCTAAAAGGCCCATCTGTGGCGCACTAGTGGTGCACCACGGGCCTTGCGCTACGGCTATCTCCTAGCCGTGGCGCATTGCCTGGTGCGCCACGGTTATGTCGAGATAGGCGTAGCGCACCTGCTAGTGCGCCACAGATATGTTGGCACGTGCGCTACACCTTGGATCATCTGTGGTGCACGTTGCAGTGCGCCACTAAGCTGCGCAGGTGTGCTTTAGCTGTAGTTCGCCACAGAAGTTGTGCCATGTGTGCCACGAGTGTCTTTTTTTTAATTTCAGGTCCAGATGATATACAATACAGATTATATAGGCAGATATACACATAGATATACACACAGATATAAGATATACAGAGCTATATATAAATACACAATTCGCAAAACAAGATTGAAACAAATACATATAGATAAGTCTCATACATGAATACATAAGTTATACATTGTTTCAATCAAGTTACAAAGTAGTTGGTGACATGCGAATACATGTGTCGATCGAACAAGTTAGAGCTCGGAAGCTCGCCTAGACATCTAAACTAGCTAGACACAAACGCGGGATAAACAACCAAAGAAGATAAGCATGATCATCGCCGCGACGAAGGTGTAGGTCTTCATCCGGTTCCTCGTCCTAACTCCCGCTAGATAGCGCGTGTATCTAGCTTCCGCCTCCGTCATAGTGTTGTACCCTTTGTAGCTATTGCCGCTGAAACGATGCACCTGTCTCCGGCAGTCTTCCCAATCATCGTAGACTCCGAGAACCCGTCCCTTGTACACGACGTACCACATCATCTACAAGTTAACAATAATAATTAACCGATGATTGAAAAAAAAACATATATAATTAAAGTCGCATATGAAGATACACTTATAGAAAGTACTCCTAAATCAAAAAGACCAAACTCAAAAAGCATGCCTCATATATAACTAGGTTGTTCGACACAGGAATATGCTACGATGGAACTGTCCACCAAGTAGGATGCACAACACCTGGACCTATGCATAGCACAAGGCGGACAATCCCATCGCAGCACATTCACATATAGTGTGCCACGACATTTCAATCATCGGCATTATTCTCGAAAAAGACCAAACTAACTCGAAAAGAATGCCTCATATATATATATATATACATAGGTCGTTGGACACAGGAATATGCTATGATGGAAATGTGAGCCAAGTAGGATGCACAAGACCTGGACTTGTGCATATCACAAGGCTCACAATCCCGTCGTAGCACATTCACATATATATTATGCCACGACATTTCAATCATCGGCATTATTCTCGAAAAATACCAAAGTAAATCAAAAAGAATGCCTCATATATATACATAGGTCGTTGGACACCGGAATATGCTACGATGGAACCGTAAGCCAAGTAGGATGCACAACATCTAGACTTGTGCATAACACAAGGCTTACAATCCCGTCGTAGCACATTCACATATATATTGTGCCACGACATTTCAATCATCAGCATTATTCTCGAAAAAGACCAAAGTAAATCAAAAAGAATGCCTCATATATATATATATATATAGGTCGTCGGACATAGGAATATGCTATGACGGAACCGTGAGCCAAGTAGGATGCACAAGACCTGGACTTGTGCATATCACAAGGCTCACAATCCCGTCGTAGCACATTCACATATATATTGTGCCATGACATTTCAATCATCGGCATTATTCTCAAAAAAAGACTAATAAAGTAAGGAAAAAAAGAAGGACCAAAGTGAGCAAAGGACAAAAGAGTAAGCAAAAAAACCAAGCATTGATTGATATATAATAATAATAAGCAAAAGAAGTAAGTGATGATTCATAAACCTAATAAGATAAGTATAGTAGCATGTACACTTGTCCACATACACACAAAGGTCATCTATAGTTTGTAACTACAACTAGGCCAACATCAAGCCTTCTGGCTCAGCTTAGGGAACGGGAGGATGCATTGTCTCGTCATGAACTTCCTATAGTCACCCTGCATCTCTAGGCGATCTTCTATGTCACGGTTATTCGGGATATTTCCTCCGTAGAAGATCCCCCCCCCCCGAAGTCATGACATCACGAAAGATGATTGCCCCAAACTGCTGCTGGATGCGATACATCTCTTGTCTAATATCTGAATCAGTGATCTTGGCCTTTGCTTCGGCCCACTGTTTGAGATGATCTGGCAGCGTAGAATTCTGCTGGTCAAGTAGGAATGCCCTCATGTGATGGAGTGCGTAGTAGGCTTCCTTCTTACTGTTTTCCGGCTGCTTCACGCAGGGGAACTCCGTTACGTGGTTGAAGACGTGCCTGCCGAACTTGACCTTCGTATGCACGAAGGTGGTGCCTTCCGTCGAGGCAAAGCCAGTGAGAGCATCATCCAGAACTTCCTTGATCTCGTCGTAGTTTTTCTTCTTTTCTAGACTCCCCGAGTCGAAATACGTGGCGTGGGAATGCTTCGGCAATAAGGAGATGAGCGTGCAGTGTTCATCTCTGCGCAAAAAATTCAAATGGGATGTGTTGGAAAAAGAATGATGATAATCTAATAAAGCCAATCGACGGTGGCGAGTGAATAACGACTTACTCAGGAAAGTAAGGCACGAGAATGTATTCCTTTGTCTTGTTCGCCACGAGGATTCTTTTTCGTTATGAGGCCACGATACGTCGTTCGGCGGGAGAACCCAAGAAGCCATCACACATGTAGTAGGGTTCCACTATAGCGATGTCCGATGTGTTCTCTCTAATGATCTGCATGGCCAGGCTGAGAGAAAACAGACGGACCATGGTATAGTGCAGCGGGTATAGGTAGAACATATTGAAGATGTCGTCGAACCGCAGGAAGAACAGATCCGCAGGGGCATTATCGATGAAGTCCAAGCCTGGTGGCACCTTAACCACGAATACCGGGTGCGAGGGATCTTTCTCCGATAGAAGGCGTCTCTCTATCGTCAGCACGCCGTCATGCACACTCTGTAGTTCCGAACTGGCGAGCCTCCGCAAATTCTTAGGTAGCATGGGCTCACCTGCCACATGAATCCTCCACATAATAACCTCGGGTCTTGGTGGCCCGTCCCGAAACCTGATCGGATTCGTAGTTGTTGACGCCACCGGCTGGCTTGAGCTGCTAGATTTTCTTTTCCTGCCCTTTTTCCCTTTTGGAGAGCGGTCAGGCACCGCAATCTGAGCACCGGTCGCCCTATGTAGTGTGTCAGGGCTTAGAATAAAGGGCCGATTGGTTGTATCAGATGGTTCTGTAAAGGCGCAAGCTGGAGGCGTCTCCTGAGAACCAAACAGACGCTTGGTGATAGTGGCTTTCTCTGTGGGGCCACCAGCTAGGTCTTCGTTGCTAAACTGAGTGTTGAAGAAGTGATCATTCCAGACTTCGTCGTCCTCAGCCGGATCATGCGCCGTGTGCATATCATCAACATGATCATTCGACCCACCGCGTGGAGGTGACGGCGAGGGCGGTAAGGGGGCCTTGCCACCGCTTGTCGCTGGCACGACATGCGGTGTTGTTTTCTGTGGCGTGATGGCCCCCGCCGTCCCTAAACGGATCATGCTCTTTGGCCATTGAAAGAATAAGCCGAAGCAACTTCTGAGGACAGCCGTCTCTTCTTCATCCGCTCCTGGGGGTTGAATGGGAGGTTCCAGGTCGTCGCAGCCCCTTAGCACCCGACTAATTTTAACCCTGTGCACGCTATCTGGCATCGGCCTTGAGTGGAACGTGCGCTACAAGGGTTGAACGATGGTACCATTGGCAACATCCCTCAGCTTGTTGTTAACGTAGCATAAGAGAGTGCAAGGAACATCCGTCTGCGAAAAACATGTACGGCGTCGTCAGAGATGCCATAAGAGTAATAGATGGCGTGAAAGGCGGTAAAGCAATTTGTTTACCGTGATGGCGTCGAGATCGGCTAATGTCGAAGCACCGCATACGGCGACGGGCGTGCAAGAGACGGAAGGGCTGCTTGATGGCGCGGTGCTAGCCGCCGGTGTATTCTCCCTACCACCGGGTGCTTGGAGCTCCGGTGCCGCTACGACGATGGCAGGGGGCACCAACATGTACTCCGGCGCCGCGGTGATGGCAAGGGGAGTCACCAACACTTGCGGCACCGCGGTGCTAGCGGGCGGAGTCATGAACACGTAGTTCGCCTGATTCGTCGGTGCCGCGTTGTTCGAGTGGCTGCTGACCATGCTTGGAATCGGGCACAACCCTACTCGACCACCCGCACTCCAGTTCGCTATTGACTCCACCAAGGTAGGCAGGAAGGACGTGAGGGTGATTGCCATGTTGTCTTGGACGATCTGCGGGATCCGCGCCACTTGTTCCTTAAGTTCTTGAACCTCGCGGTTTTCCTCCTCGCTCCTTCCCGACGGCGCCACATGCGTCCTCGGCAGTGGACCAAAATGATCCACCCAATTCTTACCCCCGAGGCCGGCCAGACGGCCAGCCGACGACGGCTTATTCGTAACCGGCTCTATTTTCTTGGCCCGGTTCATCGCCCTGTTAAAAGGGTTATCCCACCGGGTGGCCGCCGTCGACCCCTGGGATGAGGAACCCTGGGATCCATGACTAGCAACAATTTCCTCCTCCTGCAGAAGAAGTAATAGTGAATCGTTTAGATCATCGATTAGAATGCAATCGAGTTGATCCGCGGTAATTAGATTATACTTACCACAATTTCCTCGAATTCCTTCACCGCAGGATCCGCGGTGAGTTGTTTGGTTTTTGGGTCCACATGGTAACAGGCCCTAATGAAGTTTCGAACCTTCCCGGGTTCGAATTTCGCAAAGGGGTTTTCTACCCCCTTGGATCTATGCTCTTCGTCCTCCTTATTCCATTTGGCCTCCGCGGTTCTGTATCCACCAGATCCGAGATGGTGATGACCTATATTCATCGCCTGCAGCACCTTTCCCCGATTACTATTGGCCAGGGCTCTTTCGGATTCACACCTCTCCTTGAACTCCCGGAACTGATCTTCGGTGATCTGTGGGTCAATCTTCTGGATCTCCTCGAGACTTTTGCCTTCTTTATAGATCTTCTTCTTTAACCGGGTTCTCCAGCTGGCCAGGGTGGTGCTCATCTTTGTGAGGGCGGATTTGTTTACTTCATTCCCATGATAATTTGTGTTCTGATACTTAGCGGGGAACTTGTATCTTGCGTGCAGCTTCTCGAAGAGGAGTGTGCGCAAGTGGCCATTATCTTTATGCCGGAGATTCTCGGTGTTGAACGAGATGGTTGTCCGGGTGATCGCCGCCACTTGCCCACCGTACCCTCTGACGACAAGGTCGGGCTCCAAAGGAACCCCTGATGGGCTCACTTCGGTAATTTCCTCCCTGGCCGTGCCGACCGTGTTCAGGCGCCGTTCCTTCGACTTCTTCTTCTTCTTAGGAGGATTGCTACCACTCCCTGTGCCCTCGCCGCCATCAGTGGTTTCATCGTCCGCTGTTCCTTCGTCTTCTTCCTCCGCGTCTTCCATCTCATCATCCTCGCTCTCCGAAGGATGGTATTCTTCATCGTCTTCTAGCCGCTAGGCCGCCTCCCAGAATGTCAATTGTTTATTCGGAGGTCTGAGTTCTCCTTCAGCGCTGATGCGCTTAGAACATCCAGCCTCGTCGTTGTCACACATTTTTGCACTAATAAAAAACAAATAATTGGTTAAATGCACGGAAAAATCCGGCATGACCTTTGCTAATTTTCTTAAACTAGGAGTGCCCGATTTCTGCCGAAACGGAAGTTAATCAACATTCCGGCAAAAATCGGGACTCGTTTCATACAAGAACCTGCATACATGACATAATAAAGTGCTTCATATACAAGCACAAGAACAATTTCAAGGTGTTGTTGTCCCAGCACAGATAGTAGCAAAACCAACACTACTCTATTTTCCTTCCAAACCATTTCACAACCAAATCCATCCAGTCCCAGCACAGTGCCACAACCATATATACTTTTGTTATTAATTTGACATATGACAGAAGCTATATGACAGAAGCTTTTCAAGTAAAGGACATGGACCAAAACCTTTTCAAGTAAAAGTATAGCAGATCATGCAAATGATCTATGCTGTTGTGCTCACTCTCAGGAGGTTCCACAATAGCATAGCCATATGACAGAAGCTATCTCTTTAATCAACAATGACAACCCAATTAAAATAAATCATTTTCCTAGCAAGTGTTCTAGGAATCATACAAAAATACAAGAAGACAAATTCTTTCTTAAGACCTCAAACAATGACTCATTCATATATGTTCTTGCAAAGCTAAAGCTTCAACTAAGATATCATGGGAAGGGACTAGAATAGTTTTATTTCCATGTCCCATCAATTATAATAATGATCTTATTAAACCTACATAAATCAACCTACTAGTGACCCTGGAAGCCAAAGTTCACGCAGTGACATTATCTTCAGCGACCATCTAGGTGATGTTGGAAGGCCAGCAACTGGCAGCCCAGCATGACCAAGAGAGAAAACTAAAACTTGGATGTTTACAAGCAGTCTTGAGATTATTATTTTTTTAACCAAGTCTACAAGCAGTCTTGAGATTATTATTTTTTTAACCAGAAAATTTGGGCATCTAATATTTGCAACATCTACATTCCTGCAACACTAGTTCCAAATTCAACAAAAGCATTGAACTTGAACATCTAGATAAGACTGACAAATTTCAGAGAATCAAACAATAATAATCTCTCTTGGTCCTGCATATTCTCCTCTCTGCATTGAACCTGCATATTCTCCTCTCTTCTACCGATTAAACTTCCAGGCAAAAACTAAAACTACTAGAAAATGTTTCACACTAGCTAGAAAATGTTTCACACTGTCTAACCGACAACACTCTAGCTAGAAAATGTTTCACACTGTCTACAAGCAGTCAAGAAAAAATTATAACCAGGACATATATAATTAGCAACATCACAATGCTACCACGCTGTCGGTTGACCCCATGTCAGTACCAGGAGGCCTGGTTGTATTCAAGCAGCATGCTATAACCATGTCGATTGTTACAGGAACCCTAACCATAGCCTATGGAGAGAGGGAGAGAGGGGAGGAGCGACGCTCACCTCTGAGATGAGGACGACGATGGCGGGCAGGCGGGCGGACGACGATGGCGTGCGGGCGAACGACGATGGCTGGCGCGCGGGCCTCCTCCTCGAGCGGCGGCGGGCCTCCTCGAGCGGCGGCGGGCCTCCTCCTGCTCCTGCTCCACGGCCTCCTCCTGCTCCATGCCCTCCTCCTCGAGCGACGGCGGCTGGCGAGGTGGCGGATTGAGAGAGCGCGCGGATTGGCTAGGCAGCGGCGCGAGCCTCCGGGGATGCGGTGGTGGTGGCGGATTGGCAGCGGCAAATCGACAGCAGCGGCGGGGGCTCGGGCTCGAGATAAGGGAATGACAGCGGCGGCGGGGGCTCGGGCTCGGGATCGACAGCGGCGGCGGTGGACGCGGTTGAGAATGGGGATGAGGGACGTGTGCCTGCGTGCACGTGGATAAAGCAAAGATAGGCATAGCGCACTCTGGCATAGTGCGCTACAGATATCCGTAGCGCACTATGCCAGAGTGCGCTACGCCTATCTCCTCTAGCAACTGTATAAGAAAAGAGCCGTCCCACTATCTAACAGATTCACTATCCTATCCCACTGGTTCTACCCACTGCTCTATTCTAAACTTCTGAGCACCCAGGTTTGAATCCTGGTGCCCCACTTTTTTATTTTTATTTTAAAAATATTTTTAAATGTTCCAAAAATTCCCAAAAGTGGTAATATATGTCATATTTGTTTTGTTTTTATTTTATAAATACTTTTAAATGTTCCAAAAATGCCCAAAAGTGATAATATATGTCATAAAAGTGGTACAAATAATATGATTCAAAGTATAACTAAATTTCATAATAATTTGTCCATAATAATATGAATCGGACACGGCTCTACTCGACCACCCACACTTTACAATCTTTTTCGACCACGCGTTTTACAATATTTTTTGAGCTAGCGTTTTACAATCTTTTTTCCCTTCTTTGTCGCGGTTGAATAATTTAGCCCCGGCACTTTAATGTTTATTCTTTCGAACGGGCTACCTTTTTTGGGTAGGGTTGTCCTTTTTCTTCTTGTAATGTATGTTGCTTCATCGTAGTCGTCGTCATCTTCAATCTTTGGATCGCCGTACTGGTCGAAGTCTTGCTCGTTAGCGACTCCATCCATTCCGATGATGTTTCTTTTTCCTCTCCTCACGACAACACGGTTAGGATTTGTCGGTACTGAAAAAACATTGGTCCAATTTGGTAGCCAGTACCCACGATTCACTTTTCGCGGCCACGTTCGCACTGGCGGCCTTGGATTTGGCTGCTTTGGGTATAACCATGGTTGTGAAATACCGGTCTTCTCTTTCGACGCTCTTTGCCCATCTGACACGGAATATCGGCACATTTTCTCCACGGTAGTCGAGCTCCCAAATCTCCTCGATTCTTCCGTAGAATCTTTCCTTCACGTTGTCATCGGTGTAGAATTCCGACGTTACGCCTGAGTTCTGATAATCACACTTGTTGTCCTTTTCCTCCATGTAGAATATGTAGCCGTTGATATCATACACCTGATAGGTCACCAGGTTTTGCATCGGTCCCTGCGACAAGGTGAATATGATCTTTTCCGTGTTAGAAGAATGCGATCGCGGGGGATTATCAAGGAGCGTCTGCCTAAACCAATGCGTGAAATCTGAGCTGTGCTCTTTGATTATTTCTCCCTGCGTCCTCTGTATGCCCTGGTCACTGTACTTCTTCTCGATTAACCTTTTGTGCTTCTGTACCCAAGGATCGACCAGTTCTAAATGTTGTAGCACGACGAGGTTTGCTCGATCAAAGTCTGCGCATCGAAAATCAAAGTCTGCATGCAGTATGCGACGACCCTCTCGGTGACCAGATCCGTCGAGCTTGCCAAGGTGCCTGTTGACGGGGAGACCGACAGGGTTCTCGATGTCTAGATAATTCGTGTAGAAAGAGATGCACTCTTCGGCCAGAAAGCCCTTGGCTATGCTTCAATTTGGACGGGACCTGTTGCGAACGTATCCTTTGATGTGTCCGTTCATCCTTTCGAATGCCATCATGCTGCGGAGGAACATCGGCCCGAGTTGGACGATGTCATCCACGACATGGACCAGCAGATGCACCATAATGTCAAAGAATGCGGGTGGGAAGTAGACCTCAAGCTCGCATAGTATCACCACGATCTCCTCCTATAGCCTCCCGAGCTGATTCACGCCAATCGACTTCCTAGAGATGAGGTCGAAAAACTTGGAGAGGCCAAATAACGTTTCACGGACGTGCTCGTCCATTATCCCTCTTAGTGCGACCGGAAGTACCTGCGTCATTAGCACGACACAATCGTGAGACTTCATGCCACTAAACATCTGCTTCGCCTCGTCTAGGTATCTGCTTATCTTGCCCGCGTAGCCGTAAGGAAATTTGACTCCTAGAAGGCACTTAAAAAATTGTTTGATCTCATCTTGGCTTATAGTGAAGCAAGAAGGAGGGCAGTAATATTCGTTCTTCTTGAACTTTTTACCCTTCTGACGACCTTGTGTCGTCTCCGACTCATGATCATCATCATCTTCCTGATCATCAGGAGTAGTGCGTCCTCCGTGAAGCTCCTTCCGGATACCCAAGCATATCAGGTCGTGCCTTGCTTTCGGACCATCTTTCGTCCTATCTGGCATGTTGATTATGGTGGCGACCAGACTCTCGCACACGTTTTTCGTGATATGCATGATGTCGAGTCTATGAGGCGTGCGGAGAAACTTCCAGTATGGCAACTCCTAGAAAACATACCTTGTTTTCCATACCTTCATCAGCGGCTTGTCTTGTTGCTGCCTCTTTCGCTTCTTTCGAGGCTTAGGACAATTTTTCCAGTTTTTCAGCAACTCTTCCACTTCTTTGCTGCTCCTACGCTCTGGGATTCCTCGGGTCTCGGATTTGCCATCGAATAGGTCTCCACGTTTTCTCCATGGATCATTCTTGCCGAGCCACCTCCGGTGCGCCATGAACACGGTTTTCGATGACCCTGGATATTTCTCTAGTTGGAGATAGCTTGTGTTATCCATGCACCTAACGCATGCGCAAAATCCTTAGATAATCTGCCCTGAGATATACCCGCAACCTGGATAGTCTTGCACCGTAGTGACCAACGCGGCTCTCATAGTGAAATAATCTTGTGCGACGGCGTCGTAAGTATTGGCTCCAGATTCCCATAACGTGGCTAGCTCCTCTTTCAACAGCCCGAGATACAGATTGATGTTGGTACCAGGTTGTTTCGGCCCTTGAATTAGCATACTCATTTGTATGTACTTCTTCTTCATGCACAACCATGGAGGGAGGTTGTACATCCATACAAACACGGGCCAAGTGTTGTGCGTGCTGCTCTGGCTACCGAATGGATTGAGTCCATCGGTGCTCGCACCAAGCCTGATGTTCCTTGAATCTCCACCGAATTCTGGGAATTCGAGGTCCAATGCTTTCCACTGGATAGCATCTGAAGGGTGCGTCAGCAGCTCATCTTTTCGGGGTCATCATCGTCATCTCCTGGATTCTTCCTTTCCGCATGCCATCGCATGAGCTTTTCTTCCTTAGGGTCCGCGAAATAGCGCTCCAGACGAGGAGTGATAGGAAAGTACCATACCACTTTTCGAGGTGCTTTCTTCCCTTTCTTGTATCGACTCACGCCGCACACCGGACATGTGGTTTTCTCCGCGTCCTCGCCCCGATAAATGATGCAATCGTTGATGCATACGTGATATCTAACGTGCGGTAGATCGAGAGGACAGACGATTTTCTTGGCGTCCTCGATACTAGTTGGACATGTGTTCCCCTCCGAGAGACGATCGTGCCAGAATGCCATCATATCGTCGAAGCTTGCGTCGCTCAATTTGTGTTTTGCCTTCATCTCCATAGCCTTGAGCGTTACATTCAACCGGGTATCATCGGGCATGCATCCTTCATACAATGGAGTAACCGCCTCTTTCTCAAGTTACGCAAGCTTGGCTTTCTCTCTAGCGGCAGCCCTGGCGTTACTCGTCTGCTTGAGAAGCAGCTCTTGCACATAAGGGTCCCGCACCCAGCCTGACGTTGTTCCATCGTCGTCTCCTCCTCCGGCATCAAGATCATCATCATTCCGGTCTGCTTCCACACCTTCACCATCTCCAGGAGACTCTTCATCATCTCGCCCGTTCTCGCCGTGATGATGATCATCGTCATGTTGCCCACCTTCACCGTCTCCATCGTCTTCGTCATCGCTTATCCAACGAGTGTATCCATCCATGAAACCACGGCGGAGCAGGTGCGCCTGCAGATTCCCGGAATCTGGGTCGATCACCCAGTTGAGTTTGCATCTTCTGCACGGACATCTTATATCCGTCTTGTTATTTCGTATCATTTCGGCCGTCGCACATTTCAAAAATCTAGCCACAATGCCTTCGCTCATTATGCGGACCATTTTTGCCTGCACGGTGTGTACACGGTACAATTAGAAGTCTATTAGAACCACATAATGAATGCATGCATGCAATGGTCGATAGAAAATTTCGGCATGACCTATCCTAAAATTAGGACCTTCGCAAAATGCCAAAGTCTTGCCAAAATGGAAATGAATCAACATTTTGGCAAAACAAATGGCAAGTTGTTCACACACAAACACAAGAGAGAGAGACCGATCCATACACACATGAACATATCATTATCCTCTCCATACACACATGCATATGAGCATCGATACTCTCCATATATATACACACACATGACCATCGATCCTATCCATACACACATCCTGAGATCAATCATCTACATACATATGAGCACATCCTTACATGGACAACTTACTGATATGAGAGACCGAGATCGCGAGAAGATGGAAAGGAGAGGTGCGCGAGACCGGAGAAGGAGATGCGAGAGACCGAAGAGCTTCCTCTATTACGTATGTAACATCCAATGCAAGTTCGACATGCTAAAAATGGTGAATGAGTGGAGAAATTGAGGTGGGAAGGAGAAGGATCCCGACTAGATCTAAGGAGGAAGACGAAGGGGAAAGTGAAGTGTGAGGTGGTAGATGATCACACATGTGCACAAAGTGGATCTACCAAAAAATACTGGTCGACACAACCGTGGCGCACATGACCCTAGTTCTCCACAGGAACAAAACACAACCGTGGCGCACATGGCCCTAGTGCACCACGGATGTGTCTGTCCATTTACAGAACAGAGGCCTCCACTTAGGCGTAGCGCACCCCCTCAACGTGTGCCACGGTTAACCACAACATCCATAGCGCACCTACCCCATGTGCGCTACAGATATGCGGCATGCGGTTAGCAGGGCCTGACCCACACACATCTATGGCGCACCATCACCAAGTGCGCCACAGTTGTTGTAGTTACTAGTAGGGCACTGCCCACAGGTGAGCCACGTCTGTTTTACCCGTGGGGCACTTCAACCACGTGAAGCACGGAAGTTTGGATTACCTATAGCCATTTTCCTAGTAGTGAAGAAGTCGTGTCCGTACCGGACATCTGCAACGTCCTCTCACGCCTTTTTTGTTTTTAACAAAGAAAGATCGGGAAAATACGGACCAAACCCATTCGATGATTTTCGCGGTCGCCCTCACTGAACCAACTTGGATCTGAATTACGATTCAGATCAAGTCTTACTGCGTGGTTCACCGGTTCCACCGAAAACTCTCATTTGTTGCAGCGGAGCATAGTGCGGCACCGAGGGAGAAAGGTCTATTTTTTCGATTTATTCATCCGAAGTTCCTTACCCTTATGCATGAATTTAGGAATAAGCCATCTTCCTATCAAGGTTAAGGAGTCAACTGAGCATCTCAGTGGCGGGATTGAATACCCGGATCGAATCAGATTTCACGTCGCCCGCCCTGAACAAATAGAATAGGAGGCGCCAAAAAGTGGCAGAATGCTCTCGAAACTAATTCACTTGAGTGAGACAGAGGAGAGTGGAATTTCGTGTGTACGGGTCAAATTCGTAGATCTACGAAGGAACGCCAAAAGCGAAGGAAGATGGACTACGACTTAATAAGGGAGAGGACAACCCATGTTTCTGGCTTACGTTCAACGAGTGAGTGCTATTCCCATTCCGATTCTTTTTTAGTTCCCCGACCAGTTTGCTTTCTCACTAGAAGAGTCAAGAGAGATCAGCTAGTTTAGAAGGACTCCATCTCGCATTAGATCTCCCTCCTTTCCCTAAAAGAGTCGAGGTCTCTCTGGACTTACCTTTTGCCTATCTCCTAGATTCATAAAAAGGGAGCAAGAGGGACTCTCGATGGGAGTGATTCCCCAAAACGATCTGGTTTCGAGAGAATTCCGCCACGTTTTGGCAACTTTCACTTTCAACCCGATTCACTGCCTACGTGCCCTTTACGCCCAGTCATTCCGAAGAACACTTGCCCCCTGTCTTACCGTGACTGCTGGCATGGAGTTAGTCGGGTCTTCTTCCTCGAGTCCTGTCATGATCACGCACTCAACGAACCTAAGAGCATAGTTAGGAAACCGACCATCACAGATTTGGGGAGGAATATGTGAAGGGCGTGATGTTATGAAGAAAGGTTGAATTCAGAGGATTGGTACGGGGAGCGACATGTAGGAAGAAGAAAGTTGGTTTCAATGAGTCATGTGAATTGTAGAAGAAATAGGTAAGGCATGGAAGGTATCAATCAGTCGCTCTTTTAACAGCACGTGAACCCCCGAAGGGTATCAGCAGGCCGTCTGGACCCCTTCAGAGTGGACCCCACTACAGCCCCATGCCCGGTCCGTGGTGCTGCGCTATTTCCTGATGTACAATCAATAGATAAAGAATTTATTAAGGAAGGAAAAATGAATTAATGAAATGAATAGATCGGATGGACAAATTCCAAATAGATTTGCCAAGCACCTCCCGATCAGATACCAATCCAAATATCGAGCTTATAATCAGTATTTTCTTCGGAATCAGATATTGAGCTTTCCATGTCCTCTAAATCGAATACTGAGTTTGCCTTGAATAAGGGATCCCACGGAGTGCCATCATGGAGTGCAACGCATGGAATGCCATAGTACCCGGGCACGCTGCAGGCGCCACTAGCTCCAATTATTAAGGAAATGAATGACCAAATATACCGAAGGATTCTTAGTCATTCTTTTCCGATCTTAATGTCTTTTCTTGTTTCTTGAACCCCCAAGATTGGGGCCAGGGGGTTGATGAAACGAACGGAGTGAGAAAACTGTAAATATATCATCTATCTTAGCAGGAATCTTATCATCTAGTCTTTTGTATTCCAACTCTAGCTCACGAACTTTAGATGTTACTTGTTGTATAAATTGTTGGTACATAGCATAGTTACCTTGTTCTATACCGGGATTTTTCACGGTGATCGTTTTCAATAGATCTTCCACGGTATACTTCAGCATAGTATACTTCGGTGTTGGCGCATTGCTATAGTCTAGCTCTTCATGTTTTTCTTCATTTGGTTGCAACCCTTATCATCTTGAGGTATTCTACCAGATTTGCCTCGGATTTCCAGCAAACTTTGCTAGTATGAGAGCTTAGCTCTCAACAACTTTACCTAGTTGAGCCTCCACGGTCTTTGTCCTTTCCTGTAGAGCATGCACATCATTTCTAATTGCAACGGCCTGGTTAGATAATTTCCCTATACTATTTTCATGGTTCTCCGTGATTTTAGTAAGCATATTATTTTGCTCAGTTTGAGCTTGTATAAATGTTCTAACAGTTTGTTCCAACGAGATATTTCCATGATTTTCTCCATTTTATTATCATAAATATTATAAGGAGCTCCTACGAGATTTGGACAATGTTTTTGATCATTAGAAGCATAATGATTTTTCATGTAGGATTAAAAAGAGTGTGAGCTATAAAATTAACATCATTAACATCGGTAGCAATAGAATTAACTTGGGTATCATATTTACCTTCACTATGCTTAGCAACCCGTCTATCTTAGATGTAAGCTCTTCATTTTTTACCTTAGTAATTGAACTTACTCTCTTTGAGGTTCTTTCCACATGCCATTGAGCATGGTTATTTTGCATATCATCAAGAAGTTTCTTTGCAACACTCACTTGCTTTACCATGATTGTTCCTCCTGCTGCAGTATCTAGCATAGACTTAGACATTGGGTTAAGACCATTATAAAACAAATGTAATATAAGCCAGTCTTTCATCCCATGACTAGGATAGTTCATTACGTCTTCTTTCATCCTCTCCCACGCAAGCGCTAGTGGCTCATGGTCTTCTTGTCTAAAGATTATAATGCTGGATCTTAGCTGCATAGTCTTAGCTGGGGGAAAATTTTAGTCATAAACAAATTAGTACATTCCTCCCAAGATTTAATAGCGCCTTTTGGTAGATATAGCAACCAATCCTTAGCCTTTCCTCTAAGAAAGAAAGGAAACAATCTTAACTTAACATCATTTGGATCTATATCCTTAATAGGCATCAGGTCGCAAATTTCAGTAAAAGTATTTAAGTGCAAACTTGAATCCTCAGAGGATGAGCCACCAAATTGGTTTTCTTGAACCAAGCTTAAAAGGTTAGGCTTAATTTCATAAGTTTTCGCATCAACAACGGGCTAAGGGATAGGTACACGAATAAAGTCACAAGTGGGAGTAGCATACTCCCCATGTCTCTTTTGAACCATGGCTCTTATATTTTTGGTAATTATTTAAGTAATGAAAACAAATAACAAGTAACTTTTTTTGGGTTTTCAAATAGATGACAAGAAAGTAAACTAATAATAAGAATAAAACTACAAACTAATAATAAAACTAAAAACAAGGTCTCTTGTGACCTCACCAGGATAGCGAAATTGCTTCCCCGGTAACGGCACGAGAAAAAGGGATGATACCTTCTATCCGGATTCACGTATGCAGTATAATAGTATTTTCCCTAGAAGACCTAGGTTTAATCGAACCTTGGAAAGCAGTGCTAAATGGAAATGAATAAGGACACATCTACAAGACTTTGTTTTACCTTAGTTTACCGAACCAATCTAGTTTAGTTTTTATAGTGGGTTGAATCAATGGATGGAGATAGGCCAGGTTTGAAGTTGCACCTGCAGCTGCACATCATATGGGATAAAAGATAATAATAATCATAGTCATGTGTAATGTTTGAATGGAGATAATATCTTGTGGGAAACACATCCTGGTATACTAGAGACCCCGTGATGCAACGGGCATAGCAATAGTCTTTTAATCCAACTGAGTGCACACCGAAGCCACGGGCTACAAACGATTATTAAGTGAAGAATACAGATTAAAGCATTAAGTGGTGATGTTGTTGTGATCCCGAATGGGGCGCTAAGCAAAGACCATACTACCCTTTCTATCAATAAGGTTCCTATGAGATCGCCGCTAGCAAAGTATCTCACCTCAAGCCTTTATCAATCTATGGGATCTTGGGTACCTACAAGTCCACAGATCGAGACAAGAGACAAAGAAAAAAATATACAAATCTCAATTGCAAGCAAAATACAATACTCCCATCATTAGATGCACATAGTTGCTGCGAGGTTTCTCCCCAACCCGCAGCCCATGAGGACTACTCACTCATAACAAATAGATCAAGGATAGAAAATATTATGCAAAATACTTGGATTGAAATCAAATATTCTTACAATGGTCGCCAAATCATAAGGAGATATAAAGTACAAAGCAATGGCTATGGCTAGTGGATGGATGGATGGTGGAGTGGATGAACAATGGCGTGGATCTCCTATGGTGGTGTTGTGATGAAATCTGAGAATGGCGGCTCTCTATGCGGCGGCTGGAGCCTCAAAATATATGTGTCTTCACAAAAGTTCTAGGGTTTGACAAGACGAAGCCATCAGCACCCCGTACGGGTGGGATCCGCCCATACCGTCGGTCGTTACGCGCACTAACGCTTGAAATTTGCTTCCCAATTACTTGGCCATGTGGACCTTTTCAAATTCCTTCATTATGACTCCTGATTTCGCATTAAAAACCGTGAGTTCCTGCACACCATAATTCAAAGCAAGGTTTTGCATATCATTGCAATTATTAGTCATTAGTGGCAAGGATTGAGAGTTTCTTGTCAATTACTTGACTAAAAACAATGTTTAAACATAGATAAATATGGCAAATTTCAGAGCCATCAGGTATCCCTGAAGGGAGGCTTCATCTGGTGGCCTCGCAGAGGCGCACCTTGATGCTTAGTGAGGGTGCCTCCTCGAGACTTGTCGCTTGCCTAGTCGTAGAGGTCTAGCAGAAGATAGGCCATGGTACCCTAGTTACCAATGGACCAATAAAGCCAAAATAGATAAATGAATAAAACAATAGTTAGTATTCTTCTTGATTTAGGAAAACTATTTCAAATCAAGGATGAACTTTGTAAATGTTACTTTACAAACATATGCCATGCATGATTATTTTGGGAAAATCCTATGGCACAAAAGGGGCTCCAAAACCATTTAATAAGAATACTTATAAAATTCAAGGGTCAACTATGTTTCAAAAAGGAATGGGGTAAAACTATTTTATTAACCAAATAATCCTTTTTATAAATCCCTTTTGTTAACAAATTTTCTTTTGGCTTGTTGAAATTCTTTAAGGACAAAAGGTATGTTTTATATTTTTTCTCAATAAATCATTTTAAAGAGTAAAAGGAATAATTGATAAATAATGTTTTAAAGTCATTTGGGTAAATGAATATTTTTATTAAAGTTTGTTTTATGCAAAAAGGTTTTTTGTAGATAAAACTATTTGACAAACATGATTTTTGTATTTTGATAAACCAAATTCAAATGCTTTTGTTTTTTCCTCAAAACAAAATAACTCTAATAGTTTTGGAATATATTTTTTTCCACTCATTTGAACCAAATTTATTCTGTTTATAGAACTATTTTAATAAACCTTCAAAAGTTACTTTTCTTTTGAAAAATCAAAATAGGATTGTTTTATCAAACTATTTAAATAATTTTAACGTTCCAAATTTTAAAATGTTTTGGGTTGTTATATATTTATGGAAGCCCAAAACTTGGAGAAACTGGACCCCACATAGAAGGCCATGAGGGCCAAGATAGGGCCCATGGCACAGATTGATACCCCATCCCAGCCATGGGCCCATCTACCACCTCGTGGCTCCGATGATGTCGATCTTTGCATCCCTGGCTTCGTCTTGACCTAAAAAGCCTATTTATACTGCCTTGATTGCGATCCCAAAGAAGATCGCATCACAGAGACAAAAACACGAAACCAAGAAGATCCAACAAAGATTGGAGGGAGAAATGCCGCCGAAACGCTGCCGACTCGCATCTCCAACCTCTCCAACAACATCTCCATCATCTCCATGATGAAGAGGGAGTATTCCATCCCGGAATGTTTTTGTGCAAGTAACTTGTTCTCTCTCTCTCATGATATTATTGTTCTAGTGCCATATGAGTTGTCCAACATGATTATCGCCATCTAATCCTTTTGTGGTGGATCTTTCTTTAATGAGATGAGTATTTGATATTGCAACTTTCAGATTGTGTTTGATGTATTAGGAGATGTATATTATATGATTTGTTCTTGATTACATGTTTTGAACTAGTATGATAAGGTGCGAGAGGGGGAACGTGTGCATTAGTTGGAGTAACATGATAGTAGCAACTGGATAGTGATATAATTTTGAAACCTACTATGTTTTTTACCATTCCAATGTTGCCCCACTAGGAATAACTTAGTGCATCTGTTACAATTGCCTTGTGACAAACAAACTTAATCTTATATCTCTTTGAGATAGTATATTTGATATTCAACATTATGTCATAGAAGCAAAACAATACTGTTTATTTTAAATCTAGTTTGTGGAGGTTTCTCTTATTAGAGGAGTATTAGTGAGATGTGTTGCATCATCTCAACCATAGGACGTGATGCCCATATGAGTACTAATCATAAACATTATGAAGTTATAAAAATATTATCTCTTCTTTGAAGCTGTTCTGAGTGCACCATATTTATGAGAGAGTAAATAAGTGAAAATATGAACCAGGTCCATTTTTAATCATAAGAAACACCTTTTACTTGCACTTACAAGTCCTTTTAATTCCAGCACTCATTTAATCCAAAAATACAAAAAAAAAGGTCATCCTTGCATTTAGTTATCTCATATAGCTTACACCACTACCTACACCATTACATTTGTTTTTGCATTGCATTTAGTTTATATTGTATACATATTTTACTTGCTGCATATTTACTTTATTTATCTTATTTATACATTTTTCAATTCTAATACGAACCTTGTGTACCCTAGTTACCAATGGACCAATAAAGCCAAAATAGATAAATGAATAAAACAATAGTTAGTATTCTTCTTGATTTAGGAAAACTATTTCAAATCAAGGATGAACTTTGTAAATGTTACTTTACAAACATATGCCATGCATGATTATTTTGGGAAAATCCTATGGCACAAAAGGGGCTCCAAAACCATTTAATAAGAATACTTATAAAATTCAAGGGTCAACTATGTTTCAAAAAGGAATGGGGTAAAACTATTTTATTAACCAAATAATCCTTTTTATAAATCCCTTTTGTTAACAAATTTTCTTTTGGCTTGTTGAAATTCTTTAAGGACAAAAGGTATGTTTTATATTTTTTCTCAATAAATCATTTTAAAGAGTAAAAGGAATAATTGATAAATAATGTTTTAAAGTCATTTGAGTAAATGAATATTTTTATTAAAGTTTGTTTTATGCAAAAAGGTTTTTTGTAGATAAAACTATTTGACAAACATGATTTTTGTATTTTGATAAACCAAATTCAAATGCTTTTGTTTTTTCCTCAAAACAAAATAACTCTAATAGTTTTGGAATATAGTTTTTTCCACTCATTTGAACCAAATTTATTCTGTTTATAGAAAGAATTTATACTATTTTAATAAACCTTCAAAAGTTACTTTTCTTTTGAAAAATAAAAATAGGATTGTTTTATCAAACTATTTAAATAATTTTAACGTTCCAAATTTTAAAATGTTTTGGGTTGTTATATATTTATGGAAGCCCAAAACTTGGAGAAACTGGACCCCACATAGAAGGCCATGAGGGCCAAGATAGGGCCCATGGCACAAATTGATACCCCATCCCAGCCATGGGCCCATCTACCACCTCGTGGCTCCGATGATGTCGATCTTTGCATCCCTAGCTTCGTCTTGACCTAAAAAGCCTATTTATACTGCCTTGATTACGATCCCAAAGAACATCGCATCACAGAGACAAAAACACGAAACCAAGAAGATCCAACAAAGATTGGAGGGAGAAATGTCGCCTAAACGCTGCCGACTCGCATCTCCAACCTCTCCAACAACATCTCCATCATCTCCATGATGAAGAGGGAGTATTCCATCCCGGAATGTTTTTGTGCAAGTAACTTGTTCTCTCTCTCATGATATTATTGTTCTAGTGCCATATGAGTTGTCCAACATGATTATCGCCATCTAATCCTTTTGTGGTGGATCTTTCTTTAATGAGATGAGTATTTGATATTGCAACTTTCAGATTGTGTTTGATGTATTAGGAGATGTATATTATATGATTTGTTCTTGATTACATGTTTTGAACTAGTATGATAAGGTGCGAGAGGGGGAATGTGTGCATTAGTTGGAGTAACATGATAGTAGCAACTGGATAGTGATAAAATTTTGAAACCTACTATGTTTTTTACCATTCCAATGTTTCCCCACTAGGGATAACTGAGTGCATCTGTTACAATTGCCTTGTGACAAACAAACTTAATCTTATATATCTTTGAGATAGTATATTTGATATTCAACATTATGTCATAGAAGCAAAACAATACTGTTTATTTTAAATCTAGTTTGTGGAGGTTTCTCTTATTAGAGGAGTATTAGTGAGATGTGTTGCATCATCTCAACCATAGGACGTGATGCCCATATGAGTACTAATCATAAACATTATGAAGTTATAAAAATATTATCTCTTCTTTGAAGCTGTTTTGAGTGCACCATATTTATGAGAGAGTAAATAAGTGAAAATATGAACCAGGTCCATTTTTAGTCATAAGAAACACCTTTTACTTGCACTTACAAGTCCTTTTAATTCCAGCACTCATTTAATCCAAAAATACAAAAAAAAAGGTCATCCTTGCATTTAGTTATCTCATATAGCTTACACCACTACCTACACCATTACATTTGTTTTTGCATTGCATTTAGTTTATATTGTATACATAGTTTAGTTCATTTTACTTGTTGCATATTTACTTTATTTATCTTATTTATACATTTTTCAATTCTAATACGAACCTTGTGCTTGATAACGACTTGGTGGAGTTGGGGACACAAGGCAACACTTTCTTGTTTTGTAGGTAGTTAGAAGGGGAAGGGGAGTTCATCTCTACTATTTTTCTGAAAGTTCGATATAAACCCTAGAGTCACCCTTGTGGAAAAAACACCCTTGCTATATTACTTTGCACATGGAGTCCCAACGAATTGGTATCCTAGTGAACCTGGTGCCATCAACGTCCAACGTCCTTCAAGAAGGAACGATAGCACCCACAGGTGTCACTGCGTCGGTGCTGGCTGAGCCAACAGGGATTTATCCCAACCCTCAAAAAACTACAACTCTAGACGATCTGAAGTTCTCCACCAAACTTGTCGCCCACTAACACGTGTCAACACGTCTTGTAATCATCATCGTTGTCTCATCATAGCTAATGATGCGAGACCGACATGACTAAGAAGAAACTGCTGTAAATGAGAGGCGGCAGTACCGCAGCCATGCAGGAGGAAACAACCTCCACCGATATTGGTGGTAACCGACCGGACGCAACAACAAAACCAAAACCAAGCCCTAGGCTGGGTCTAGATCGGGCTCGTGAAGATCCTGTTGCAGCTCCGGCCGCGTGTTCGGTTAATTTGGTTAATTCGGTTCGGTTTATATGATTATATGGTAAATACGATTTTAATACTTTGATAAATACGGTTTTATACGAAAATACGATTCGGTTTCGGTAATAATTATTAAATATCGGTTCGGTTTCGGTAATAACCAAACTAATCATAGTTGACGCGATTTTTTAATAACGTATAAATTTTATGGTCGTATATATCATTGTAGTATTTTATATGACGGTACTAGATGTATTGTAAGAGATAAATAATAAAAACAATGAATTTTAGTCAAAATAAAATAGTTTAGAATTTTTTTATATGACCAATCTGGATGTATTGCAAGAGAGCAATAAAGAAAACAAAGCAAAATTCGGCAAAATAAAAATTAGAGCCTACACAATGAGTTAAACTCACGACCTTGGGCTTAGCCACGAAAGTTAGCACATGGTAACTAGTAGGGTGCAAGAAGGTTTCATGATTTAGAAAACTTTGGACCCTTTATGACTGTTTTAGCAAAGTTGGACTGGTATATTATAGGATTACTGCAAAAGACTATTAGATTAATTTCGGTAAAAACCGTGGTTTTTTGGTTTAAAACTGAATTAACCGAGAGCCAAACGGTTAGCATTTTTGCTAACTATAACCTTAACCATAAACTGGAAAATCCAGAATTTTGATTGCGGTTAGGTTTTTTTATTCGGTTTTCGGTTATACGCAACCGAAGTTGCAGCGCTGCAGCAGAAGTGCTGTCATCGCTGCTACCCCACCCAAAGCCGACCCTCTAACCACCGAAGGCGAGTCAACCGAGCCCAAGCCGTCACGACCTCACCGGGGGTGGCGGGAGGGGAGCTTTGGGGAGGAAGAGGAGAGGCCCGCCCCCGATCGCCCTGAGCATTGTGTATTACCATATATATGGCATATGTGGTGAGCAAACTTTACAAAAAAAGCAATGTAAAATAAAATCTCGTGTGCCCTAAAAATAACTCTATATGGCATGTTGCCGTAAAAAAAAGGAATTGTAGTAAATTTTGAGGAAAGAAAAATTGGTAAACAAGCCACACCAATAAAGGCAGAATGGACAAAAATAACCCAAACTTAAAAGGATTTCACAAAATGACCCATCTGGAAAACTATTTCACTGGCACTAACCCTTTGGGTAGCGCCTAACAGCTAGGCGCTACACTCTACAGTGTAGCGCCTTTCAGCTAGGCGCTATGGCCCCTGCCAGCGTGGCACCGCCTGGCCTCTCCCTAGCCCCACCCGGCCGTGTGACGCCCAGGCGCTATGTCTGGGGCGAGTAACGCCCAGGCGCTATGCGCAGGGTGTAGCGCCTATCTGATAGGCGCTACACTTTGGGACTTAAGCTGTCGGGCCTAGCCCCCACCCCACCCCTCCCCATTCACTCCCAGCTCGACCCAAGCAAGAAGAACAGCAAGGAGGCGCCCCCTTCTCCCCTCTCTTCTCCCCCTCTCAAATCTCTCACATTGGAAGCTTTATTTGGTGGATTTGTGCCTCTCCCCAGCTGCTAGAGGTACCCTCCCTCATTACCCTCCGTTTTGACCTCCTGAAATCTTTCATTTTGGTTGGACTTGGCTTGAAACCCTAGAAATTTGATTTGGAGAGAAATGTTTGGAAATTTGTTAGATTCATTGGCCAATGTTGGTTATAAAGATGTGTATGAAGCATTTAGTTAGGTTTAGGGTTGTTGAAATGACATTGTTTGGTATATTGGAATGTTATGGCTAGGGTTAGGGTTAGGGTTTGCTTATGTAAGAGAGGGTGTTCTTGTTAGCTTTATGGTTTGGTAATGTGTCTAGTATAGTTTTGTTTACCTTGTCATGGTTAGTTAATGAACATATTCTCCTATGTGTTAGGGATGGCAAGAATTGTTCATGTTCATCATGTGGACAAGGATGCCTTTTTGAAAGGCAACATAGAACCGGACCCGGATGAGCTAGATATTGTGTTTGAGCGTAGTCCCATCTATGCCGAGGTCTTGGAGCAAGTGAGGATTGAATTGAAATGGATGGACCCATGTGATGTTGTTGAGTTGGAAGGAAGACATAATGTGGGTTTTGGAATGCATATCCGTTGGAAGACCATGTGTATCTTCTCCGAGGCTTGTTGGCTTGCATACAAGGAGGTGGTGGCCGAATCACTAGACAAGGCTCTTGAGCTATTTGCCACCAAGAAGGTTGATAGTTCATTGCCTTTGGACTTGAACCGTCGTTCTTCCCCATTGGATAGTAGGAGTCCTCCACCCGTGGAGAAAGAGCTATGGATTGAACCTCCTTTGAGCCAAACATTGAGCCCGATTTCAAGACACCAAGACGAAGTGTTGGAAGAGGACAATGATGATTGTGAGGGTGAAGATGATGATGATGAACTCCATGACAACAATGTTGGTGATTTGGAGAAATATATCACTCAACATGAAATGGACCATGAACTCCCGTATTCTCGAGGCTATGCTTCGGACTCGGATGATGATGGTCCCGAAGAATAAGTTGACGAGGAGGGGTTCACGGCTAGAGAGGCCGAAATCCACCATACCGTATTGGGGCGGGACCATCAGGTGCCTTTGTTTCGTGATCTTAGTCTCACGGATGAAGCCACGGTTGATGGTGGCAAAGGCTTAGTCCTTGGACCAAGGACAAGTTCTTACCGGGATGGCAATGAAGTGAATAATGGCTTTTGCAAAGGATCAAGGTTTAAGACCTTGTTGGAATTTAAGCAATGGATAAAGGACTTCTCGGTGAAGCATCATCGTCCTTACACGGTCGTGCACTCGGATATCAAGAAGCGTTACACGGTGAAGTGCGAGGCGGAAGGATGTCCTTGGATTGTGCGTGCTAGACCATTCAAGGGAGGTCCCGATTGGCACATATCTAGTTGCGTATTAACTCACATGTGCCGAGGCCCGATGGTGGATGGCAAGGATGCAAAGCATGAGCACCGACAACTCACCTCCGAGTTCCTCGCTTATAGGCTTTCCAATGACATCGCGTCGTTTCCAATAATGAGCATCAAGCAGGTCATTTAGTTTGTGAAAGCCCTCTTTAACTATGAGGTGAAGTACGGGAAGGCATGGAAGGCTAAGCAAGCCGCATTCAAGATGTTGTACGGTGATTGGGAGGAATCTTATAACTGAATCCCAAGGTTGTTGGGAGCGATGACCGATGCTAACCCGGGCATGGTTCATGTGGTTGAACCTTTGGGGAACAAGACAAGGATTGTAAACGGAAGAACCGTTCGAGTTTTTGGCCGTGCATTTTGGGCTTTCGAGCAATGTGTTCAGGCGTTTGAACATTGTAGGCCGGTCATCTCCGTTGATGGCACCTTTTTGACCAGTCAATTCAAGGTCACTATCTTGATTGCAATAGCCAATGATGCCAACAACCGGTTGATTCCTTTGGCCTTTGCTTTGGTAGAGGTGGAAAACAATGATAATTGGGAGTGGTTCTTCCATCTTTTAAGAACCAAGATATTAACCCCTAATAGGGAAATATGTGTCATCTCGGACCGTCATCAAGGAATTCTTAAAGCGGTGGACCAACATATTCCCGGGCATGCTCCGTTGCACCATCGTTGGTGCATGAGACACTTTTGTTCAAACTTCTATAGGGCATGCAAGAGCAAGGATTTGGCCGATGATCTACAAGATTGTTGCCTCGCTTTCACGGGACGTCGTTTCTCAAACTTGTACAACAAATTGCTCTTCAACAAAGAGCTCGATGCGGGTAGTCGAGAGTTTCTCGATAGGAGCATTGGAGAAAGAAAAGTGGGAACGAGCTTTCGATGACGGTGGCCGGAGGTACGGCCAAATGACAAGCAATATGGAGAGGCCTTCAACAAGTTGCTCAAAGGTGTCCATGCATTGCCCGTCACGGCAATAGTCCGTTATACATTCGACATGATGAATGGGTATTTTCTTAAATACTCAGAGGAAACGGACCGGCAGATTGCGGGGGACTACAAGAACAAGTACAAATACAAGTACCCACCTAAGGTTGATGATTGGATGCAATTTCAGTCAAAGAAAGCGGATTCCCAAGTTAACACGGAGTATGACAATGACGAGCTAATTTACCAAGTTACGGAGCCCGGAGGTACAACGGCTGATGGTGTCCAACACGGAGGCCGAGCTTTTAAGGTCTCGCTCAAGACTTGTGAGTGCACATGCGCAAGGCCATCATTGCTTCATCTTGCCTGCTCGCACTTGCTCGTGGCGTCTCGCCGGCGACATTTGGATTACAATAATCCGCTCACGGTGAGAGAGGCTGAGTTCTCCATTGAGACTACTAAGAAGATATGGGCTCCTATATTTCATCCATATTTGGACCAATCAAAATGGCCGGAGTACCATGGGATTCAACTATGGCCCGATTCGAAATGGAAAGTGATTAAACGTGGAAGACGCAAGACAAAACGCTTTAGGAGCGACATGGATGGATGGGGCCATGGTGGTGCTCGAGAAACGGGCAATGACCAATTCCAAGAGCCTCGTGAGAGAGCCCGGTGCGGAACATGCAATGGTGAAGGGCATAATGCAAGAAAGTGTTCTCAAAGGAAAAGAGCAAAAGGAAATGAAGCAAGCACTAGCCAACCAAGTGGTAGCCAACAAGGACCAAGCCAACCAAGAACTAGCCAACAAGCTCCAAGCCAACCAAGAACTAGCCAACAAGCTCCAAGCCAACCAAGAACTAGCCAACAAGCTCCAAGCCAACTAAGCTAGCAGATTTCGGGTGCTCCAAAACTAACAGGAGCATACCGAGAGAAAATCGGGTGGTTGTTGGCGGGGGAAAACTCTAAGTCAGAGTGTAGCGCCTGTCTGCTAGGCGCTACACCTCAGAGCATAGCGCCTATCAGACAGGCGCTACACTCTGAAACTGCACTAGTTTCAAACAACATATACTCAAACTGCACATATACTCAAATAACATCAACATAGTCTCAAACAACATGAACATATTGTCATACATCAACATAGTCTCAAACAACATCAACATAGTTCCATACATGAACATAGTCTTAAACAACATCAACATACTGCCATACATTAACCCATACATAGTCTCAAACCTAGTGCATCGTCATCAACATTGTGCCATTCATGACCTACTTCCGTCCACGCGTCCTTGGGCCTCGGCCCCTCCTTGGAGGTATCTTCTTTGTCACCTCCTCTTCTTGCGACTCATCTTCATCATCATACCGTAGGCCTCTCGTCCTCCTAGTCGCTCTTGACCTCCGTGGCGGCTCATCCTTGACAACATTGGCCTTTCCCTTGTTACGGAAATCGTCCGGCGTCCAGCGATTGAACTGTTTCCTTGGCTTCAGCTGGTATGCGGAACGAATCCGGTACTCCTCCTCAGTCTCATTCTCCATATGAGGTAACTACATGTAAGATTGTATGGCTATGAGAAATGCATGGGAAACAGAAAGCACTAAATGCATGTAAGGTTGTCCCATACCTCATCTTCCGAACGAATCGCCGAAGTGGTGTCATCCTCAACATCATCCTGAAGATGGGCCGACGGATCAGTAGTCGACTTGGACCTAGAACCGGACGGGGTTGTGTACTCAGGATCGCGGCAACCTAGCACGTTAGATAAGAGACACATCTTTTGGGCCGAGCGCTGTAACAAATAACAACATAACTCAAACCAAGAACATGCCTAACTTGAGGAAGTCTTGCATCCATACCTTAAGGAAGTTTCGTATCATGCCTTCTCCCTTTTTCCCCTTAGGGGTAGAAAAAAGAATCGCCTCAGCATCGTCGGCATATTTCTTTACCTCCGTTCTCTACAGAGTCAAGAACAAGAACATGTTAGGCAAGAAAGAGATGAGAGTGCAAGGGAAGTAATGCAAAGGCAACGATAACTTTACCGCAAAGTTGAGTGAGGAAGAAAGCGGGATGTCGGTCCCCTCCCTGACCTGCCGGTTGTATTGAGTGTAGGCAAGTTCATCAAACTGGACTGGCTCCTCCAATATTTCTTCCTCATAGGACGGCGGGCAAATGGAGACACGGGTACTACCAAGAAACCAATGGATGTAGTTGTTAAATGCAACTGGGCAATGTGCTCTTCCACTATTCCATTCCGTTCGTCGAGCATTCTCCACACAAATGAGGAACTCCATGACGTGCCTCCTATGATGGTGATCCCAATTCTTGATCTTCCTCTGCCTCTTTCTGTCCAACCTGAACAACAACAAAGAACCATGTTAGTACCATCCAAAGCAATTGAGCACAAGTTCTCATGCTAACTAACCGATGAAGCTCCTTGTTGGTGTCCTTCCACATGGGAGGGTTGCACTGAAACAACCCGAACTGCCTCATCACCCGTTGTGGCATATGAAACTCAACCGCCCAATTGCAAATCAATGGGCAGCACATGAGCCAGAGAGATTGTTCCTCCAAGCACTTCGGGTTAATATCAAACCCGGGAGCAATACCAAAATCGTCCCCACAACCATAAGGCTCCCACTCCACCTGCAACATATCACAAGAACATGTTTGGTATCAATTTTGACTCGTGAAGTAAATATTATGGATAGTGACGTATAGATAAACATCTACCTGCTCGGGCATAATCGCATCAAACTCGTTCGTGTACTTGAGGTACATGGCATCAACATCGCTTGTCATCTTCGATACCACATCCCACTTGTAAGCCCAAGTCGGGAGGCGTAGAGGGTTTCTATTATACGCTGGCCAAGGATGGTGGCCCACCTCTTTGGGACACCCAACTGGTAAGCGTTCCCAGCTCCATATCGAGAGAAGAACCATAGCACCACCTATTCTGGCATTTTCGCCTGCCCTACGACAGGCATCGTCCAACTACAAGTGAACAAAAACGAGGTCAGTATAGCATATGTGTGGACTCGACATATACAAATGAATGTAGAGTGCACAGGTGATTACCTGCCGGTACAAGTAGGCAAGAGCCGCCGAACCCCAGCTGATATTGCTATCCCAGTTTGCTAGTGCCTTGAGCCACATCCACCGAGCGGTCCTACCTCCGCTGTCAGCAAACAGAGTCCTAGAAAGGACATACCACACGTACACACGAGCATGTGTCTCGATCACCTCAACTTCGGCGGGGTTCGGGCATTCCCTAAAGTTCTCCACGATCCACGCATATGTCGCGCCTGCTGGGACTCTATCTTTGCTATCTTTAAGTTCTTCAGGAGCCATGCCAATAAGTAGATGCATCGCATTGCGCCACCCATCGGAATCTGTGCTCATACAGAGAGGCTCCCCCGCGATAGGAAGTCCAAAGATCATGGAAACATCCTGAAGAGTAGGAGTGATCTCGCCGGTCCGAAGGTGGAAAGTGTGCGTCTCCGGCCTCCACCGGTCGACAAGTGCGGTGATAGCAGCCGCGTTGAGGTTCGGCGTCGACCGGCTCACAAGCGTGATGAAAGGGAGGAGGCCTAGCCGCTTGATATACTCGGTGTACCGCTCGTCGTACGGCATGTCATTCGAAGACGCGCCATATGACCGAAGCTTGAGGGGACGAAGCCTCTGCATACATACAAGATCGAACATTATGCTTTTTCCAACACAATTGAATCAATAGAAAAATAAAAGCAAAGAAGTTCAACCATGGTTTTATTACCATATGCTTCTCCGCCATCAAGTATGCCCGGTGTTGATGATCATAGTAATCCTCAAGTAGCCACACCATCCTACATATATATTCCAAACATCAATAAAATGTGTGTGGTATGTGGCCATTGTTTCAATTTATACAATAAACTATAAAGAATATGGGAGCATATTATTCACACATCCATACAAATCCATATAAAACCATCATACACAATGCAAATCAACAACACACTTCCATTTCCCGTCAAATACAACTAATATATAACTTTCAAATAACCAAAAACATACACAAATAGGCCATATTATGAATCCAACTAGATCTAGGGTTTGAGGATAATGTGCAAGATTCATTGGATGAAAGAGAGGGGAAATGAGGGGATTACCTTGAGGGAGGGATGGGGAAGCAAATCCACGGTGAAATCCCTCAGATCTGTTGGTTTTAGGGATGGATTTGAGAGAGGGGGAGAGAGGAACCGTCGGCTGGCCTCCTTGCTGTTCTCCAGGCGCCTGGGAGTGAACGGGGAGGGGTGGGGAGAGGCTGCCGCGCGACAGACTAAGTCTCAAAGTGCCTACACTTTAAAGCATAGCGTCTATCAGACAGGCGCTACACCCTGGGCATAGCGCCTGGGCGTTACTCGCCCCAGGCATAGCGCCTGGCGTCACACGCCCGGGTGGGGCCAGGGAGGGGCCAGACGGTGCCACGCTGGCAGGGACATAGCGCCTAGCTGAAAGGCGCTACACTGTAGAGTGTAGCGCTGTAGCGCGTAGCTGTTGGGAGTTACCCAAAGGGTTAGTCCAGGAAAATAGTTTTTCAGATAGGTCATTTTGTGAAATCCTTTTGAATTTAGGTTATTTTTGTCCATCAATAAAAGGGGAAGAAAATCGCAATGTAATAAATCAGGAAAAGATTTGAAGAATACTACCCGAGACGCGTCATTTAACCTCCCATTTGCCCTTTCTTCCTTTCTATCCGTGCCCCGTGAATCCGCACCCTTCAAGCAAGTCCAGCCCCGTGCTTCACTGGCGCTCTTCTGGAGCCCTCATCAACTCCTAATCCCAACCAAAATTCGCTACGTCTTAAACGAAATCACTTCCCCCTTCCGCAGTTTCCCGTTTCTCCCGTTCGATTCAGCGTCGCCGGATTCGCGGCGAGCTTGAAGTTCCTCTTCCCAATTCGGCCGACGAGCTGTGCGTGTTGCTGCCAATTGAAGTGATCTGATCTGGTGGCGTGTCGAGGACGGGGCGTGGCGGCGGTTCTGGTTTCAGAAGCGGCTAGGGCCATGCGAATTGGGGCGCCGCTGGGTTGACCATGAGGGGTGGGGCAGCTGCAGGTGGTGGTGGTGTTGCGCGTGGTCTGGGTGATGGGATCGCCGGAGGGGCGGCTCGTTGAGTTGTTCGGAGCAGTCAAGTCGTGGATGCCGCGGCGGGGAGAGCACTCGCCGCCGCCTGGGCCGAAGGCTGCGGCTGCTGCTGCTGCTGTGCCGCTGGCGCCGCACCCGCAGCCGCAGCCGCAGCCGCATGACCTCTCGAGAGATTTCTGGATGCCGGATCAGAGTTGTCGGGTGTGCTATGACTGCGATGCGCAGTTCACCATCCTGAATCGGCGTCATCACTGCCGCCACTGTGGCCGCGTGTTCTGCTCACGCTGCACAGCCAACTCTGTGCCGCGCACGCCGGGGGACGCCGCGCGGGAGGACGGCGAACGGATCAGGGTCTGCAATTACTGCTTTAAGCGCTGGCTTGAGGAGCAAACAGCCATGCGGAGGGACATGGCACAGCCGTCAAGCCCGGTACTGAGTTCGTCGCCGTCGGCCGTGAGCCTCGGAAGTGACAAGTCAGGCTCGACAGGGCATAGCAGCACGGTGACGAACGGTCAGATGTCTTCTTATGCAAATGTCAGCTGCACTGACTTCGGATCCCTGCCGGTGGACGGCGAGGGCGGCGAGCCTGATGGTTCTCTCGAGAAGCAGCGTGCTGTGATGGAGCCCGGTGACGGCATGGACCATATGGCTTATGTGGACAATCCTCCCGATCCATTCAACTTTTGCTTGAATAGGTATGCCTTTTCAGGCTTCTGGCTTTGTTCATCAACAAAGTAAATTATATTAACTTCTTTTTGAAGAAAATTAAACTGTAGTAACTTTGTACAATGTCGTCGACAAAGAAGGATTGTTTGAGCTAGTTGGCCAATCAGTAACCTGGGACTATACCTTTTAACTTCTCATACATGTGTCGTTAGATTTCGGTAAAGGTATTAAGCTACGGAGAAACTTCTTTTTGAAGAAAATCAAACTATACTAACTCTATACATTATTATGTTGTCACACCAATATAGTCTTGAAATGTCCCTTTGGATGTTCTATCCAATTCATGATAGTACTGTGATACAAGCATGCAGAAATTCCCAGTAAAAAAAAGCATGCAGAAATTCATAAGTTCTCTTTAAAGAACATAAAAATTCATAAGCTGTTGACTGCTGGTTAACCATTAGAGGGCGCACTGTTAATCATCATTATCATCTCTGAACCAAGTAGAAGATGGAAGGTGCTGATCCAAAAGTATACTTTGATTAGATCCTTTTCTCATTGATCAAAACTGGCAACTTGCTGATGCTCCTTTGTGCCAAATCAAGGTGATAGCACAGTATCAAGCAACAATGCAAATGCCTGATATAATCATATCGTGTAGTTACTTGATGATAAGCCGGATGCGATGATAAAGCACTCCAGATTTTGGCGCAGTTAACTTATTGCTCAAGTTCCATTATCTGGAAAATACTGCGCAGATGAACTATCAAACTAAACAAATAATTGGTAGACTGTATTCAAAATTGCAAGTTGCCTTCCTGTGACTAATTGATATTTATTTTGTTCTAGGAGTTACGATGAAGATGATGATTACACAAATTTTCGCTTGGATTCTGAAGTACACCACCTAGAAAACTCCAAAGAATACTATGGACCTATGTGTTTTGATGATCATCAAGTTGTCTGTGGTGATGCTGCTAAAGAATCTGTATCCCCAAGGAAAGATACAGCGACCTTTGTTACTTCTGTAGGAATTGATAAGATGGGAGATCATATCATCGATAATAGTGAGGAGTGCAATGCTCGATCCTCTTCCTTGTTTGGCATGGAAGTGGTAGAAAATGAACTTGTGGATTTTGAAAACAACAGCTCACTTTGGTGTCCTCCTGAAGCCGAGGATGAAGAGGATGACCATGATGGTGATCCATGTGATGATCATGAAGGGGAGGATGCCACAGGAGAATGGGGGTATCAACGCTCAAACAGCTTTGGTACCGGACATTGTCGGAGTAGAGATAAATCTGCTGAGGAACACAAGAAAGCCATGAAAGATATTGTTGATGGGCATTTTCGGGCATTGGTTGCTCAACTTCTTCAGGCTGAGGAGGTACCATTGGCTGATAAAACTGGCAAAGATAGTTGGCTAGATATAGTTACTTCTTTGTCTTGGGAAGCCGCGTCTCTTCTTAGACCAGATACCAGCAAAGAAGGACGAATGGATCCTGGTGGTTATGTAAAGGTGAAATGCTTGGCTTGTGGCCGTCCAAGTGACAGGTGAAGAAAGTCATTCCTCCATGCATTACTTTCACATAGTCTAATGATTTTTGCATCTTTATGTGTTTGATTATTTATTTGCCATGTGGTTTATGCAGCGCTCAGATGAATATGTGATTGCTTTTTAACATAAACGACATATAGTGTTAATGCTAGTATGCTACAGCTGGCAAACTTGCTTTTCAAGTTACAGCACTGCACTTCGAATTTCATAGCCCCCCCCCTTCCTCAATGCATTTCTTCAGTGTCGCAGGGGTAAGAACTCATTTGTTTTTGTATCTTACCGTAAACTTCCTCCTTTGCAGCTTGGTTGTAAGAGGGGTTGTTTGTAAGAAGAATGTCGCTCATCGTCGTATGTCAGCAAAGAAGGAAAAGCCACGAATCATAATTCTTGGTGGTGCACTTGAATATCAGCGTGTATCGAATTTGCTTTCGAGTTTTGATACTTTACTGCAGCAGGTACTACCCATGAGTATTTTTTGTGTGCATATATTATAAAACCGAAGTGCATTGAGAGGGTCGTATAGATTGAGAGTTGCTGATGACGATTATTTTTCACGCCTTTTTGTACTCCAGGAAACAGATTATCTGAAAATGGCAGTTGCAAAGATCAAAGCGCACCAACCAAGTGTTGTTTTGGTAGAAAAATCGGTTTCTCGTCATGCTCAGGATTTATTTCTCGAGAAAAATATTTCTCTTGTTCTGAATATCAAAAGACCACTTCTGGAAAGGATATCCCGTTGCACTGGTGCTCATATAGTTCCCTCAATCGATTATTTGTCATCCGAAAAACTCGGCAAGTGTGACTTATTCCATGTGGAGAAGTATATTGAGGAGCATGGGACAGCTGGAGAAGGTGGGAAGAAAATGCTGAAGACCCTTATGTTCTTTGAAGGCTGCCCAAAGCCCTTGGGTTTTACAGTAAGTGTTCAGTAGTTGACTCAGTTATAATACTTGGTCATGTCTAACCATCTCTGATTCTGTAGATCTTGCTAAAAGGAGCTAATGGTGATGAACTGAAAAAAGTGAAGCATGTTGTGCAATATGGAGTCTTTGCAGCCTATCACTTGGCTCTTGAAACATCTTTTCTTGTGGACGAAGGTGCAACCCTTCCAGAACTCCCTCTTAAGTCACCAATTATTGTTGCTTTGCCAGATAAACCTTCCAGTGCTGATAGATCCATTTCGACAATACCTATTTTACAAATGTCCACTGCTTCATCACCCAACAGCAACCTCCAAGCAACTGCTATGCGAAAGGATGATTTTGAATTCAGTGAGTTTGGAAAAGTTGACCAAATGGCAGCAGCATGCTTCCCTGATAACAAAAGCTGCGAAAGGTTGGGAGTTGGTTCAACCCAAACGCCATCTATTCAAATCAATGACCAAAACAGAAACATAAGCTGTTTGCTGGGTATGGACCCTCGATCATATATTGATCCCTTGGTTCAGCATTCGAGAATTTCATTATGTCATTGTCCTGCTTGTACTAGAAATATTGGCAGCGAAATGAAGTTTGAAGAACTCCAGCCTGAAACCACTAGAAATGTGCTGGCTAATGGCTTCAGTGTATTGCACGCTCATCCTGGAAATTCGGTGTCTCCTGAATTTGATCTTTCATTTGCCCATAATTCTGAGAATGGTGTGAAGATAGCAGCTAAGCCATCTGCTCCTCTTAACTTAATTTCTTATGATAATGGCAGTTCAAAGTATAGTTCAATTATAAAAAAGGATGAAATTCCAGCATCTCCTGCTGACAACAAGAGTATATTAGTTTCTATGTCCTCTCGTTGTGTTTGGAAAGAAGCTATCTGTGAGCGGCCACATCTTCTTCGCATAAAATATTATGGCAACTTTGACAAACCTTTAGGCAAGTTTCTGTTTGAGCAACTATTTGATCAGGTAAGACCTAGGTCTTTGATAAAGTATTAATTTTTTTTTTGCAAAAAAATATATTTTACTAACAACTTTGCAATTTTGTCTAGGGCAATCGTTGTCCCTCTTGTGAGCTGGCACCGGAGGCCCATGTTTATTGCTATGTTCACCCCCAGGGCAGCTTAACAATATCATTGCGGAAACTTATAGTGAAGTTACCTGGTGAACATGATGGTAAAATCTGGATGTGGCATAGATGCTTACGCTGTCCACGCGATGATGGGCTCCCTCCAGCAACTAAAAGAATAGTGATGTCTGATGCTGCTTGGGGCTTATCTTTTGGTAAATTTTTGGAGCTGAGTTTTTCAAATCATGCAGCAGCAAGTAGGGTAGCAAGCTGTGGTCATTCTCTTCACAGGGACTGCCTACGTTTTTATGGGTATGTCATCATCTTCATTCTACTTATTCAAATTGGTGAAAACCGTACCTTAAATGTTTGAATTTCAGCTTTGGCGAAATGGTTGCCTGCTTCCGGTATGCATCAATCAAGGTTCACTCAGTCTATTTGCCACCGTCAAAGCTTGATTTCACTTCCCAGCATCAGGAATGGGTAGAGCAAGAAGCAAATGAGGTAGTGTGTTTAGCTGTATGAGCTCACTTACGAGGTAGTTTCTGTCTGATACTAATAGTCAATGTCTCAGGTGGTTGATTCAGCTGAACTCTTGTTCACTGAAGTGCTGAATGCTCTCCACCAAATTTCAGAGAAAAGGCCAATTACAGGCTCTTTTGATGGCAATATAAAGATCCTTGAGTTAAGAAGAAACATAGTGGAGCTGGAAGATATCCTGCAAGCAGAGAAGGCTGATTTCACGGTAAATTGTTTTACCGTTTCTATATGTTGATTTGTTAAGAAACCATTGTCACACTTATGCTTGGTTAAAAAAGATAAGCTCCACCTAAAGTGGTATTCTGATTATTGGCGCATTCATCTTCAGGAATCACTAAAGGATCTACTGAAAAAGGAAATCAGAAAGGGGCAGTTATTCATTGATATTCTTGAGGTTAACAAACTAAGGAGGCAACTCCTGTTTCTATGTTACTTGTGGGATCAACGGCTAAGTTTCATAGCAACCTCAGGTGGCAAATACTGCGATGCTTTAGGAGGTTTACGAGTTGGAAATAAGAATTCTGAAATCAATGATAGATCAGTTGATACCAATACAAACACAAAGTTTGAGAAGAATTCAATGGGCACCGAAGTTGTTTCAAATGCTGAGGATCGATCCTTGGGACAGAGCCCAAGCCCACTTCATGCTGATAATGAGGGGCTCAACCAGCATGATCAATCTTATGGAACTAGCTTGAAACATATTGAAGATTTGAATGGTACTGAACATACAATAGCTAAAATCAGTCATGCAAATAGTGCAAGTGTCAAAGATCATTTAGATCATCAAGAATCCAACATCAGTGTCCGTAGAGTTTCTTCTGAAGGTCAGTTCCCAGTAACGGCTGATATTTCAGACACACTGGATGCAAAATGGAGAGGTGAGAATGGACCTGCTCCTGATGCAAGCTTGGTGAAGCCTCTAGCACAGCTAGAAGGTACAGCTGCCGACGTAAAAAAACAAGCTAAGGCAATACCACACCATACTTCTGCTTTATCTGTCAGATCTGGTGATACAGTAGAAGACTTGCTAAGCTGTCTTAAAATGCCATACATGACATTTTATAATTCCTTGAACACAAACTCTGGCACATCACCAACATTTGGGACCTTGGCCGACTACAGTCCTGTATACATTTCATTATTTCGCGAGCTATCACAGCAAGGTGGAGCAAGACTTTTTCTGCCAACTGGAGTTAACGATATTGTTATCCCAGTATTTGATGATGAACCGACTAGTATTATTTCGTATGCACTTGTTTCACCTATGTATCACTTCCAATTGTCAGTTGAGAGCAGCAAAAACAAAGATAGTGCCGATTCTTCACTTCCGTTACCTGTATACGATTCAGGAAATTTTAACCCATTTCAGTTATTTGAGGATTTTGGATCCTCTGACGATTTCACTTCATCAATATCTTCCAGTAGAGGGTCCTTTGCTCCTGATCCAGTGCACTCCAGAGTTTCTTTTGAAGATGGTGGGCCACTTGGGAAAGTTAAATACACTGTGACATGCTATTATGCAAAAAGCTTTGAAGTGCTCAGAAGATCTTGTTGTCCATCAGAGCTAGATTTTATAAGATCTATCAGTCGATGCAAGAAATGGGGAGCACAAGGTGGCAAAAGCAACGTGTTCTTTGCAAAATCTCTGGATGATAGATTTATAATAAAGCAGGTCACAAAAACAGAGCTTGAATCATTCCTTCAGTTTGGCCCACATTATTTTAAATATTTGTCAGAGTCCATAAGCACTGGAAGCCCTACATCTCTTGCAAAGATTCTGGGAATCTATCAGGTATGTTCATAGGACCTTTAGTCTCCTGTTTATAGTTTTATTGGCAGTGTCATTCTACACTAATTATGAGGAAGAAACTTCATTTATCCTTGGATTAGAGAAACTTAATATCTCGTGAGTAAGTATAGGCTTCTTGTGAGAAATGGCGGAAACAATGCTGTTAAGGCAGGCAGAAATTATAGTTTTTCTATCCGTGCAAGTTTATGTGATATGTTGTCTCCAGAGAAAATGATAATGATTTCCACTCCCGATCCCTTCTGTTTTTAAACATGGGTTTGGTCATTTGAACTCTTATATGAATATATGATAGTTTGTAAGATCTAGTTATTTTACTGGTGGGTAGCAGCAAACAATAAAATGTGAGCTCAGGCTGTAGGTAGCCTCTTTTTTTTTGTGAATATTCTAATACGGTATTTCAATGTTTCAAAATATTCTGAAAAGAACCATGGTAGTTAAGGATGTATTCACTAGCACGTAAAATCTCAATACCAAATACCTTATACTTTGGACTACGCAAAAAATGAAAATTTCTGACAAATATTGTGGTCTGAAATGTGTACTGTTCACATTGCTCGGATCCACACTTTTGTCACTTTCGCGTAGCCCAGAGTATAAAGTATTTCGTATTGAGTTCTTATGTGCTTGTTAGTACATCCTTAACTACATCCAGAAGTTTTTGCAGAGCTGTTTGTAACTTCGAAGTACTGTTTTAGATTTTTTCTAAAAAAGGGTTACTAGGAGCCCGAGCTCACAGATGGCGCAATCTGGGTAGGAGCGGATTTCTTATCCAGTTTAAGAATCATGCATTTATATATATGTTTGCCATGGTATAGGTTCTAAATTGGAAGGGATATAGATATAATACACGGGTAAACCTTTTGTTGCCTTTTATTTGCTTAAGATATAATTTCTCTATTCTTCTAATAATTATTGGGTGCAGGTCATTTTTTGTTTCTGGAATTGGGCAGTGCATCTTTTTAAAAACACAACGCTTTCCTATAATTTGTAGATCTTTGTTTGTCAAATATGTCATGTATGCACCTATAGTAACTTCAGTTGACCACTATGTCTTTCCGTAACACATGCCTTTGGAGATTTTGCAACCTGCAAGTCGGTGTCTGCAGGAAATTTTGCAACTTTGGGGGGGGGGGGGGGGGGGGGGGGGGGGGGGGATCTCCACACTTCGTAGTATACTAAAAAGGTGTGCTTTTTCTTAGGTTACAATTAAGCATCTGAAAGGCGGCAAGGAATCAAAAATGGATTTGCTTGTGATGGAAAATCTTCTATTTGGACGGAATATTACAAGGCTTTATGATCTCAAGGGATCGTCAAGATCAAGGTATAATGCAGACTCCAGCAACAACAAGGTCCTTCTCGATCAGAACTTAATTGAGGCAATGCCAACGTCCCCGATTTTTGTTGGGAACAAAGCAAAGCGGCTTCTGGAAAGAGCTGTTTGGAATGACACTTCTTTTCTAGCAGTAAGTTGATATGCTCACAACGAGAATTATCTGTTTCATGCATGCATTTATTGTGCTTATAAAGACTAAGAAGGAAATGTAAGGTGTATCAGGGTTGCTTATTGACTTTCACCTTGATTTATGGAACTTAATACTGGAAAATCTGTGTTTTGTACCTTCTTTTGCGAAACCCATATCTCATGAGGACAAGGTTTGTTTTGTGAGAGACATACTAATCTTTAATATAAGCCATAAGATGGCAGATTATCCTTCACTTTACCAGTATCAGGAAAATCATTTACTACTATATGCAAGGTTTTTGAGTCGCTGAGCCAAGTCGAGTCACCAACCCTCTGGCTCGGCGTTTAGTCGTTGAATAGTTGCGAGTCTCCCTGATTTTGAGAAAACGACTTGGCGATTAGTCGGTGACTAATCAGCGATTCAAAAATCTTGACTATATGACAATGAAACTGGACTGCTATTTACCTTATCGCTGAAGATTTGCTACTTTCTAGGATGCACAAACATAGAACTTCATGAATGCTGTTCCGTTTGTGTAGCTTATGATCTATCTCCATCGCATGTTTATACTTTGTGTCAACTGTTCGCTCTTGAGTTATATTACTGTATCACAATTCCACAAATGCGTTATACTTAAGAAATCACATGGTGCTATCCATTGTATGGTAGTCTTTCGTGCTTTATGAATCGTTCATGCCTGACGAGAACATTAAATACTCCCTCCTTCCTGAATTAGATGTCACAGATTTGTCTAGATTCGTATGTATCTAGACACGTTTTAGTGTACAAATACATGCGAATCTAGATACATCTGCGACATCTAATTCGGGACAGAGGGAGTATAACATGTCAGTGCTCACTTATAAGTCGTGATGTTATTCTTGACTTGAATGGCTGTAGCAAATGAAGCCAATGTTTATAAGTTCCTAGAAAGCATAGGGTGCTAAATGCGTACTCCCACTACTGTAACTGGCGTATCTTATAAGTTTTCTGGCATATTCTTTTGTTAACTCTGTCAGACACTGATAACGTTTGTTACCGGCAGTAGTCAATATGTTTTAGACAAGGCATGGACATGAGATGTGAAATACAGATGGAACATATACCAAACTGACCTTGATACAAACGTCTCTATAGCATTAGGACTTTCTCAAAATGATAAAGTAGTATGCATACTACACCATGGTAGTATATGGGACATGGATGTAACTATGTAGGATAATTTTTTCCCTATTTGTATACACAAATTAATTGATTTTTCATGAAATGGCTTTCTTTCAGGGAATTGATGTAATGGATTATTCCTTACTTGTGGGTGTTGATGAGGATAGACACGAACTGGTCCTGGGAATAATTGATTTTATGAGACAGTATACATGGGACAAGCACCTCGAGACATGGGTCAAATCTTCTGGCATTCTTGGCGGGCCGAAGAATGCCGCTCCAACGGTAGTCTCGCCAATGCAGTACAAGAAGCGGTTTAGGAAAGCCATGTCTGCTTATTTTATTGTGGTTCCTGAGCAATGGATGCCTGCAATAATCAACCTGGACCAATCATCGTCAAATATTTGGGAAGATGATTCTCAAGACGCTTTACAAGAATGATATGGTGGTATGTGCATTATTGGCGGATCGGAGGGTGCCAGATTTGGTCCTTTTAGCTACTCAGGTGTCATTGAAATGATCTCCAGGTTGGACCGTGTATTCTCCTGTGCTCATTTGCACAGATCCGGTTGCACTCACCGGTTCCCATAATCCCATCTCGAGAATCATGACATGTGTATATTCTTGTAACTGTAATTATGGTTAGTTTATTTTCACTCTTTTGTCTATATATGGTACATATATATATCAGGTTTAAGTGTTGCCTCGTCGCTTGTAGGTATTACTTCTCATTTTGGCTAGGTGTATAAATGTACGACCAGAAATGGGTTATTTGTAAGCGGTCGTTTTGTACAAAGTGTCAAGTGGGATCCTGCCAAAGTCTCACTTCTAGTTCATTTGCCATTTGACAAATGAACTAGAAGTGGGACTTTGCTAGAATCCCACTTGACACCTTAGTTTTATGGTATGCCATGTTACCTTCTGGACGGCTAGCCGTCTGTAGTTTAATATAGCAAGAACATAAAAGTTGGGTTCGTGCACAAGCCAAAAAATTCTGCCATAACCAAGAACCGATTGTGCATAATATATCTGGTGCACCACGGGTGCACCCAGTCACAACCAGGGTAGCTCATATTCTGACGATCTCTAAAAAATGTTGAAGTAACACAATAATATGCCATGTTACAAGTTCTCAAGATCAAATCAGTTTTTTCAAGAACTACATCATGGAAAGGAATATGGTTTCATAAAAGAAGTTAGTCAAACGGAAGAACCAATATGTGGTTGGATGGTTAGAAGGCATACTTCTGACCACCAGAGTTGAAACCCTATGTTTGATGCTATGGTGTCTTAAAAAAGATAAAATATTTTTTATTAGGAGGAGATGTTTTGGACTCTGTCAATCTTAAGACCTGCTGGATTAGTCTTTTCGAAGGTGTTCACGGAGCTAGAAAACATTTTAGACAAATCGCTATATTACGAAACAACATTTGAAAAATGATTTAGTGATACTGATGTAGTGTTCCTATAAAGTGGGTCAAAATTTATTAAATCTACCTTAAGACAAAATCTACAAATACATTATGTGTGGATGAGCGAGTACACTCAGAAACACGTCCCACGAGTCAAACCCAACTACTCTCCATATGGACACCCTAAATTGCCTTGCCTTCCGCCATAGATAGGTTCATCTCGTTTCTGACCACGCTTGCAATCAACGATGTCGAATCTGAAACTCCATTAAAGACCAAATGCACCACGTGACTAGTATGATCACTGTCCAAATTAATGTCACACATATCCGGCCCTTGGATGTACTACCGGTGAATGCACTAGTGACTAGTCGATGAGCTCGTGTCCATACCCCGAGTAGGCATCCACTCCATTTCTTTCGAACATAAAAGATTTTACTGAGCTTAAGTGCATTTTGCAAAGAGAAGCGTGAAGGGAGTCACGCTAGAAACCTAGAAACATAAAGGATGTCTTTGCCAGGACATTGGCCTGCTTGTGTACATAAGCAACGGACGATAGCTGAAGATCTCATTCTGAGTACCAAGAGCTTGATGATCTGCCTTTACATTGTTGCTACTGCTAGGTGAGTGATCTTGTTGCAATTTAAAGAGGGAGAGGCTTGGATCGTAGCAAGAAGAGGTCTACTCTCCAAATGTCCTGGAGTAGCCAACACCGATGGCGACCCTGACGCCAAAGCTAGCACTGAGTAGTCGGTGCCCTGAACCTGAAGAAGATCTGCTAGATTTGTGGCGAGGAGAAGCCCGTAGGTCTCCGCCTGGAGTGTGATGAAGCTGGAGGATAAAGCACAGAGATTGTGCAGCTGTTAGTGCTGATTCTTCTGCATGTTGATGATTACTCCTAATCCAGCTTGGCTCATTTCTGAATTTGTTTGTTTCTCCCAGGTTGCGGTCGCCAAAAGATGACATTCCTTGCAAAAAAATTAGAGTACTGAATTTGTGAGGCTACCGTACATGCTTATGGTTGCTCTTGTGCCTGTTCATTTTCTAGATCATAGTTTGCTAGAAAGTAAATGATAGGTAAAGTAAATGCGAGTAAAGTAAACTGAAAGTAAATTAAATGTGCTTTCTAATCCCTATTCAACAAGAAGACAAGCTTGAGGTGTGTGTTTAGAGCAAGGACAATAGTATAGCTAGAAAGTTGGCTATATGAGATTGCCATGAGATCGAGAGCTAGCTTGTACACTAGTGTTGACTATAAGGTTGGCTATTAGATTAGTACTAGTTGCTATCTTCTTTTGTTTCTCTCATTAATGGTTTTGCCTAGGAGCAAGTGTAGAGCTGGTTCTTGCATAAGAGCCAACAACTTGCATTTTTGTTTATCTCTCTTTTCCATATAAAAAAAAATGCCTAGTCAGCAGGCTTATAGCCGACTACTGTACTTACTTTTATGAGTCAAACTCTTCCCAAGGACGGCATATATTTTATGGCACAAAGATTTTTATAAAGCATGATAAGTATCTTGTCAAGTTTTTTTTCTTATTGGACGACCTAAAATATGTGTAGTCACATACATACATAAATACACCCTAATGATTGATCTCAAGGCCACATACATGCGTAAATGCGAGTAAAGTAAATTGCAAGTAAATTAAATGTAATCTCTATTCAACAAGAAGACATGCTTTTTTTAAAAAATAGGCTAGAGGCCCGGCGATAAATTAATAGCGCCAAGAACGGCGAGAAGATACAAGATGCTGAACCCAGCTTACAAGCGCGGACAACACACCCACACACTAGATAGAGCTACCATGAGGGTCATAACCGACAAAGTGTGCATCAGGCACGACCATTATGAAGACTACGCAAACTCGGAGTAAAAGCCAACATCAACAGTGTCGGGTCGGGACTCGTCCAAAGGGTGAGCTAACGAACACGTAGGCCGTCGAAGCCACACCACCGTCGCAGACCACGCCACCGGAGGCCGACCACCACTAGGAACCGACCCGCGCTGCCACGGCCAAGAGGGACCCCTGAGGTATCCCTCAACAAGGAACCATGGTGTAGAACCCGAAGCAATATTTTCCGAATATCTCCAAACGAAGAAGCAACGCCAGCCGAAGAAGCACCGCACCTCCGCCCACCACCAACGGAGGTCCGCACACCGTGATCTCCAAGACGGTTGTCTTCAAGAAGAGAACGATGCAGACGCGCCGCCAACGCCCGATCCGTGGATCTAGGGTTTTCACCCGGAGCAAGATTGTGAAAGTGAGGAACCGCAACGGCGCCTTCAGGAAGGAGACGACGCCCAGGGACGCCGATGCCGTGAACCGGGAAGAACCGGGCGGGGGTTTCCCCTTGTAAAGACCTCACTAACCCCGAATCATGGCGAGGGATGCCGCCTAGACGCCGTCCACACCGCCACCATGAAGCGCCACCCGCCAAGCACCATACCATCCACATGGCCATGGTCCTATCCAGCACCAGAACCAGGGGCTCGCCCGCCAACCCACATGGTTCCCGCCACCCAGGGCTGCCGTCCCGGCGTCCAAACTTAACACTCACCGGCGCAGGAGGAAAAATAAGAGGCACCGCCGGAGAATCCGAGATCGGCAGGGGGGCATCAAACCTGCAAGGGAGGGGGAGAGAGCACACCGCGTAGATCGGCGCCCTATAGCCCCATGGCTACAGAGACAGTAGAACTGAGGGGAAGCGATGATCCCAAGAGGGCCAGGGGCCCCTGGCCCGTCCCTAGGACTTGGAGCAGCTAGACGAGCGAACCCCCATGGCCCGGAATCATCAGATCCGCCCGAGCCCCATCTTCCGGGAAATCTCCACACCATGCCGACATATCAACGCCGGCCAGGCTTGCCGCCACCGCCATGCACCCCGAAACAACACCCACGACGCACCCGACCGCCTCCAGGCCACCGAGAGCCCGAGCTCGCGCCGCACGCCCCCACAACCGCGACGGGATGCCTTTGCCGCCACACGCACGCCAAAACCCACCTGGAGCCACCACGCCGCCGAGAATCAGCCGCACCCTCCGGCCAGCGCCGCGCCCCCAACCGCCGGAGCCGCCCGTGCCGCCTTCGAAGGAACAAGAGAGAGGAGAGTCACGCCACCGCCGACGCCACCAGGGCTTCGCTCGACGGCGCTCACCGATGACACGCAGGGGATTTAGGGTTCACCTGCCCGCTCGTGGGAGCATGAAAAGTGAACGGTTTTTTCCCGGATAGAAGAAGACATGGTTGAGGTGTGTGCTTATATGAGACAAACGCTTTCCAATGACGGCATATATTTCATGGCACAAAGATTTTAGAAAAGCATGATAAGTATCTTGTCAAGTTTTTTTCTCATTGGACGACCTAAAATATGTGTAGCCGCATACATACACAAATACATCCTAATGATTGGTCTCAAGGCCATATACATGCGCAATCAAACAGATTCATTAAGATATAAATGTCCAACCATTGCTTGACCTTTTGGGGTCCCGGCCATATAAACCCCCCTAATGCAACTCAAAGGATCAGAAATAAGGTTTATTTCTGTCAGCTCCCACTATCTCTACTCTCTTCGTTACATCAATGTGCATCCCTATGAGCCCATATAGGTGGAGTAAACACGCATCACCATCACAGTACAATATTAAACATTAAACTTGACCAACGGGAGATACATGTTTAATAACAAGGCGAGCGGAAAATCCAGTGGAGGTGATTCCAGGGGCTCCAATGGCGATCTCGCGCCGCAGTCTGGATACTCGCTGGAGATGGGCAGGTTCTGGGCCCTATCATCCGACGGTGATGACGAGGAGGAGGAGGAGCCCATTTTCGAGAGGTTGTTGGATATCTATCTATGTCAGACGCTGGAGGTACAAGATGGCTTGGACATGAAGGCGTCTTCCGCGAGGATGATCAAGCGCTTGGAGAGGAGGCGTAAACAGCGACTCGCGGCATTGGAGCTGTGGGTATCGCTGTCGACGCAGGTACGTGCGGCTTCGGATGATGGTAGCAGGAGCGCTTCTACTAAAAAAATCTACTAGATCCTTGCGATCTCTAAGAAGGCCACTGCTGGATCCTTCGGTTTTCCACGTTTGTAATTCTGAAGATGAGGATGGTTGGACCATGGTCTTCTGGCGACGACGACCAAAGGTGGCTAGTTCGCCGCCTTCTCTGTTAGTTTCGGCAAGATACGCCGATTTGATAAGGGAAATGATAGGATTTCCCCGGAGGATCAAACGAAAAGGATTCCCTGGCGTTGCGTGTCTGGCCCACCAAACCTTATCGTTTCAATGTTTCTTGCTTTTTCCTGCACGCACATCTCGCGCGCCGTCGCCCGAAGCTTGCGCCGCCACGCCGCAGCCCAACTACAGTTTGCGCCGTCGCGCCGCAGCTCTCGCCAAGCCGCCGCCTGCACCTCCCACTGCCTCTCCTGCTGCTTCGCCGCCGCCGTCGCCCGCCGTCGTGCCCTACTTCCTATGATTTCGCTCTATGGACTTCACGTGAGCAGGTATCGCCATGGAGGAGCTCAGCTGCCGCTCGTCCTAGCCCTTGCTGGAGCCTTGCGCCACCGCTCACCCCTGCTGGCTTGTGCCGCCGCCCGTTGCTGCCTTGCACCACCATGGCCTGCTCGCGTATGTAGTGTGTACCGTGATTGATTTTTTGCTACCACCAATAGGTGAATTTGCTATAGACGACAGGAATCGTTGCTACCGAAGACACACTTGATTTGCTTCTCTAGATAAACCCTTTTGGGGAATTTTTGCTGAGATAAGGATTTGCTACATACCAATGATGCTACAATGTCACATTATTTTTGCTACAACTATTTTATGATCTTGCTACAATAGTACAAAAATGTTGCTAGGTGATCTCCGACGAGGTATCTGGGGAGCTCTCCCAGCGAAAGTTCCCGGCGTGTCTCAGACGAGGCCGGGGTTCTGCTACATTAGCACATTTTTTCTGCTACCACCGTTATTTGGTTTGGCTACAATAGCGTAAAACTTTTGCTACGAGGTCTCCGACGAGGTTTTTCCCGGCGAGTCTCCGGTGATATTTTCCGGCGAAGTTGGTTTTGCTACATTAGCATATTTTTTTTGCTACAAGGTCGCCGACGAGGTCTCCGGCGAACTCTCCGGCGAGGTCTGATATGTCTGTTCTTTTTTCTGGCCCGAACCATTTTTTGCTACAGTGTCGCAAAAGCGGGGCATATATAGCAAAAGCAGGTCTGATTGTAGCAAAAGCGGGTTTTGGGCGGACACGTGTCAGCACGAGGACCCGGGGGATCAGAAGTTTTTATCCCCGGGGGGCGCGTAGCACTGTCCATTTGATAATCAAGAAATATTTGAATGTCCGGGCTTTGGTCCCTAGGCGGGCATGGATAGGAGCACGTTTGCTGGCCCGTAGCATGTGTAGGACCGGGCTAGTATTCCACGTGCTCGAAAATCACATCTGACCGCAACCGAGTCTGGCTCTACACCGACCTGGCGATCTAGGGTACTGATACCCACAGACGTCAACTTCGGGACTCACATCATCGTTCGACATCGGATATTCACTTCGAGGTCCGAAACCCTACCTGGGAGACGGCTACAGGAGATGAACCATGGCGACGGCAGCGGAGGAGGCCGGGGGAGAGGGAGTAACACCCCAAAAATATTAATGAGGATCAAATTCTAATTAACCAAAATTAGGGTTAACAAAAGCTTTTATTAATTAAATTCTAATCTTAATGCATGTGTGTATGAATGCTTGCAATGCCATGTTTGATTGTTGTAAATGATGAGAAATGGTTTAAAGATCAAAACCATATCATCTAGATCATTTCCAAATCATATCAAAACAAAAGAAAATTAAAATATAAAGCATATGACCTAATGGTCATTTTTGTCAAAGTTAACCACTAGCTCAATTTGAGCATATCTAGCAAGTGATCTCAAACACAAACAACTCTATTTCTTTTCTTCCCTTGCTAGACCTAGTGACACTAAACATAATGGGGCTTTCCAACCTTACAGAAACAAATCCAAACCCATTCGAGAGGCAATTCAAAATTGAATCTATCTTATGTATCAACATAGCCATTTTTGGAAAACCACTCAAACCTTCACCACTTAGCAAACCATTGCACCAGAGACTACCAAGATTACTACCAGAACACCCACCAAAAATTACTGGAAAATATGATGGTTTAGTTCTTGCGGCCATTTGATCAACACCTGATGATCACAGTACAAACTCAATAACTATACACTGTTTTGATCAATCCTTTGATCATCCTTGTGACCTCACCTAGCTCACACGACGTGCCCTTAACTCACTCAGTGCCAGCCTGTGTGAAGGAGCCGCTCTCACTCGATCAATGGACTAGTGCCGACCGTACCCGAGCTCACATTTGCCACCCCAACACGGGCATGCTGCCACAGACCGCGCCGCCCTCTCCCACGATGTCTAGGAGGTAGCCCTGACCTCACCGCCTCTTCCTGTGCACGCCTCGACCAACGTCCGCTCACGGAGATGCTAGCACTGCCGTGCCCATTTAACACCAGACCATGCCGGTCGCCGCGCCAGAGCGCCGAGCAATCCCACGCGCACACGCCACGCCTTGCTCTCGCTTTGCGCCATTACGTTCGCCATGACTCCAGTAAGCTCGAAGACATGATCGTTTGACCCCGCGAGCACCGTGACCACCGTACGTCGTGACGATTGCCGACGGTACCGCCGCAGAGAACAGATGTTCTAGAACGATAGAGACCACGCCTCACCGTGCCACTGCACGCATGATGATCGCCCTGAAGCACCGCGTCGACCTAAACCCTTGGCCATTCCTATAGCGCACTGTAACTACGTCGCCGACGAGCCCGAGCCATGCCGCTGTGCCCCCTTCGCCGTAGTATAAATAGAGCCCCCTCCAGCCTCAAAACGCACACTATTCCACTCCTCTCTCACCCAGCAACCTCTCTGACCCAACCCTGGAGAAAGGCGAGCACCACCTCGCCGGAATTTCACCGGAGTCCGCCGCTGCAGAGGAGGAAAGGAGCCGACGCTAGGAGCCTCCCCAGGAGCTGCCGCGACCACTAGTCGAACCGCCGTCGTTGAATCGTTCGTTCGCCCACCTCGCCGGACCTAGTTAGAGACCTGGTAAGCCCCCGACGACCCCCACCATAGCGCTAGGGTTCTGTCTCGCGCGTGCCCTGCGACGGAGATGATGACGCCTAGCCATCGATCATGCTCTAATCCTAAGGCCCAGATTAGCTGATACTGCTTCGCGTTTGATTAGCCTCTGACTTGTGGGACCAGCCCCGGAGCAGTCCGCTGCACGCGCGTTGCGTAGTTGGGCTAGCCCATTAGCATTCCAGCGCGTAGCCCACCGATTCAAACTTAGATTTTCCTTTTATTTGAAAATCCCATATTATAGGTAACTTTGAAAATCAATTCAGGAAGATTCACTAAACCAAATTGAATGAATCCAATTTTTTTTGAAAGTAGATGAAAGTCTCTAATCACTATCGTTTGATTCAAACAGTTTGAAACTATAAATCACCTTGGTAAAAATAACAAACAATAGCTTTTGCAACTTCAAATATTTTCCAAAAATCAACCATAAGTGATTTTGAGTTGATCCCAACTCTCAAAAATCACATTGTCCATGACCTATCTGAATATATAAAAATATATAATTTTGCATACAGTGGTCCTAGACCAAAAATTAAAAAATGGATTTATAGTCATCTCTAGTCAAAAAATAGTATTAAATGGTACTGTTAAACTTTGTAAATTAGGCCAACCACTTTAAATAACATTCCCAAGTATTGGAATATCTGGTGATGACATGTGTCAATATGATCCTATATTTGAATTGGATAATATTAAATCTTAAGTAGTTTTCACTGAGTAGAATTACTTTTCTAAAAATAAGATAAATAAATCTTGTCACTCCTTTTCTTGTAATAATAGAGATGCTGCTAGATCATCTAGTGTGACCTTGTGTGTTACATAGAGGTAGTTAAGCTTTGTTTGGTGATTATGTATCTCGTATTTATTTATAGACGCTAGTGTCAATCCGGGCTACGAGGATGAAGAATTCTACGAAGAAGACAAAGAGAACTTCGACCACCTTACCAACCAAGGAAAGCTATTCTATGCAAGCTAAGCTAAACCATACACAGCCTCACTTGCAAAGCAATTGTGACACCACTTTGATTTTACCAATCCCAAGTTTTACCTGCAAGCTTTATCTTTTATCCTTTTTGCAAAGTGGTTCAAGTAGTAATTAATTGGTGATTAGTGCAAGTTTAGCAATGATGTCATCAAGAGCTTGGAACTTGATGTAGGTAGTTACACCTTTTTAGCACTCCTCAATAGTGGAATCCCCATTAATAGATGCTAGTGCTCAACTAATCTTGATCACTATAGATGGGAACAAATGATTATGAAAACCTTGGAATAATGAGTCATTCTATTGAAATTTGACAGTGTTATGGACACAATGAGTTGAACATGATGTTGAATGAAGTATGTGACCTGACTTTGATAAAAATTGATGGTTAGGTTCGGATGCGATACCATTCCAATTTACCGTACAACCACAATACCGAGTTTGGGTAGCTTGACTGGAAGTTTATGTGTATTAGTCTGGGTTCCCTCTCGGAACAAGGTGAGATGAGGGCTACCTTGTGAATGAATGTCCACCTGTGCAGTTCCCAATATGACAGATGGTCATGGTGGGAGGCCAAACTCATAGGGGAGGTGCCTATTCTAGGGTGTGTAATTGAAAGGTTAGGATTGATTATCCGCATACCAAGTATGATAATTTAGGGTTATCCCTAAGGGATGTATCAAATATTGTGGTGAAAGTGTACCACCTCTGTAGAGTGTCAAAAACTATTTAATAGCCGCGTCCGTGGTTATGGACAGTTGGATGGCCATACTGTTCCGTTGTCAGATGTTTTCAAAATGACTTGTGACTTGAAGTTATGACCTGACTTGACCCCACAAGGATGTGGGAAATGAAACTAGGTTCCCGCTTAAGTAATCTAGACAACACAAGTTAGGTCTTGTTACTAAGTACTTATGAAATAAAATTGACTTGTTGCCAAACACCCTAGAGCTTAGGATTCCTATTAGAATGGTCTTACTACTTTAGTGATAGTTTGCGAGTACTTAAAAGTACTCATGGCTTTGTCCCTTGCTATTCCCATGGCCAAACTACGAAGGAGAGTACGAGGAGGATGGACAGCAGGACGCCTACGATAACTAGGATCATCTCCCATCGTCAGCATTGCCTGTGCCCTGAAGACGAAGCCTCGACTATGCTACTACTATTAATCCATGCTTTGATTTGTAATTAGACCCGATCATGATATCACACTATTTGTAAGACTATTATGGTATGTAAATGGATGATGTACCGTGCTACAAATTCTATTATGTCTCGCAAAAATGGTAATCCCTGGTATTGCGATGTATGGCATAACAGGCATCTGGGATTAAAAATCTGGGTGTTGACAAGTTGGTATCAGAGCCATCCTGACCATAGGAGACCCTAGTTATAATTGATGTCAGAAAAACTTACTTAGTTCCCAAAACAAATATAGTGAGTATTTATGAAAACCTATTCTCACTCTGATCCTTGAAATTCTTAAAAAACAGAGTCATATGTTCCTCAAAATTTTGCAATCTTACATAAAATTTGGCACACTTGATCACCTCTCTAACTTACTCTCTCAATTGCTTATAGATGGACTACCCCTACAGCAAGTTTTATCAGTTGGGCAACGGAGGAAACCTCATATTTGAGAGTGACCTGAGTCAGCTTGCGGAATTTCTGGAGCGCCCGCACCCAGAGTTCTATGGAGCTCAACTCAATCATCACCCCGGAGGGAGCTGCAGTGGCTGATAGTTGCAGATCTGCGAGGAAAAATGGAGCCACCTACATCTGAAAAGATCCATTTCAGCATAAGGTAGAACAATTGGTTGGACGGATTAGCAAGAGCAATGTAGGAAGCACTTGCCAGACTATGTGGTCAGAACATCAACAAGATCGCGGCACCCGCTTTTCTCAATATGCCAGGAGTGACTCCCAGGGACAACCCTTGCACATGCCAGGACACCCGGAGTTCGGGCACCATGTGGATCAGCTTGCCTTCATGCTTCATGAAAATCAGAAGGAGCTCGACAATGCTCGTGCTAATGCCAACAAGAAGAAGCTTGTTGTCGTCAAGAAGGACCAGACCTTCGCCATCCTCGTGAAGGAGCACAAGTCACTTCACCATCTGCGTGACAAGAAGGATCACATTATTGCTCGCCTTTGTCACAAAAGTGTCAGCCTTGGAAGAGACCATCCATGATTGGACATGCATCTTGAGGAGAGGGAGAACAAAGGGGAAGATATTCGGAGAGATCCCTACTCGTACCTCAGTGATGATGATGACTACTTGGGGACATGGACCAGGAGTTCCACACTGATGATGAGGACCACGACTCATTGATGATGAAGAGGCCACTGGTTCTGATGGGAGTAGTAGCACAGAGCACTATCGTAGGTGTGAGTTGTATCCGGTCCCACTGTATCGTAGCTTGGCAGAATGATTCTTAAAACCATCTGCATAGTTGTTGTGATGTGTTGTTTGGAATGTGTGGTTTGTTATGTGATGGGATACGGGTACGCTACACTAGAGCAAATCAAATTTTCTACCGCATTAAACCAGGATTACTGATGTCATATAGATCACAAGGATTACCACTAGATGCGCAGTTGCAGAACTTGATGAAGCGCGTCGCGGCAGTGCAGACGATCTACGTCTCCTCCTCATTCTCGTCCCACGAGCATCTACCCTTGCGCGGCTCGTCCAAGCGCTACAGATGCAGCGCTCCGAGGTATCCACACGTACAGGTGGAAGCGTCAGACGCCAGACTGCTAGGTCCGTTGCGTTTGCAACACATGCGTGAGGAGTGGCGGCCGGGTGGATCGTCTAACCCTGGTCAGCACGCCCCACCCTCTCTTATATAGGCGTCCCTGTGGGTTTCTACATAGCAGCCCATTAGTAGCCTAAGCCTGGTCTAACTCGGATCCAATCCTCTTAAGTCTTCCAGCCCTTAAGTGTGTGACCTATAGGTTTCATATACGTATAGACATGACACGAATACACTTATTCTGTCAATGGTTGGTAGCGGCCTATAGCAAGACGTGCCAACTCCTAAAACCCTACAAAGATCATATTAGACGAACCATCACAGGTTTTATTACTGTCTTTCCCTTTGCCTCACGATATTTGGTCTAGCTCCAAGCTGACCTCCCTTTCTCGATAATGTGATTCAGAATCCCTTTACTAGGTTAA